>CM069306.1:33671385-34271385 GCA_035609425.1 Epinephelus awoara
GCCTCCTCCTCTGCCTCCTCCTCTGCTCGAGGCAGATGAGGAGGTAGAGGAGGAGGCAGAGAAAGAGGCAATTGTACCCGCCTGACCTTAGCAACAATTGGAGGCACAGGAGGAGGAGGCATGTGTCGCCCAGGCCTGAGCTGAGCAACAAGTGCCTTCCTCTTCCTCTGCCTCCTCATCTGCTCTTACAAGAGCAGATTGCTTCCTCCTCTACCTCCTTCTCCTCATCTTCTCTAGAAAGAGCAGATGAAGGAGGTAGAGGAGGAGGCAGAGGAGGAGGCAATTGTGCCCAGCCTGAGCTTAGCAACAATTGGAGGCAGAGGAGGAGGAGGCAATTCTTGCCAGCCTGAGCTGAGCAACAATTGCCTCCTCCTCTGCCTCCTCCTCTGCTCGAGCAGATGAGGAGGTAGAGGAGGAGGCAGAGAAGAGGCAATGTGCCCAGCCTGACCTTAGCAACAATTGGAGGCAGAGGAGGAGGACGCAATTCTTGCCCAGCCTGAGCTGAGCAACAATTGCCTCCTCCTCTGCCTCCTCCTCTGCACGAGCAGAAGAGGAGGTAGAGGAGGAGGCAGAGGAGGAGGCAAATAGTCGCCCAGCCTGAGCTTAGCAACAATTGGAGGCAGAGGAGGAGGCAATTCTTGCCCAGCCTGAGCTGAGCAACAATTGCCTCCTCCTCTGCCTCCTCATCTGCTCTGACAAGAGCAGATTGCCTCCTCCTCCACCTCCTTCTCCTCATCTGCTCTTACAAGAGCAGATTGCCTCATCCTCTACCTCCTTCTCCTCATCTGCTCTAGAAAGAGCAGATGAAGGAAGTGGAGGAGGAGGCAGAGGAGGAGGCAATTGTGCCCAGCCTGAGCTGAGCAACAATTGCCTCCTCCTCTGCCTCCTCATCTGTTCGAGCAGATGAGGAGGTAGAGGAGGAGGGCAGAGGAGGAGGCAATTGTGCCCAGCCTGAGCTGAGCAACAATGGAGGCAGAGGAGGAGGCAATTCTTGCCCAGCCTGATCTGAGCAACAATTGCCTCCTCCTCTGCCTCCCTCCTCTGCTCGAGCAGATGAGGAGGTAGAGGAGGAGGCAGAGGAGGAGGCAATTGTCGCCCGGCCTGAGCTGAGCAACAATTGCCTCCTCCTCTGCCTCCTCATCTGCTCTTACAAGAGCAGATTGCCTCCTCTTCCATCTCCTTCTCCTCATCTCCTCTTACAAGAGCAGATTGCCTCCTCCTTTACCTCCTTCTCCTCATCTGCTCTAGAAAGAGCAAATGAAGGAGGTGGAGGAGGAGGCAGAGGAGGAGGCAATTCTTGCCCAGCCTGAGCTGAGCAACAATTGCCTCCTCCTCTGCCTCCTCCTCTTCTCGAACAGATGAGGAGGTAGAGGAGGAGGCAGAAGAGGAGGCAATTGTGCCCAGCCTGAGCTGAGCAACATTTGCCTCCTCCTCTGCCTTCTCCTCTGCACAAGCAGATGAGGAGGTAGAGGAGGAGGCAGAGGAGGAGGCAAATAGTCGCCTAGCCTGAGCTGAGCAACAATTGCCTCCTCCTCTGCCTCCTCCTCTGCTCGAACAGATGAGGAGGTAGAGGAGGAGGCAGAAGAGGAGGCAATTGTGCCCAGCCTGAGCTGAGCAACATTTGCCTCCTCCTCTGCCTTCTCCTCTGCACAAGCAGATGAGGAGGTAGAGGAGGAGGCAGAGGAGGAGGCAATTGTGCCCAGCCTGAGCTTAGCAACAATTGGAGGCAGAGGAGGAGGAGGCAATTCTTGCCCAGCCTGATCTGAGCAACAATTGCCTCCTCCTCTGCCTCCTCATCTGCTCTGACAAGAGCAGATTGCCTCCTCCTCCACCTCCTTCTCCTCATCTGCTCTTACAAGAGCAGATTGCCTCATCCTCTACCTCCTTCTCCTCATCTGCTCTAGAAAGAGCAGATGAAGGAAGTGGAGGAGGAGGCAGAGGAGGAGGCAATTCTTGCCCAGCCTGAGCTGAGCATCAATTGCCTCCTCCTCTGCCTCCTCCTCAGCTCGAGCAGATGAGGAGGTAGAGGAGGAGGCAGAGGAGGAGGCAATTGTGCCCAGCCTGAGCTGAGCAACAACTGCCTTCTCCTCCTCTGCTTCCACATCTGCTCTTACAAGAGCAGATTGCCTCCTCCTCTACCTCCTTCTCCTCATCTGCTCTAGAAAGAGCAGATGAAGGAGGTAGAGGAGGAGACAGAGGAGGAGGCAATTGTCGCCCACCCTGAGCTGAGCAACAACTGCCTCCCCCTCTGCCTCTTCATCTGCTCTTACAAGAGCAGATTGCCTCCTCCTCCACCTCCTTCTCCTCATCTGCTCTTACTCTGCTCGAACAGATGAGGAGGTAGAGGAGGAGGAAGAGGAGGAGGCAATTGTGCCCAGCCTGAGCTGAGCAACAATTGCCTCCTCCTCTGCCTCCTCCTCTGCTCGAGCAGATGAGGAGGTAGAGGAGGAGGCAGAGGAGGAGGCAATTGTCGCCCAGCCTGAGCTGAGCAACAACTGCCTCCTCATCTGCTCTTACAAGAGCAGATTGCTTCCTCCTCTACCTCCTTCTCCTCATCTGCTCTAGAAAGAACAGATGAAGGAGGTAGAGGAGGAGGCAGAGGAGGAGGCAATTGTGCCCAGCCTGAGCTGAGC
Source organism: Epinephelus awoara (assembly GCA_035609425.1). Lineage (NCBI taxonomy): Eukaryota > Metazoa > Chordata > Actinopteri > Perciformes > Serranidae > Epinephelus > Epinephelus awoara. The sequence goes on from CM069306.1 coordinate 33,674,019, forward strand.
AACAATTGGAGGCAGAGGAGGAGGAGGCAGAGGAGGAGGCAATTGTGCCCAGCCTGAGCTTAGCAACAATTGGAGGCAGAGGAGGAGGAGGCAGAGGAGGAGGCAATTCTTGCCCAGCCTTAGCTGAGCAACAATTGCCTCCTCCTCTGCCTCCTCCTCAGCTCGAGCAGATGAGGAGGTAGAGGAGGAGGCAGAGGAGGAGGCAATTGTCGCCCAGCCTGAGCTGAGCAACAAGTGCCTTCTCTTCCTCTGCCTCCTCATCTGCTCTTACAAGAGCACATTGCTTCCTCCTCTACCTCCTTCTCCTCATCTGCTCCAGAAAGAGCAGATCAAGGAGGTAGAGGAGGAGACAGAGGAGGAGGCAATTGTCGGCCAGCCTGAGCTGAGTAACAACTGCCTCCTCCTCTGCCTCCTCATCTGCTCTTACAAGAGCAGATTGCCTCCTCCTCCACCTCCTTCTCCTCATCTGCTCTTACTCTGCTCGAACAGATGAGGAGGTAGAGGAGGAGGCAGAGGAGGAGGCAATTGTGCCCAGCCCTGAGCTGAGCAACAATTGCCTCCTCCTCTGCCTCCTCCTCTGCTCGAGCAGATGAGGAGGTAGAGGAGGAGGCAGAGGAGGAGGCAATTGTCGCCCAGCCTGAGCTGAGCAACAATTGGAGGTAGAGGAGGAGGAGGCAATTCTTGCCCAGCCTGAGCTGAGCAACAATTGCCTCCTCCTCTGCCTCCTCCTCTGCTCGAACAGATGAGGAGGTAGAGGAGGAGGAGGCAATTGTGCCAACAAGTGCCTTCTCCTCCTCTGACTCCTCATCTGCTCTTACAAGAGCAGATTGTTTCCTCCTCTACCTCTTTCTCCTCATCTGCTCCAGAAAGAGCAGATGAAGGAGGTAGAGGAGGAGACAGAGGAGGAGGCAATTGTCGGCCAGCCTGAGCTGAGTATCAACTGCCTCCTCCTCTGCCTCCTCATCTGCTCTTACAAGAGCAGATTGCCTCCTCCTCCACCTCCTTCTCCTCATCTGCTCTTACAAGAGCAGATTGCCTCCTCCTCTACCTCCTTCTCCTCATCTGCCCTAGAAAGAGCAGATGTAGGAGGTAGAGGAGGAGGCAGAGGAGGAGGCAATTGTGCCCAGCCTGAGCTTAGCAACAATTGGAGGTAGAGGAGGAGGAGGCAATTCTTGCCCAGCCTGAGCTGAGCAACAATTGCCTCCTCCTCTGCCTCCTCCTCTGCTCGAACAGATGAGGAGGAAGAGGAGGAGGCAGAGGAGGAGGCAATTGTGCCCAGCCTGAGCTTAGCAACAATTGCCTCCTCCTCCTCATCTGCCCTAGAAGAAGCAGATGAAGGAGGTAGAGGAGGAGACAGAGGAGGAGGCAGAGGAGGAGGCAATTGTGCCCAGCCTGAGCTGAGGAACAATTTCCTCCTCCTCTACCTTCTTCTCCTTCATCTGCTCTAGAAAGAGCAGATGAAGGATGTAGAGGAGGAGACAGAGGAGGAGGCAGATGAGGAGGCAATTGTGCCCAGCCTGAGCTGAGCAACAAGTGCCTTCTCTTCCTCTGCCTCCTCATCTGCTCTCTCTAGAGCAGATGAGGAGAAGGAGGTAGAGGAGGAGGCAATTGTGCCCAGCCTGAGCTGAGCAACAATTGCCTCCTCATCTGCTCTTACAAGAGATGAGGAGGTAGAGGAGGAGACAGAGGAGGAGGCAATTGTGCCCAGCCTGAGCTGAGCAACAATTGCCTCCTCCTCTACCTCCTTCTCCTCATCTGCTCTAGAAAGAGCAGATGAAGGAGGTAGAGGAGGAGACAGAGGAGGAGGCAATTGTGCCCAGCCTGAGCTGAGCAACAATTGCCTCCTCCTCTGCCTCCTCCTCTGCTCGAGCAGATGAGGAGGTAGAGGAGGAGGCAGAGGAGGAGGCAATTGTCGCCCAGCCTGAGCTGAGCAACAAGTGCCTTCTCTTCCTCTGCCTCCTCATCTGCTCTTACAAGAGCACATTGCTTCCTCCTCTACCTCCTTCTCCTCATCTGCTCCAGAAAGAGCAGATCAAGGAGGTAGAGGAGGAGACAGAGGAGGAGGCAATTGTCGGCCAGCCTGAGCTGAGTAACAACTGCCTCCTCCTCTGCCTCCTCATCTGCTCTTACAAGAGCAGATTGCCTCCTCCTCCACCTCCTTCTCCTCATCTGCTCTTACTCTGCTCGAACAGATGAGGAGGTAGAGGAGGAGGCAGAGGAGGAGGCAATTGTGCCCAGCCTGAGCTGAGCAACAATTGCCTCCTCCTCTGCCTCCTCCTCTGCTCGAGCAGATGAGGAGGTAGAGGAGGAGGCAGAGGAGGAGGCAATTGTCGCCCAGCCTGAGCTGAGCAACAATTGGAGGTAGAGGAGGAGGAGGCAATTCTTGCCCAGCCTGAGCTGAGCAACAATTGCCTCCTCCTCTGCCTCCTCCTCTGCTCGAACAGATGAGGAGGTAGAGGAGGAGGAGGCAATTGTGCCAACAAGTGCCTTCTCCTCCTCTGACTCCTCATCTGCTCTTACAAGAGCAGATTGTTTCCTCCTCTACCTCTTTCTCCTCATCTGCTCCAGAAAGAGCAGATGAAGGAGGTAGAGGAGGAGACAGAGGAGGAGGCAATTGTCGGCCAGCCTGAGCTGAGTAACAACTGCCTCCTCCTCTGCCTCCTCATCTGCTCTTACAAGAGCAGATTGCCTCCCTCCTCCACCTCCTTCTCCTCATCTGCTCTTACAAGAGCAGATTGCCTCCTCCTCTACCTCCTTCTCCTCATCTGCCCTAGAAAGAGCAGATGTAGGAGGTAGAGGAGGAAGCAGAGGAGGAGGCAATTGTGCCCAGCCTGAGCTTAGCAACAATTGGAGGTAGAGGAGGAGGAGGCAATTCTTGCCCAGCCTGAGCTGAGCAACAATTGCCTCCTCCTCTGCCTCCTCCTCTGCTCGAACAGATGAGGAGGAAGAGGAGGAGGCAGAGGAGGAGGCAATTGTGCCCAGCCTGAGCTTAGCAACAATTGCCTCCTCCTCCTCATCTGCCCTAGAAGAAGCAGATGAAGGAGGTAGAGGAGGAGACAGAGGAGGAGGCAGAGGAGGAGGCAATTGTGCCCAGCCTGAGCTGAGGAACAATTTCCTCCTCCTCTACCTTCTTCTCCTTCATCTGCTCTAGAAAGAGCAGATGAAGGATGTAGAGGAGGAGACAGAGGAGGAGGCAGATGAGGAGGCAATTGTGCCCAGCCTGAGCTGAGCAACAATTGCCTCCTCCTCTGCCTCCTCCTCTGCTCGAGCAGATGAGGAGGTAGAGGAGGAGGCAGAGGAGGAGGCAAATAGTCGCCTAGCCTGAGCTGAGTAACAATTGCCTTCATCTGCTCTTTCTAGAGCATTTCTTTTTGTTAATGTCATTGACATTGACGGGTGAACCTGAGTACCAGGATAAAACCCCACATAGCCTGAGCTGAGCAACAATGCTGAACAATCAGCAGCCGCCATTTGTTCCTCCATCTTCTCAGCTCCTTTTGCTCTTGCTGTCTTCTGCTGCATTTTGGTCTTCATCTTCTGCAGCTGGGTCTCTCTGTCGTCTGAAGAACTCCTTGGAAACAGCAAGAAGCGTTTCCGCTGCTTATTGACATACAAGCAGAGGTCCTCCAGTTCCACCTTCTCATTCATCAGCTGTTGAACTTCTGCCTGATGTTTCTCAGCAAGCTCCTCTGTAATGGTTTCCAGAGTGTTGCACTTGTCCTGCCAGGCTCTCTGGCTCTGGAGGAGTTCATCGTCTTTACGAGTGAGCTCCTCTGTTTTCTCCGAGAGCTTGGCAATGAGACCATTGTTGTCCTCGGTGAGGCGCAGGATCTCAGCGTCTCTCTGGAGTACTTGCTCTTCTATCAGACTGACCTGGATGTTAACTTCATTTTGCTGCGCCTCCCAGCTCTTGTTGTTTTCTTCCAGGTCCAGTGTTAGTTTCTCCTTCAGAGCGTCATATTTAGCCTGCCAGGCTTTCTCGCTCTGTTGGGGGGCAGCATCTTTGCTGCTCAACCCTTTTTTGACATCTGACAGCGTCTGATGGATCCTTTTTCCTATCTTGGCGACCTTCTCTTGATACACACTCCTTACCTGGCTCTTGACCTCCTGCCCCAAAACCTCCTCGTTTTGTTTTGAGGCAGTTTGTCTTTCAGCCTGTAAAAGCACCCTGAGTGGTTGGAAGACCAGAAGGGAGCTCTACAAATGCAGTCCATTTACTTTCCACACTGCACCTTCATCCTGACCGTCCTGCATTAGGACATCCTGCATCAAAGCTTATTCCTTCCTGATTGAGTTTCTGACTTGCTGTGTTATTGTCATGCATCTTCCCTCACAGAGAGTCATATTTTTACCACTTTGTCTTCTCTTCTAACCTCACAAAGCACTTCAACCACATTTCTACTACATGGTGCCTGCAGATGAAGGAGGTAGAGGAGGAGGCAGATGAGGAGGCAATTGTGCCCAGCCTGAGCTGAGCAACAATTGCCTCCTCCTCTGCCTCCTCACCTGCTCTTACAAGAGCAGATTGCCTCCTCCTCCACCTTCTTCTCCTCATCTGCTCTTACAAGAGCAGATTGCCTCATCCTCTACCTCCTTCATCTGCTCTAGAAAGAGCAGATGAAGGAGGTAGAGGAGAAGGCAGAGGAGGAGGCAATTGTGCCCAGCCTGAGCTTAGCAACAATTGGAGGCAGAGGAGGAGGAGGCAATTCTTGCCCAGCCTGAGCCGAGCAACAATTGCCTCATCCTCTGCCTCCTCCTCTGCTCGAGCAGATGAGGAGGTAGAGGAGGAGGCAGAGGAGGAGGCAATTGTCGCCCAGCCTGAGCTGAGCAACAATTGCCTCCTCCTCTGCCTCCTCATCTGCTCTTACAAGAGCAGATTGCCTCCTTCTCCACCTCCTTCTCCTCATCTGCTCTTACAAGAGCAGATTGCCTCATCCTCTACCTCCTTCTCCTCATCTGCTCTATAAAGAGCAGATGAAGAAGGTAGAGGAGGAGGCAGAGGAGGAGGCAATTCTTGCCCAGCCTGATCTGAGTAACAATTGCCTCCTCCTCTGCCTCCTCCTCTGCTCGAGCAGATGAGGATGTAGAGGAGGAGGCAGAGGAGGAGGCAATTGTCGCCCGGCCTGAGCTGAGCAACAATTGCCTCCTCCTCTGCCTCCTCCTCTGCTCGAACAGATGAGGAGGTAGAGGAGAAGGCAGAGGAGGAGGCAATTGTGCCCAGCCTGAGCTGAGCAACAATTGCCTCCTCCTCTACCTCCTTCATCTGCTCTTTCTGGAGCAGATGAGGAGAAAGTGGTAGAGGAGGAAGCAATCTGCTCTTGTAAGAGCAGATGAGGAGGCAGAGGAGGAGAAGGCACTTGTTGGCACAATTGCCTCCTCCTCTGCCTCCTCCTCTACTTCCTAATCTGTTCGAGCAGAGGAGGAGGCAATTGTTGCTCAGCTCAGGCTGTGCACAATTGCCTCCTCCTCTGCCTCCTCCTCTACCTCCAATTGTTGCTAAGCTCAGGCTGTGCACAATTGCCTCCTCCTCTGCCTCCTCCTCTACCTCCTTCATCTGCTCTTTCTAGGGCAGATGAGGAGAAGGAGGTAGAGGAGGAGGCAATCTGCTCTTGTAAGAGCAGATGAGGAGGCAGAGGAGGAGAAGGCACTTGTTGGCACAATTGCCTCCTCCTCTGCCTCCTCCTCTACCTCCTTCATCTGGTCTTTCTGGAGCAGATGACGAGAAAGAGGTAGCCCAGCCTGAGCTTAGCAACAATTGGAGGCAGAGGAGGAGGAGGCAATTCTTGCCCAGCCTGAGCTGAGCAACAATTGCCTCCTCCTCTGCTCGAACAGATGAGGAGGTAGAGGAGGAGGCAGAGGAGGAGGCAATTGTGCCCAGCCTGAGCTGAGCAACAATTGCCTCCTCCTCTACCTCCTTCTCCTCATCTGCTCTAGAAAGAGCAGATGAAGTAGGTAGAGGAGGAGGCAAAGGAGGAGGCAATTGTGCCCAGCCTGAGCTGAGCAACAATTGCCTCCTCCTCTGCCTCCTCCTCTGCACGAGCATATTACCTCCTCCTCCACCTCCTTCTCCTCATCTGCTCTTACAAGAGCAGATTGCCTCATCCTCTACCTCCTTCTCCTCATCTGCTCTAGAAAGAGCAGATGAAGGAGGTGGAGGAGGAGGCAGAGGAGGAGGCAATTGTGCCCAGCCTGAGCTGAGCAACAATTTGAGGCAGAGGAGGAGGCAATTCTTGCCCAGCCTGATCTGAGCAACAATTGCATCCTCCTCTTCCTCCTCCTCTGCTCGAGCAGATGAGGAGGTAGAGGAGGAGGCAGAGGAGGAGGCAATTGTCGCCCGGCCTGAGCTGAGCAACAATTGCCTCTGCCTCTGCCTCCTCATCTGCTCTTACAAGAGCAGATTGCCTCCTCTTCCACCTCCTTCTCCTCATCTCCTCTTACAAGAGCAGATTGCCTCATCCTCTACCTCCTTCTCCTCATCTGCTCTAGAAAGAGCAGATGAAGGAGGTGGAGGAGGAGGCAGAGGAGGAGGCAATTCTTGCCCAGCCTGAGCTGAGCAACAATTGCCTCCTCCTCTGCCTTCTCCTCTGCACGAGCAGATGAGGAGGTAGAGGAGGAGGCAGAGGAGGAGGCAAATAGTCGCCTAGCCTGAGCTGAGCAACAATTGCCTCCTCCTCTACCTCCTTCTCCTCATCTGCTCTAGAAAGAGCAGATGAAGGAGGTACAGGAGGAGGCAGAGGAGGAGGCAATTGTGCCCAGCCTGAGCTTAGCAACAATTGGAGGCAGAGGAGGAGGAGGCAATTCTTGCCCAGCCTGAGCTGAGCAACAATTGCCTCCTCCCTTGCCTCCTCATCTGCTCTTACAAGAGCAGATTGCCTCCTCCTCTACCTCCTTCTCCTCATCTGCTCTTACAAGAGCAGATTGCCTCCTCCTCTGCCTCCTTCTCCTCATCTGCTCTAGAAAGAGCAGATGAAGGAGTTAGAGGAGGAGGCAATTGTGCCCAGCCTGAGCTGAGCAACAATTGGAGGCAGAGGAGGAGACAATTCTTGCCCAGCCTGATCTGAGCAACAATTGCCTCCTCCACTGCCTCCTCCTCTGCTCGAACAGATGAGGAGGTAGAGGAGGAGGCAGAGGAGGAGGCAATTGTGCCCAGCCTGAGCTGAGCAACAATTGCCTCCTCCTCTGCACGAGCAGATGAGGAGGTAGAGGAGGAGGCAGAGGAGGAGGCAATTGTGCCCAGCCTGAGCTTAGCAACAATTGCCTCCTCCTCTGCCTCCTCATCTGCTCTTACAAGAGCAGATCTCCTCCTCCTCCACCTCCTTCTCCTCATCTGCTCTAGAAAGAGCATATGAAGGAGGTGGAGGAGGAGGCAGAGGAGGAGGCAATTCTTGCCCAGCCTGAGCTGAGCAACAATTGCCTCTTCCTCTGCCTCCTCCTCTGCTCGAACAGATGAGGAGGTAGAGGAGGATTCAGAGGAGGAGGCAATTGTGCCCAGCCTGAGCTGAGCAACAATTGCCTCCTCCTCTGCCTCCTCCTCTGCACGAGCAGATGAGGAGATAGAGGAGGAGGCAGAGGAGGAGGCAAATAGTCGCCTAGCCTGAGCTGAGAAACAATTGCCTCCTCCTCTGCTTCCTCCTCTACCTCCTTCATCTGCTTTAGAAAGAGCAGATGAAGGAGTTAGAGGAGGAGGCAATTGTGCCCAGCCTGAGCTCAGCAACATTTGCCTCCTCCTCTGCCTCCTCCTCTGCTCGAGCAGATGAGGAGGTAGAGGAGGAGGCAGAGGAGGAGGCAATTGTCGCCCAGCCTGAGCTGAGGAACAATTTCCTCCTCCTCTACCTCCTTCTCATCATCTGCTCTAGAAAGAGCAGATGAAGGAGGTGGAGGAGGAGGCAGAGGAGGAGGCAATTGTGCCCAGCCTGAGCTTAGCAACAATTGCCTCCTTCTCCTCATCTGCCCTAGAAGGAGCAGATGAAGGAGGTAGAGGAGGGGACAGAGGAGGAGGCAGAGGAGGAGGCAATTGTGCCCAGCCTGAGCTTAGCAACAATTGCCTCCTTCTCCTCAACTGCCCTTGAAGGAGCAGATGAAGGAGGTAGAGGAGGGGACAGAGGAGGAGGCAGAGGAGGAGGCAATTGTGCCCACCCTGAGCTTAGCAACAATTGCCTCCTTCTCCTCATCTGCCCTAGAAGGAGCAGATGAAGGAGGTAGAGGAGGGGACAGAGGAGGAGGCAGAGGAGGAGGCAATTGTGCCCAGCCTGAGCTTAGCAACAATTGGAGGCAGAGGAGGAGGAGGCAATTCTTGCCGAGCCTGAGCTGAGCAACAATTACCTCCTCCTCTGCCTCCTCCTCTGCCTCCTCCTCTGCTCGAACAGATGAGGAGGTAGAGGAGGAGGCATGAGGAAGAGGCAATTCTTGCCCAGCCTGAGCTGAGCAACAATTGCCTCCTCCTCTGCCTCCTCCTCTGCTCTTACAAGAGCAGATTGCCTCCTCCTCTACCTCCTTCTCCTCATCTGCTCTTACAAGAGCAGATTGCCTCCTCCTCTACCTCCTTCTTCTCATCTACCCTAGAAGGAGCAGATGAAGGAGGTATAGGAGGAGACAGAGGAGGAGGCAATTGTGCCCAGCCTGAGCTGAGCAACAATTGCCTCCTCCTCTGCCTCCTCCTCTGCTCGAGCAGATGAGGAGGTAGAGGAGGAGGCAGAGCAGGAGGCAAATAGTCGCCTAGCCTGTGCTGAGCAACAATTGCCTTCATCTGCTCTTTCTAGAGCATTTCTTTTTGTTAATGTCATTGACATTGACGGGTGAACCTGAGTACCAGGATAAAACCCCACATAGCCTGAGCTGAGCAACAATGCTGAACAATCAGCAGCCGCCATTTCTTCCTCCATCGTCTCAGCTCCTTTTGCTCTTGCTGTCTTCTGCTGCATTTTGGTCTTCATCTTCTGCAGCTGGGTCTCTCTGTCGTCTGAAGACCTCCTTGGAAACAGCAAGAAGTGTTTCCGCTGCTTATTGACATACAAGCAGAGGTCCTCCAGTTCCACCTTCTCATTCATCAGCTGTTGAACTTCTGCCTGATGTTTCTCAGCAAGCTCCTCTGTAATGGTTTCCAGAGTGTTGCACTTGTCCTGCCAGGCTCTCTGGCTCTGGAGGAGTTCATCGTCTTTACGAGTGAGCTCCTCTGTTTTCTCCGAGAGCTTGGCAATGAGACCATTGTTGTCCTCGGTGAGGCGCAGGATCTCAGCGTCTCTCTGGAGTACTTGCTCTTCTATCAGACTGACCTGGATGTTAACTTCATTTTGCTGCGCCTCCCAGCTCTTGTTGTTTTCTTCCAGGTCCAGTGTTAGTTTCTCCTTCAGAGCGTCATATTTAGCCTGCCAGGCTTTCTCGCTCTGTTGGGGGGCAGCATCTTTGCTGCTCAACCCTTTTTTGACATCTGACAGCGTCTGATGGATCCTTTTTCCTATCTTGGCGACCTTCTCTTGATACACACTCCTTACCTGGCTCTTGACCTCCTGCCCCAAAACCTCCTCGTTTTGTTTTGAGGCAGTTTGTCTTTCAGCCTCATACCTGGCAACCATCTCATCAAATCGCTGCTTGCTGTCTTTCTCTTGCTGTTTGAGAGCTACTGTGAGCTGGTAGTTCTCTGTTTCCAGCTTGGAGACTTTCTCAGCGTATTTTTGGGTTTCCTCACTGAACCCCTTGGTTCTGACCTCGAGCAGCTCCTCCAGACGCTTGATCTGGTCCTTCTTTTTCTTGATGATGTGGCAGAGCTTCTGCTTTTCCTCATCATCAAGGTTTCCCCAAGAGGCATTGTTGTGCTGATGTTGTGGAGGTTCACGACGGCCCGCAGCATCACCACGTGATGTCTGTCTGTTGTTCATTCTTTTAACCATCGTTATGTGTATTGATGGCCAACAGACTGCTTGACTCAGGAATAGTCACTGTGTTGTTAAAGACGTCTGTTCAATAGACTCGGTACGCAAACACAGATGTTTGACTGAAATCATGTGATCTCGTGGGCTATTTACTAACTCCAGTTCCGTGCGCCGAAGTGTCATAAAGGCTTTGGAACACTGATGGCTCCGCCCCCCCATCAACTCCCAATAGAATTTAAAAGTGGGCGGGGCTATTCCAGGGAGGGTTCCCACAGGTCCTGACAATACATCTGAATGTGAAACTGATGAGCACACACACACTTTCAGTCACCGGTGCATGAATGTCATGGTACATGTACTGTAAAAGCACCCTGAGTGGTTGGAAGACCAGAAGGGAGCTCTACAAATGCAGTCCATTTACTTTCCACACTGCACCTTCATCCTGACCGTCCTGCATTAGGACATCCTGCATCAAAGCTTATTCCTTCCTGATTGAGTTTCTGACTTGCTGTGTTATTGTCATGCATCTTCCCTCACAGAGAGTCATATTTTTACCACTTTGTCTTCTCTTCTAACCTCACAAAGCACTTCAACCACATTTCTACTACATGGTGCAGCACGGTTGGACTTGAGTCGCTTGTAACTGCTCTGTTTTGGTTTTCGATCAGCAATATCTTTCCACACATACACAACTCTGCCAGCAAGCATAAACGCAAACAGATAATACACATGATCACAAGGCCGCCCGACCAGCAAACAAACACATGGTTATATGCGCTCACTTGACCTTGACACCTATTGGACACATTGCCATGAAATGGGGCAAAGACATTTGTGCATGGACATGTAGATCTAGATGCTACAATGACGGTGTCCGTCGCAACGATACGTTGGTGGCGCCGCAGTATTGGAGAGGGCAAGATTTGCCGTACCCCACACCCTATCCTGATGAGCACCTCCCCAGAAATCTAACTACACGTTGCAGCGGCCCAGATTTCCTGTCTGTGTTGTAGGTAGGGTTGCCACCTTGGATTTGGATTTGGAAAAAAAGGGACACTCAACCAAATGTTTGAGGCGGAGGGCTCGGCCATTATTACCATTCAGACTGACCAATGAACATGAAATTCGGACATAGGAGACCAGATTTGCCATCATTCCATGTCCTTCTGTGTGCCTGTATTTTATATTAATTTTTATATCAATGAAAAAAACAAATCTGTGTGACTAAATTATTACATTTTTACATGTATCTCAGCATAACAAGTTGGAAGTTGACATATTCTGCCATATCTGAAGAGGGAGACTCTCTGGAATCTGGCAATATAAGAACCATGATGCTGGGACATTCGGTCACTTCACAGCTGTCCAAAACATGTGGTTTGTGCCAGGCGGACATGATTGCCAGTATTTTTTCATTATTGCAAGAAATTTCATTGACTCATTCACAAGTCAAAAATGTGTTTTATCTGAAAGAAACATGCAATATTTACATTTAAAATAATAGAAAAATAGTCAATCAAGTGCAATGATGTCCTCCAAGATAATATTTGCCACTTTGATTGCAGTAAAAAAAAATTGGCCATTTGGAGGGGGCACGTGTCCCCCTCAATGTATATGGTGATTACGGCCCTGTCAGCATGCATAATTAGGCTACAGCTGTCTGGGTGCGCAAAGGTGAAGTGGCTGGTCTTGTCAGACAAAGTTTGATGGAGTGTCAACTGGACAATATGGAGATATTTGCATCTTGAAAGCCGGACTACAAATGTGGATAGACAGGGAGAAACACACGCAAGCCTAAGACGTGGTAAGATACGATATTCCTCACTATATGAAGTGACTGATAACAAGAGCTGTATAATGGGTTGTGAAGAAATTCGTCAGGCTTTTATTTTGTAGACAATTGATCTGTATTGATAGCATGATGGGATGACAGCACAATGATGTGTGTGGTATCATAGGAAAGCTCTTCTCCTGCGCTTTCATGTGAGTAATTCATCCAAGAGTAATGTGTGTGCAGAGCTGTATGAAAGCTCTGTTATACATCATTTTAGTGTAACTTTATCATTTTTTTTCGCTGTGAAAACATTCGGAAAGCTACGATTCCGCTGTTTCACGTGATATGTGTGGTTTCTCGCTATGACGCATGGTCGCGGAGAAAAACCATAGAGAAGAACAGGTGTGAATTTGGACGCACTACGCGTCGTTCTGGATGGACTCCTTGGCCTGCTGCTGCTGCATTTTCCCCAAAAAACGGGACAAATTGTGTCCCGGGAAAGATTTTTTTCCCCCCCGGGACAGCTGATGAAAAAAGAGAACAATTCTGGGAAAAACGGGACGGATGGCAACTCTATGAGGAGCAGAAGCTAATGCTGGTTGGATAAACCAGGGAGCAGCCAAGCCGCAGCAGAAACTAAAGGCAAATCCTGCAGGTTGTGGGTTGAACAGGGGTCACAGACACAGACAGAAATACGTATTCCTGTCAAATACGGTGGCCATAGTGCTCTATGGCGCAAGATAACGGCTTACCGGCGACCGAGAAGCCCGGCTCCAGGTCCAAGAAGTCTTTGTCTGTGTCATGATGACTGCCCAGTAGTACCTGAACAGCCGAGCCATGGCAGCACACAGGTATGTGACGTATCAGAGGAGAAACGAGCCGTTCACATTTCCACAAACCTCACCGCGTTTTAGGGACTGTTCTTTACTTGTCAGGGAGGAGGGTGGCTGGCTGATTTTTATTTTATTTATTTATTTTATTTTGATCCCCCTTATGTTAATCACTTATTGATGCTGTTTTTGAAGTATGAATAAGTCAATAAGTAATTTATTCCTTTGAAATATCAGTCATGTGTTATAGAAAAGTGATTTATCTTTTTATAAATGACAAACACAGAGTGTAGCAAACAGAAGAGAAATAGTCTGACATGCTGTCAGTGATAAGCTGCTTGTCATCACAGTCCATGATATCAACTAATAACAGGAGATGTCAGATTCTACCCCTGCATTGCATATTATTTTATTCTGCTTTATGTTTATATTGTACAGCGTTATGATAAACTTTATTCCAGACTCAAGTCCATATAAAATACATACAAAAACACAGACAATACAATAAAAACAACACAACAAGTAGGTTTAAAACACTTAAATTTTACTTAAAGTTCACTTCACTTAAAGTTTAAAACTTCTTCTCATTTTTATATTGATCCCATCCAACAAAATGATGTTCATTCAGCAAGTCATTTTTTGGTCCATGTCTAAAAATAAATACATTTGACATGTGATTTTGTTGTTGTTTGTCTTTTTATTTTATTTTTTGCCAGTGCCATACAGTAACAGTGCTTGGGGATGTGGTCTTTTACAAATTTGAAAATACTGTAAGAATGTCACTTTTATAGAATTGGCTTGTATGATTAATGTCTACAAATATTAACCGTAGAATCGTATCGAATCGTATCAAATCGTTCCTACACCGTATCGAATCATTCTGTATTAAAAATATATCGTTTTTGAATCGTATCGTAACCAGTGTATCTAGATACGTATCAAATCGTCTATCACAGAGAGATTCCAACCCTATTAGCTACTAGTTAACCAGCTGAGCTACCTCCATATTGAAAGCTGTGAGCAGTCCTGGCCCAGAATCATAAACATTCTCTTAATGTTGTACACAATGCTTTCAATTTTTAATTGTCTTTAATCTTTTTCATTGTTTTCAAAAACAGTTACTGTTTACACTAGATTTGTCTTTTTATTCGATTTTTTTTATCATCTGTAAGGCACTGGGATGAATTCCATTAACTTAAATGAAAGGATGAAACACATGAAGTTTCACTGATTGAATCAGTGACCCTGTTATAAGGACAATAAAATTGAAACCCAAGCAGTAAAACAGTGTAAAAGTAAAATAATGTCATGACTTGTCATTCACTATTTTCTTCTTATTTATGTTTGCACAAAGCTGCAACATGATTTCAGCCTGAGTAGCACTGTTGCATCACTATAAGAAGGTCTGATTCCTGATCCTATCCAAGCAGAGTTTGCATTTTCACCTTCTTTGTGCTTGGTTCTCTACTGGGCTCAAACAGTCCTAAAAATAAATGCTCTTTACACAGCCAGGTGCAGTGTAGGATGTAAACACTGCCCCTCTTGATTTAACCTGAGGTGAAGTTGTGTTGTAATGCACTGCACAAAGAATAACATTTATTCCCAAAATGTTTTTAAGGATTTATACATAATATTTTGCTGTGAACAGAGTAACTGATAGAAAATAGCACTGATTGTAAAGTCTAGTCATTTGTCACTGAGCACTGTGGGGCAGTAACCAGTTGCATGTAATTAATTACAAAATAAATGTGATTGTAATTAGTTACAGTTACTGAGAGAAAAAGAATTTACAGTTACTAATCAAAATGTTGGTGATTACAGACGGGTTACATTCAAATATAATCATTTAGTAAAAAGCTTTAAGTAGGTTCTTTCTGCAGCTTTGCATCTTATCACCGTGCAGGAATAAAATATAATAAGTTACAATAATTTAAATACATACATTACTAATGAAAATGTCTAACAGGGTATCTAGTAATCTGCAACATATTAAATATCAAAAGTCACCTTCCTAACACTGTCACTGAGATATGGCGAACAGCAAAGACTCTCTGTATCTGACAGCTCAGCCTGTTCACACTCCCAACTTGTCAAATACCATCGCTTTGTCAATAATGTTAGTGTCAGATACCGATGTACAAGAGCACCTTTCACGGCAGTACAATACCCACCGGCTGGCGGCTATTTTGTACACTGCCGGGCACAGCCGATCTCGACAAATACTTCTGCTTTGTCAGTGGATAGCAGCATCAGACACCAACGCTGGACACTCTTTGCAGCAGTATGATACACAGCAAGTGGTGGCTATTTCTATCTAACTACCGTTTTGAAAAAAAATAATAATAATAAATGAACACACACACATTTGATACCAAGCAAGCACAATAAACCTCAGCCAAACAGAGCTGGCCCACTCCCGTTGGTCTGGGGGCCGGCTCTGCAAGGGGCCACAGGTATCTCCAATGGGCCACTGCCTTCCCTGGGGTCTGGGTGTGGCCCTGAGCAGTAAAACAAATTAGTGCACATGACAAAACCAGCAAGCCCAGCCCAACCAACCTCTGCCTGAGCCCTAATACCCCCACAGGACCTCAGACTACAGATGCCAACTCCACTGTCTCCTATCCTTTTTTTCTTTATTGATTCTTTATATATATTTTTTCAAATAGTATTATTATCATATAATAACAATAATACTATTTTTTTTATCATATTCATTAATATGCATATGCACTATTATATAATACCCCCATCATTATTTATATCATGTATAGTGTTATTTGCTCAACCCTTCTTTTCTCCCTTCTTTATCAACTACAGACATGCATGCACTCAAACATATGCACACAATAACCCCCCATAGTGTAATAAAACAACTGGTATGCACATCAATAACAATAAGAATACTGTTATACGTTGCTATCTTTTGCTTTTGCTCCCCGATGAGTGCGTTGTCCGTCAACACCTTTTTTTGCACTACACTGATAAATAGCTAACTAACTAAAAAATAATGAAAGACACAAAGTGCGAAAAACTTTACTTTGAAAAAGACTGTATGCATGTAGTGAGCAGAAACTTTACATTTCCTGTAAGAAACAGAAACGTATTTTGAAAAGATACAATGCATGTGAGAAGAGTTAATTGAGATGCTATCCTTAGACATCCAAAAAGCGACGCAGGAGGCTATCTAGCACATGATAGTTTGACGTATAGATCCACTGACAGTATTTAATGCCTGTCTTGAAGCTGAGTTCATGTAATTGTGACGGCATTGTTATATTAGTGGTCTTATGAGTAACCATGAATCAGACACATGAAGCAAATATTCGACAAGAGTTTCCATTGACGATGTGAAGATAATATTGAACAGGGTGAGAGTTTGTTATCTGCCTATGCATGTATTGTATATGGAGCAAAGAGACAAAGTGATGATCATGGTCTCCAGAGGATGCATCCTGACTTTGGTGATTGCACTAGCTTTTCCCCAGACTTTTATGGTTTTGAGTGAAATGTCTGAACAGCTATTGGATGAATTGTCATACAACTTGGTGCAAACATTCATGTTTACCTCAAAGTGAATTGCAACTACCTAAAATGCAACCACTAACAGTTTGGTCAGAGACTTGGGTGTATTATATTTGTAGTAGCTAATATAGCCTTTTGCCTCTAGCCTCAGACAGACTCCTCTAGACCATGTCTTTCACTTTTTAAAGAAAAGGGTAGAGGGAGGATCTCTGGAGAGGTGTGAGGAAAGAGAAAGACTGAGAAAGAGGAATGATAGAGCATAAGAGGAGTGAGAAAAGGGAGAAAGGGTAGATGCTGTGACAGACTGAGTTTGGGTGAGACAGGAACAAAGATGCTGATGATAGAAAGAGAGAGAGAGATTGCAGGCAGCCAGGATATTACATAACACTCTATCAGACCAGGAGAGAAGAAGGGAGGGAAGGAGGGAACAGAAGGGATAAATGGAGACGAGGACAGGCAGTGACGCAGTCTGTGAATGAAGAGAAGCCACCCTGACTCCTCCTCTGCATGAACCTGATGAAGATGACGGACTCACTGCCACACCCTCTAGGTTGAGTCATCGAGAGCTGCTGCTGCAGGGGTCTAGAAGAAGAACTCAGACACAACTCAGTTTACAGAGCAACTGTTTACAACAGGCCTCGGTTCACTTTCAGTTCATCAGTCCAAGGGGTTGATTTGATTTTTTGCCGAGCCTTTATTTTACCTGAAAGTCACCTGAGATGCATTATGCTGCATCAAAAAAGACCTCAGACGGACCTTCACAAATCCAAATAACAATCAATACTTTATTACAAGAAATAATATTCAACTTTTTTGAGCACTAAAATTGATATTTGGCTGGTCAAAGCTCCATCAAAATAGATGAAGGAAAATTGTATTAAAGGAATACTTCATCCCCCAAATGACCATTTGTATATCACTTGCTCACCCCGTGTCAAGTTGATTTTGAGAATACAACCTTGATTTTCTTGCATGCCTCCATGTTGAACGCAGAATCCAAAAACACGTAGAATTTTTGATGAATTGAAGTCATAGGGGTCCAGGTTAAACACAGCAGGACTATATTAAAACATCAGTTTACAAACTTTAACACAGCTCATGCAGTATAATCCAAGTCTCATTTATCTAGTTGTATGCTCAGTACTTCCCAAAAAGACAACGCTTTTAACTGAACTTAAAGTGAAAGTGAAACGTTTTCTATGTTTTCTTCAGAGCTAGACTCCATTGACAAAAACAGTAATTTTACCTTGCTGAACACTGGAGTTGCTGGTTTGCCACTGCTTTGATCAGTTTGTTTGTTTGGAGTAAAAAAGATGACATTGCAGTAGTATATTGTATTGTAGTAGTATGATGTTGCAGTAGCAAAAACAAACAGGAGTAAATGATATTTAAAATTAGCACAATCACAAAAATATTCAAATAATAAAAACAAGACACAATCAGTTGAGAAATTATTTGGTGTTGTACCTGTAAAAACCTAATCTTCTTCAACTTTTACAGAAGCTTACTTGGTGTTTCTCGTTTTTAATTTAGTCTGCCTCACTAAATATCTGTTGCACTGTATTTGTATGTCTGTTACTATTATTATTTTCAGATAAATGCTGAATTTTTTGTATTACAACCATCCAGTTCATTCCAGTTGTGCAATCTGACAAGTTGCTGAAGATATTGGTAAAGAGAGGACGGATCACCCATGACTATTCTGAAATCACAAAATTGTTACTTTGTTGTACACATTGCTAACATATGAGTTTGAAATAAGGATTCTACCCAAATAAACTTTTCTGCTGCTCTGTCCTGACCAGGATGCTAATGTTGATTTAGGATGGGAAGCACGGAAACACAAATTTATTAAGGTTCATTACTTTTACTTACTATTACTATTACTTTTTGTGTTTCTTTTTTTTTAAGAAGCTTTAAAAACATCCACAGTTATGGAAACCACATAGAACAAAGCAAACCACTACTCAAAGGTCAATATGGTAATAATCTTGCATTTTCAAAACTGTAATCTGAAAATGATCAGTTCTGGCAACAATATCTGAGTCAAATTTACCTTTAATTTTAAAATCATTTATCTTTTTATATAACTTCAGATTGTAATGTGACTTGCCAAAAGGCAAGTGGGTAAATCTAATTTGAACATGAGACATCATTGATCAAATGCCTTATAAGACAGTTTAGTGCAGCACGTTCATACTGGCTGTGAAACAATTTCTTCTAACATAACATAAAATTAAGAGATCTGAGACAAAATCCAAAGTCCTCACTCTGTGGAGCAATGCATTCTGAAGACTACTGAACTGTAAATACAATATGAGGCTTCAGTCTGAGTTAAACAAAGTCGTGGGTATCTTCATCCTTTTTATTTGTTCTCTTAATGTTTTATTCTGTGAATTTGCATTCTACAGGTCACAGATCATGAAGCTCTCATCCAGGGATCAATGTAGGGAAGACATGTCATCAAAGACCAGTATGCCAGTATATAGACAAGAGGACATCGGGAATGTCCTTAAAGAACAAGATGACGTTGAAAGATATGGATGACTGCATTTGCAGCTGCCAGTAATTTTGAACCTAAATCACCCTCCTGAACCCAAGTACCTTTAAGGGCCTGTGTCCACATAGTGTTTTTTTGTTTGTTTGTTTGCTTGTTTGTTTTTTCAGAACTGCTGTTGTTTTTTTTCAATTGTTCTCAATGTGGCGGCATGTGGTCAGAGAAAAAAACACCACATCCAGCGTCTTTTTTGAGAGCACTGTGCCTTTTTGGTGCGGCTGCTCCAAGCACTTCAACATGAAATCTTTGAACTTCTTAAAAAAGTGCCGGTGATGTCACTACTACTCCTTAAGCTAGACTACTGTCACAACAAAGACAGAAAAGCCCATTTGTGGGAGTAGATCGTAGCATCTTTTTGAGAGCTTTGCGCCTATTTTGTTCTGGTTGAAAATCTTTTTGTTTCAGTTGACAATCTCTGCAGAAAGGCACTGGTGATGCCACTGCCGCTGCTTTAACCAGGCTACTGTCACAACAAAGACATAAAATCCCATTTGTTGGAGCAGATCGGTCGGTGGACACTGGATGTTGCTGGTGGGTGTTGTGCTTTTGTCAGTGTGCTGTTGTTAGCTAACTGTGTAATCAACCCGCTGTTAGTGTTAAGTTAGCTTCCTAGCTAACATCAGTGTCAACATATTGTTGACATCGAAACAAAACCAATGCATAGCTAGAAAACAACACAATCTCAAAGACTATCAGTGTGCCTCTGATAATTTGTAATGGTAGAGTGGATGTGATGCAGTTTTCAGTGTCCACCATCTTGGATTATGGACAATATTGCTCCCTCCAATGTACTCACTGTGGGTACTATATGTTATGCATTCTAGGCTTTGGACCTGCACTTCAGTTCATCTCACTTGGACTGGCATTTGCATGTCACCTTCCCTCTGCTTTTTAAGGTTTTTTTTTCCCCTTTTTGACATGTAATGTTCCTCTTAGGTTCTAACTTCTAACTTTGGTGGATATTCATTTTGCTCTCCTGATATTGTCCTACTTTTAGCACGTTTACGTGTCTCCTCTTGCATCTAAAGTGATTTTGATTGCAGAATTTGTATTTATGGCTCTCACAAAGAGAGACATTTAGCAATCCAGTGACATGATGGGATGATAGGGAGTAAGTCAGAACTTGTATTAGCACCATAATATCAATCTATTGAATCTGTCATCCATCCTTTGTTTACTAAAGGAGGGGAAATCCCAAAACCTGTTGTACTGTATTCCTTCACCATTTTTTTGTGTACAATTTGTGCTTATGTCTATAGCATAACGTGTATCCTACAACCTGATCATCAGAATGTGATATTAAACTAATGCAATCTGAGTGAGTTATAATGCACAGCTGGAAAACTATATTATCAGGTTTTATTCTGTCAATTTAATTTAACTTGGAACACATCAGTGAAATACTGGGCACACGATTAAATAAAGGTTATATATTTGCATTGTTTTGCAAGCATTTTGTTTCATTTTTAAAAGTTTCATAAGCCAGAGGAATCAATAGTTGCTGACAAATCCTGGCTAAGAATGAAATCCTGACAAATCCTGAAAGAGTGAAGAGGTGAAATGTTGAAATCACCACTGCCCAAATAAGATTGGAGTTATTTTTTACTGTAGGGACGGACTTTTATGATTAAAAACAAAGAAACAATCAGGTGCTACGTGGAGAAGATGGATGAGAAGCTGGATGTACTGTATGTGAATAAACAGACATTTGTCATTTTGCTGTGTTTGTTCATAGTGAGTTTGTGCTTGTGTACTGTAGACTGTATGTGATGATTGAGAGATTACAAACAAACCCACCAAATCAAATGGGAGCCATAATCCCAGATAATCCTATAGAAACCTCTGCTTTACCAACAGCCAGTCAGTCATCTGGCTAGCTAGCTTCATCAGCCTGCAACTCTGCCAGTCATACAGTCAGTCAGTCAACAAACCAGCTGGACTGCCACTCACTTTGTTCCTTTAATACACACTAGGTACAGCCGTTTGTAACTATGAGTTTTAATAAAAAGATGCATCCACAGAATGTCTTAGACTTGTTGTGCTGTGTGCATTGTTTGTCTTTTGGAGTTCTGTATGTATTTTATAGCTGGACTCATGCCTTTCCCTCCCTACCATATACATTCATTATATGATCACAGAAGAAGCCAATGCATGTGCAGACTAAACTTGTTCCCCTGTGGTACTTGGTCAACATACAACTTTTTCTGCATCTCACTTGATTGATTTCTTTCTCTAAAACCCTGCATCCCAGATGCAAAACTGTCTAATTTCAGTCATGTCTTTTGAACAATTGCCCTTTAAAAAAGAAAAATATCAAGACAAAATTCCATATGCCAATAGTCATGATTTTTGATCATGCCGTTGATTAGTCCACAATGTGCCACACAGCAGATGGAGCTGCCCAAATAAAAAATGTACCAGATGTTACTGCAAAAACAACAGCTCAGAGCAAGGTAACAAATCTTTGGAAAAGCATTTTAGCTTGCTATGTGTGAAGTAGTTGAATTTTAATTTGGTGGCAGAACCCTGAAGTCATACTATGAATGACATATTACTGCATGCCTTGAATCATTCTCTATTCTAAACATAGCACCTCCTAACCTCAGGACTTTTCACTTCATCAAGCTTTTTGCACTTCTTTTATGCTACTGCTGCTACTTTAGGGTCAATTCTTGCCTGATGCAATTCACCTTACCTATATTTAAAGATATTCACCCTGCAAGTGACCATTTGTATACTAATTACTCACACCATGTAACACTGAATTGGAAAAAACAATGTTTTTGTTGCATGCAAGAATTCTTGATGAATGGAAGTTATAAGGGTCCACGTTTAACAAATATATAAAAAACATCAGCTTACAAACTCTCACACAACTCATGCAGTATAATCTATGAAGGTTCATTTATCCAGCTGTATGCTCAGTGCTCTCAAAACAAACGGTCATTTTCAACAAGGAACTGAACTAAAAGTGAAGACTCCATTGGTAATAACTATAATTTTACCTTGCTTAACACGGAAACTTCTGGTCTACCACATTTGGAGAGCACTGAGCAACTCTGACTGTGTTGAAGTCAGGTCATATTCAACTGCAGACTTCAACTTCTTTTACAGTTTACATATTTGCATACCTGCTTGTTGTTTATATTATACATCACATTCATTTGGCGGTACATATCACATGTTATGTCTGTACTTTACATATCATAATTATATGAATGGCGCACCATAGCTGCACTAAATTTTGATATACAGCAATTAGAACCCCTCTTAAATTACTGTTTAATTGTAAATTTATTGATACAGTACCTACTGCACTTTGCCACTGTTTGCATTTTAAAGTTGGATACTAAATTTTATTTCATTGGACTGTTTCATACTTTGAGCAATGCAAATAAAGTTAAATCTGATCTGATCTGTCAAAAATAATTACAACTTCATTCTCAATTCTTAGAGAACACAGATTTGTGGAATATGATTTGAATGTGCACTAAGTTTTAAACATGGTTAAAGATTGCTGAAACACGTGAATTATTAGGGTCAAGCTTGTTTGTTTTTTAATAAAAGTAATTCATTCATCAGTCATGTAGCCTAAACACCGCCCAGCTGGCCACCAACGTCATTAGAAGCTGATATTCAGTTGAATTTAGGTTGGGATGTTGGGTGACCAATATTCAATTTCAGGATAATGTCTACTGCTGACGTCAGTCTGACGTAGAATTCTGACAACAGATGACACTGATATTTTGTTGGTTTTAAGTTGTGCTTAGGGAACCAAAATCCAACGTCTTCCAAATGTCTCATGGCAACATCATCTTGATGTAGAATAATGACATTAAGTCATACAGTATGGCATGGAGAACAAAACCCAGCATCTGGAAAACATCAAAATATTAACGTCCACACGATGTGAAATTCAAACGTCATTAAACATTTCAAATATTTTCAACTTGATTTTCATTCCAATCAAAATATGACAATATTGACATCCAATGCTTGCTGGCATGCACATTATAGAGGGTACTTTCCCAAACAAAGACACAAAATAAGATGGAAGAGTAAATCATGCCTACAGCTGTGTTGTCTCAGTAGGTATAACGTTAAATGAGAAAAAGTGATCTACTGAGGAGTAAATATTTGAAAGCAACACAAAACACCTAAGAGCTGCAGTATATTTCAGATCGCCTGGTGCCTGATTCTTTGTGGGGTTTTTTTTTTACGTGAAATGAAGACATTTACAGCACAAACTGATACAGAGCCACTCCGCGCCCTAAAACCCCCGCAAAAAAAGGAAAGAAAAAGTACAATCTTGATATCTACGGCAGTCCTTGAAGGCAGCAGCAGCGTGATGCCTGCAGATTCAGATGAAAAGGCTCTTTTTTGGCTCCGGGCTCCTGATTGGCTAAGCCGCTTGGGAAAGGGGCGGGGCTTGTCTCTGAGTCCTGGCACCAGTCTGCTCTGCAAGCAGCAAAAGGTGGAGAGATTTTCACCTTCACACACTCTGACTGTCACACATATACACACACACACATACACACACACGCGCTCTGCGAGAGAAACGGCACACATCGAAACGGTGAGTAGAGTTGCCCGTTTTACAATTCCTATCTGATATATGATGTGTCATCGCGTGTTTATCGTTGTTTACTGTAGCCTCGCGCTGCGCCATTCTCTCGTGCATCACTAAGTGAATGATGAAATTCATGTCATATTTATAGGTCTCATATTTAGGTCTCGCGCAGCAGTGGCGATGATATGGGCCTATATTTAGCTTATCATATGGCGGACAGGCAGTTTGACATAGTGGTGCACGGTGTTTCCCTTCACAATGGCTGAGGATAGTGGGCGTGTGAGGGGGGATCTCTGTGTCTCATGCAGAGGTCCGTGGATTCGTGTCTCTTTGTTATGGTGGTGCCGCAGTCGGGATGGTACACCCCTCCTGCTGAAAAATCACCAGGCTATAGTACTCCCAAGATATTCCTATAATATCCCCACATGAGCTCATAGTGCCCCTCACTAAACATTAATGAGTGTTTAGTGGCCTCATTGCATCTGTGCTATTTTAGACTGTGCCTCTTTAAGATGAATAGTCCTATATGGGACTACAGTAACCTATAGTCAATGATTTTTGCTGGTATTAGTCTCTATAGTATTTACTACAGGGGTATAGTTTTCTCAAAGGCAGCAGGTGCACTGCCAAAGCAGTCAAGGCCATGTTATATAAAGGCTGTTTTCTGATGTTACAGAGCCCATACACCCGTTTTAGGAGTAAGAGTCTGTGATGTTCTATAGGCACTAAGCCTGTCGTTATACAATAATACCCCCCTCCCCATTCTACACACACATTCACAGCAACACACACTGCATCCTCTGTCTCTGTGTGGATTAGTACACATTGTTCTATCTGTTCTCATATCTTTCTCTCTCTGGATGTTTCTCATTTTGGTCTTCAATCTGTTTCACACTTGGAATTTAATGTGCCGTGTTTGAGGATAATAAATGCATCGTAAAGTCATTAGTAAATGGGCGACCACAGCATAGACACGCTGTGGGAATACTATTGTAGTAGGAGGATCTTAATTCTCTCCTTAAATTTCCCTTATAGTAGAAGTGGCTTTAAAGTTTGAATGAACGTGTATGTTCTTTAACTGCTTGGTGCAACACTTGACTAAGGCTACGTGATGTTCAAACCCAAGATACATGGCTGCACCATTACATAAAACGGACACATTCAAGAGGCCTTTGCTTCATCAGTGTCCCATTTTCACTGCATGGTTCGGCTCGACTTGACTAAATTCACTTTTAGTACCCATAGATGTGTAGAGAGCTGCATGCAGCGTCAGAGGCAGAACCCTTTTCTTCCCGATGAAAGTTGTTTAGTGGTGCATGAAGCCAAAAAAGTTATACTTCCATGTGTGCAATTACCTAGATCCTCCACTCTGTTTCTGCATCATTGGGTCAATACAGTAGGCGCACCAGAGACTTCTGCCAGCCAAGATGCTAACTTCCTCTTTAGCCCTCCGCTAACATTAATGGGGATAAAAGGATCTAATTGTGCAGCTCTTCTAGTTCTTCTAAATGTTATCGGACCGAAATGATCAAATCTAGATGTTGAAATGAGTAATTTTATGGGGGTTGTGACTCCAAAATATATATTCACTGATTTACAGACATTTACAATCAAGTCTAAGGGAAACAGTCTTTTTTTAGCGCTGTTCCAGGGGTGTGATGGTACCCCCTAAGTGTAGATGTGACTTTGTGCTGACTTTAATAGCAACCATGATGGAAATCCTTTCATTAGTAACCAAACAGAGGAACATCTGCACTTGATCAACACGCCAGTGTAGTGTACATACTGTACGGTGTACTTTTGTGGGCTGCCATTTTGTGAAATTAGGGTCCAGTGAATAAAAAAAATTGTAGCAGCTATTGACGGCAGCTTGGCTATTTAAAAATGGTGAGTTTTTACTAGATGTCCCATCACTCAAATGACAATTGTCTCTGACCAATCAATGCTGTCCAGTATGTCATCTCCACCTTCTAGTACTGGCTCAGCTCGCTTGGAACCTCATTCGAAGTGGTACCAAAAATTTTTTTAAAAATGCAGGTATACAGTTTCCCAAACTTTTGCTAATGGAAAACCGAAAAGAGCTGAGCAAGTTGAGTAGAAACATGCTGTACCTTGCAGTAGAAAAGTGACATTACACAGTAATTTCAGCCTGACATGTTTGGTATCTGTGGAAAGTTTGGGGTCTAGTACAGGAAATTGAAATAATTGTCTGTGGGTCAGGGGACAGTGGCTGGTGTTGATGGATCTGCTGGTGGCTCCTGCAGGGTTGAAGAGGTCAGTCATTTTTCTGGCAGTCTTAGCTGGTGTGTTTATTTGGGGTTGTTAGATACTTTTGGCCTCTTCAGCTCTGCCTACCTGTCGCCTTGTTACTGCCTGTCTCTGCCTCTGTCACTCATATGTCACGCTGCATTTCATCAAAGATCCTCTTGAGTTTTAACTATTCATTTTTTGACACCACTTCTAGTCACAAGTCATAATCAGTATTAGATGGTGGAAGTTAAAATTTCTGGTAACACATAACATATCTTATTATAGATCAAAGCTGTGTTATGCATTTTAATTAAGAGTCTCTCAACAGTGATTTATTATGAAATATAATATATTTTTTAGTGTCTTTTGTTTTTATGTTATTATTCTGGGGAGCTGGTAGCAGAAGTGGTACGGGTTGGCTGCTTGAAGGGTTATTTGTTTGTATTGCCAGCTAGTCACAGCCACATGTTAAAGAGTCCTTGAGCAAGAGGCTGAACTCACTATTACTACACCCAGTGTATGTGTATGTGAACAGGCAATTCATTTGATCTTTTAGTCTATAAAGCTTTAGGAAATAGAAAAAGAATCCACTTTAAATGGTTGAATATATTCAACAAACTAGGGCTGCGATCAACCAAAGATAATTTTGGTCGACTGAAATTCGACCTACTTTTTGACCGATGTTGTTTGATGGGGAAAATATCTTGCATGCTATCTCTACATTAGCTAATTTCCACAGTGTAAATTGAGTAAACTTTACCCGGGAGGGTTGTGTGTCCACCAAAGCTTTTTTTCCTCTCACAGGGCTCGACATTAACACTTGCCCAGGGCAAGTTAACTCTGTGTTCAGGCAAGTGGAATGCCTTGAGTGGAAAATAAATGTGATGCCCACTGTAATATTATCTGAAAATAAACTGCGCATTGTATCGCTGGGAGCATCCGCCTGAGCTGCAATCAAGTGTCGGTCTCACCACTAAGTGTTGAACAGACTTGATAAGAATATTGGACATACTGGACACTCTAGAAGTTAACTATGAAGTTGATGATGTCATGTACAACATAACATTGCTAACATTAAATATCTCCATAACGCTGCATGTGAGAGAGAGAGAGACTCATGATAAATCCAACACTGAATGTCTTCTGTGATATTTATGTTTTTTAGATTTAATATGACAGTTAAAGAAATGTTTAACTTTGGGTAAAATGTTGCGTTTGCCAATGTCACCAACCATCCAATCACAATGGAGAAGGGGCAGCACAAATACCACAAAGACCAACTGTCTAGGACAACTACAAGTGCTGAGCAACTGCTGTTACCAGTTCGGAAAAGAAATGCCTTGGTGAACACACTGCCTTATTAAAGTAACAACAGTGAGTCCAGCCAATGAGAATTTGGTTGGACAAGAACATATCAACCAACCAACTGACCAACCAGGATGTGACAGCCCTTCAACAAACATTCCAAAACCCTTAAATATCCAACTCTCCACAGTATAACTTAGATAAAGGTAGCAAATCCTCACATTTGAGAAGCTTGAACCAGAGAGTGTTTGGCATGTTTTCTTGTAAAATGCTAATCAATTATCAGAATATTTACGGATTAATTTTCTGTCGATTGACTAATCAATGAATAGTATCATCTGTCTGCTAAATGAATATATTGAAATATTATACTGATACTAGGGTGTGAGAAGAAATATGGAGAAAGATGTCAGTAAAATTGCACTGTGTGTGTATTTGACCACTATACCAATTTGCTTTATTTGGTTATCATAATAGGAGACAGAAAATATATGGAGTGTCACCATTTTGGTCTGTTTGATTCAGTCATTGAAATGAAAATAGAAACAGAAAACACTCATAGATTGACTAGATCTGGTGGTTTCTTGCAGGCGAGGAAACCCAAGCTGTTAATTCAAAGTACCCTCTGCCATCTCATTTCTGCTCTTCCTTTTGGTTTTTTGTATTTGTTTAACAGTTTCTTCCAAATGCTCTCAACCAATGACCCATTGATCTGTACAAATTATGAGTCTAACAGTGGTATAGCCTTCAGTGCTGAAAGACAACAACAACCCAAACTGTTTAAATTTAATAGATTTAAATCGGGACCTTAAATTCCAAAATCTAATTGACTTGTGGATTTGGACATTTGTAACATCCCTAGTAGCTAGATACCATTTTGGATTTTTGGTGACTGTAAACCTGTAATTTATGCCTTTTCCTGGCATTAAATGCATCATTAATGCTAATGAGTGAAATAACACATCCAAATTACCAATAATCAATTCTCAGAAAGCTGCTTTGAGCATATACAGTACTCCTGAAAGGACCAATAATCTCATCCCCCAAATACAGTCACATTACAGTTATTTGGTCAAATGAAGTATAAACTTTATATTTATGTTATTTACTTTTTCTTTCACCATTACCCAGCACTGCCATACAGTCCTTAAGGCCTGATCCACTAACTGTCCTAGTCACTGTCTCTGTCCCAGCTCATCCAGTCAGATCTTTGATGTGGACCATTTAGAGTCTAATGATACATACTTTCTATTAAAAGATATCTGCATATATGCAGAACCTGTAGGCAAGGGTAACAGTTTGATATCAGAAGCATCCTGTTTTTGTTTGTAGTGTGAGTAGTATTGACCAATCAGTCCATGTTGACAGTCGGAGAGGTGGAATGCATTGGCTGAAATGCAATCTCAGAACCGACTGTTGTCAAATGTTTTGCGTTTTATTAGCTTTTTATTTTTTTATTTTTAAATTGCATTCATATACAGATATCTCTTCTCTTTGTAAGGATTAACCAAAATAAGCGGGGCTCGGAAGAGGAAGTCTTGGCCCAAATATCTGTTGACTTCACTGGAACACCTGGAAACTTAATTGTTGCCCCAGAGGCTTATTGTCAGGCTGCTGGTTGATATGTCCCAAGGGGTACAGTTTAGGTCAGGTAGCATCTAAATTCTTACTCCCATGACCTTAGTTTAAGCCTGGATCATTCAGCAAAGTCACTTTCAACAATTTGGCATTTAAGAAACCTTCTTAAATCAATGTGTGTGTGGGCCCATTCCTGCTGTTGGCCATTTTCTCCATTTTACTCTAGTGTGGTTCACAGGATAGTAAGCAGCATCATAGTGAATGAACACAAAGCCAAATACATTAAAGGCAGTAAAGATTATATATCATTTTATTAAAAATGAGTGGAGAAAATGCTTGGTTCAGGCTTTTTGGTATTGAAAAAGCAGATTTTTGTTGTGGAAACATTTAGCCTTATATTCACCCTTATAATGAACAATGCCCAATTCCTAATTCCTTAATACTTCTTGCTGTGTTAACCGCGGACTAGATCCTTTAACCCTTCGGGTGTATCCTCTTTCCTAGCATAGAATTAAGTAGCAGTCCTCTTCAAACAATATAGGCCTGCCTACTTTTAATTGGAAATATCTTTGTGACAGGTAAGTGATAGATAGGGTGGTCTGAAAGATAGAAAGCCAAAAATAAAAATGACATATAGCGATGGAAAGAAAGAAGTAAAGAAAGAAAGAAAAATGTTTTAGTTCCCATATGCAGAGGGACCTAAAAAGGCTTTATGTCCTTTATCACCAGCATAACAAGATGACAAGAATTGTAAAGGGAAACAATATTTTACAAATACTAGTAAATTGTGTTTATTATAATGGTCACCATGCTTGAGGCGCAATGACTCCCAGTACTAGGTTAAGCTTATCAAGGTTAATAGTAAAAAACAACAATAATGAATTGATGATTGTGTGACAGCGCAAACATTTTTGGTAGAATGCACGACATACAAATATTTATGTCGGCCTTGGTGTTGAAGGTTTTAACATAGAAAATCTTCAACAAACATTACGTGACTTTTTTCCATTTTTTTGTTTCATCCCTGGTGTAAAAAAGGTCTTTAGACAGGAGCCATCAAAACTGCATGAATGTTAACAGAGTAACAGTGTGAACATTTGCATGCTGACATTTAACCAAGCTAGCATGCTAACATATATTACAGCTGAGGCTGACAAAGCACAATTCAAGATGAATCAGTACAGCTGAGGCTGATGGACTTTGTGCAGCATAGTTTAAGTCAAGTCTGGTACAGTAGAGTTGAGCTTGGCAAACTGAGTCTGATATGTTGTAAAGTGGGTCATGTACTAGGTAGTGGGAGTTTTACTGAAACATCCATAACTCTTGGCATTTTCCTGTCCAGAAGCTAATCATGACTGATCAGCTAATGGGTTTGGGAAATCAGAAACAATTTCAGCAGACAGGTTTGAAAACCAGGGTGAAAAACAAATTTTGAGGAACTGTGAGGTAACCATGGGTCCTGTATGCAGCTATTTTGGTATCCTTGAAAGTCTGAACCATGGATAGCATGATAAAATGAAAAAAGAAAGGCTGACAGGCTGATGATGCCTAAGACTACAGGCAGGAAGCTTGATGGATTATCAGAGATGTTCTAATGCATGGCTGTTGTGATGATGATGATGCCATGATTTCTGCTTTAGAGATTGGTGGGATTACATGCAATCCCTCTCAGATTACCAGCCAAGCAGGCAGGAAGTCAAGCTAGCGTTCATCCAACCAGGTGTACTTAACATCCTTGGTCCACTTGCCATGCAGTCAACCATTCAGAGTCACTTAAGTTTCCAGTGAATCCAGCTGGCCAAGTATTTACTGTCATATTACAACATAACAACGTTGATATAATCAGCTACGTTAACAGGAAATGTGTAGGCTCTCAAGTCATTCAGTAAGTCAACAAATCAGCCAGGCAGAGGCAGTGCAGTGGTTATATGATCTAATAGTGTTGTAGACCCCCGGGCGATCTCTAAGCCATAATAGTTTGTAAAACGAAGGATTATGTAACACCTTGGGGTCAAAACGTCAAGTTATCTCTTAGTGCTTCTGCCCAATATTAACCCAGGCTATATGAAGGAGCTAGGTGACTCTGATGGCACCCTCCAGCCATAAGGAGATATTCTTGCAACAGTAGAAAAAAAACCCTGCTTTATTATAACCGACAGTGAGGAGGAACAGGACAGATGGGGGTGAAAGACACAATGATTTGTGACCATAGATTGAATAGTGTTCAATGATGTAAAATGACAAAGAACTTTACATACAGCTTTCAGTTTCAATACCTCAGTCATATCTTACCAGTGATGTTGCTAGGTAAGCATCCTGCATGTCTATGTATGGTCGCAGGGTTATACCGTTTTTAAAGTATACTGTGGTGTAAAAATTGACAAGCATCATGTTGTGTGCATTTGCTTATCTATGGCAGTAAATGCAACCAGACAGAGAATCTCACCTTTATTATACAGTGTTTCCTCTAGGATTTTTTTGAATGAATGTAGTGGAAACACTGTTATATTTTAGTTTAGTTTCTTTTCAGAAGGGAGACAGATACAGTATACTGCCATTAGAAAAAAAGTTTCAAGATTCAATTGTAATGAAGGGTTTGTTTAACCAAAAATACCCTTATGTTTTACTTCCTTTAAGGGTCATTGTAACTGATATTAACTATGTTACACCGTGTGTCTGGTACAACTGGTTATCGTATCATGAAGATCTCATACTGTTGCAACCCTACGCAGATGCATTAAGATCCGAAAGGATCCAGTAAACAAATTATCGAAGCATCTAGGGGACCAACCTGTTTTTTTCCCTGACAGCACAGTACGCACTGTGTTGAAAAAATGTCTTCACTGGCAGCCATTATTTTCTTACCATCTGTGCATTTATCTTGTGCAATCCCATTTTGTTCCTAGTGTCAATGATTGAAAGGAAAATGTAAAATTCTTTTCAGAAAGAAAGAGCATAAGTATATTTCTCAAAATGTTAAACAATGAAATTTATATTCATATATTCATAATCTTTAAGAGAATAACACTACCATTTGTCAAAATACACAAATGTTGTTGGGGACCCACTCAGTTGATCACCTGTGGGTCCAGGCAAGCTCTTCTCATAAAATGTTCGTATGTTTTCCTACAAAAAGTAACGCACCCAAATTTGTACGTTTCCCACATATTTTGGACGTGACCAATGTGCTAAGGGGAGTCACAAAAAACGGACTTCCCCCGGGACTTTCCCCTTGACATGCATGTTCAGAACCGTGTGAACTTTGAGTGACTTTCTTGTACGTTCTCACCATGTTTCTTTTCCTAAATCTGACCATAGTAACTTTACTTGCCTAAACTACCTTTTGTAACTTAACATTAATTATGTAACTTTACGTTAAAGACATAACGTCATCGGTTGGGTGCATTGAAAATCTATCAACATCACTGCCCCACCGTAAAGCCTGATGTGTAGTAATGGAAAATTTATGACATCTGACATGAATAGGATAAATCAGTTTTCACAGAAATTGCCTCTTTTTTCTGCAGAAAAAAAACCATGCCAAATTATAATAAAATAATTAATCAAAATGAATTGAAAGATTCTACAATCATCTAAGAAGTTTAACCGTAAGTAAAAAAAAAAAAAAAAATCAGTTTCTGCTTTTTGTTTTGGCTTCCCTGCCTTCAGATTTAGTGTTCCATTGTACAGCTCTCATCAACCTTTTTTCAAGCTGCAGCAGGCAGCTATTTTCAACAAAAAGCTCTGATACGCCCACTGCACACTACCACAAACACAGTGGAGCTGGGATTTTTAGCAACTTAACTGGTAGTTGTTTACTTGGAGAGTGAATATTAGACTTGAATTTATCAGGTCAGAAACAACTTTAAATAAATGCTAATGTTGCATTGCATATGCTGGACATGTGTAGGTGATTACCGACCTACGCATTCAACTTCAGTGTAAGGTGATATTATCACACATATTGTGTTTTCAGCTTATTATGCTGCCCTGAAATGGTTAAAAAAAATCAATGCAGCTTTAGAGCTTAAAGCCTCAGTCTGAAAATTGATGCACCATATGTGCATGCATTTTTGATATCTTGCACAACAGATGTTTGTTAAGTGTTACTAAGACATTTGAGCGTATGTGTCTTTTAACTTGAACAACCCTTTAATGTTTAATGACTGAGTCCATTTTCTTTTCTAACACCAATGTAAATAGATATTTCAAGGCCTAGATGCATTGGAAATGATCATGTAAGGTGACACTTACTGTATTGTGATGCTCATGTGGTGACAATTTCAATGTGTTGGAGAGTAACAATG
This sequence comes from Epinephelus awoara, assembly GCA_035609425.1. Classification (NCBI taxonomy): domain Eukaryota; kingdom Metazoa; phylum Chordata; class Actinopteri; order Perciformes; family Serranidae; genus Epinephelus; species Epinephelus awoara. The sequence goes on from CM069306.1 coordinate 33,706,581, forward strand.
TTGCTGCCAAGGACAGGTGATGAGAGGCAAACTGCAGATAGTGTCAGTGCCAAGGTAATAGCGTCACCCCTGCCTGGTAATGAAGACACAGTCGGACAACTTCACATTGATGCAATATTGTCTTTTCAATTTGAGTCTGTGAACATTATGAAGTTGGCCTTATGCTGTGCCGACGAGAATATGGGTGCAATCTGTTGCCTTTTAGTGCATTTCATTTGCAATAGAAATTTTTAATTAATAATTCATGACCTTGGAGAATTATGTAAGCAATGAGCTATCTGTTAGAAGCCATTTTTTTGACACAGTGGGATTCATTGGCCTGAAATCCCTGCAATCATTTATAGTGTCTGAAGAAATAGTCACTGAAAGACAAAAAGTAAGCAAATTTTTTACACTCTGTAGGGCTTCATCCTGCCATCTGAAATGTATTTGTAGACGGTGCTTTTGAAAGACTGGGGATTGGTGAGGAGGTGGGCAAATGCCCCTGTTTCAGTTGTGGTTACCGTGGTGATAATGACTGGTTAAAAGTGAGTCACCTTTGTGAAAATGAAAGGCCTCTCACAAAGTTCACTCACTAACACAGTAATCTTGCTCGGTGAGACAGACCCTAGCATTACAGGAACCTCTTCACCGACTCAGTCCAACAAAAAAGCTGTTTCTGGTACAGCAATGTTTCAGTGAGGGGGCCACACACTGCAGGTTTGGGCTTTTAATAGGCACATTACCCAGAAATTCACTTGGGACTTGAGTGGTTGGTGTTGGATGGGCCGGATACTCACTGGCAGTAAACAGTAATTAATATGCACCACCATAATGTGCTAAAAATAGGTTAGAACATGGTTTTGAATGTTTTCTGTCTTCAGCTTTTATATGTTTCTTTGTGTTACAGTCAAGTAGAAGACAAAAGGAGAGACTTACATACATTGCCAAAGTTCTGACGTAACACCCAGGCTAACAGAAACTCCTGACTCATTGAGAGTGACTGTCTAAGGGTTGGGGATTTATTAAAAAAGTGGCTCGCAACCTTTTTGGCTGTTGACAGCTTAGAATAATGTTTACTTATCATCACAGGCTGCATAAAGAGTATCTACCAGTTGTCACTAGTTCTACGAACGACTGATTTTTAAGTTTTATGTCAACAGAGGCCAAAAAAAGGTAAAATAATAATGTAATTGAGGGGAAAAATGCAAAGATCATAGGAGAGGAAGCATAATTTTTCTAGAAGAAATATGTTGTTTTAGCCCCTTTGCAAAAATGTAATATAATAAGTATGTTTTCTTTAGTGTATAATCACCTGAAAATAAGAATTGTTGTGTTTTTGTTACCTTAGAATGAGCTGTTAATATCTATATAGAGAGCTGGTCCTCTTCCAAGGAGTCCACCACGTTGCAATGCCATATTTCTACAGTAGTCCAAAACGGAAAAACAAAACGCTGGTTCTAGATAGGGCCATTAGTGTTTTCTCATTGGTCACAGGAGTTAGCAGCTCCTCTGTACAGAGAAAACACTGTTTTTTTAAACACTTTACTTAGGGATGTCCCGATCCAGCTTTTTCACTTCCAATCCGATACAGATATTTACAGCCTTATACATATTCACTTATTTTGTTGTCAGTCATCTTAGGAAAGGTTTGATCAAGCGATATTACTCTAACAAGAACAACTACTTAATCAGGTTAGTTAGAATGATCCACAACAGTTAGTATGAGAAACTGACCTGTTTATTGTTAACAGGGTTAAATAAACAAACTTTAAACTTGAACATTAACATTAAATAAAAAATATAGCTGGTTTGCTTTGGCTGCTTTGGCCCCTTAATAAACAGAAAAAAAATCAACACGAGAAATCTTTAATCTTTAATCTTTGACAACTCTGGTGAGCACACTGTAAGTTAACAGAGACAATAGGTGAGCACACATTATCAGGTGCTGGACTAACAACCCGCCTGTAACGTGCCAAACAGCGTTGGAGAAACACTAATTTGTAACATGAAACTGCATCATTTAGTAGGGCTGTAGTCAACCAAAGAAAATCTTGGTCGACTAAAGTCATACATAATCTTCAACTAATCAATTTAAAATAAATATTATTTTAAATGGGGTTTTCTTTCTACTGGAACAGAAGGATCTTCCTGTACCCTTTACATGATTGGAAGGAGTAACTGCAAGTAAATAGTGGCATTTATTATTGATATCCATGTTGTTTTTGGAAGCAATTAAATCAATAAATACCATACTATACAGTGCCATCATGACTTTGAAAGTAGCCCTCACTGACCTGACTGTAGGTTAGACATGTGGTATATGGATCAAACAAAGACTTCAGAGGAAACAGCAAAGGTCGTTCTCTCCTGCTGAGGGAAGAGGCTGAGATTCAGATCAGACCTGACATCATATGGTACAGTAGAGCCAGGCAGGATGGGATGGCCGTGTGTCTTTTGTCATCATCCTCCTCCAGCGAGCTTCCATCAGTGTGTGTTTGTGGTTTGAAACAAGCAAAGGTCTTTTCTGTCCTGCTGATAGCAGAGGCTGAGATTCAGATTGGACCTGACATCAGACGTACAGTAGAGTGAGGGAAGGATTAGAACAAAATGTTCCCTTCCAATGATGGTCTCCAGTGAACCCCATGCACAGGACAACAGCAAGAGTTTAAGACTTACAGAGTAGAAGTAACAAATCATAGCTTATCTTCATATTGTTGAGTAGATTTTGGTTTGTTTTTACTCTCTGAAGACAATGTGGATTCACTATGTTTGACCAAATTTCAATTCTGTTGTTGGTACATTTCCAGCAGGAGTGAGCTGGATGTAGTTTACTGCCGGCTGATCTCATTCACAATTCATAAGTATACATATGGAAAGTAACATACTATAATTTGTATATAACCCACATAATCATGGGCCAGGTGGCTGTGATCACATGACCTATATGCTGCAGGCTGTCCTCTTGTTATATGATGGCAGCATAGGAGGAAGACAGGTCATGTAGCATAAAGAGCGACAAAGTCTGAGTATGGAATTTGTTAGTGTGGTGAATAGGACATACACAAGACTTTGATTCAAGATAGTGGGATTGATGTAATGTTTTAAACCAAAAGGTTTCAGGCTCAAACAAGTGGTTGGGTATGGGGCCACAATGTGTCAGATGTGGTGGATGATTACACTAAATATTTAGTGCAAGTAATTGAGTTTACTGGAAGTAGTGGTTCAGATATTTATTTATAGTCAATCTATGGTGTCATTCCCTCCATTTGCCAGTCATAATTTTTGGAGAAAGTTTGGCAGAAATTGCAAAACGGTTACAAGCACATCACTCATCCACTTTTACAAATAATTCGCTCAATGGAAGGAAAAGGCAATGTGAGATAAGTCTAACATAACAGATTCAGAACCATCAACCATCAGATTAATTGTTCTTACATACATACCTATGAAAAGTAAGGCATTACAATTCGGAATCATGAGCGAATAATTTGTGTATATTCCAAGTAATCTGGAACGCTGTGATGACATGACTAATGTGCTGACAGTAGTAAAGAAGGAAGAAGAAAAAAGACTGAGAAGTCTGTTTAAGGAGGCAGTTCAGGGTGGTGGATGGGTCAAACAACACAGGACTTTCCCCCAGAAGACTGATGTTCAATGTAAACCTTATATTAAGTATGTAATGTCAATCATGGGGGGCTAATTTGTTAGACTGATTAAAACTATTGTATTGGAACACATTAAAAAGGTTACTGTTTCTATGGCAAAATGTGCCGTTGACAAGGAGGTTGAAATGGCACAAAAAAATCATCTTATCCTAACATTATGCAGTTTATTAATGGTGTTTTATTACATGTTAAATGGATACATGCACTGGGAAAAGGGTTACAGTATACTCTATGTACAGTATACTGTAGTAAAGCATAGTACTTACATTATGTAGTATGAGTAAGCTAGATTAAGGTATGCATTGCAAACATGTGGTGTTTGTTTTCTGTTACTGACTATTTTACACTACATTTTCTGAATGAATTCCAACTCAGTTTCAAGCCCACAAATCACAGTCCAAGTACAGCTCTTAGGGTATGACTCACCATCAGCTACATGTGCCTCTGTGTAAAGATAAATATCTGAAAATGTTAATATGTGTAGTACTGTTCAGTCACTTATTAAAGGTGTTGTGAGCCACAGTAAGTAGCAAAATATGCCTTGTTACCTTTAAATTGTAGGTCTTGCCCTAGGAAACATTGAGCAAAGGATGTTGACGTATTATATTTCCTTTCCAAAGGACACATGTAGCCTTCAGCTGCTTCCATCTGCTTCTTTTTTCATCCTTTCCTTGTATCCTTTGTGCATGCTGTCTCTCCTCCCACACTCTCCTTTGCATTAATAAACAACATGAGAGCTTTTGCTTCAATACTGTTGCAGTTTGGGGAACTGGGAGTTCTGGGGTAAATACATGTAAATTGGTGGAAGAAGTATGAGGAGCTTTTACTTATCAACTGTGGCAGTACCACGTTATATAATACAAGACTTTATTTTAGTAAAAGTAAGGTATTAGCATCTAAATTTGCATAAAAGTAACAGTACTCATTATGCAGAGTGGCCCATTATAAAACAGTGTATATCATATTATTGGATTACAATCATTGAAGCATTAATGTGTTCATCACTTGAATGTTGCAGCTGGTAGAAGTGGAGCATTTTAATTACTTTATACATTTTATTGACCAGGTAGCCTTTGAGTTTTCCCCTGGGGATCAACAAAGCTGTTTCTTATCTTAATCTATGATGTTACAACATAGATTGTTTGTTGATTGTACCTTGTATTATCAATCTAAACATGCAGAGTAACTAATAACTCAAATACATATAAAAAGTACTCTCTCTCTCTCTCTCTCTCTCTCTATATATATATATATATATATATATATATATATATACAATATACAATATGTGTCCTTGTATATTGTATATATTTTTTGAAATATATATATTTTTTAAATATTTTTTTAAATATTTTTTATTTGTATAATTGTATATTTTTTGTATATTGTGTATTCTGTATGTTCTTGTCTAAATTTGTGTACTTATGTCATTTCTGGTACATTGAGAGCAAGTCAAATTCCTGTACACACGCACTTGGCGAATAAAGCTGATTCTGATTCTGAGTCTGAAGATGATGAGAGATGACTAGATGATATCTAGTCTCATATCAATGTAGTTTTGATATATTGCCCAGCCCTACTTAAAATGAATATGTACCATGCTGTTGTCTGACCAAATTCTAATCAGTCAGACAATCACCTGTGTTACTTTCATAAGGCTGTTTGTTCACCAAAACATTTTTCCCCCACTGAAAACGGTAGGTGCTCTTATGAAAAAACACCGAACTTTGAACACTAGAGCACTTTTGGGGCATTTTTTTCTCAGCTGAGTTGCTTTGGTTGCATGTGGTTACTGTGGCATGGAATATACATAGAAATAAGAATGTCAGAACACAGTAGAGTACCTGCTTGCCCTGGGCCTTGCTCTAAATTTAGGGAAGGCTGAAGCACATAGGGATAAAGGACGGACCAACCGGTCTGTTTGGCCAGCAGTATTCATTTCTCCTAAGTGTTGTCATTGATATTTTGTCTTTGTGGTATTTGTCCCACCCCTCCTTTACTGTGATTGGATGGCTGAGTAGCCTTTTACCCAAAGTCATTTTTTCAACTTTTTGTGAACCAGACCAAAAAAACAACAAACAAACAAAAGTGCAGTGCTCTTTTCCCCCAGTCAACCAATCAATTGGTTGAACAGTACGTAGAATTTCAGTTGGCCAAGATTTTCTTTGACTACATCCTTAGTCTGCAGTGTAAGGACTTTGGTAGATGTATGGTTTTGCAGCGTATCCTCATAAAACGAAAATATGAAAAATGCACGCACTACAGTTCATATGGTATCCAACAAATTAGTGCCCTACAGATGACGTTATGTCCTTAAAGTAAAGTTATGGAATTAACCTAAAGTTAATTAATTAAAGTTAAGTTTTAGGTAGAGAAACATGGTGAGGACGTACCTTACAGTGACTTAAAGTTCACTCAAAGTTCACATGGTTGTGAAGACGCGTCTCCTGGGGAAGGTCCCGGGCGAGAGTCCGTAGTTTTGTGCCTCATCCACCACCCCAACCTGCCTCCTTACCGGTCCACTCGAGACTGCTTCCTTGTTTACTCCCATTAGTTTGTTGGTCACATGATTGCGTTCTTTCAAAATACAATGGCTCATGATTACGGTTACAGATTTGTAGGAATTTGGGTGCATTACTTTTCATATGAAAATGTACAAAAAGTTTTTGAGAACAGCCTGAATTTTGAAAACCAGAAGACTACTGAGTCTTTCTTTAACATTTGTAATGTTTTCTTCACTCTCAACAATCTTCATCGGCACCAGCAACTTGTTGGAGAAAATACAGGCAGCCCACAAGCTTCCCATGTGGCATCTCCTGTCACCGGTGTAGCCTTGATGAGTAGTTTTATTCCTGAGGAGGAACACAACTGCGTAGTATTCCGCGTAACCTCTGAGCCTGTGCAGGCACGCGCCAACACAGAGGGATCCTGTTTAATCTCTACGCTGACTTAAATTTTTTTGACAAATGGATAGTCTATCAGCAAATACACTGAGTTTAGGTATTAGAAGCCGTATGGGGAAAGACAGTCAGTGGCTGATTCATCCCTAGTTTGGACTATGGTCACATCACTACATATTAAATCAATATCAGAAGCTGAACCACTCAGAAATAACAATGTGTTGTCTTTTAATCATTCTCCAATGTGAACATAAACATACAAGTTAACACCTGGACACATGGAGCTGCAGTGTAAACACAGAGGGTGAAATGTTTGCTCTCCTTCACTGGCTCCTAAGTTGTTTTCTTCATCTCATCTCCTGCGTGCGCACTTCATTTTCTTGATCATCTCTCACTTTGAAACACAGTGCAGAGCCACATTTGACAGCTTTGTGCAGTTAGTCATCAGTGTGTTGAATAAGCTGACTGTCTGCACCTTTCTCTCATGTACTGACGCCGTGTGTAAGTGTGTGTGCATGTATGTGTGTTGTGTGTGTTAACGTGTGGATAGGTTGACACAGTGTGTTGTCAGCAGTAATCTAAACTGCTGCTCATCAGAGACACTCTGTGTGTGTGTGTGTGTGTGTGTGTGTGTGTGTGTGTGTGTGTGTGTGTGTGTGTGTGTGTGTGTGTGTGTGTGTGTGTGTGTTTTCGAGCTTGTGCCCATCAAGAAGGAGACAGCGAGGAGCTGCTGAGTCACCATGGCGACTGGCTGGGCAGCCATGACAGGATTTTGTTAACACGTTAGATGCCATGAGTCTGGAAACGTCTCCAAGTTACAGCCTCGGTGGTGCATTTCCTTTTATTTCCCCTCTGTCCTTAATGTTTAGTCACTAAGAAGGATTATGGTTTTATATCATCATCCATACAAACTATTTACATCCTCTAATCACACAGAATCCCTGCCATATCTTTGTTGTGAAAGACCAAGAAAAGGAAAAAAGCAAGTGGGAACTTTTCCAGCATGTCTGTAGCCTCGGATTAAACAGATTCAGCTGACATGGTGGTAACTTTCAGAGTCAACATTACTGAGCTAATGGACTCCCAGACACATTTCAGCTGTCTAGAGATTTTAGCTTCTACCTCAGTCAGGCTTCTCATTTATCTTCTGCGTCTGGCGGAGTCATTATAGACGTCCAACACGTTGACTCTGAAGGGAGCAGTTTGTCATTTTAGGATGTACTCTTGTTTGGCATCTAAGCGCACTGATTAAATTGATATTGATCTTCACATTTAAGTGTAGGTAAGACAGCAAACGAGAATATTTCCTAAAATCTCTGGACAGTATAGCTTAATATGATTTGAATGTACTGTACATTGTCTCAGTTAGTAGGAAATAGTTTTGTCAAAAAATGCACAAAGAGAACTACAAAGAGTTAAGACCATAGACTGTATTTAAAGATGGACGGCATGACAGCTCTCCTAAAGTGAAGCCAAAACATCTTGATCGCCCCCTGGTGGCTGGCTGCAGTAAAGGTCATAAACCCCGCCTCCTCCCTGTTAGTGGATGGGACATGGGCAAAACTAAAAGATCAAAGAGCACATCAAATTCATTGCTCATAGATACGTACATTTTGTGATTTTAGGTGGTTCTTGCTGATTTTTGTTCAAGTGTTCGTTTTTCTGATACGTTTGTGTCTAAGTAGCTATTCGATGCTTTAAAAAGGGGGCTGATGTCATGATTGACAGCTGTGTGTGCCATTAGTGCAATCAGTGGTGTTGCTTGTGAATGGTTGGACGAGTGTATGGGTGGGAACTCACAGAGATCGCTACCACGCAGACTCTGTGGTAGAGTGGGAGTAAGTGAAGATGTGTCATCCATCTTTATACAGTCACTGGTTCAAACCCTGGCTCCTTTCTTACCTTGACAAAGCTTACCAGTCACAGCGTGAAGTGGATTGGAAAGTTGATTACAGAAATGGTCGGACACAGAGCCCCCTAATGTGACATTGGAGAGATGTGGTGGGGGGCATCCGACAAGCAGCACTAGTACTGGCTCCATTAGTCCAATAATCCCTCTCCTTTTAGCTTTGTTTTGGTTTCTGCCAACGCATGGGAAAAATATCTGTCTCTTTAGCTGCTAAATGTGCCACTGTGTTCACTAGCTAGTTGCTAAGTGAGACTGTCTGCTGTTTGATGTTGAGCAGGTAGTGCACAGTGGGTTTATAGGAGCTATTTTCAGTAAAAATAGGACTGACGTTGATGAAAGCAGTGCGACTGAACAAAAACAGTTAGCTGAAAGTTGCTGAATTGTTCCTTAGAGGGGGAAGCTGAAGTGGTGATAATTCTCAGTAGGTTCATAACTACAAGTGACCCTTTACATCTTACACATAGTAATTGGATACATTGTTAAAATAAAAATATTGATTAGTGCAACTTTCAGATGTCTACACATTTGTAATAAAATCTTTCTATGAATTTAATTGTTTCTTAAGTAAGAATATTGAAATGATTTTTTTTTACAGAATAATAATCAGCAAAATTTGGTTTCCTTTTTTTGCTTGTATGATAGACAGTATTAGAATTAAGTATTTAGATCATTTATTTTTTATCTGTGGAAAATGTATAGTAATCCCACCTCCTGATGGATTTCCTAGTGTTTTTCATCCATTTTGGCATAACTGATGACTTCATTGTAGTGTGCATACAATATATGCTTCATCTGATATACTATATATCCAGTATCAGCAGTTCTTCATAAAATGGCTCAGCACTCACTCTTTGAAGTTGCAGTGTAGCTAGTTTAGAGGTGAATGGGTAATTTTCTACATATAGCCTTGCAGCTAAATTGTTACCTTGCTATACAGTGCAGTTATACCTACAAAGGCAGAGCTCTAGCTCACATATACTGCAGCAGGAATGGATTTTAATTAATTACATACATGCATAAAATCTGACCTTTTCGAGCTTTTTAAGTCATACAATTGTACGTCCCTATATTTAAGCTGTACTGTAGGAGAGGAAATAACATTTTCAAGTACAGTAACAAGAAATAACATGATTGGCCATAGGGTTACGACAGTTTGAGATTTTCCCGGTACAGTAACCATCTCAGAAAATATCATGGTTTCACAGTATCATGGTTTTACAGAATTTATATTATTATGAATCAGCATGACCCTTACAGGAATGAAAATGCAAGATTTATTTTGGTTGAACAAATATTCTATTACTACAAATTAATCTTGAAACCATTTTGTTAGTGGAATTATGTGTAAAAAGTCTCCCCTTTGAAAATAACTAAAAGGTGAAAATCTCCATCCAGTTGCATTTTTTTGTTAGCAAAAGATGAGCAAATCATACACGGTATAACACCCGTCAACTTTTATAGCACGGTATACCTTGAAACCCATATAGCGCAGCAACCCAACTGGCTATTAGGTATGGTAATTAGGGATGGGTCTAATGACTAATTTCCCTGATGTTTAAATTTTCTGGTCATAAGACCTTTTTTACACTGCCCATTCAAGGTGAGAGTATTGCACTATTTTGCCGCCACATTGTTCTGCACATAAGGTTTGATCATGGAATTGGGGGATAGAGTTTTCTTGCCTCTGAGCTGGAAATGGAGGTAGTAACAGTGCCAAAATGATGTCTGTATAAATGGAACAGCTAGCAGTATGGGATCATGGGTAGCATGGGTGTGAGTTAAAAAGTAGCTGATAGCTAGCGGCTGACTTGAAGAAGATCAGCAGCTAAAGATGTCTCTCCGAGCAGAGGACGAGATCAACCGCCAAATAACAGGGACAGAAAGTTATTGCCATGTTATGCCATAGTTATAGGTAAGAAAGTTTTTGTGTGACTGTGTTACATGTCACATTAAAGGCAGATGCTGTTGTGTTCATGTCATACAAGTCACGCCTCTTTTGGTTCTGCAATGCCAGCATGCTGTCTAAAATCACACACAGGAGCAGCATGATGCCTCCATTTCTTGGTTTTGTTTAAAAATGCAAAGATGGCAAAAAGAAGGGACTTTATAGTGGCTTTATCTCGCTATTGCTGTCTCTGTGTAAAAAGCACTTTTATTGAGCACATTTTTTCCATAAGGTTAAACATTGTCTGAAAAAGTATTAAGTATATTATAAGATCAATTTGAAATCGTTCATCACATTTTTCAGTAACCAAATCATGTTTTCAATGTCGCTGAAATGTGTGGGGCTTTGTACTGTGCATTGCGAACTTTGCACATTATCCTTTAAAACATTACAACACCTCACTAAATAAAAGTAAAGAAATAACTTCTACTGAAAACAATATTCTTTAATGAAATAAATCTTTTGGAAACATGCCTGATTATAGTAACAGTGGCATTTTCATAGGGTGAACATAATCACATAAAATGATAATGCTTTTAATATTAACTTAAACCGCCAAGTATTTTTGGTGCCCACTAACGAGGAGTTGAAACATTTAAATGACTAGTCAACTAATTGCACACATCATTGATGGAAACATAAATTTGGATTAATTTTTTGCAAGTGACATTCAGTGTTATTAGGCAAAGCTCACCAAACTCACATTAAAAAGCCTTTCATTGGCATTACATTTGTTTTAGGCTGACAGTCTTTATGCTGCTCAGTACATCAATCTGATGTACCGTAAGCTATCTGAAGAGACAGCATTTATGATGCCAACAGGCCCAAATGACTGCTTATGAAAATACAGTTGATTTGGTGCCTAATGAGTATCCCTGCTACAGTCTGACTGCATTTTGTTTGTGACTGTGTCATTGGTGATCCAAACCAAATTCCCAAACCAAATGTGAAATGATGGTCTCCATGACATTTGACCAGAACACAAACGCACCCCGTTATTCTCTCCCATCCACCCACTCAGTCTCTCTCTCTCTCTGTCTATCCTCCTGTCTCAGCCTCTCTATCTCTTCACCTGTGTGTGAACCCTTCAGGAGGCTGGACAACAGAACTGAAAGCTGCAGTGTTGGCCACTTGCTGCCTGTCAGTGAATTCAGAGCCGCTGAGAAACTGAAAGTGCTGCTAAAGCAGTGATGTGCTTCACTGCTCGTCAGGCCACAAGGCTGGTTGCACATTAATTTCTCATGATGACACTGAGCTGGAAAACCTCTCTGCCACTTTACATAATACAGTTGTCATAAAGCCAGGAATAAACAGACTAGCACTACTGTAAAGAGCAACATGTATTGTTCATATTAAAATGTACTGGCACACTAGTTAGAAATCTATTGTACGTTGTTGCAACAATGTTTTCTAAACCAAGCATAGATTTATGGTTTGATTCTTGATTACATTTTCAGTGAACAACAATCCCATAGATGCAGGAGGGAGCAGCTCCCCGGGGCCACTAACCTCTCCAATCACTGTTGTTACATCATTGGCACAGACTCACTTATTGTACTGTGACTCATCACTGAGCTGAGTTGACCTGTGGCTCAGCTCTAAAGCCAACTTTTGTCATACTGTGGAGCAAAAACAGCCTGAACCCTGATTTTATTGTTTATGTTTTACTGTCTTGAGTAATTCAGAACTGTCTGTCTTCAGGCAGATCAGTCTGCGTCAGTGGAGCTCTGTTGTCTTGCTTAAATGGCGCTGTGACAGTAGTTGATAGTTGTGTGGACAGTCTTCTGGTCATAAACCCATTTCTCCGGACTGTGAGCATCCTCTTCTTCTATTATTCACAAGACTGTGGTGAACAGACAGTAATCACATCATCACATTGGGCGTCATGCAAGAGCCACCCATACAAACAGAATTATCCTCAAGTGGCTTGTGTGAGTGATTTAAGAGAATTTGTGACATTAATCAATGTCAACATGTACTTAGAATTTTCTCTTTACGTAGGAATGAAATTCACAAGTTGTTCAGACACAGATAGTTTTCCACAGCAGGAAAACACTTGGTAGACATTAGAAAAACAAAGCCTTAATCTGAGTTATGGTTGGGCGATGTCCATGGTGAACATCCCAATGAATGATGCATTAATCAACCACCGGAACTGGACATGACCCACAAACTGTAGACTTTATGCATTACAGTAGCACAACAGGACTGAGGGCTGAGACAAGGAAAGAGACAACTAGGACTGACCACTACAGCACTCCACAACGTGTGGGTGTGTTTGACAGAGAGAGAGAGAGAGAGAGAGAGAGAGAGAGAGAGAGAGATGGAGAGTGGGAAAAGAGAATTTGTAAGGTGGACTATCGCATGCATTTAGTACACTTACATGACATGAGAGAAAATTGATTTATTGTGTTTGTTCGGCTAAAACCAGACTTTTAAAACCCTTGTTAACATATTAGTCCAACTGAAATTGTGCTAAATCAAATTTCTCAAAGTCGGGCTAACACACCCAGATAATGTTATTGGTAGTCGAATTACTCCTTCATGTATACAGTCATTCGGACCCAAACTGGCCTAGGCGCTTGATGCGTGCTCCACAGTTTCCGCCCCAAGCTTCGACCTGGACGTAGAATAGCATTAATAGCTTTACGATGTTCGGCTCAGTGATCGATGATTGACAGCCATAGGTAATTGACATAAGAATTGCACATCAGTCAGATGGAAGCATGCATCTACTCATGAATGGGATTAATGGCATCCTCCTCCACTGGGCTGTAATGTTAGCTAGCTCGGTGGTGCTAGGTGAGCTCACAGTAGATGCACTATTCCTTCTGCGCAGTAATACAGTTAGCAGGTGTAGTTCGGTATAAAGAAAATAGTCCAAACATGCAGCTGCTCACAACAAGGTCTGTGGATTATCTTAAGTAACCAGGTCACGAGACATTGCTGCTGAGTTTTTTCAAATGTATCTTAATGTATCACAAGCTGAGTGCCATCTAGTTCCATTGTATTGCAGAAAAGGCAGACATCTCTACAGCCGATATCTCTGACACTCAGCAGCTCATACCAAAACAGTCTAGATGCCATTGCCAATTATGTTTGCTCCTCTTCAGCAGCTTCACTGTTAGCTGCTAACAGGGGAGGCAGTGAGACATTTCCATGAGGATGAAACAGCAGGTTGTTTGTATTGTTGTTTAAACCAGCTCTATGTCATTGTGCTGAGAACAGATGAGAGAGGACCAACTCAGTTTTCGGGATAATCACAAAACACAATTTGCCATTTATCAGAACATCAGAAGTTGTACATTCAGTCAGTTTTAAACAAAATCACAAAATGTTCCTGTTCGTGCTCATATCTGTACAGCACAGTGACAGGAGGGAGGAGGAGCTTCATTTAGGTGATGGTTCATGTTCACACACACACACACACACACACACACACACACACACACACACACACACACACACACACACACACACACACACACACACACACACACACACACATAAACACAAAAATATCAGCCACCAAATCTCTCTTGTATTTTTGTGGTACATTTATGTGTTTGATTTCCTGCCAATCTGTGGCCATTGCGTGTGTGTGCATTTGTGTTTGAGTGTGTGTTTATTAGTGCTTGTCTGTGTATGCTTGCGTGAGAACTGTCAGTGTTTTGGAGGATGAGATGATTATGTAGCAGAAGGCTGGGTTCAGGGAGGGAGAGGTGGCGGATGCTGGAGCAGGGGATTGTGGGTGCAGAGATAGTTTTTAATCCCTTTGAGTGCAACAGCTGTCATCGTCATCATCATCTCATCATCTCTCCCTTTCTCTCTCTTTCTCTTGTGTCTTTCATGCATGCACGCACACAAAAACACACACATTTTTTTACTTACCACCAGTTACATCATAGTGCCTCTGTGTAACATTCATATGATACACTTTTGTCAAAGTTGACCACACTTCCACATACTACACCCATTCACAAATCTGCAGGTTGCAATGATTCCTTTGAAATAAATAGATTTTTGTCTAATAAATGCTGTTAAATGCTTGTTTGCCCTCAGTGATGTAGTCATAATCACTTTTGGTCTCTTTTGGTCACTTGGGAGCAGCAGAAAACCTAAAAACACAACACTGACAAAAAAAATCTCTCTCTCTTTTTTTTTTCACTGGTGTGCCATGTTTGGTATCACAAATGCACAGGAAAACAGTAGACAGGGTAGTAGACAGTAGAAAGTAGCATGTAGGCCAGTGAAGATGTAATGGTGGTTATTTCTTTTTCATGTCTGTTACTTAATACAGTCTCTCTTTTAAACTCAGTGCCAACTAATTTTGTATAATGTTTAAACACTGCTTGGCTGGAAACGGAGGGCATTTTGTGGCAGTGCGTCATTGCTGGAAGAGGGCAAAATTAGTGTGTCCACACAGACTGTCTTGTTGCCATCACTGGTGATCAGAGCTGGGGTTTTTGTTGCAGTGGGAAAGGGAGTCATATTTCTGGCCACCTGTCTCGAGCTGCCAAATGCTCCACTTTGTTCACCAGCCGGTCATTGACTGTCAGTTTCTCTGTACTACGGTGGTAACAGGAACATACAGATGTTGCAGTTTTTTGGACAGCGATAGAACATTAGCTGATTTTACAAAGTTTGCCACGATTCGATCTAGCTTCGGTGTGATTCAGGGGCCTGTGATTGATATGAGACAACATCATAAGATGGTTTAATGCAAACTGTTACAGCAGAAGTTACCATCCCTTTCCTTTTGCTTTTGGGCATAAAAGATAAAAACAACACATAAATAATTTAAATAATTTTTAAATTACTTTAACTTGACCCCACTAACACATAAAGTAGCACAATGTAAAAAATCTTTTCATTTTGACCCATGATTTTTTTTTCATAAAACTTGAAGACAAACTTCTCCAGACCTCCAGACACCTATAAAACTTGGATTAACAACTAGATAATTTAACAAAAGTATTAAATCAGGCTCAATAATAACTGTCAAGGTTAAGAAACAAAACAATTGTTTTTTGCTTGTCACCCATCATAAATTATAAATTAGCCTAGCGGCTAGCAGAGATTTTCTCTGCTCTATGCTTAACAAAATACATGTGTTATTTCTACTTTTTCTCACTTAACATTGGTTTAAATCACTGCATCTCCCAACTGAGCAGCACAGTTGAACTGCAGCCTGCATGCATGCATTTTCCAACTGAACATTGTTGAAACAGAGCAGCTAATGTTGCTGTAGTGAAAAGTTAGCGGAGTGAGATGCCCATCCAGGCAGATACACCATGTTTTATCTCACAGTTTACATACAGTATGTGCTTTGTCTATTGATCTGTATATTCTCTGAAATGAACAGTATTTCCCAACTGTTGATTTATTCCCGTGTAAACAACCCTATCCTCATCGTCTTCCTCTCGGATGCTTGCTGTCTGCCTGCTGCTGTTTGATGTTGACACAGACTTTCAAAGTAAAGGCATAACCGAAAAATGATGGTATAGATCAATGTTTGCATCAGTGTTATTGGATTGTTGATTGTTGAATCAATATATATTCAGAACAATGGATTGTAACACCCATAATATAGGATAGCATAAAGAAAAAATGTCTTTCACACCCTTTGCCGCTGTACAACCGGCAGTAGTTGATTGTTTCTGATGGATAGCCACATTAAATATTGACGAGTCATCACTTATAAGCATCATTTTACACAAGTTAACTAGCAGATTGTCTCTTGACAAAAAGGTAGTGTACATGTAGTTTATAAGAGCTGCATTTCTTTGTCTGTCTTACTCAGCTTGCCTAGGATAAGTGAAAAAACACGCATTAATAATTACATTTAGGCAGAATGAGTGAGAGAAAACAAAGCGCACCAGCTCCAGGCCACTGAATATTCTGGCTTATGAAACCTCTCCAATGGAGCGATAAATTTTGCAAAATAATACGCTAAGAGGGTAATAGAGGTTAGGAAGCCTCTATTTGGGATTGGTTCATTTATTGGACTTGAGTGATGGATTTATTGGTTGCATTGTGAGTGCGTGTGTGTCTGAGAGAGAAAGACTGCTGTGTGATCATAAGACGTGTGGTACTGCAGTTCACTAAGCAGAATTTGTAGAGAAATGTCTTTGAGAGAAATATAAGACAAGAATCAGAGGCAACGGGAAAATACACAGTCATTCATAGCTGCAAGAGAATAATAGAGGAAAATGGAGAACTGTTAAAGAGGTAGAAACCCAAAGTGAAAGTGTGTGTGTTGTGTGGGGGTTCCACTGTACTGTGTCCTTCCACTGAAACAATGGCCTACAGTTCCACTCAAGGCCTGATAACACTCTACTGTATGTCCTCATACTGGCTGCTAGCCACTGTGTGTGTGTGTGTGTGTGTGTGTGTGTGTGTGTGTGTGTGTGTGTGTGTGTGTGTGTGCGTGCGTGCGTGCGTGCGTGCGTGCGTGCGTGCGTGCGTGCGTGCGTGTGTGTTTATGTGTGTGTGGTACAGTTGCAAGACAATGACAGCTTGTTTGCTGGGAGGGTTGATGGAGGGACAAACAGAAACAGAGGACAGAGAAAAAGAGGAGTTTGTTCAGGGGTCATGCTGTCTAAGTGTGGGGACACCATTTGTGTTTGGGACATTAAGCTCCTGAACTGATTGATTAAAGTTTGTTAATGTTGGTTTAGGTACCCAGTACTTCCTCTGATTATTTCCATCTTGGAAACACTAGACACTACTTGTACACTGGGTGATTAGAATATAATACAATGTGTGTTACAGCAGTCACTGACACGAGGGCTGGGTAGTGCTACTGACTTCCTGAATAGATTCGATTTTGATTCAAAGGGCCCCGATTCAATTCGCTTTCCGATTCGATCCGATATCGATTCGACTGGAGATTTTTAAGTGAAGATCGATTTGAATTGGATGAATTGATTATTTTAGCCCAGCCCTGAGTGACACAAAGGAAGAATAACTGACATGTCAAGTGTGTTACTCTTAAGGAAGTATTTTACTTCTGGAACAATGGTGTTTTCAATAAACTAGACTGTCTAGAAAGACACAAATACAAAAAATGGTGCTTCATGACCAGAGGAAACAGCAGAAAAGGACTGCAGTATTTGCTTTTGCACAAGTGGTAGAAAACCTACAACTACCAGAATGCACTGTGCTACACCAGACGAATAAATGCTCACACTGGTGGGTGATGTAATGCATGTAATGTAATGTAATGATGTGACCAAGGTCGAAAACTAACACAATGCCAAATGCAGGTAGATTTTCCGTTTTCCAATAGGCTGTCCGTCACAATGGCAGGTAAATG
Source organism: Epinephelus awoara (assembly GCA_035609425.1). Classification (NCBI taxonomy): domain Eukaryota; kingdom Metazoa; phylum Chordata; class Actinopteri; order Perciformes; family Serranidae; genus Epinephelus; species Epinephelus awoara. The sequence continues at coordinate 33,724,300 of CM069306.1, forward strand.
TTTGTACCATAATAGTCATATAATAAAAAAACACTATGCTGAGAACCTGTGCTGCGTTTTGGTGTCATTTAAGCTGCTCCTGTGCTCAAGTGTCAGGTAGAGACACACAAGCATTTGCCCTTCTAAACAGTGTTGTGAAACTGACCATCTCGAGTGCCCCTAGTTTTGCGGCAGTATTTACCGTACAGGATATCAGCTGATCAGCTAAAATATCACTTGCAGCTGGTCAGCTGCTAGTATTGCACCCATACTTAACACTGAGGCCCCATAATCTGAACCAAGACAACAAACTCTTTATTGCTTCCCATAGTGTCACTTAGCTCCACTTTTTCTTTCACAATAAAAGCCCTAGAAATATACACTGCATCACTGCTTACCAGGGTTGGAAATTAGCTTTTTTTGTTTACCTGCTACTGTGGCTGGTGGATAGCAACATCTTCCAGCCACTCAATGGATCACTGTTGTTTCTTGGCTGGTGAGTGAAGCAAATGTTGCAGCCACTTGTTTATTTTATGAGTATTTGACTGGTGGCTGATGCTAAACTCCAACCTTGCCGCTTACCAAAGGGAACTTATTCACATGCTGAGGCAGTACGGATGAGTTGGTCAATATTATAAAATAATTTTGCTTCAGATTTTGATCAGGCCTCCTTTTTAAGATGGTATTTAACATAATACCTTATTATCTCACTGTAATTTACTGAAACAAATGTATATGTGAAACAAAAAAGGCAATTTATTATTTTGGCCAATAAAAAAATATGTTTGGCCAGTCAATGTTGGCCACCTTGGTCGGTCAGTCAAAAATTTTATTTTGGACCCTGGACACACAAGAACAATATGGCGGCTGGCTGCTAACAAAAGATCTCGTATTACAGCCAAACAGTACACTAAAATGATTTTCTGAAAACATTTGAGGTCACAAATTTGAATAGGCAACACAGTGACAGAATCTTGGTTCATATTTGACCAGCACTGCTCAGCTTTACTTTGTTTCATCTCAGTCTTTTCAGCCTCTTTTTAAAATCACAGGAAACTGTATGGTGCCTACTTCCTGTTCACAAACTCTTGTATTACAGGCAAAAGGTACACTAAAATGGGTGTTTGAAAATATTTTAGTCAAGAAACAGGCGACACAGTAATAGAATCTTGGTTTGTATTTGACCAGCACTGCTTAGTTTTACAGTATGATTTGAGTTTGGTCTGAGTTGGGGGGGGTGAGAGGCCAGTTTCTGTCTCTATCTGCTTATATACTCTTTGTGTATGAGGGCAAAAGCCCTAGAACCAGTAAAGATTTGTGTCACCAGTTCAGTTTGATTGTAATGCTCTCCACTTTATCAGTGTTCTCCTTTATTGGCATTTAGTTGTGTGTAACATCTGAATGTTTGTTTATTAAATTTAATTCATTTGAAATGTGCCAAACTTAAAAACAACATTGCTGCAATTAATGGTTTGAGCCCTGACGGGAGTGTCCTGACTTTAATGATGATTATGATTGTGTATGCTCTGTGCTAGATGTATTTTATTAACAGGCAAGATTCCTTTTTTGTTTTTTGTTTTACTTTTTTACATTAGTTGAGAAAACTTTTACACTGTCATTCCATCAGTAACTCTTTATAGAGGTAATGATTTTTTTATGTGGTGGAGATAGCCTTGGCTGGAGTTATTGTGTTTTCGGTCTGTCCCATTCTTGTGAATGCAATATCTTAGAAACGCCTTGAGGGAAACTTGGCATTATCATCTGCTTGGACTTAACAATAAAATCAGCAGAATTTGGTGATCAAAGGTCAAGGTCACTGTGAGCTCACAAAACATGTTTTTGGCCATAACTTAAGCATTCATAGAGTAATAATGACAACATTTTCCACAAATGTCTTATTACTGTTTTATAAATGTCTTACTCTTACGATATAATTATGAAGTGAGGACATTTTACATTCCAAAGGTCAACCTTACTGTGACATCATGTTTTCAGGCCATTATTCAGCATCATACCTCAGGTACAGAAGGGGAGACATTTGGTCAGAGACTGAATTGATGACACTAATCTTGGGTGTCCACCTTGAAACTGCGCTGATTGCCAAAAAATACACCCATACCTTTTATTCAATTCCTTTAAAGGTTTCACAACGTATATTATATGAGTCTGAAAAGACATGGATGCAAACTGCAACTTTAGTGGTTGGCGGAGGCATATAACCTTGAGGCAATAGTTTCTTTTTTCATAAAATTAGACTCTTTAATGCTTCTTTCAAGCTATATATTGGCAGACAAAAACGCAATGGCGACACACACAGTGTTCGACTCACATCGAAACACTGGCACCCATTGTTTTCAGTGTCAGTCCACACACTGGTGGCATCTTGTCGCCTGACATTGCAGGCAACAGCAAGTCAATGCATGAGGATACATTACCATGCAGCTGCCCAGTGCCAGCACTTCAGAGAAGAAGCAGTTTTATGTCATTCTGTCCCGAGATCCACACATCCTGACTGTTAAACTAAATGTCATGTTCAGGTGGATTTTTCTGGAATGAGAAATCTTTGAACTCTGTGGAAAGTTCATGGGTATTACATGTAGGAGTAAACATAAAGGAATAGTTTTCTGGATACTCAATGAATTCATGTTCACTTTATTACATTACTTATTTAGAGGCCTTTGTCTATTCACCTTTTATTGACCACTGCATCAGGAGACATACCTTATAAATGTTAAACAGCTGCTGTAGTATCAGGAGGAGTGTGTAGACAGTAAGAAACAGAGTTTTGTGGAGTTTTAGTTCAGTTTCAAGTGTTATTATTGCTTTCACTCTAATAACTTAAATCAGTTCTTCTAAGAAAGTGATTCCACAGGCACACATGTCCCACTAAACTGAATTAAGAGAGAAGATATGTAGAACAGTGAAAGCAGAGATGTGCCAGTTTCTTTACTCATTTCTATCCTTGGGTGATTTTTATCAGCAGGTTTACACATTGTGTGAATCACTGCTCACCTGAATTGCTAGGCTTGTCAAAGGTGTGAAGTGGTCAGTCGCATACAGTTATGGTCACAGATAATATTACTGTCAAGACAGCCTGTGAAGAGGAGTGGGTAAAGCAGAAAATTTCTAATCATGTGTTTTTTTTCTCCAGTAACAGGACTATGGACCTGAGCCTGCGAGACGCTCTGGGTGGAGGTGGGGTCCCAGGTGGGGCCCCTGCTGAGCCCCTGCTGAAGAGAGACTTTGTGGCCTCACTGGAGAAAGAGAGCTATGATGACAAGGTGGGAGAGACAGTCTCCAAGAGTGACTACCGACCCTTGCTGGATGGAAAGGACACCAAGAGCGGTAAGTCGCTGTGAGCGTTAAAGCAAAGACGTGAGGAGGTAGTGATGCTTTCCCTAATGTGATGTTGATCCCTGTAGGGACGTCCTCTTCCCTGCAGGAGGTTAGAGTTGATTTGGCTGGTGGGCATTTAGTCAAATGGATGTTTTTAGATCACAGGGTTTGAATATAAGTTGTCTAGGTGAAATTGGCCTTCAGTGTCAAGCTGGTAAACTGGCTGAAACACAGTATAACTGTAGTGTGTGCTCCTCGAAGCCTTAAAGGATCATACCAGTGGTTTTCCATGTTAAGGCCAAATAACCACATGCTTACACCTTCTGTAAGTGCCTCCTGGAGAAATACATTCTTTATGTATAGTCTGTGTTGGATCATATAGAAGGAGAGATGTCCCATACATGAGTATTTCAGATTGGACAGGGTCTGCTCCATGAGGTAGGCTAAGTTTCTGATGTTACTTGCAAGAGAACCCTGAAATTTGAATGGAAAAATGTAGGTTCATCCACTGCATCATTTCTGTGCTCTGACAGCAGTTCTGAAATATCCTGATTATGGCAACTAAATGCAATCATTTTGCTTACGTTATTCCTAGAGTGGCTAGAAAGTAACTTCATGGCTAACTACCTTTTTATTTTTCTTAACTATGTGGGTCTTTTGGCCCTGATTTTTTAAATAAGTAATCAGGTATAAATACAATCCTGATGACTTATATTGACATTAGAAAGTACAATAACGTGTTAAGTTTGTTGAGCTCACTGTAAAGTCACTACGTCTGCCACATTTATGCACTAAGTTCCAATTAGGGCAGCCCCCTGAAAGTTGACGATTCGAATCGAAATTCAAATTCTTAAAAGTTTTTGTCAGTCAGTGTGCAGTGTACTTTGTATGACGTTTCGGTCCCTAGATTGAGCTGCTGAGTGAGTGATCTCTGCTTTCATACTGATCTGTGGTACAGGTAGCTGCAGACCCAGACCCAGGGTGAGTATAATTGAGACTGAGGCAGCTGCCTGTAGAAAGAGACGCTCTATAGTCCAGCCGGACAGATGATTCAGGCCTTGTAAAAGATTGTGTTTGTTTCTTTTAGTTGGCGAGAATGTGTCGCCACAAACATGACAAACATCCACTAACTTTGACGCCGTGTTCTGCAAGCACAGCTGAGCCATTTTGTACCGCTACACATGTTTCTAGTTGGACTATGTTTACGAGCACAAGAGTTCAGCGAGCCACCGAAGGACTGCCCTGAGGATTTACTATTGGTTCTGCAACGTAGGGAGTTTTTTTAAACTCTGAAATTGTATCCGCCCATCTAAACACAAAATCCGGTTTGACTGACACAATTCTGAGTCAGATACAGCCCTAGTTCCTAGATTCAGGAATATCAGACAGGTCTTGCTAATATTCACTCTTACTGCAGCTTTCATGAGTAATATAATAGTGATAATCCATAACAAATGTCACTTTTGGGTTGTTGTTTGTATACATCCAGAGAGAGAAATCACTTAAATGGGTGCATCAGTAATATAGTATAGCTTTTCTATTAAATTGGACTTGCAGGAGACACATATTTGTTAATGGTCAACACTGAAGCAGCAGCAGCTCAGATATCTTGAATTTCAATCCCTAGAATGGATCAATCTCTATTAAGACTTGACACTGCACTTCCCATAATGCAACTCGATAGCATCTTCTGTTAGACCCTCCTTGCCTGGTTATGTATTCCAACACCCCACCCACAGTTTCAATTGCAAGCCCTATTAAAAGTGGAGTTTCCAATCTCAAACTGAGATAACCCTGATGACATCACTGTTACATCATCTGGGATTTTTTTTCTCAGACTTCACCTCAGAGGTTCATCCAGTGGCATAGAGGACATTATGACATTGCACAACTGTTTCCACAGTGTTGTTTAAAATTGGTGTGGCACTTCGGTGTTATTTTAGGAAAGCAAATACTAATTTGATGGGTCACTTTTGTCAAATTCCGGCAACAACATGTCAGATTTTTAGAACAAGGTTTTTCTATCAGATTTCTGTCAGCAGCTGTACATAAATATTTGTTTGTCTAGTGGCTGATAGATCTCAGTGGTTGACCAAAATGTTTCAGTTAATGTTTGGTTTAATTGTGATGAGGTTCATGATATCAGTAGCTAGAATAGCCCACGCAGCTCATTTAATGAGCCCCACCTCTTCCGTATCCACTGCTGTTGCACAAGCCCCTAGCACATATAACTATAACCTGTTTGGAATATTTTCATTAATTAGTACCTTAAAAACAAGGCAGATAATTTTATTAGTTGCAAGGAAATTGCTTGAAATGTTATCCTTTAAAGTGTTGGTTTTAGAGTTTGGAAACAAAGATAGAGATAGCATAAGCTCTGCGTAAACATTCTTACCTTACATGAATGACGTGAACAATGGATGAATGGCAGGCAGAATGAACGGGCAGAGCTGGGAGATTAAGAGAGCAGTAACATAGATAAGAGTATACTAGAGGATTTGAGGAAAGGGGAGCATAGGATGGAGAATAAGAGAGTCGTCCAGGCTGGAGAGTTAAATAGAGCAGACACAAAGGCCCTGTAGACACACAGAGACATGGCTTATAATATAGAAGGGGGTTTGTTCAAACCTCAAGGGTAGGGGGTAATTTGTGCTAACAAGGGACAACAGTAGTTTCTATTCTACTGAGGGAACATCCACAGTTGCTGAGGTTCCTCTGTGGGCCTGTACCATTGAGTAAAGTCCACTTTACATCAGTTTGTTCAGGGACCACAAATTAATGAATGGTAGTTTAAAGCTGCTTCGTGTCACATTTTAAAACATCAACACATTGTTGTCAAAGTAACTTTGTAAAATGAAAGCATGGTGGAGATGACAGTTTCTATCCATAGTAATGTTAGAGTAGTGTTCTTTATTATTGAGAGCACATTTCCCAGAAACCATTGTGTATCTTTGTGAGTTGCAAAGATGACGTAGGGTAAGAAAAGCTTTTTTTCATTTGCCTTTCACCTCACTAGTATGTTCTAGGGTTGAATCATTGAGGGAAAATATTTAGTTTTCTGAACTGTGTATGTAAATTTAACTCTTGGCATATACATTTTTCAACAAGATACATTTGTACCAAGCATAATTGCAGATTTGTTTTATGGGAAGAAAAATCACACTGTTGTTGGGTTCTCCATTTTCAAACCAGCCAGTCGAAGAAAAATCCACTTCCAAGAATCTTGTTATCTGTTGCTGAAATAAGTGCATAAGTGGTATCTTTGCATTTTTATTTGTTATCTTTTATGTTTGTTATTTTTTTCTAGTGCTGCATGATTTGATAAAAATGTGCAATTGCGATTTGAATGGACAATATCGCAATTTGCGATTGTGATTACAATATAATGGCGGCTTTCAATTGTCTTTTTGTCTTTAACGTTTCTCTCACATGCATGCTTCGTACTTTTCTCTGTGCTGGCTCAAGTGCTGACATAGAGTGGTCGTGTTGCCACGGGACGTGGCGACTTTAACTTTTAAACTTTTACCCAGCACATCTTTCTGTTCAACGTCACTGTACCTGAATCCAAAGTATCGCCATATAATAGACGTTGCGTTTTTTCCGCCACCAACTCAGCCTGTTCTTGGTCGTGCTCATGCTCTTCTTCAGCGATTTTTTAATTCCTTCAATCTAGAAATGGTTAATTTCTGCTTATTGCTCCTTTAACCACCTGGAAAACGTAAGGTTGGGCACTGTGTGTGACTTTTGTGCCTACACTGTGCCAGCTTTCACAGCGTGGGGACAGGTTGCGTTTGAAGTTGCCAAGCAACCGCAACAAGGCGCTGTTTTTTAAGTGTGTAGGCCTAAAATGTTGTCTGTGGGACAGATGTAAAGCTGTTGGTAGCCCTGATCAACTGATCAGTGATCAGCTTCTATATATTCACCACAGACTGATATTTATGGAAGGGAAAGATATCTGTCTGCTGTGATTGGTTGTTCCCTGTCACATGACATGTGGTGCACGCTGCTACATTCAAAAAGTTGAACTCAGTTTATCTCAGGGTGCAGCAGTTGTTTCCTACAAAAACAGGCGCTGTGAACGGATGCATGTCGTGACTGTGTTGCTCTGGCGTTTGAGCGTGCCTGTCACATGTCTACATTGAAAACAGTGGATTTTAGGGTGCACAAAAACATGGCATCTGTGCACACCAAGCACAGCCGAATGGTTTAGCATTAGTTAGCTCACATGGTTGCACAAGGATTCAAGAGTAACAGTTAGCCTAATATGTTTTGTACTGTAAAGTAAATGTCTTTTTTTATTTTTATGAATAGGCTGTACTAATATGTTGGATTTGTGTTAATGGGTATTTTCAGACTTATTTAGATTTTTGAGGAAAAAAACAAAACAAAACAAATCATAAAAAAATAATTTTGTGCAGTAAGTCTTCGGACCCCCTAAGGGTCACACACCCCCTGTTGAACACCCAGGTAATAAAGTGTAATACTGCTACAACTGCATAAATTTCACCTAAAAAGTATGGCGTCATTATACCTGGATCTTAAAATTAAAATTGTGAGCCTTTTAATTTGAAAATTATCACTCTTTCAAATTATGATTTTTAAAAATAAAACAGTTACTTTGCTCTATTATCAGAGAATGTCAGTCTCACTGATAATCTATGTGTTAACAGTTGTTATAATGCAGTGATAATTTATTCATGTTACATTTAACATACAATGTGTTAATGAGGCTTTTTCCCAGGTTATTACAGAGACATGATGTGTAAATAATTAATATTGTTTTCAACAATGTAGGCTAGTGTGTTGCATATTAAAACATGTTTTGGCTGAAATTAAAATAGTTGAAATTAAGAATTAAGTGGTCATGTCATTTCAAGAATAGATATAGTCGACAGCAGTCCAATACTGATCGTTGATGTCTTCCTTTTTTTTTTGTAGTATCACTGCACAAAATACAGACACTACAAGCTCCATGCATGAGGGCCCTCAGGGATCCTCCGAGGAGTGTGTGTGTGTGTGTGTGTGTGTGCGCGCACGCGTGCGTGTGTGTGCGTGTGTGTGTGTGTTTAAGTTAGGGCTTTGAAGATTAAGTGTAATTGCCTCGACACTTTGACCAACCCTGTCTAGACTTAAATTAGCTGACTGTCTTTCTTTTTGTTATTTATCAGGCTCATTCTCTTTATTTTTCTGCCTTTTTCATGTCTGTCAGGCCTCATCTTGATTCATTATATCTTTATTTTTTGCCCTTTTGCCCTTTTATTTTTATTTTTTCACTTTTTCTTTCTTTCAGTCTCTGTTCCACCCGTCTTCTTGGCCTTTCTATCTTCCTGTCATTGTTACACTGTGTCAGCCTGGAGACAGCGCTGTTTTAGCATCATTACCATCACCCCGCACACGCACACACACACACACACACACACACACACACACACACTAGACACACACGATTATCACCCAGCCAGTAGCACAGTCTGGTCAAATGAGTTGAATGTTAACCTATCTAACTGTCAGTGTAATGACACGCAACAGTCAGAGCTGTAGGGAACCAGAGTTTGGCAACAACTCTAATACATATCAGATGTGATTGGGCATGTTGGAAGTTGTGGGACTCACAAAACACAGAATAGAAATAGAATAGTCAAAATCGGAGCCACAGAGGCTGAGATATCCCAAATTCAGGTCCCTAGTATGGTCAAGATCCAAAACGCTAGATCCTACATTTCCCATAATGCAGCGGATAGCAGCTTTATTTAGACATCAAGACACCGTGAGGGTTTTTTCAGACTTTATAAAAGTCCTCCAGAGCCACATAGGACATTAACTTTTTTTTACGGGTTAAGTCCTCACAATTAGTAAACTGAACGTCATAAGTAAAACTGGAGGCATGTTTACTCAAGCCTCACAAACTACTTTTTTCCCCCAAAGTGTTAAACTGCATCTCATGGTCTTTATCGGTGTAGGGTGGATGGTTTTTATATAACATCAGGAACGCCACATGTACAGTGACAGTTTGTTTTTCATGCCTGTGTGAAAACAATTTGCCTCCCTTACAAAGGACAGAATGGTGAAAGGTCCTGTGTGTAGGATTTAGGGGCATCTTTTGGCTGAAATGGAATATAATATTCATAACTATGTTTTTATCAGTTTACATTGACCTGAAAATAAGAATCACTGTGTTTCCTTACCTTAGAATGAGCCATTTGTATCTACATACGGAGCAGGTTCTCTGCCACAGAGTCCGCCATGTTGTTTCTACATTAGCACAGAATGGACAAACCAAACACTGGCTCTAGATAGGGCCATTTGTGTTTTTGCGTCGGCTACCGTAGTTCTCCTACACACTTGGCAAATGGGAGAAGTTTCAGTTTTGCAACCTCACCACTGGATGCCACTATCTTTAAGAGTAAAGGCAAGTTTGTTTATTCAGTCTTAACCACATGAACCTGGATCCATATTTTTCACATTAAGTGAGACTATATATGTTTTATAGGATATAGAACACATTGTTTTCCTCTTTAAAATGAAAAGGTGAATTCACAAGCAATGAAACAAACTGTTGCTTAATTCAGTACACTCAAAGTTTTTGCAGGTACAGCTTCACTTGGTCTTGTATGACCAGTAGCTTATAGAAGCTAATGTTAAAGGGGACCTGTTGTGCTTTTTTGTATTTTGTGTCTTTATTCTTTATTAGGATCCCCATTAGCTTCCACAAAGTGGTTGCTAGTCTTCCTGGGGTCCTATACATAATGTTACAATGAAGAAGGTTTTAAATAATGAGGTTAATTTATGCAGAAGTAATCCCTGTGAGCAAACCTCACTGTTTTGAACACTTGCTTTCTAGCAGTGTTTTCTACTTTCCGGGCACACAACTGCAAGTGTGTGCATTACATAGCCTACACTGCTAAATAAGGCTACATGCGAATGGTTATGAAATTTTGTAAAGTTCTCCCAGATATTGGATCTGATTCCATGCTGGAACATGTCTGGTTATGTTTAAAAGCTTTTATTGGTGATTTTTCAGGGTAAAAAAATGCCTCTATTCCCTGTTGCAGTCATTTCCCGGCTGCATGGACAGTGCACAGACACAGAGGTACAGAAGACCCAGGAACACTGAGCAGTGACAGCAGACAGGGTCGCTTCATGCTCTAGCAGAAATCTAACATACAAGTATGAACCTGAAAATGAGCATAAAAGGTCCTCTTTAACTACATTTCTTGTTAAAACTGCTGTATAAGTTACATTAATGAGTTATTTTGCTGACTTTATGGCTCCTCTCCACCTGAACCACTGTCACATTGGTCTAGCATTTTGAATGCTAACTTAGATTGCATGGAGCACTGTGATTTAATTGTAACTATGAATTTTGTGTTTTAGGCCCATTCATGTCATTCATAGATTTGCCTTTTTCATCTTAATAGGCAAAGCAGTTAATTGAACTACCCCTGATATGTAAGAGCAGTTTAATTAGACGAACTGATATCCAGAAAGAATATGAATTATTCATAGATTGTATCAGCCTCGTTTGAAGAAGCAGTTCTGCTAACTGGTTAATATAAATAATGTATTTTTATTTTATTTTATTTTTTATTTTTTTGCTTCACAGTATTGTGTTTTATAAGTTCGTAGGTAATGTAGCAGTGATACAGTATACTCTCTTTCCTAAACATGTTGTCATGCAGTAAGTATTACAAAATAATGAATAGATTAAATGCAGAGTGCTGTGCCACAGTAACGCCTGTGTAGATGATTATTATGCCACATTAATATGACATTTATAGATCAGTTTAAATCACAAGGCTCTTGATATCACCTTACATGACTGTGGTGTGACCAGACAATAAAACTTCCACAGCTTGTCAAAACTTGATGAATTATGTTTATGCTCTCTACCAATTCCAGATTCATTATGCTAATGAAATGGCAGAAAGGTTATGGATTGAAAACAGGTAGCGGCATGGATCCAGAGACAGATGAGATCTTGTTGAGTAGTTTGATACTTATGATGCCAAAAACAGATGGCACACCAAACAGAGCTGCGTGTGTGTGTGTGTTTTTTTAAATCCTTTATGATAAACTATCAGGCTGTCATATCATCTCACATAGTCATTGACATGCCCATACACAGCTGGTATGATAATAATCACCAAAAGCAGGAACACATCATCCAGCTGTGTGTGTGTTTGTGGCTATTTCAGACACTGGTGTCTATACAGGACTGTAGGCTACGTTCTGTATGTGCCATATGGATGTTCCTGTATACAGAGGAAGAGACTGTGCTGACAGCAGATGTTTTGCCACAGGGTTTCTCAATTTTTTTCATATCACTGACTTGCAATCCAAAAAGCACTGCACCACAGACTTACATGTGATAAGATATTAACCCAGGGACCAATGTGGGACCCCTCAAGGACTAACTCTGGGCCCACTTTTTTCTGTAAAGGCCGCTATATTTATAGCTAAATTGCAACAAACAAGTTTGAATTTGATCTAGACTTTCTAACTCAATGACATATATACTGCATATAGGTTTACAGTTTACTAAGTACAGGTGCAGAGTAGGGATGGAGATGGGTTCAGGTTCAGGTTCTGGTGGCTTGAAAGCAAAGGCACAAATCAGCATTACAACTTTGATGATCTGGCAGGGAATGAGTCGAAATAGGCTTGTTATATGATTCATGGAGTTAGTGGATAATGCCAAAAATGAAGAAGTTTTTCTGCATAAAAAAATGTTTGTTTCATTAACATGTTTTAGTCAATTGACAATTTATTTTAAGAAGTTAGTCAAAATCAGAAACTTTATTTTTTGTAGGATGGAATTAAATATAAATAAATATCTTAGATAAAATAGTTTGACCACTAACACAGAACATTTGGATGATTATTAAGCTTGTGTAACTTGTTCAACAGATGATGTAGGTTGTACTAAACTAATTGAGTTTGTCAAATAATAAAAGACCTATGGGATTTAATCAGTAATGTCAGAGTTGGAACTACTTAAAAAAGATGCAGATTGTTACCTTATTCATTTATTTTTTAATGTTGAACCAGTGGATTATTTTTAGAGTGATACTGCAGGGCAGATGAGGAAAAGGTACAAAACAGGTAACTGGGCGTTTGAGGGGGTCATCTGGCTGAAGCAGGTGTAAAAGTCTAAGGACATCTGGTGGACAGGTAGAGAATAGCAATAATCGGCTTTGGGGACCTGAAAATCCCCAAACCTGTGTTTAGCTTCACAGTACAACAACAGTATGTTACAGTGAACAATAATATGAAATGAACGCAGGTGAAAAAAGTTATCTATTAATATAAAACCTTTCTGACATAATAACTTGCCAGACTGACATATTGGCATATCTAGTTGGATGTCAGGGCACATGTCAGAATCACTACCAATCAATGAGATATATTGTCTGAGACAAGGCAGGAGCTCACCATTCCCCAGTCTCTCTTTTTTTAAACAGCTATATCTCTGCTTTTTTTCATTTGTCCCTGACATTCCTTTATTTACTTCATCCTCTGTCCTTTTGTGTTTGTTGTCTTTTTTTTTTTTTTTTTTTTGTTAAATTTATTTTTTGGGCAGGTTGATGTTAATGTACAGTCAATAAAACAGAGATACAATAGCAATAAAAGGTGAAAAATACAGTGACATTAAGAATGAAAGGTACAATAAACAGCCTAGACAGACAGTAAACTATGTCACTCAGAACAGACCAGAATAACGTGACCATAGGAATTTGGATTATCAAGTGTTAAAGTGCTAGATTGCTAAAGTGCTTTAAGTGCTAAAGTGCTTAAGTTTTGAAGTACTGTTGTATATTGCACATTGCCCTATTGCACATATTTACAGGTTAGCATACATAGGTAAAATTATGTACACACTATTTCACAGAATTTGCATACATAACAAATGTATGTAAGCATACAAGGTCACTAGACTGGCTTGTCACCAGCAACATCCCCGACAACCAGACAGATACACAAAGAACAATACAAATATCATTTACATCCAGTACACATGACAATACAGCATATCCAATGGCTTTTAGGATTCATTGTGATTGCAGCTTTGATTCTCCAATAACCACATTTTTAGATGCTTAGTGAAAGATGTAAGGGTTGATAAGTCACGTATGACACTTGGTATCGTGCTCCATGAGTGAGACGCTCGATATGAAAAAAGTGACTGCCCAAAAACACTTTTCCTGAAAGGGACCAGACAGTCACCTCAAGACCCTGCTCTGGTTGACCTTTTTGTGTTTGTCTTCATAAATTCTTTTAACGACAGTGGAGCTAGTCCATGGAGAATTTTGAAGACTAAGGTGGCATCTGCATATGTTATTATATTTTCCCAACTCAACAATTCATGTTTCTTCAAGATGTTACAATGATTGGGCTTTTTGTCTAAGACTTTTAGAGCCTGCTTATATGCAGTTTCTACAGGCTTTAGTGTGGACTTGCATGCCAGTACCCAAGTTGTTACACAATAGGTCATCTATGGCATGATTATCGCACTTACGTATAATTTTGCAGAATCAATAGTTACGTTGTTTCGAATGTATCTGAAGTCTGACAGATTGAATTTTATTGTATTCACAGTTTTTTTTTTATTTGCTGTTTGAAGCATAGCTGTGAATCAGTAATAATTCCTAGATATTTAAACTCCTGTACGACTTCAAGTTTTGTTCCATGGACAAGCATATCAGCAGCCACATCAACATTTGCCTTTTTAGAAAAGAACATGCAAACAGTTTTTGACATGTTAAGATGTAAATGGAAAAGTCTCAGCCAGTTGGACACATTAGACGTAGCTGCTGATAACTCTTGTGCAGCTTTGCATTTTGTTTTAGCGTGCGCATACACAACTGCATCATCAGCATACATCTGGAAAGCTACATTTGACAGACAACAATTGGGCAGGTCATTTATGTACAGACTAAACAAAAGTGCGGTACACCAAGATTATTTTCATAAGTTGTGGATGTTGTATTATGAACTCTAACACACTGTTTCCTCTGCCCAATATATGATTCTATCCATTGCAGTGCTTTTACAGAAAAGATATAATATGACAGCTTAGTTAATAAGATCTGATGATTCACAGTGTCAAACGCCTTTCTTAAGTCAAGAAAAACAGCTCCTATGACACCCCCAGTGTCAATTTTAGACTTCAAGTTTTCAAAAACAAAAAAAGCAAATGGCTGTCTCAGTAGAGTGGTGTTTTCTGAAGCCAAACTGCATTGGATTTAGGTTGTAAGGACTGTCATTCAGATGTTTAATGAGCTGCTCTGCCCCCAGTCTTTCAGCTACTTAGGAAACTGCAGGGAGAATGCTTATAGGTCTATAATTACTGATTGTTGCAGGGTCTCCTGATTTAAAGATTGGAGTGATAACTGCAGATTTCCATGAATTTGGAAATGTACCGTCTGTTATGTATTCATTAATATTGCTGGTCATTGGAGCAATGAGTGATTGTTTATGCGTTTTAAGAAACATTGTGTCCATACAAAATGCATCCTTGGCTTTAGAGTTTCTCAAACCACAGACCACGTGATTGACATCCAGCTGAGAGACTTCATTTAAATTAAAAACCGGAGCAGCGGTGTTCAGAGGCATTGCAAGTTGGATTTGTGAACAGGAGACAGTGGACAGATTTTTTACAGAATCAATAAAATATGTGTTCAGGGCTGTTGCAATCTCATTTGTAAGTAAATCTGTTTTTCGTTAACTTTCGTGAGAACAGGATCATGTTATGGTCAGACAGACCTGTAACCATGTTGAAGATTTTTTGTATTCTTTCATGCTTATTGTTGAAGACCAAATCTATACATGTCTCTGACGAGTTTGTTATTCTAATGGGATCTTTAATAATTTGTACAAGATCAAAGCTGTTTGTTAATGCTTTAAGACGTTTTCGGTTTGTTTGGTTGTTATCATTCCAATTTACGTTAAAGTCTCCCACCAGAATAACTTCATTTTTAGAATTACATTCTTTAAGAATAGCCTGCAGTTCTTCATAAAAAACACTAGAGGCTGATGGCGGTCTGTAAATTCCAATCAATGTGACAGACGTTTGTGGGGAGATTGTGATGTTGAGACCAATACATTCAAGATTATTCACACTACCATTGTACTTGTCTACACTTTAGGTGTTCTTGAACATAGAACATCACCCCTCCACCTCTACCCTCAGACCTGTCTTTTCTGAAAATGTATCCTAGTACATTTAGCCCAGCTGTTGGAGAATTAGAGTGAAGCCATGTCTCGGAAATACAAAGAAAATCTAAATTTGACTCATATAGCAGATGTTGCACTTGATCACATTCAGATGTTATGCTGTGTATATTCAGGTGGCCACCAAGTAAGCCCCTTGGTTTTGCTTTCGAGTCCCATACAACCTGAGCATGGTTTAAAGTCTTGAGGAGCTTGTACTTATGGTGTTTCATGGTCGCTCTATTTAATTTAAGTGGGTTGTTACCCTGGAGCGTCACGGTGGAGAGGGCATCCAGCTGCTGAGCTTTCTGTTGTAGGTGCCCACCCACCGGAGAGGCAGCTGGTAGTGGTGGACTGTGACCTGGGATCGACGTGGTGGAGAGGGCAGTGATGGAGCCCAGGGTAGCTGCCGTGACGGCCAGGTCATGGTAGCTGATCTTGGGTTGTCACCAAGGGGCGTAGCTAGTAGTGGTAGACCCCAGGGTAACTGCGGTGACGGCCAGGTTAACAGTGGAGCCCAGGCTAGCTGTTGTGGTAGCTGCTGTGATGGCCCAGCCGGCAGTGCTGGGGTCCAGGCTGACGTTAGCTGTTGTAGTATCTGCCGGGACTGGCCGTCGGCCAGGGTAAAAGCGGTGGAGGCCAGGCTAGTTGCAGTGGTAGCTGCTCCGATGGCCAGGCCAGCAGTGGCGGAGCCCAGGCAGCTGCTATGACGGCAGGGGTAACAGCGATGGAGGCCAGGCTAGTTGTTGAGGAAACTGCTGTGAGAGGGCAACCAGCAGCAGCGGAGTCAGAGCTGATTGTTGTGGTAGCTGCTGTGAGAGCCCAGCCATCAGCGGCGGAGTCCAGGTATGCTGCTCTTGTGTCGTAGCTAGTTGCCATGGTTGGGCTAGGCAGGGCTGTGGCACGGGGCCGGGGTTTGTTTCAATGTCTCCGGCCAGAAGAAGGATGACTGTGAGGTGTGCAAGCCCAAGGAAGCTACCAAAAGCTT
Source organism: Epinephelus awoara (assembly GCA_035609425.1). Taxonomy (NCBI): domain Eukaryota; kingdom Metazoa; phylum Chordata; class Actinopteri; order Perciformes; family Serranidae; genus Epinephelus; species Epinephelus awoara. The sequence continues at coordinate 33,740,813 of CM069306.1, forward strand.
TCATGAATCCATGTTTACTTGACGGCATTGTAACACGGCCAGAGTCCATGAGTGTTGAATACAGCACATGTTGGCTACTTTTAGCTGGGCTGTAGATCTAGTTGTTTTTAGCGAGAATATGCAGGTGCAAAGGACATAAAAAGAGGAACAGAATCACTAGAAACAAACATACTTATACTCACCCTTTCTATCTCGCTCTGTCTATTTATGTCTTTTCATTCCTCTCTTATCTTGTACCTTGTTTATCTTTGTGTCTCAAATTTTGTAGTGGAAAGTGTTGTGCTTTTTCCTTTCATTCGGTGTTAATAATGTGGGCACTGTGAAGTCATTTGAGGCCTCAGCTGTGATGAAGGGCTGTAATAAACCTGACTCTCGCTATGTGAACTGAATGGGGAACCCAAAGCTCATCTGTCCTCAGTGTCAGGAAGGGCAAACCTTTAGTTCAGCCTCATTTTTCTTCTGTGAGCTCATTTTGCGCAGCACCTACAGTATTGCTCTTTGGCAAAAATCAAGCAGTTTCCTTCCTGTGAGTTTAAACTAGATACGTAGTATTTTGACTTGCGACATAAAGGACCTGTCAGTCCAAAAGGTAGACTATGCCATAAAGAATACTCATAGTAAGAAAACTGTCATTGGTGTGACTGAACTGCTAAAGCACAACAGTTATTCTTCTGGTTTGACTGGCATGAGATGCCACCATCCCTGGTATAAATATGTGGCTTGTTACAAGTTAATGTGTAGCCAACATTTATGGGGATGGATGGATGAGTAAAGGTATTTAGCTGAGCTTTTTTTAAAGATATTTTTGGGGCATTTTAGCCTTTAATTGACAGGACAGAGAAGTGTGAAGGGGGCAAGAGAGGGGGAGTGACATGCAGGTAATGGCCTGATGGCCTAATGCTGTAGTCGAACCCAGGACCCTGCGGCAACAGCCTTGTACATGGGGTGCCTGCTCTATCCACTAAGCCACCGACGCCCCTTAGCTGAGCTTTTTAAGTCTTAAAGGAATAGTTCACCCTAAAATCAAAAATACATATTTTTTCTGTACCTGTAGTGCTAGTTATCAGTGTAGATTTTTTTGGTGTGACTTGCTGAATGTTGGTGATATCAACCACAGAAATGTCTGCCTTCTCTCCAGTATAATGGAACTAGATGGCACTCGGCTTGTGGTTCTCAAAGTGCAAAAAACAAAAACAAAAAAAACCTCAGGATAATCCAGTGTGCATCTATTGCTAGCTCACCTAGCACCGCTGAGCTAGCTTCAGCTAGCTTACAGCTCAGCCACGGAGGATGCTATTAATATTTACATCTCACACTGACATGAGCAAGAGCCCCTTGTCCAGTAGGCCTAGTAGATGCACGCTTCCTTCTGTGCAGTGATATGGTTGGCGGGTGTAGTTCGGTAAAAAGAAAATATTTTCTTTCTTTTGTACCAAAGCCCAAATGTTTTAGTAGGAATACAAATTGCTTTCACACTGTGGTTTTATTAACACTTTTTGTATTGCCATTTACACATTGTTTATACTGTTATACCAGACAAAAATGGCCTTTTCACTCTATGTATTGGAATTGGGGAGCATCTTTATGTATAATACTTTATTTTTAAAAAGAAGTTCCTCATGTTTCATCATTTTTAAACTTTAATTGACCTTATATTTAAGATCATCCAGGTTTAAATGAAGCAAGACTGATATATAGTTGGGGCTTATTTAGCAGCTCACTAAAGGCAAAGTTCTACTGCAGTCTGCTTGTGTTTTTATCAAGCTGGGAAGGAGGTGTGTCTGCTGAGGCATGAGAACACATCCCTGCAGTGTGTGTACTTTCACTGTACGTATGTGTGAGTGAGATGCAGGGGAGAGAGAGAGAGTGTGTGTGTGTGTGTGTGTGTGTGTGTGTGTGTGTGTAAGACACAGCCACTCTGCAGTAGCAAGTATGTGTGTGTATCTGAGCCATTGTTTTTTTTGCTTTCCTAAGTGCATGGGTCTGCATTAATGTCTGTTTGCGTGTGTGTGTGTGTGTATGTGTGTGTGTGTGTGTGTGTGTGTGTGTGTGTGTGTGTGTGTGTGTGTGTGTGTGTGCAGTACAGTAAAAGACACTGCAGTCACATGTGACTGCAGTGTCTGCAGTGAAGCATCAATATCAGCAGATAGCATCTACACACACATGCAGTTCTGGTAAGGTCATCACACACACACACCTTAGCTGTCACTGTCAATAATTAGGACGTGCTGCTGAGTTCAGCAGATGTGTTGAAGTGAATATGATGTAACTGAAGCTTTTACAGCACTTCCAGAGACCAACACTGACAGACTGACAGACAGACTGACTGACAGATGAACCCATCTGACATCCTGAACAACTGAGACAGACGGACAGACAGAGGATCTGAGCTGTGTGTAGAGTTCACACTTAAATGGTTTTAGCTTTTAATTTATGACTTGTAATATCAGTTGTAATGTAATAGCTTGGGACTGAGAAATTCAAGGATAATTCTGTATTATAAAGTTTTTGTTTTATTTTGCAATCTTGGCCGTCACTCCTTTCAGTTATGATAACATTAAACTCACCAAACTAATTGCTGAGATGTGGAAACATGACAACATCAGTACAACAAAGTCCGGCAGGTTGTAATTTTATCTGGAGGTAAAACAAAAAGTGTGCACACTTGAAATGCCTCATTGCACAGAAAACAGTACACACAAGTAGTGCAGTAGGTCATAGCTGAAGCAGGAAGTAGTCTGTAAGCCCAGATGGTTGTTTACAGCAAACTAAGTAATAATGTTATTGTTCATTTTCAGGTCCAAATAAGTTTAGCCTGGGGTTCGTATCACAGCTCACTTTGCAGAGGTGGGACCAAGTCATTGTTTTGCAAGTCATAAGTTAACAAGTTAAGACTGACAAATCCCAAGTGAACTGTCAAGTACTGAACTCTGAGTTTTGAGTCCTAAACAGGTCGTAATCCGCTCTTCACAAAATGTAATGCCAACATTAATTTTACAAAAATCATGAATGCTTTTTAATAGTTGTATTTATCAGTTAAAACAAGTTTGTTAAAAAGTTTCTAAAGTGTTTAGCTAACTTTCGCTGAGCATTAACTCACTAACTGTGTTAATATTAGCCTTGAGACTGTTGTTTGTGCTACTTCGAATGTCGATCAAAGTTGAAAGTTGTTGCATCTTTGTCATTTTCGAACTGCATGTTTTGCATACTGCAGTTTGTTTTTTTGTCGACCGTTGCGTCGTTTTTGCACAGGAACGAAAATATCTTTGGTAACATGTTTTCTATTTGCACTCAGATACATAACGTTAGTTCTTCATGGTTCTCTCCTGCAACTTGATTGGATGGTGTCAGATTGGTTCAAAAAACAAAGATCAGGGAAAGTGTTGACTTGCTGGGAGGTAAAAACATCACTGTTAGTTAATTTAGAAAATTATTTGATTCATGGCACACTTTTCAAACAACATGCCTTTTGACGGTCAAGTCTAAGGAAAGTCACGAGTCATTGGTGACTCTGTTGGGTCAAGTCTAGAGTCATCAAATTTGTGACTGAAGTCTGATTCAAGTCCAAGTCATGTGACTCGAGTCCATATCTCTGTGACCTCCTCACTGCCAGTCAAATCTCAGCAAATAACTCGGTGAGTGCAATGTCAATATTTCTGGTAGCAAAAACTACCAAAATAAGACCCAAGTTATAAAATGCGTTTCCCCTTTTTGCTTTTTTAGAATTTGCTAGTAGAGAGGGTTTCAGCAGGGTCTGAGGGTGCAGTTAGGCTTTAATGTCTATGAACAGCACAATGTTTGGCTCAAGTTAGACACAATTGGCAAAACCTTCTGGAAAGTAAGATCCAGGAAACACACATAATTCACACTTTCTTTTACAGATTTTCTGAGAAGGTGGTTCAAATTTGCTCTACATTTGGATGGAAACCTGGCTTGCATTGGTTAGCTTAAAGGAGAAGCATTACCCCTCGAGGTACCACCAGTTCCAGTCTGCTAGTCACAGTAACTGGATTTGCATCATGTATTCAATGGCCATGGGATTGCACCATTATTACAGAGCATCTGGAGTGTGTTGTTATGCTGTTAATGGTTGTCAGGACCAGAGCAAAGTCTGCACCCAGAGGGAAGAATCATTTACCTTTTCCTCTGCTTCCCTCTGCTTCTGTTTCCATGTGTTTATTTCCCCTTCATTTACTCATGGCCTGATTACATGCAGCTCTGTTTCACTTTCACTTTTTCCTGCTACATTAGATCATTATGTTGTTCTCCATCATTCATTTTATATCTAGTAAAGGGTGCTCGCTTTTCATGCATCCCATCATCCATCATCTAAACAATAATGAATTAACTTATCATCCATCTTTCGCTGAACCCCCTGCTGTCTCTTCCCACCTCCCCTCACTTCCCCCTATCAAACCAGTATTAGCATGATATAGGTGGTTAAACATTGCATGATAACACTGAACAAAGAAACATTAGAATTTATCAGTGTCTTTTTAAAAGTGTCTTGTCTCACATCACCTCTTGTAACCAGGTTTGTTGCTAGTTATGTTAATATATGTTCTGTATATGGGTTTGGCTTTGAATTGCACTTTTACAAGCAAGGACTACCCCGTCCAGCAAGATGTTATGTGAAAAACGATTGGCGTATGTGAGGCTTGAAACCGCCTGGTCATGGTGGACCCCCACCCCTCAGGACCCAGTCGAGAAAAGGAAAAAGAGGAAGAAGCAGGGTGGTTGGAGGGAGAGGCGCAGAATGTGAGAGTGAACAAGGAGAAGGGGTAAGGTGGGTGTAGGAATGCTGGAGGTTGCGCAGTAGAGGTATGGTCCTGCTCCTAAAACTCTGTTAGATAATTAAAGGATAAAGGTCTGGTTGCAGTGACATCACTAAATTTGTCTCTGAAAATAAGCAATGCTCAAAGCTTGGTGGCGCAGGGATGACTCGGAGGGTTGGATAGCAACTACTGCAGTGGGCGAGCTAACAGATAGCATAGGGTGACCATATTTTGATTTCCAAAGACACTGGGCCTGGCCACGACATAGCCTATTTAAATGATACTCGCAGTTTACTCAAAGATGCCTTATCATTTTAATATATTTAAAATTTATATGTATGGATAGAAAATTCAGTTATATTACAAAATAATATCTCTCAAAGACAGAAATTCAGATAGGCCCCTATAGATAGGGGACACATAGGCCTACACACACCATAGTGTGGCGATCCAAGCCCGACGGTACCCGACGGGTCGGCCGGGTTTAGTCAAAAATGTAGCTATAAATTGTCTCTCGGGTCGGATTCGGTCAGCTTTCAGTGAAAATGTAGTGTAAAAATAAATAAAATCCTATTGTCTGTCCTGTTTATTGTTTGGGCACTGTTATTTACGTGACAACACCTGAACATAACACACACAGACACACACCGGCTGTTTGTTTCTACCTCTCCTCACGCTGGAAGTCTCGGACCTCCAGCTGCCCGCCTCCACCTTGATTAAACACTGAAAATAAAATAAAAGAGGGAGACAGGTTTTTCCTATTTTATCTTATTTTGCTTTATGTCTCCCTCTCCTCTCGCTGGAAGCGTTGGACCTCCCGCCTCCCGCTCCCGTCTCAAACAAGGGCTGAGCACCCATGGCGCACGCCCGTCCTGTTAAATACCCTGTAACCGTAACACATGTGTGACACAAACTCAGTGCTTCGGTCATTAAATAATGTCAGGCTCGGACAGAAATATGCGGCCCGTGCCGCACTCTAACACACACACACAAACACACAGAAAACCGGACATTATCATCAGTTTATAAAACCCCCCCGGACGCCCCGGACGGCACATGAAAAGTGGACATGTCCGGGCAAAAGAGGACGTTTGGTTGTGACCTTGTTGGCTATTGGCAAACTAGCTTGCCAACAGGTGATTTGTGGTGAAATGTGGCCATTTCAGACCAAAACCATGGAGAAACAAAGAAAAAGTCAAAAAACAACATAGACATTTGGTACCTTCTTTAAACAGTTTTATATTTCAGTTCTGTTTAAAAGCATTCTGGTCACAAAGCCTGTTAAAAGTCAATATAAAAAATGTATGTAATTGTCAACAAATCCCACTGAACTGATTTTAACAAGTACTCTCTGATTATTGACATCCTGATATTATTTCTCCATTGTTGTCCAGTAACTATGAAAAATACATTACTGGGCCACACTGTCACACCAGGTGACATGTTCTGTCATTACCATGAAAGCATTGTAGTTTATGTGACTTAATCCCGCATATACCGTCCTGCTGCTCCAAATACTCACTAGAGCACCAAATCTGTGTTAATCCACTGCTGAAAATAGTCCCCAACAAATGCCCTATTTCCTGCTGTTTGTGTAAACTAATGCAAAAAACTACACACAGGCAGGGTAGGAAAGTAACAAAGTATTGAGAGACAGACTAACACATATAGTTACTTTGGATTGGTCAATGGAAAACCATGTTCCCTCCCTTTGCTACCCACTGCCTTCATCATCCCTCTCTTACTTTTCACTCCTTCCGTCGGTCCCTTACTCTAACTGCTTGCCTCTCTCCAGAGTTAGTGACAGCTGTGAGTAAGGATGGGATGCTGCAGTTTGACATTCACCTTCTCTGTCCTTGGCTTGAAGAGAGAGACTTTAGCATTAGCAAACGCATACACGGCAATATCAGCTGCGTGACACTGGGGACAGGGACGGGCCTGGAACAACGTGATAACATCAGGAGATTATGATGGAGAATGATGGGATTTCACCTTGTTTTTTGTTTTTTTTACATATTGTGGGGAAAAATGTCTAAACAAAGGGAAAATAATGGGAGAAATGGTTCTTAGTTTTTCAAGTGTTCACTAAAAATGACCTGCAACCACAATCTCCTCTTATTGGAAGATGAGCGGCGTCCCTGGACTAGTTAGTGAATGGTTATTTAGCGTGGTTAGATACTGAAAGAATATTAAGAATCATTTTCTGAAGCTGCTTTCTTAAAGGTATATGTTGCAGGATTGTCAATTACTGTTTGTAAACACCCTCACCATTGAAAGGGACAGTCAAGGTCTACACCAGATTTACTCACGTTTGATGATTCCTCTCGCTATATTTACATTTTTTCTGGTGCTGTGTGGATGCTTGCTGCTTACACTCTTGCACCTGCTCACTTGCTATCTTTATATAAAGCACTGACCTCACCTGAGTCTCCACAGAAAGATAACACCACCACACACTGAGAGTGGACCATAAGTAATGACTGAAAGGGATTACTTTTATGTGAGTCTATACATTGTGTTTTAGGAAAATCCTGCATAGTATATCTTTAACTTTGCATCAAAATCTATGACTATGGATTGGCCTCCTCAAATCTGTCACAGCTCCTTTGAATATTGATACTACGGGCCCTATTTAGATGGTCTAAAACACGAAGAGCCAGGCGTGCGGCGCATGGGTATGTCCCAGTCACTTGCTAGTTAGACAGCGTTTTTAGACTGTGCTGCATGGCAGAGAGTCTTAAAGGGTTGGATTTTCTCTGTGAATTAGTCATGGGTGTTTTTTGGGCGTATCATTCGATAAGCCAATCAGAGTGTCACCTCTCATTCCCTTTAAAAGAGGCGCGATTGGAGCGCATGGCGGAGAGCTAGTTAGATGGCGGACCTACCAACTGGAAAGAGTGAGAGAGAGCTTAGATTCTCTGCCCGAGCCCGTGCACAATAATAACCTTTCACATTGTAATCATGTTTTTATTTGTTATCTTTTGCATATGTGTGGCTGCTCCATGTGTGTCTGAGCAGAGTGCACGCACGTTGTGCACCCGCCTAGAGACGCATATTACTAACGTGTTTAACAGCGAAATACTGCGGCGTTGACTTTAGACCAGGTTTTTGTTGGTCTAAATAGCAATGACACTTGTGACATGGATTATGCGCCCTCCGCCATCCGCTTTAGACCATCTAAATAGGGCCCTAAATGTCACTTATTAGATTACAGGAAAACTGTACCCAGCCTTGCATTTTCAGCAGGCCTTTTACACTGATTAGCCAAATGGTTGCTGTGCAAACATGTAAAGATCAGAATATCTACATCATTCATGGATGGTAATGAGTTTGCTGTTGCCCGGTGAAAATGGCAGTAACAGACAGAAAAGCAAGAGGAATGATGTAGGTGAGGACCAAAATAGAAATTATTACAAGATATAAAACATGCACTTAAAATACTGATAAGAGCACAACATTTACACTAAATGCAACCATTTGATACTGACCTTGTTGCCCAACTGTTATCGACCCATAAGATGTTTATCTAAATACAGAGGCAGAAGGTTTGCCCACAGGCTGACTACCATCATCTAGAGAGCTGCTCTCTTGCTGTGAGGTGACCTGCAAGTGGCTTCGGCCTTGGTACCTCCACAGTTTGTGGTCCATCAATGCAAAGTGCACTTCAGCAAGGCCGGAACCACTTTAAAGGTACTGCACAGCAGACAGCCCTGCACTCTGACCTCTGAGAGGAAACGTATGAGTTTGGGGCTATGTTAGGACCCTTAATGGGATAGTCTAACAATTAGCATTTTCGTCAATGTCAGCCAGTGCAATAGTGTGGCCCATTGATGTGGTTTTATGGGGTCAGTTCACCCACAAATCAAAAATTCTTATTTTTCTCTTACCTGTAGTGCTAGTTATCAATCTAGATTATTTTGGTGTGAGTTGCTGAGTGTTGGAGATATCTGCCATAGAGATGTAGTATGTATGATGGAACTAGATGGCACTCAGATTGTGGTGCTCAAAGCACAAAAACACATTTGAAAAACTCAACAGCAATGTGTCTTTCCAGAAATCATGACCCAGTTACTCAAGATAATCCACAGAGCTTATTGTGAGAAGCTTTATGTAGACACTATTTTCTTTCTACCGAACTACACCCGCCAGCCATATTGTTGTGCAGAGGGAAATGTACATATACTGCTAGCTTACATAGCACTACCAAGCTAGCAAACATTACTCTCAGCCAAGGAGGACGCTATTGTGTTCATGTTGTCACAAGCACGAGCCTCTTGTCATTGAACAGATTTGAGCACCACAAGCCGAGTCCTATCTAGTTTCGTTAAATTGGAGAAAAGGCAGACATCTCTACAGCTGATAACTCCAATACTCTGCAACTCACACCGAAACAATCTAGACTGATAAATACAGTAGCACTATGGGTAAGAGGGAAAATATGTCTTTTTGATTTTAGGTGAACTGACCCTTTAGTTCGCTTTGCAATCATTGATATGTTCTCCGCAGTTAAAGTGACTAGGCACTTCAATGTCTCATTATCATCCTCAACAGTATGGATGCTCAGTGTGCAGTCTTGTCAGATTTTCTCTCCTGCTGAGCGTGTTAGAGAATGGTCCCACAAGCAGCTCACAACTAGGACAATGTTCTGGTAAATGAATGAACCCGAATGACCACAGAAATTAAAGCGGAGTGAAGCTGAAATGAATCATCACCTTAAACCAGTGGTTAATGACTAAGAGGGCCACTTTTAAAGATAGGAAAATGCATGACAACAGACATTGTCATAGAAAAGACATTAACACTGACCTGTGAGCTTTCAGGGAAGACACATTTCTCTCAACTACAGGCTTTATTGTCAAATATGGTAATATGAATTAGGTAGAAAAAAACATCCATTGTAAAATATTTTGCATGTGCACTTCAAGGCTCAGTTCAAGTTCACTTCGTGTCCCCACCACTTAGCCCTTACCCCTCCATTTTGTGCATTTACGTACAGGGTTGCCAACTCTCACGCATCTGGCGTGACTGTCACTCTTTCACCATCAATGTCACTCTCTCACTCCACCGTTGCTGAGTCCTTTTTTTTCTTCTTTTTTTTTTGTTACGTCCAGCCCATTGTTTGGCTTGACTGGACCGCATACTATTCTCAGAAAGCAAGTTTAGGTCTCAAGGGGCTTTGCATAGTTTCGGTTTCAGCAAAGTTGCCCGATTGGGTTAGCCTTCGCTGCCGCACTGGTATTCAGCTTATGTTGTACCAAATTTTCTCGTTGTTTTTCTATAGACAACATCCCGTGACCTAAGACATTAGAGCTATGGATTGAACAACGCCAGGGTATCACTTTAAGCGATTTTTCTATAGCCATCTAGTGGACAAACATGGGAACAGCATATAATTTTACATTAATTGGGCATGACCTTATTATATAGAATTGATAAACTGCTCATGTATAGTTACATGCCATGATCATTCTTGCCCTAAATTACATTCTTTAGCAGAAGAAGTAAATGGTACTTTACCTTGGGTTTTCTTGCTTAAACTTATCTGTAGGATCTAAGGCCTACATTTTTCTCCTGGGGCTCACAGATGCTAAACATTTACCATGATTTATGACGGAGTCTCAAAAGTCCACACAAAACATGATAAATCAACAGGGTTCCCACGGGTCCTTGAAATCCTTGAAAGTTTGTGAATTTGAAAAAAATCATTTCAAGGCCCTGGAAAGTTTTTGAAAATATGCATAAATGTACACAGGTCATTGAAAGTCCTTGAATCTATCTATTTCTGTATGAAATTTCATGAAAATAGGATTTCGCCACGTGAATTTTCAAAGTTTTCTCGGGGGAGGACCCCTGGAGCCCCCCTTGAAATCATTCTTTTTGTCACAGCAGGACATATAACTGGATTTCTTAAACAGATGATCAATACTACCATCAGATTGAAAAAACTAACCTTGATCTGCTCTGTTAAACAAATGTTGAGTATCTATGGACATATGTGGGGCTTGGGCCTATAGATATGAATATGTAAACGTACGCTCATTTCTTCTGTTTGCCACATGTGCATATTAACTCTTTTCCACATGTCCACGTAATGACCACGCACACACAAGCAGATATTACGTCACAAGGTAAAATCTCACTCTGGCCCTCTGACCAAAGTTGGCAACCCTGCATGTATAGAGGTAGCATGTCCCAAATGTTGTTGGGATAGAGTGGTAGGGCAAAGTGTTAGGACCACACGGACTTCCAACCCGTGCACTGCTAGTGCCAGGTAACAAAGCAGTGTTTGTTGGCTTGTTTGATCGATTGATGGCATGAAACTTAAGTTGTGAACGAATCCCGAGTATCCATACTCTTCAATCTCCATCAGTTAAACGGCAAATGTCAGCGTTATGATAATACCAATTTGCCATATGTAAAAGTCATTAGTGACTACCATTGGCGTATCATTGTTTGAAGGATCGTCCCGTTATCGGGGAAGATTTTAATCACTGGCCCCTGTAACGCTGTGGTAAGGTGCAAAGGGGCACTTGAAAATGAGAGTTAGGAGTAAAAAAATCAAAAATGGTATACAGCCTTAGAGTACGGCCTTGGCTCATTGACTTACATGCCTTGTGCCTGTGAAAACAAACTTTTCAGATGTACTTGTGTCTTCTATTCTCACTCTTTGTAAAGCACACAAACCCCATGTTTCAAGGCCCACACTTCTTTTTTAATCCATTTTCCTATCTTTCTATTTTAACTGAAGATGACTTGACATGGTGAACTGAAACAGAAGGTCAACTTTGCATCTTACCAAACACTGCAGTGTAATATGTTAGTGAGCAATGACATGAATGTACAACCAGTCCGTGTCAGGCGCAGTGGTGACTCCAAGCCCATCAAACTGTATTTCTTCAAACGACGCAATAAAAGCTATTTTTGTGGTGGTTCCCCCACATGTATATTTTGACTTGTTTCTCCTGGCAGTGGGTTTCAGAGAGCTTCTAGTCCAGTGATGCAGAAATGCCATAAAAATAATGTCTGAAAAAAAGAAGGTGTTTGACCTTGAGGCTCGATACTGGCTGCTGTCCTCAGAGGACTGTCTGGGTTCTGACTGTGCCTGCACGCACATGTCTGTGTGTGTGTGTGTGTGTGTGTGCGTGTGTGTGTGTGTGTATGTGTTATGGGGATGTCTGAGAGAGTGGTAGAGAACAAAACCAAAAAGTAAAGGGATGCTAAAAGAGCAAACTTTTTTTTTTTGCAGCTGGATCCAGATATTGGCCTATACTGTACATCTCTTTATTAGGGGGCCAAGCATACGCGTTTCCCAGGACCAGCGGTGCTGGGAACCCTATTGTTTTTGTTCAGATTTTTATTATTATTCTCTATTTTTATTTTTCTCCCGGTAAAAGTGGTGCTGCAGGCTAAACTGTGCAAGGGAGGGTGGTGCAATTTGGAGGGTTGGTCCAGACCCCTGCGCATACCTCAGACACAAAAATTGACATATGTCCGCCAACAGGGGGCGCTATAATCAAGGTCAACACGTTTGGGGCTATAACTCCCACACCGTATGTTGCACATTCAAAAACCTCATATCCACAGATTCCCTGAGAAGGGATGAATCACCTGGGCTAGGCCATGCCCATTTCCGCCTTTAATTTTTTTTTTGCTAAATAGCCAAAACTGGAAAACCTACTTTTTGCAACTACTCCTTGGGGTTTCGTCCCATCAGTGTGAAACTTGGCAGGTACAGTCTTCAGCTGGACCTGATCTAAAGTTATCAAAAGAATTTTATTCTGTCAAAATATGCGCAAATTATTAACGAATAACTTTTTCTTGCTAGCTATTAAAACGTGAACTGTTGCATATCTCGGTCAAAATAAATGCTAACAACACCAAATCTGAGATCTTTGGTTGGCATGTGACGGTGAGGTTAGGATCAAAATTTTACTAATGTTGGCCACTAGGGGGCGCTGTAAACATGGGAAATTTATATCTCTTAAATGGCAACACCGATTATTACGAGATTTGGTGTGTATGATGCTGGGTCACTGCTGAGACCATATCTTGAAGTTAGTCACGACTGGTCAAAGTGGGCGTGGCTTATTACAAGATAAACTTTTTTGTGTTTTTTTTTATACTGAGGGCTATCAAATTGACAGGGTATATAGAGAATAGCACACAGACCACCCATACCAAAAATTATGTGTCTACTCCACTAGGTGGCGCTATAATGGAGGCAAACGCATTTTGGCCTGTAACTTCCACATTTTAAATCACATCTTCATAAACTTTATATCCACGTGTTCCCTGAATACCGTCACATCTTCTGACATAGTCCACGCCCACTCCCACTGCATATTTCTCTTTGTAAGTCACTACACATCAAAAACCTACTTTTTCGAACTCCTCCTAGCGTTTAAGCTCAATCTGTACGAAACTTTGCACATACAATCTCCAGATGAGCCTGATCAAAAGTTATCAAAACAATTTTGCTACTCCAAAAAATACGGTAGTTATAAATAAACATTTTTTTTCTGCTAGCTAAAGAACACATACCGTCGCATATTTTTGTCAAAGTAAAAGCTATTGACGTCAAACTCAAGTCACTTCTTTCAGAGGTCAACCAGGGGCTCTGTGCCAAATTTGGCGTAAATCGGCCAGTAGGGGGCGCTATAAACAGAAAAATATCAAGTGACATGAAAGTTGATCAATTTGCACGAAATTTGGTGAGCGTGATGCAGAGTCGCTCCTGAGGCCAGCCGTAAAGCTTGGTGATGTTTGGTCGGGCCGACTTCCAAGGGCTCCGTGACACCCGGGGGCCGAGTCGCGCAGGGAGGCTTGGCCGCCGCTCATAACTGCTTGCAGTTCTAGTTTACATTGAGACTGTGCCTCTGTTGTCCATATGTATATACAGTATGTATGTGTAGCTTCAATAAAACATCATTACTAGTGTTTTGTTAAGTGTGTTAGTGTCTCTGAAATTTAAGACTACATTTCCCACAAACTAAGGCTTAATGATTTGAGTAAAATATGTACTTGCAAGTTTTGGACCGACATTATGATCGTTACTTAAACTGTGACTATCTTCTCTAAATTAAACTCTAGGCCTTTATTGGTTGTCTACAAAGTACTGAACAAGAGAAGTTTGGGTCAAGCATAATCAAATTTATGTATACATTTTTAAAAAAAGAAATTAAGATTATAATTAACAACACCAAGCAAGCCAGTCATTATAGGGGAAAAAACAACTAAACTCAGCTAGTATAGGCTTATTTGAAGTGACAAGTTTTGCTCATACATGATATATTACATTAGGTTTTGATAAACATTAGTGTCGCTAAACAGTAGTTTTTTAAGAAACAGTAAGCAGCTCCTGGGGTTGAGCTATATTTTAAGTGTTGTCTCTACCTGGTTTTAAAGGCTACATTACAATATACTGATGTAAAAAATCTTTGCGTAAATATTTTTACCAAGCACCAATAGTCAACCCTACAGTATTGGCACAATATCAATCAACATTGAGGTATTTGTCAAAAATATCATATTTGATATTCTCCATATCACCCAGCCCTAGCAGCTATACACTCAAGCTGCTTTAGCTAATGTTATTTACTCAGAAGGACGGAATGAGTCACTTCACAACTCTGTTAGATGTGTTTAGAAATATAACTGGCAGGTTTCTAAAAGTGTTTTCTATCTATCAGCTGTGTGACATTCATTTATCTTGACAATTAACTGCCAAGCCCTGTAAATGGTAAAAAGACAGCCCACTCTCTGCTGCATCACACCAGACTTCAAAAACATAGAGAGGTTTGTTTCTTACTAGAAAACCCTTTGACTAAGTACTGATACAGTACAAAATCATGCAGAGGGCATTTTAACCACATTTCAGCTAGGAGTTTTAATTTTGTAGTCTGGCCAACTCACCGAACAAGTGTTAAATCCAGGCCATGTAACTCTTGAAAGAAGAAAAAGGGAGTTCTTACAAACTCTTACAAATGAAAACACTCAGTGGCTTTACTGTTACAGCTTTATGTGGTCTGGTATGACCAGCTGCTTATGGTGGCTAATGTCAGCAAATGTTGGCAAACTTTAGGTCGACATTTCTGTGCGATTGACATTAATGTGTCAGTTTGCTTAATTTATGATTCCTCTCTACTGTGTTAGTTGAACTATTTTAGCATTTTCTTCTTGTGGCTACAGTGACCGCTGTCTTACATCCAGCACAGTGCACTGTCATTGCTAGGTTCAGACTGATGCAGTTGTCATTTTTCCTGAACAGTGCCCATGTTATGTAAGTAGCAAATGTGCTTGCGACCATTAAAGGATGCATTGCTGAGGTAGTAAGATGTGCCTACATAGATGGGTTCACAGAGTGCATAGACCCTGCTTGTTGCACACACAGGAATGGGTTGCAGGGGATGTAATAATACATCATTAATGAGAAAAAATATTAATTACATTTTCCAAAAAGTGAACATAGCAGAGAGCAGAGCAGAGCTGCAGTGCTGCAGAGCTGCTGTATGACTCCACATTATGAGAGACACTCCGCAAATTTATGCACAAGGAGCAGCATATCTTCTTTATTTCAGAAGCTAAAATCATAGTTCTGTTTCCTTTGTCAAGTTGATAACTACAGTTCTTAGTTTTGCTGCTTAAATGTCCAATGATATGTGCTGTATTCACATTACTGCTCTTACTGTGTTCCTCTCAGCCGAAACCCCCATGCTGCTCTAATTTGCCAACTCCGCCATGTAAATAGTAGTGCATCGGGTGCTTTTAAAGGGAGCAGAGGCTGATGTTCTGATTGGTTAAATTCATGTTACACCTAAAACACATCCTGTGATTAATTAAGAGACTAAGTACAACCCTTTTGTCCCTTGTGCCTTACTTTGCATCCAATTGTACACTGTTTATCAAGCAAAGTGGAGTTCAACAAACATTAATGCACTTGAGCCAAGAACTTTAAACCATGTGCTATAAATCATTCAAATAGAGTCCCAGATGTCACTTCAATTAGCTATACCTTAGAAATGTGACACAGTTGTCTTCATAGTAAGCAAAGTCATCTGTTCAAACTAAACATAAAAACCCTTGACTTTTATAGATTTATAAATAGTGTAAATAATTCTAAATAAAATATCGGCTCTTGGCATTTGACTGTCACAGTATGTCACAGCTGTGCTCTGTCACAAAGGTGATGGTACTATGAGTTGTGCTTCACCCTGTGTGGCATCGTTTGTATCCTTGTCTTTACTGAAAATGTGAAATTTCATGAAATAACTGGGTGGTATATGTGAAATACAATGCTCCCAATAAACATGAATGTCTGTATTGCAATGCCAATAAATTAAACTTAATGTGGTAATGATGTTAAAACTGATTGGGACATCTTTAAACAAACATGGACTGGCACTGAAATGCAATTTTAGGATTTTTTTTTAGATATTGTTACATTTTGCATGCAAAAAGTAAAGAAAGCAAAATGAGGAACACAAAAAACTGTTGAGTGAAAGTGTGACAGTGATGAGAGAAAAACAGGAAAACAGACGTGACTCAGAAAGATCGACTGGCAGCTGAAGAGTGATCAGCAAGGAGGAAAACTAGACAGAGGAAGAAAAGACTCCTGTGACGCTCTGTCTAGAATGACTCTGCAGTTATTGTGTCTGCTGTTTGCCTGTGTGTGTGTGTGTGTGTGTGTGTGTGTGTGTGTGTGTGTGTGTGTGTGTGTGTGTGTGTGTGTGTGTGTGTGTGTTTTGTTTCAGCTGGATGTAAATTCAGCAGTTCATGGATGCCTTACCTTGTTAAAGCCAAAACAGATCGAGCTATAAAGAAACACTTGCTCTTAAAAACACACTTACACACTGGATGCAGTGTGCGTAGTCTCACAGTTAAAGCTGACTTCTTAATTATTCATAATATCCACCATTTCACTGATACTGGTCCAGCGCCAGAAATATGTGTCCTTATTCCCCTTAAATACATTGGTAGAAAACAGGTCTCAGACGTGTCTCAAAAGGAGGAAGTAATATTATAATTCACTCAGAGTTTTGTAGGCTTCACTGCCTATCTTCCCCCCTGGTATTTCAGGACCATGGACAGATACATACCTTATAATATCAGCTATGAAGCAGCAACAGGCTAGTGCATGGGAAACTATGATCACAGTGTACTTGATCTGAGTGTCCCTCATTAGAACAGATTGTATAGATAAAGATATTCATTAGAGGAACCCCTCAGCGATGTCTGATGATGAAGTAGCTTAAGCTTTTCTTTGAATTTGCATGGTGTGCAGATATCTGCTGACTACACTGGATCAGCCCGAAATGTCGGTCCTTGTCCATAGAGGCTTCTCTGTCGGACCGATAGCTGGTGGGTTCCAAGATGGTGAATATTATTATCAATATTTACACACAAAGCATGTGATAGGGCTGTAAAATATGTAACACTGTTACAGAATACATCTCTAAATTGTTTATAATGCAATATGATTTCCCTCAAATTCAACAGTAAAATGCTCAAACATCAAATGCTTGTAATGGCACTTACCAAACATAAGGATAGTAATTACAGACCACTGTACTGTGGTCAGAGCAACATGGCTGTGTGCTCTGTGCTCAGCATGCTACTGTAGCACAAAAACATTCTCATCGTCAGCTGTCTCAGGCACGTCTTCATTTTCAGAGTTGCTTTCATCAAAACTCCCTAAGATCTAAGAAAGTGCTGCTCTGCAGTGAACCTGACACACCAGTGCTGTCTTACAGCTCTATAAAGACCCAATAAATGTTTTAGAGCAGGGGTGTTTTAGTTCTTGAGCCACATATACATAACAACACCTTCAAACATTTCCTCGCTTTTAGTTTTGAGATGTTGCAAACATTAATCCATTTACAAAACAGATGATGAACAGACTGAGATGTCTGAAGAAAAATAAATGTAATTCCAACAATATGTTTGAGGGTTTTTTTTTCAGTCAGTCTACTGCTCAACATCATTACATGTGCTTTCTTCCAAGCTTGTCCACTCCTGTGAATTAATGCTGTCATCACCACATCAAACTAAAATGGAAGCTATTGAGGAAGCAGGTTAAGTATTCCCCTGACTTACAGACCATTTACAAATCTAAAGTTTTGGCAGTGTCTTAGCAATAGAGTTCCAGCACTATTGATTTAAGATAGAAGTCTGATATGGATTCTTTTGCACTGAAAGTGCTGGCTGACAATATTTTGCACAATGTTCATTATTTTTGAATATGACCACATTAAGTTTTGATTCTTTATTCACTGAACTGTACTCTGGCCTTTGAAGCAGCATTTTACATGAAGTCGGTTACTCACTGTTTAACTTGCCTCTGAAACCTGGCACCCCAGATCACACAGAACACATTTAAGCAGCTGGGGGCGGCTTTTTGTAATTGTTTTTAATGAGAATTAGGCACTTTGCTTGTTGTTTTTGCGTTGTTATGTGCCTCATATTTCTGTGCTTGAGGCACCTGGCTTTTTTTTTACCAGAGCGCTCTGAACCCCTGGAGTTGAACAGAACTTCAACCTAGAGAGTAAAAACGCCACACGTCATCTCCGTTTTTTTCCTATTCTCCAATTGGATGGTTTGAGAGGTTGGCCTTCTGTGGTGGTTATGATAACAAGTTTACAGTTGGTGAACAATGGAGGAGAAACTAGTGGTAGCGGTCACTGGATATGCAGCGCTATATGACTTTACAAACAGCCATTACCATGATCTCAGTAGAAAACAGCAGGCATTGAAGTATTTAAGTGCAGTGCTTGAAATGGCTATCATCGTGGTGGAGCTCCTGGACCAACTGGTGGTACTCCCTGTGATCCACCCTCTTTTTTAGGGCCTCAGGTGCCCACACAGATCTCCATTTCCCTGTGCCCAACAAACTATTTGCTGACAGCCTCTCAGAGCTACAGCAAGGACCCTGTGTCTGTCATTTCAGAGAGAGGATGAGAGAGGAGTTTAAGGCTTAATAAAAAATGAATTAAACAGAATGAAATATATGGTAGTGCACCTCACACAATTAATCTGCCACTAGAGTAATCTCATGAAATCCATAACAAAAGCTTTTTTTTCACTGAAAGCTCATTTGTGAAGCTCCTGCTGTTTAGTTTCTGTTGACAGGTGTTCATTGAATTCTGAGGTCTTGTTTAGTTTACATAGATATGGATATGGAGTGGATACCAGGAAAGCAGTGTAAGTAGGGCTTAGCTCAATTTGATCATGTAGTGCCCCATGATGTAGTAAATATTTGTATTATTTAGCTGGTAACATATTTTATTGGTATGATAATAGTTTATGATCATAGTACGTTTTATATCTGTGCAGCTTAATGGGATTCAATGGAGCCAGCAGTGCAAATCTTTACTTTGGTCAATGGGTGATATCATCCCTTTGATTTCTGTTATTATACAGCAGCACTTAAGAAACTCCCCTCCTCCTCCTGCCTCTCCTACTTTTAACAGGAATATCAAACATGTACTTTGTAAATGTATTTATCAATAGTGTGTGTGTGTGTGGGTGAGCTGTGTGAGTGTGTCATGTGTGTCTTGGTGTGTGTGCTTCAGCGGTTGGCACATATGCATCGATCCTTTAAGACACATCCACAGACAGCAAGCGTTGCCCAGGGAGCCGCAGATGCTGTCGTCCTCTCCTTGCGTAACCATGGTGATAGTCCCCTCAGCGACGTGTTGTGTCTGCTTGCCTCACCGTCAAAAGATGTACACAACACACACACTAACAGGCTGTAGAGGCTGGTTTTTTGGACATGGCACCTGTTTGATGGTTTAACAGCTGACAGAGCAGAGTGACAGATTCAGGTGCAGTTTTCAGTTTTACTATGTGGAGAATTTTAAAAGAAAGGCTGCAGGATGCAGTCTGTGTTTGTCTGGGTTTCAGTCTTTTGTTTTTTCATAGCTGGAAATGTATGTTGTATATAATTTGAGCTGTGTAAATCTTGACAGAATAAACTAACCTGATGTTTCTGTTTGCTGATTGGCAGTGAGGCTGATAATGCTTTTTATCTCCTTTAGGTCCAGGAATGATGTCATCAATGATGTCATCAGGGGGACGCCAAGACCCACCAGGACAACCTGCCTTCAGCTCTGACTACCTGTCTGGTGAGGGTGGAGGGAGTGCTGGTCATTTATCACACAGTTTTCCCACTTAAGTATAAAAGAAGTTTACGTATTAGTTTGAGTATAGTTTTGTTGTTGCAGGGGCCCATGGGAGCTGTAGTTTCCCCTGTATGTCACTCCAAAGATAACACTATAATCACACCCCTGTGAGGCCAGAAAAGCGGACACCTTTTAGATTTGTGTGCTGAAAACTGTAGTGCCCACAACATTCTTTATGTGAATACCAAAATGAACAGTTTTTTCTCACATAATCCTCAACACAAACATTTTAAACATTAAATGTTGTGCCATTTTAGAGAATTATTGAAAAGAATCAGTTATTGTTTCCATCTACTATTTTTACATCAATATATACACAACAAAATGACAAACAAAAGAGTAAACCTGTTAAGTGGTAGTAGTGTGTGGAGGCTGTGTCTTTAGTGTTAGATGTTGAAGAAGGGAAAGGATGCATGTCACCATCAACATTTATTCAAAGATTCTTCTTTCCTGTTTGTTGTGATGTCAAATTTTGCTCATACATCTTGTTTTTCATGCTTGTCATATTAGGAAAACCAGAAATGTTACAAATAACATTTAAGTCCGGGTAAAACAAAAATAAATATGTGTAATGATTTCATCACATCACAGAAAAATGTGATAATAACCACCCAGCCACATTTGAATGATTTAAACAATTACCAAGCATAAAACATAAGATTTCAAAATTGTCCAAAAA
The DNA here is from genome assembly GCA_035609425.1 of Epinephelus awoara. Classification (NCBI taxonomy): domain Eukaryota; kingdom Metazoa; phylum Chordata; class Actinopteri; order Perciformes; family Serranidae; genus Epinephelus; species Epinephelus awoara. The sequence goes on from CM069306.1 coordinate 33,761,443, forward strand.
ATGAGCAGTATTCTCTGCTTTCAGACACTAGGGATGTGTTTGCTAAGGGAGCTGAGATTAGGAACAAGCCACTGCAAAGTGATAGACTCTTGCTAGCAGCTAACTCAATAGCTCAAAGCACACACACCCCCTGAGCCGAAGTGCGAGCTGATGCGCAGCAACAGACTCTTTAGCAGCTAAAGCAGGAGCAGTAGTACACACAGTCTATGGTAGGGCAACACACATGGTCTGAACAGAAGAATGAGAGAGCTTGGCAGCAGCTGCTCATTCAGCAGCTAACAACAACTAATGTTAGCACAGAGCACAGACCCACAGCAGCAACACTGATGCTTATCGCTCTAATGCTAGTAGTAACATAGTTTTTATACAGTAGGGGAGGCGTCATGTTTAGGATGGTTCCAATGCGTCATCGAGCCATGATTTCAGGCCCGCCCCAAAACTCCTGAACACAGAAATGTTGAAAAACTGTTTAAACTTTTTACTCCACAATACAGTATAACACAGTTCCCATTTTGTCACGTATTCAACATTTTTTTAACATGTATAATGTATTAAGAAAGAAGTCACTGATTTTGCTGTTCCCGGACTTTAAATATGGCTGTGTTCCATTCAAGTGTCCAGGAAGCTATGACAGTATACCAGGACCCTGAAACTAAAGCAGCCAAATGGAATTCAGCCATTGTTCATTTCATTATTAACACCTTTGGTTTTCCTGCTGTGTGCCATGTCAAAATGTCCTAAGTCAAACATTAAGCATTTATTTTTATGTTCTGTCCCACTGGCTCATTTCATTCTGCTCCTCATCTCTCCTGATTATGCACCTCTTTTTTGTCACTCCTCCCACACATTTTGACTCTGTATCTGGCTGTCTGCCTCCACTGTCCTCTGTCACTCTCCTCTTTTTCCTCCTCTGGTCACTCTTCCATCTCTCTCTCTCTCTCTCTCTCTCTCTCTCTCTCTCACTCTCTCTCTCCTTTTTCAGGTCCTATGATGGGTGGGAAGACAGATCAATGGAGCCTGAACAAGACAAAGGACAACAGCATGCCTGACTCATTTCTAGGTCCACTTTACTTTTTCACCTCCTGTGCCATTTTGACCTCTGACTACAGAGGATAGGATATCATATTCTCTCTCCTCTCTGTTTATATCTGACCATTCTGAAAGAGCAAAATTACAAACTCATTTGGTTGAAATTAGTGGTTAAAGACTGAATAATTAAAAAAATAAGAAGTTAGATATGGTGTGGTGATGGTTTTGATTTGGCTCTGGATTTATGGAATATTTTGCAAGCTACTACTATGTAGTAAATCGGCACTGTTGTTGGATGTTTATGCTCCATTAGTTTTGCCAGTCCTTTATTTGTCTTTCAGTTATTCCAAAACTCCTGTTTATACCACACATGCTCAGCTTTTTGTTTCTGTTGTCTGCTTGTAGGGCCTGGACAAAAATTTTTTTCTCAATATCAATATATATCACAATATGACACATGTTGATAAATCGAAATGTTTCACACATACTGTATAACATCAAAATTTTTATTACAATATTTTTTTTATTATTCTTTATTTCAGTTTTAAGCTATGCACCACATTTATATAGACAATTTTTAGTTTTTATAGACATCATCATCAGTCAGATCTGAGTTTATGAAGTGATCAACATGAAAAGTTGTGTGCGTGCCTCAAAGAGACATTTCACCCCAGAATGAAATATACATATTTTCCATCTTACCTGTAGTGCTATTAATCAATCTTGATACTTTTGGTGTGAGCTACAAAGTGTTGGAGATATCAGTCGTAGAGATGCCTGCCTTGTCTCCAAAATAATGGAACTAGCTTGCACTCAGCATAATAAGCATCCCAACATAAATAAAAGTCTGGAGTGACAGGTAAAAAAAGAGTAGTTTATAGTTAGTTATAGGTCAGTAGAATCATGTCATTGTTTCAGGGCTCTATTTCCTGTGGTTTTAAAACACAGCTTATAACAAACGGAGAGATTGTTGACACACTAAACACATGATTTTAGCAATATTGTCACTTATGCAAAAATTATTGTAGTCTGCAGTGATAGTGTTACTATTTTTACACTCTTTACATTACATTACATACACATTACATTACTGCAGCTCAAAATAACTTGAGACACTTGTGTGATGAGAACTATGGAAAAAAAAGACAGTGTTTTATTAGAAAAATAATCCACACACTGTTAAACATCAGTCATTAACGAGGCTACTTTTCCACTCTTTACTTCGGTAGCAGAATTAGTCTGATAAACAGCAAAAAATACTCTATACTAATGTCGCATATAGCCTAGTGATACCTACACATAACTTATGTCTCAGCCGATGGTGAATTTTTGGATAGTATTTTCAATATTTCTGCATTTTTCCCTCCAAGATTACAGAGTAACGTTTACATCCCTCACCACAGATATTTTACTGTCTCGCAGTCGGACACACTTTCACTGCTGTTTCATCTCACATGATATGAAGCAGCCTTCTTCATTCATGGTTCTGAAGATGTCGCTTGTTGATTATACCCCCGCCTCTATCACATGGACACCCTTGTGGCTGGGTAGGAAAACCCAGAGTTGACTGAATTGGTTGATAACCAGCTTTGTAATACAGTACCTGTTATCCAGATGGCCAATGTTAGGGTCAGTCAAACCAGATAACGAAAATGTATTGATACAATCCACAGACCTTGTTGTGAGCACTATAATGTTAGAACTAGCATGCATCCACTGCTACATTAAATAGCGCCACTGAGATAGCTCATATTACAACTCAGCTTTTTTTTTTTTTTTTAATTTCTATGTGTGATGTTATTCAGAGTTAACAGGCTTTTGTTTTGGCAATGCAAGTATAAGTACTGCATACACAGTGAAAACTGGTGCAATTGGCGACAATTTTTGATACAACTGGAGGAACTAATCAGACATTTTCAAATTTTACATGTAGTAGCTTAAACATTAATAGGGAATGCTTGAAGTTGTCACTGACAATTAGTTATTATTATTATTATTATTATTATTATTATTGTTGAAACTAGTATGGTATACTACAAGATGTGAGGGGTTTTCCCAACATTATAAGTTTTGATTTTTTTTTTTAATTAAAAGACTATGCATGTAACAAGCAGAAACAGTACATGTCCTTTGAGAAGGAAAGTGTATTTTGAAAAGACACAATGCATTTAACAAGCGTAAATTGACACGGCATCCCAGAGCATTAACAACAGAAGCACCCAGGATACCTAATGTGCCATATGTAGATGTGAAAGTCCATTGACCAAGCAGCAATACGTGACCAGTTGGGAGTGAGAACATGTTGCAATCGTTCTAGAGCGAGTTGTCTGTTGGTGATGTATCTCTGTGTTCTGTCTCTCCATCAGGCTTCTCTCAGTCTGGGATGGGAGGAACTACTGGGTCCAGCCTGCCACCATTCCAGACCAGCATGAGCTCTACTGTGGGTCAGACTGGGATGGGTTCAGCTATGGACCCCCAGAAGAATTTGGGCATGTTTGGTGTGGAAAACAAAACCACCAGCAACACCAGTGGAAGCAGTCCATTTAAAACCAGTGAGGTGTTTACTTCTGGTGGCCCAGGAATCCACTCTATGGATCACTCTGCAGGTATCAGAGAGGGGTGTTTGCATGTGTTACTGTGTGCTGGTGGCAGCATGGGACGGTGGAGTCAGGAGAATGAGGAGAGAGGAGGGAGTCACTGTATATGTTTGGTTTGGAGTTCATAAACTTCTCTAGGCAACATCTCAGCTGAATACTGAAACTCGTAATACTAAAATAGTGAGCAGGTTTTTCATGTATATTTTTAGGGATGCTGGTTGGATTGAGCACAGTTTAAAAAAAGGTTGGCTGAAAAAGAAAAATCTAAATCCTGGTCATATCTTGAATTTGATTTAATGAAATCCTAAATATTAAGCTAATTATTATAGAACACTGGCATGGGTTCCTGTAGCTGGGCAGCAGGAGGGTGGGGACAGAAGAATAACAGCCTGATCACATGTTTTCAGCAGCAGAGGGCAGCCTTTTCTAATTGTTTTTTTACTGTAGATGGAACAATTCCAGCTCTGCTCGGACATCACTGGTTGCCTCATGGCTTTATGCTCTATGCACTTTGCTGTTGTCTTTATGTACTGACAAACTGGATCAACAGACAGATGGGACCCTTTTTAATTATAATCACGGGAATATCTGTAGTTTCATGTCTTCTGTAGTTACTACAGTCTGAGAAGAAAAAAACAGCCCACAGACAATTTAGTGCTCCCTATAAGATTTTTAGTTGCCTCTTATCATGAAATGTTAATGTTAATAATAATCAATAGCTGCTTGAGTGACTAACCGCAGAATATTAACTGAATTCTTTTGTTGTTGCGGAACAACAAAAAACATAAACCCAAAGGAGGATTAAACAACAAAGACAAAGCAGCACAACAAGATCTTTCGCAGTCTTCCTGTGTTACTGTGCCCAAAAGCAACCTTTCAGATTCTGTAATGGAGACATGCATGTAGTGCTGCAAATAGTCATTTCATTATCTGAACATAATTTTACACTCAGACAGGCCGTTAGTCCTCCCAGCATAAAAGCTTCTGGTGGGAGAAAGGGGCGGAAATAAAGACTTTAACCAGAGGACCCTCAACTGAACTTTGAAAATGACTCAGCATCTCAGTTTCATAAAACATTCAGCAAGCTCTTATTCAGGGTTTATCTCTGCCCTCCTCTGTTTTGTTGTTGAACTAAAGATAGCCCTGCTAGCTTAAAACCAACTAGCGGTACAGGCTGGCTATTATGTAACAGTTACTATCCTAGTTTATTACAGGAAATTTCAACACGTCTTCTAGAAACCAGGGATGAATTGAGGACAGATTGCAACAGCATCAGTAATGGCTGCTGTAATGGCTGCCACAAATTTCACTGAGCCTTTAGAATGAAAATTGGAGTTGTATTTGTTTGACCGCAAAGATAACCCATTCAATTTTCAGGGAAGAGAGTGTAGTGATGTAACCACATGCTGCTATTTTGAAGTACTGTGCTTAGCTAACTGCTCCATCACACAAAATACCTGCAGACATTCTGGAAATGTGCCAACCCTCTTACATAATTTGGATGACAACAATGAAGAGTAAAATGTAAGCTTTAGATAAGCAACCCAATCTTTGATGTTACTTTTCCAGATCTTTTGGGGTTTTTTGTCAGATGTTATGTAAAGTATGCAATCTTTAACCTGTTAGCACAGGAATCGGTCCACATTAGTGCAATGCAGAGCGTATAAGTAGATCTTGAAATTTGGTTTTGTGCCTTATATGGCACCAAACACAAAACGAATGAGGGAGAAATGCTCTTCATCTCAAGAAGGATACTGCTTAGCTAGCTCAGAGTGCAGAATTAGCTGTTAGCTGCTAGCTCCAGCTATCCGTCAGAGCAGGGTCAATCCTATGTTGCCAGGGTCCTATGTTCCACAGATTTATATGGCACATACTGGGAACATGACAAAAGGTTCTACGTCCCAGGGTCCTATGTTCTCCAGCTCTGTATAGCACCTATAGGAACACGAAAACATCTTCCCCTAGTTCTGTATTCATTTAATATGACATGGGCTAGGGTTACGTTTGGGGACTATAATAATCATAACTGAGAGTCATGAAATAGCACTGGACTCACCCTTGATGATACATACTCAACCTGATGAGGTACCAGGGTGCATCAATAGTCACTCTTTGTATGGAGAACTCCCAACATATTTAATACCCAAATTTAAAAAAATACAATAAGTCAGCCAGTTTATTAACCAATTAAAAGAGAGGGAGAAAACAAAGATGAAAAAAGGGGAGAAAAATAATATCAAACATTTCAGGGTTAGGCAATAGATAGCAGTTGACGATTAACATTTCCGAAGAGGTTAGGATTAGGAAAGAGGTCTAGGGTCAGGCTGGTTTATTTATGAAATATTTTAACTTGAACTGGGTCAAATTTGACTTCAACACAATAGGAGGGTTTATGTGTGTAAACAGAGTATTTCTTTTGGGAACATAGGACCTTGGCAGCATAGGACCCTGGGAACATTAGACCTTGAGAACTTAACACTCTGGGACCATAAGGCCTTGGGAACATAGAACCTTGGGAACTTACGACTCTGGGGACATAGGACCCATGGAACATAGAAACAAGGAAACTGAGGACTCTTGGAACGTATGACCCAGAAAACATAGAACCTTGGTAACTTAGGACCCTGGAAAAATTACACCTTGAGAACATAGGACTCTAGGAACTTAGGACCACAGAGCCATAGGACCTTGAGAACTTAGAACTCTGGGATCATTGGACTTTGGGAACATAGGACCCATGGAACTTAGAACCTTGGGAACTTTTATATGATGCAAATCACTGAAAGGTGGCTGATGGTTTTGCATGGAACCTGTTGAGCATGTTATTAGTTATTAGCAGTATAATATCCAAAATGAGGTACTATAGGTGTTACTAATAACATGAACAATGGCTCTGCACTATTTAAATGTCCCAGTAAGCCATGAAATCGAGTCAGCATGCACAATACCAGAAAAAAGCCATGAAAAAAATCTATGACACTCATCCCAACAGTAATGTAATGCCACGGATATTGAAGTCCTTTGCCATTGTCAGTTGCTTTTGCACTTCATTAGAGCAATCTCAGGCAAAGTCCTCTGACATCTACACCACGGACAGGGACATTTAGCATTAAACAATCCAAAGAGGTGATACAAGAAAGACATAACTGTCTTAATGGCTGTGTATTTTCTCTGATGTCTTTCTCTTAATAGCTTTCTTAAGCTTTTGTATTATGAGCTGAGTATGAGTAGTACGTTCCTGTTGGCAGGCAGAAAGAACCATTCAGAGTCATGGCAAGTCATGTCTTTCTGCTTCTTTCTGTCTCACATCACTGGGTATCTAATGAAGCAAAAAAAAAGAGAATACCTTTAGCTCAGTCTGTGCTCTATTTGGCAAAATGATTCCACTAAAACCAAAATAAATGTATTGTTGGATGGGAATCTTATGTCTAAAATGAGTTTTTATTTACAAGGTTGTAGAAACAATTCAGGTTCCTTTTTGTTGTCTAAGACTTATAGAATAGGGGAGAAATAAATCTTGTGCAGGACCCTGACCATACATCCACCAACCAGCCTTCTACTCTGTCTGTGTCGCCTCTTCTCAAACTGTGCTTCAGTGCTTGAAACGTGAAGTCCTTTACAAACCTGCTCCTCTGTCTGTGCAGGTGCCAGTGGGATTCAGTGAGATGAAACCCCCCTAACTCCCACACACAGCGCTTTTGCATAGGCAGTGTGTTTGAGGCAGCTAGCGCTCCAACATTAATGTTTCCCTTGGCAGTTTGCCAGACGCTAGATTAAGATGTACTCCCATTAAATTCCTTATCACATTAAATATAGATGATAATGCCCTGGCCTCACCTCGTCCTCGAGCTGTTTATAGCTGGGCAAGCAATGGAGGCCAGCTGGAGAAAATAGCAACTTCAATTCAATCAATCAATTTAGAAATAAAGGGAAAGGTGCCAGATTTAGAGGGGAACACACCTTTGTCTGGATTCACATTAACATCCTGTGATGTAAGACAGATTGCGGAGATGGGAGGATGAAAACTGAGATAGAGGAATAATAATTTAGACAGGAAGAGGACGTGATGAGCAGACTGAGAGGGGTGTATAGGTCAGAGAGTTTTATTTATACGGTCTATCCCTCTATCTGTCTGTTTCTATCTGTCTGTTCATCTTTCTCTCTCTCATTTTCCCTGAGCTGATGAAGTGCTTGTCAGAAATAATTGAGAAATATTTCTTCAGAGGAAAAAACATACCCAACTGTGATGACTTCCTTTCCAAACAAGAGAAGATAGTGGGAACAGACAAATGAAGGGATCATTTTAGTGCAAGCTGCATTTCTTCTGTTGTTTCTTAAAGCTTGCATGTACATAGTTTGTCATGGTGTTGTGATTGTGTAACACATTTCATATTTTAATGGTGCATTTTGGATCATTTTAGTGTTTCTGCATGTAAGACAATGATCCATTTATCACCAGAAGTCTTCAGACATGCATGCAATTATTGTCATGCATGCTAACGCGTATTCAAAATGTGCCTGTCTCATTTACTTGGTAAAGTGGAAATAGACAAGTTTTCTTTTGCTTTGAGTTATCATAATGAAGTAAATGTTGATTGCACAATGTGATGGCAATAGAATAATGACACCATGTGCAACTAGATTGGTTCCCTCTTAAAAGTCTGAACTCAACCGGACCCGAACCCAATGTAGTTAATGTAACTTTACTGAAGCACTGACTTTGTCCCTGTCACGCTATTGTTGTTACCATGGTTACAGCTTGCTTATATACCCTGATCACACATGTAGCACTTTGTAAATGACTGTCAAAAGGCATTGTTTATATCGGCTTATATAGGTAGATTTTTTTAACACACACATCACATACATTGAATACGCAATGTCATCTGCATTTCTTAATAACAGAAATTAGTCTTGCTATTGGTGTAGTCACCATCCCCACAAACTCTGAATTACTTACATAATCCATCCATTGAGGTTCATTAGGAGTTATTGCAGAGGAAGGTGATATCATCCACCGAGAATGGCTTCAGCGCTGTCCTCCTCTGTTTGATTGGTCTCTCACCAACGCTTAAGTTCTGTTTGATGCTGCTATTAGCTGGAAAGGCCAGAATGCCCTTAGCAAGTATACCGATCTTTGGCTAAGGTTAAGCAGTGACATAGTTTATTAACGTCCATCAGACAGTAGTTCGGGCTATCGCCTGAACCAGACCCAAACCTAAACATCATTTGTAAATATTTAATTGAACCCAGCCTGACAGCTTAGGTCCCATCGGATCCCGTCTGATCCCGTCGAGCTCTGGTCGGCTATCCACACTCTTTTCCCTATAAGCCTCACTTTCACTATGCAATTCTGAATGCCACCAGGTACGATCTCCTTGCAAAATGAAGGCTTAATTTACGACACAAAGCAAGTGCATCAGCCATTGATGACAGGTTGAAAAGTTGTCTTTTTCCACTTTAACTTGCTTCAGAGTTCTGTTGCTCCCAGTGTGTTTGTTTTGCTGTTTTGTGTGCCTGCTTCCTACACAAGACCAGCTCTGCCTCTGGGGTCATGATGATGATGATGATGATGATGATGTTAAAAAGAGGTGAATCAAACTTATTTATCCAAAAAAAGTGCTATCTTAAAACACACTCCACTCCAGACTCCATTCATTTACAATGTGCAATATGATACCAATGGATCTTTCAATATTTATTTCCTCCTATTATATGGTATTGATTGGTATTAATATAGAGTGATTGAATGATATCCAAAAGTGAGGATCTTAAACCTGTGTGAGGCCTCTTCTAAAGATGTAAAATGTAGATACAGGGTGTGAGCTTTGGTCCTAGAAAGTTCTAACAATTTGGCAAATCTGAATGAAAACACTGTTTCAAGTGAGATGTACATTTACAGTTAATTCAAACCAGTTTAACGCTGGCAGAGATGAAGCACTACCAAGCAGATAGAGCAAATTCTTCTCATCCGCTGTTTAGTGCTGAACCAATATTTTGTTGTTAAAAAGCACCTGCAAGTATCTTTCTTTGTCAACTGATCATGCACATTCAATCAAGGTAGCCTTTACCGAAACATAGAAAGTCTTTAACAGGTGAGTAAATTACAGTTTGAATGATTTATAAAAGTAGGCACCATCACATACATCATATTCTATTAAAGTGTTTTAAAGGTTTTGCCAAAAGGAGCCTAAAAGCAGTTAGACTGTGGTTACTATGGCTGTTACCATCCAGGGAAGACACTTTACACCTTGTATATATTCTGCACAAGCAGAACATCACACTTGTGACTTTGCCCCATCTGCTGTAATTTCTAAGCCGCGACTTTAGGTAGTCAGGTAATTGGCATGCATCATCAGCCTTTTCTATTTACCAGGGCGTCAAATACCGACGCTTTGTCACACCCCTCTGCTTGTATTAACAACACCAAAGGCACTCTTTACAGTAAATCTTTGACACACACTGGGCTTTCAGCTAACTCTAGTGTGAGGTTATGCACAGCAATACTTGATGCTGAGAGTAACTGACATAGTATAAAGTGCAAGAAAGTCCATACAGTGCGGGAGGGGAGGTGGATGGGTCAAACAAAACTTTCACGCAGGAGACTGCAATTTTTGGCCCATGAGAAACCAAAAGTCAGTCTTGTTTTAATGTATAATTACACCACTTATGTACCTGCTATGTCCCATGTAAAAGCAGAAGTCAGTGTTGTTTCAATGTAACGTTATGTACTTTGTGTATGGTTGTCGCACACTGATGTTACTCACATGACGTATTTATGTATCTTCAGATTATGTAAAAAAAACTTTTAAGCCAGAACATAATCTTTCTAAACTCAACCCAGTAGTTTTGTTGCTTGAACCTTAATTTGATCGTTTCATAACATTAACCATGTTTTACAGCTGTGCATCACATAGATTAATGAAAGGATGCCCTGTGCTTCACTATTAAATGCAGAGGGGGGGTCACAAAGAATCAGTATTTATCATGATTTATGACCTGGGGATGAAAATGGGTAGACATTATGTATGTATTAAGAGCTTACACAGAACTTGCCTTTCTGCCTTTCTGTGATTGTACTGATGACTAATGAATGAAAATTTTCCCAGTTACACAGAGTCAGACAAACTCATAGAAGCCTACAGTATCACTGTAAGCAAAGCAAAGGTACCATGTGTGGGAGTTTGACGTACCTTTGATTAATTAATGGTCATCTATTGGATTGAAGAAGCTCCCTTAAAATAGTCTTTTTTTTTTAAAAAAAGAAGAAGATAGAAATCATTGCAGCAGAGCCAGATATATTTTCTTTTTTATTTCACACATTCTTTGTCCTTGTCAAAACCTGGCATTTCCATTACCAATAATGTAAGTTGAGATTTGGGTCTGTGACGCTACTCACGGCTAACTTTGCCTCAAGTTGCTAGCTTCCTGCAGCGATGAGAAGAGTGCTTCAGAGGTCTGGTAAAATTACTACAGTCTCCACACCTACAGTTTTTTCTCATTTTCAAATTTGAGTTGTTCAGACCAAACCGATGTTGACTCAAGTGACGTCCCTTGAGGACTTTTACCATATTTCACGCAGCTCTCTCTGGAGCCACAATAGGCTTCATATGACTTTGATGTGGACATTCTGTGGAAAAAAAAGGAAATCTCAAATCTCCAACTACCTCATGTTTATATGTCAAAAAATCCACGAGACTGCATTAAACACACCCTCACTCTTTACAAATAGTGACACGTTCAAGAGGACTAGTCTGGTTCCAAGTCCCCCACTGTTGCCTTAACTATAACCTATTCGACATGACTACAAACTACATGCAAGAACATAAAAAATGGTATCCATGAGTTTGTCTGACACTGTGTAAGAGGGATCAGCTAATTCTGCATTAGTCTATCCCTACGAAAAACAAAAATCCATCTTCAGTTATTGATAATTCTACAAGCTCCCCTCCTATGAAATACCACTTCAACTCGTATGGACCTCACATCTTTGACAAGACCAGCCATTGCGCCCATTTTCTGCCATGAAACATTGAACAGGTTAGAGAAGAAGTAGTGAAAACCACCTATGGTAACCACAATCTGATGGTTTTTGGCAGGTGATTCTCTGACACAGTATGTGATTGGTTCCTCCTCTTATAAAAACCCTCCCCCCCTCGGCAGCTCCCGTCCTCTCTCCCAGCGGCTCAATGGACGACAGCTCTCCCACGTCCTCCGCCTCCGAACCCCTCAGCCCTGAGAGAGTGGGGCCGGGGGGCGAGGCTGGCAAGCAACAGCAGAGACGGCGGAAGAAGAAGAGGAAGGGCCACGACCAGGTCTACGACTTCTTGGATAGCCAGCAGAATAACATCGGCCAATCAGACAAGCAAGGGATGCAGGATAAGGGCGGTCTGGATGCGGAGGAGGACGAAGATGAGGAGGAGAACTGGGAGTGGGAGATCAGAGAGAGTGGAGGAGGGGGTAGGGTGAAAGGCAGGAAGACTAAGAGTCGGGCAAAACTGCCAGAGGAGTGGGGAGTGCCCCAGCAGCCCATGTCTCCCACACAGGTCACAACTGCTAACTCTGGTCCCTCTGACTCCAAAGCTCCAGACTCCAACCCCAGCCCTATCTTACCCTCTGCCCCTGCACAAATTCCCACAAGTTTCATCAATAGTTCCCATGCTAGCCTTGTAACAGATTCATCTCCACGCTCTTACGAGCCGATGTGTGTAGATGATTTCCCATCTGCTAAAGATGGTCAAAAAGCAAATGAGGAGAAAGTTTCTACCAGCAAACCTGAATCTAACATAAGTGCAACGGCTGGTGTTGCCAACAAGAGTAGTTTAGCTGGGGATGTTGACGGTAGTCTAGCACTGATGACAGGGGACAATCTGAGCCCAGTCTCCCAGACCTTCTCCTTCTTGGATTCAGTCCTTCAGACCCCTCCCGGCTCCACTCCCGACTCACAGACCACCACCCCTATCACCAACACTCCCTCTCTTGCTACGGCTCCCCTGACTAGATCTACCCCGACAGAAACTGTCACCCCTGTTTCACAACCCACTTCTGTTTTGAACCCCTCCCAGAGCACTCCAGACCTTCCTCCTACTTCCACTTTGTCCACCATCGCATCACCCTTAGCTGCCACATACACACGCCCACCAACAACTGCAGTTGGTTCAGCCCTCAACGCCGATGCCAAGCCTTTTGTCCCCTCAGCCACGCTCATATCCTCCACAGCCACACCCAGTACGACTGCAGCCGCTCCTGGAACAGCAGCGTCCACCACCACCTTAGCCAAAACCCTTAGTTCTTCAGCTTCTCCCTGTAAGAACGAAGCCGCTCCCACATCATCATCAGACACCCCCCTGAAAAGTATAACCACGCCCCTTAGCCCAGCAACAGCCACCCCCCCTCCATCCATCACCCCCGCAGCCCCTCCTTCTCTCCCTGCACACTCAGAGCACCAGGAGTCCTCGTCGCCACAGCTCCCCCCACTGGAAGGTTGGTGAACTACAGGGAAGATTATGAATAACACTGGGCAAATTTGAAAAAAGTGATTGTAGGCTAGGATAGCAGGAAGTAGTTACTGTATGTCTTCCTGTATGCATGGCTCTTTGTCTGTGGATTGAGTACCAGGCCTGCTTGGTGCTTGATCCTTTCTTTTATGTATTTGTAACAACCAGGGCCCGACACATAAATGTAGAGCAGCTCAAGTTTTAATCTGGTTCATATCTACAATACATCTACACACAAATCTGCTCTTTATCACTTTTAAAAATCTCTAAGATATATGTTTTTATCTTTAAAATATACCAGAGAAACATTTGTGTCCAAATAAATCACCTCTCTGAATTGTTAGCATGAGTATGGGACACAAATGTGCTGTGCTGGTCGGGCCCCATATTAACAAAACTGCAACAGTAATCTGCAAAGTTGTCTGATTTGATTCCCCTCTGCCTGCCTCTGTGTATCTGTTATCATGATCATAACAATTTTATCACTTGACCTGCTGCTTCTGATAGCTCTACTATCCTTGCTTGCTCAACTGTCTCCTGTTTTGTCTGATTGTCAGCTGCCTGTGTAATCTCCCACTATCTCCTCTCTGTCTGTAGAAACACACATGACCTGGGTCCTTGCATGGCAAAGCTAGTTTGCTAATGCCTTTCAGCTTCATAGTCCAGAAAGTTATAGTTGCACTAGTTAATCAGATGTATTGAAAAAAATTATTGTAGTGGTGGATAAGTTAAAAGTATACTTGGGTGTGATTAAGAAAAGTGAATTGGTTTGCCAGTAATGTAAAACATGGATGAGGTTGGTTGGCACATCCAATCTTATCCAGTTTTTATCTTTATTGTATCTATATTTTGTGTTGCTATTGCATATGATTATAATGTATGTAACCACATTTAGAACCTCGAAGATGTTTTCAGGCAGAAATCCTTTTTGAAAGAGACCGCGGGACATTCAGGTTTAGGCAGCAAATCTGACACATGCTATCCGCTAAAGACCAGATGAGAGTAAGCTAATATTTCAGAAACACTCCAGTCAGCTGTCATGTCAGCTCTTAAGTATAAAGGATTTGAACCCATTTGTCAAGAGTTATAGTTTGACAAAAAAAAAAATCTCTTTCCCCTTGCTAGATATCGTCCCCCGCCAATATACTACCACCTGTGACTATAGTTCCATGATTAATCCATGATTAAAGGGCAGAATACTACAAACACATCTGAATACATTGCAGTCCATTACAACACCATCACCAACTATGACCTGGCAAATCTGCAGAATTGTTGTATTGGATTGCATTAGATTGTACAGGTGTACCTATTACCGTAGCCACTAAGTATATTTTCAAGATTAAAAATAAACCTTCAAACTCATAGTAACAGTAATCAAAAAATTAGATTATTTTTTTAACCACTTGTGTCCTTGATCCTGCAATGCAAAGATCCAGAGCAATTTCCAGGTTTTGTTCCTGGTCAAAACATCGTCAAGGTTAGAATCTGCTTGTATGATATGTTATCCTAAATGACAAATAAAATCACCTTCAGATATCAGGGTTTCCCCCAGTTGATATTTCAACACACAGAACTGCAGACTCTTAACAAGTCGAAACAGGTTAGGTGTAAGACATAACTGCAACAGCTATAGCTAACCATCCCCATGAGTGTAGCAGCCATGTAGTATCTAGCTGTCTAATGTCTACCCTTTTGGCCTGTCTGACCTCTTGTACACTGGGGTAAACCCTGAGAAGACCTAATGCTTCTTCGTCCTGATAATGCTGAGTTTCACTCCTGAGTACTGTCTCTGGTGGCATCCCACAGTCTGCTGAGTGAAGCTTTTTTCCCCCAGTGTGATTCTCTCGATGTTTCCCGTCAGCCTTTTGTCACTACTAAAACCCAACCCAATACTCAAAACTGTTGGTGAAATGTGTTGACTTCTCTTAAACAATTAATTCAATCTGACCCAGTAGCTCTAACTTCCAATGTATGACACTGTAGGCTTTTTTCCTGACATAGTAGAATCTCTGAAACACCCTGTAACTTCCAGAAATTCTAACTAGATTTTTGAAGCACACTCATGATTTACATGTTGTCTCAGAAGTTGTAATGCTGAGGCATTGTTTGAATTGATGTTGATAAGTGTCTTTAATGCACTGAAGCTGATCGTAAACTGGTTGAACATTATCTTTTCTTTCTCTCCCCCTTCCTTTTGTCTGTTTCATAATGCCACCAATCATGTGACCTTGTACAACAGGTAAGACAAGTTTCTTTTTTTTCCCAGTTTGTGTATTTTATTCTCAACTTTGTTGGGGATGTTGGACATCCCTGACCCCACAGTGGTATTTATATGATTTTGTGATGAATAGTTGTTTAACTTTAATAATGTGAATTATGCACAGGTCAGGACAAGGCTTTTGTTTAAAAAGAACAAGAGTTGTTGCCACTGTCTAATGTTGCTTTACTATCAAAGGGCATCCTGTCTTATTTTGAGTTGCCATTAGCATAGCATAACAAAAATTATCTTCCTCCTTGTACAAATTGACCATTTGTATAATTTGTATAATAAGTACCAGATACGGGGGACTCGAGTCTCATGACTTGACTTGAGTCAGACTTGAGTCACAAGTCTAAGGACTTGAGACTTGCATGACTAACATTGATAAAAGACTCGACTTGACTGTGATTTGGTACTCATGACCTGAGACTTAACTTAGACTTGAGACAGATGACTTGAAAAGACCTGACCTTGCTTAGGTAAATATTTGCATTGTCTACATATTGTAAAGTTTTGTTTTTGAAACATGATTGGTTGGTTCCTAGTAAAATGTGCACAAACCTGACAACCTGTAGGACACGGCAGACCAGCAGAGGCCATAGCATAAGGCGCCTGTCATGTCGGGGGCTAGTCCAGATATAATAAAATTTGGATTCAACTATTGTATTGTCAGTGACAGTAGTGAGAAGTAAACAGTGGTACACAGTGTCTGCAGCTCAAAAATCTGACATGACACTACAACATCCAACTTCATCCATAACTACAAACTTGCAAAGAAAGGTCTTTCTAGCTAACTTATTAGTTTATTGGCTGTTCAGATGTTAGCGTTCTAGCTAACGTTTGATCAGATCATCAGAATTTGACTTAAATTTCACTTTTGTTTTAATTCCCTGTTAGAGAGGACTGTTTGTTAAGGAAATACTGTGGATACAGCTGGATTAATGAGACCTGGGGTACTGCATGAGTTTTGTGATAGTTGTGTTGTTATTAAATGTGGACCCCTATGACTTAAAAAAAATGTTCTCCATCTTTTTGTTTCTTTGTTCACTATGGTGGCATGTGAGAAAGACAAAGTTTTTTTCAAGAATTCATTGTGCGACAGGATGAGTCATTAGTACGCAAATGATTATTTGGGGGTGAAGTATTCCTTTAATCTGCTGGCATTAAAAAAATGATGTTGACTGGCCGGCCAGTATACTGGAATTGAGGCACCTCAGGTACCTTGGAACAAAGGTGTACCGATGTGTGGTGGTTGTTTTAGAATCATTCCGAGGCCTTATGCTGCCTCTTAGCACTTGAGGCCATTTAATTATGTTTGAGGGCACTAGATGTCAGCGTGTTGCAGCAGAGAGATGAGTAATGTTGTACATTTAAAAAATGGAGGACGTGCTGAATGTTGGTGTCATTTACAGTGTGTATTGGTGACTGGGAGTTTATATTTTATTATTAAATACGTAAAATCTGCTACACTCTAAAGTTGATTTTGCGCCAATTCCTTTGACAATACTGCAGGACTATTTGGATATGCATTCCAAATTTGATGACATGTAGACAAGTGAATGTTTGAAGTATCTTAAGATAACAGGAAAATGTGCTACAGTGACATCAATAGTTGGAGTTGCTCTCCTAACATTTTGGCTTGCAAAGCAGAAAAAGCAAAAGTGGAATCATTACCATTAATGGTGGCTCCATTCCATTTAGGTGAGCCAGTTCCATGGTCTTGATATTATACATGCTAACTCACTGACATGGCTTATTGGGACACTGATACTGTTATCATATACGCTTTTCCTGTTTTGTCTGCGCTGTCTGTTGGTCTATTAGGGTCTTTTGGAGAGGTGACACTCGACTAGTCTTAGCTTCTTTAGAATGTTTTGACTCCAATTTAGTCCTTAGATTAAAAACTAGACATTTAATAAATGGAAATGACTATGACCTACTCCGCTAGACGAAGCTGTATGTAAGGAATATGTGGATATAAAGCTTTTGAATGTGCAATCTATATAGCACATTACACGGGCCTTTATAACAGTCCTTGTTATGGTCAATACGGATCAGCACTAGTGACAGCTGAGGCACTGGCATTGTAGCACTATGACTTTGCACCCAGTAAAAGCTGCAAATGAATGAAGTTATGAATGAATTGTATCATTGTCATTATGTTTCTGAGCTGTTTTTAACATGGCGTGCCCCCCAGTGTCGACCAGATGTTATTGCTTGGAAAATAGTTGTTATAGACTATTGTCAGTTCAGGGATATGAGGGGGTTGTATACCTGACAGATGAGCACTGTGTTCCAATAGCAAGTGCACCTTTAGGTGCCACAAAGAGGACTTGTCTCATCTGTCTAAATAAGCAGAACTTATGGTAAATCTTTAGAGAAACTCTGCGGCTCTTCATTCACCTCATAGCTGTAAGTCTGTGTGTCTTTGTGTTTGTTGATAGGCTGTCTCTGCTGCAGAGAACTGCACCACCAGGGCTGTCTACTTTGTGTATTCAGTCAGCACTAAGTTGTCCCAGGGTGAATATGTTGCTCTGTAGCTGGTCCTCCCTCAGCGCTGCACTTGACTGAGATCTGGTGCTGCTACAGCACAATCGCACAAACTTCATGTGGTTTGAAAAATGGAGGTTATTAACACAATCCATTGTGTTATTTTTCAAATGGACATTCTGGTCCAGTATAAATTGGGCTTTAAATATTCATTAGCCCATAAAGTGGTAATTACTAAGTTTGTGGTTCTGCACAGCACTTCTAAAAAATCTCAACAATTTGTCTTTGAAAATTGTTGATGAAGTTTGAATTACTGTGGAATTCTGCTTTCAGCGTTAACAATATTTATCCTGTTCTTCAGTTCATTGCAAATATATCACAATTAACACACCATTAAAATTTACTTTGGAAGTCTGAATATGTGTCAGATGTGTAGCACCACCTTTAGAAACACCTTTTTTTCACCTGTGATTTTTAACATAGATAATTAATGATGTTTCATCATGAAAATCAAACAGTACAGTTGTAAACAGATATTTTTTAAGTCAGTAGTGGTATCCAGTACAAAATGGTGAAGTTATTAGAATCTATGACCAAATACTGACAGGTTGTACTGCAGTTTTTGACATTCATAAACTGTAATTCCACTGAGTCTTCCCCGAACGCACCCTTCACTAAAAACATTTTTTTATTTGACAGTTAACTGCATAATAATGATTTTTTTTTAAATTGATTTCCTATCATTGATATTACCTAAATGCTGCCTTATCTACATTTCAAGGAATTATTCGTGGAAATAGCTTAATACTTGAGCTATTAAAACACCCACCAAGTTTTTGTCTGGCTAAAATCTAAACTGATCCCAGGTTGCTAAAAACAGGCCATGTGACGAGCTGATAACAGTGTTCTAAAACTACAAGTCAGGGTAGCAAGACCATTCTAACTCATAATTATGATGCTCATAACCAACAATGATTCATATTAAATGGGTTGATAACATTTGAACTGGGTAGTTTCTCAAAGTTTTCATTTTAAATTACCATACTTTGTCCCTTCATAGTAAACATTTGAGGTCACTTGTAAGATCTGGCCCAAACAGTGCAGGTGTAGTGCTTCTGTTGTGGCGCAGTGTGAGTGGAAATCAGTGGACGGGCTCTAATAGTGTTATTGACAGCTGACTGCTTCCTTAAGGTTTGGTAGACATCTGCTCGGTCACTCTTATTATTCTACCTGTGTCTATCTCTTTCTTCTTTCTTTGTGTCTCTATTTATAAACCTGCTTTCTGCTTTCACATCCCCCTATCTTCTTTCGCATACAATATTGATGTCTGGGACTGTTTCACCCTTACATAAGCCAAGGACACCCTCACTTTTTACCATGCAGCCGTATGTGTGTGTGGCCTGTAAAATGGGAAGAAAAATGGGTTGTCAAACCTGGGTCTATGTATATATAGAAGCCTCTGTGTGTGTTTGTGTGTGAGAGAGAGAGAGACAGAGAAAGCATTCTTCTGTAGGCAAAGCACAGGAGTAACCATCTTTTGCCAGTGAGTGGAATCCAAACACATGCGATGTGGTGACCTGGTTTTGTCCTTGAGACTGAGCCAGTGAGATTGAATCAAAGTGAATACTATAAATTGAGATTATCTCTGGGGACAAACGTGTGTTGTGGTTGGCTGTCTAACGTTGCAGATAGATAATCATGTTTCGGTGTGTGTCGGTTGTAAAGTGCTTGGGGGTTGTTGAGTCTCAGCCCTGCTTCTTGGCTCCATCAGGTGTCTGCAGGGAGAACTGCAGCTCCGATCACAAACTGCTGGAGCTGGAGCTCATCAAAAAGATTAAAATTAAGATACTCTTTTATTGATCCCAAGTGTGGAAATGGCTTCGGGTGGCAAATAAAGGGTGCTAAAGAGCATGAGACAGACCGGCACCTGGATTAATAATGTTTCCAAATTGTTGTGAATCCAGTATTTAGCAATGCCCATGTTAATGCCTTCCATGTAAATATTTGTATTTTTTTCCTGCATCTATATGATATCTGACTTAGTTTTGTGAGGAAACAGCCCAGTCACCAAAACACAATGTTGACATTTTACATTTCTGGAAACCAGGGATATGTTACATTTGTTCATTTCTTACGTATCATATCAACATCTCTAAAGTGACCTAGTATATGAGCTGAGTTTGTCACCGGGAGGTGGAGGAGATAATGGATGGCATGACACCTAGGTGAGGTGCCTGCTAAGCTGCAGACCACTGTTTGAGAACAAACAACAAAAACAGTTGTTTTTGAGCAAGTCATCATTGTGTTTCCACTGGATTTTTAGCCACCAAACTTGAGTGTTTTTTTAATCAACCTGCCGCTATTTTTCCACCTCAGATAGTGTCACAAAAAGCAATTGCTTCTTACTGAAACATTAAAGGCTTCTCCAGCCACCAAAGTTAGTATTTTAAACCTAAACATGAGCTTTTTCAATCATAACCAAGTGGTTTTGGTGCCTAAACCTAACCACATATGCACATAACAACCACAGGGTTGTTGGAATGTAAAGCAATGTAAAGTTACAGCACATCTGCCACATAATAATGTGCGGATGTGACATATCTGTTGTTTGCAGAAACACATCTTTTCTCTAGCTTTTATTAAAATGTGAAAATACATTACTGTTAAATAAAGCTGAAAAAATCAGTTAATGTATTTGGTTTCAATATTTCATATGGCTGTTGGAGACATTTATCAAGCAAAAATTACAACAATTTTCAAATGCTTAAGTGTGAAGATTTGCTTGTTTCATTGTCTTGTATCTTTGTAAAATGAATATGTCTTGGCTTTGGGCTGTTTGTCAGACAACATAAAGACAGAAGAGGTCATTACTTTTTCCATACTTTTCTGGCACTTTATAGACCAAACTGTTGATCGAAAACGTTACCAAGAGTAATCATCAATCAGTAAAAATGAGCATTAGTTGCAGCCCAACTGCTGAATATTGCCCAAATCATACACTAGTTTAGCAGGCTATAGAGCTAGACTGATAAATTTACCAGGCCAATATATGGGCGAATATTAGCTTATTGCAGATATATTGGTATTGGTATATCTTGGCCAATAAGGTTTTTCTGGACAAAAATGGTCATTCAGAGAGAGTGTCACACCAGAAAGCTTTTAGGGGCTGTTCTTAATTTGTTAGAGGAGGGGTGGATTTGGTGTGGCTTTGTTTGTTATTGTTTTTTTTTCTTTTTACAAATGTTTTTCCTTGAGCCTCCCTGAGTGATTTGGAAAAATGTTTGACCCTGTCCACCACAAATAAAATAGTTGTTAGACTTTAAAAACATACCCTTTGATGTCTGAAGGTTTAAAGTTGAAGACAAACAAGAAAGGACGACAGAGGAGATACCTGCACACCAATGTAACTGGGCTAGAAAGCCACAAAAGATCCATAGAAGATCAATGCAAAAATAGTCTGTATATTTAAGACATCCAAGCACAAAAAAGTGCTCAAAGTGCAAGAAAGGGATAACGAGTGACTAAAAACAGCAGCAAATGTTTCAGTCCTTGACTGTCACTAGGTAAGGTAATCCATCACAGTCAGTATATCGAGGTTTATTTTTAGCCAAAGCTTCTGTACCTTATCCTTGTGTTGCAGTGCTTTTAAAAGTACAGCCTTCATATAAATAGGTTCTTTATATGGTGCGTTCAAATGCTATGAAAAGTTAAAGGAAATTTACAGGTAGGTGTGAGTAAGAACTGCTGATCAGTAATGGATTCTCATGCTAAAATGAAGAATCAAAACTAGAAGACACACAATCAGCAAACATAGATTGTTACCTGTAGGCCTGTTTGAACAGGTTTACAGCCAACTGTGGAGATACAACTGTTCAAACATTTTTTGTTCATGACCAACTTGAATTGAGTTTGAACAGACATAGGTTGAAGATATTTACTTGATGTGTTCCTTTAAGGTGCATGGCATCTGAGATTTAGCAAGCTTCTGACCTAAACAACAGGTCTAAAGGATTATTTCTCATCATGGCATTCGCAGGATAATGGAAAACCCATTGTGGTTCAGTTCAGTCTCTCGTCACATTATTCTCTTCTTAGATATTAGACTGCTCATTCCTCGTGAAGGCTCATCTAATTTCTCTGCATGTGATGGATCTATAAGGCAGCTTCTCCCTGCATGATGCTGGTGCACGGTGGGTTACCAAGACCCGGTTTACAGTCTCTCTTTACGTAGAATTTTCCTCATGAGTGGGCCCAACACCAGCAAGCTGCATGATCTCATTAAGGACACCTTAATGAGATCTGTTTCTCTCTTCTTTGCTATCTTTTATTTCCTTCATCCCCCTTTTGGTACCATTCCTTTCAGATCTGTCTGTCTTCTCTACTGTATATTTATAATAAATGTTTGTCCTTTCACTCCTTCCCATCTGCTGTTGCCAGAATGCCTGTAAGTTCTTCTTGCTTCCTCTTGCTCTCCTGCCAAATCTGACTCATTGACACGTAATATAAACTGCGATGTAGAGGCCAGGAGAAGCTGTCAATCTGCGCTTTTTTTGCTTGAAGTAATTATGTAGGTCTTATCATTTATGTTTTCTTGATTTTAGTAACATTAAGTCAGCATGCTTTTTCTCTGATCCTAAGTTCTCTAATTAGATGCTGTATCTGGGCCTTTTTAAACCAATTTCAGACCACAGAGTGACAGACAGACCAGATTAAAGCGACAACATTAAGAAGTGGGCTAGTGGAAGGTTTTCGGAAATTATTTTTTCTTCTTGTCCTCCTTTTTCTCCTTCCTCTCACCCCAATCTCTATCTTTATCTCTACTACCACTCCTCTGTCAGTTCAACCCTTTTTCTCTCTTTAGTCACTTTATTTACTCTGTCGTTGCCCCCCATTCCCCTTTCCTTCCTTTCTCCATCATCACTACCTTCATCTGTTGCCCATCATCATATATCATCTTTATCAATTCTGGGATTCCTCCATCCACCATCTTCCTTCTCCCTGCTTTTCCTTCCCTCTCTCTTTGCCCTTTCCTTTTCCCTCTCCATTCCTCTCATTTTCCTCTCCCTCCATCCTCCGTCTATTTGCCCTTTCTGTCTCCTCCATCCACATCACGTCTTCCCCTCTCCTGCCCAGACTCCCTGTGTCGCTGCGGCACCGTAATAATCACTGCATTGGAGATTGGGGGGTGGGGTGGGAGCCGCGTTGTCAGGGAGACATGGGAGGCGGTTACCGTGGAAACAAAGAGACTCTGCGAGTGAGGGATGGAGGGATAGAGAAGGGGTGGACTGGGTGTGACAGTCAGTGAGGTCGAAGAGTAAAAATAGAAACGCTCTGACAAGATCCTCCACCCTCCTTCTCTTCCTCCCCTCCCCACACCTCCACCCCCATCCCCCCCACCCTTCTCTCTCTCTGCCCAGCGCCATGGGCAACCAGCTGTAGCATCCTCTCTCTCTGTTTCCTCTATCTCCAGCTGATGTTCAACAATCTGTGACCTTCAAAAGGAGGACTACACAGTGACCTCTGTGATTTTTTTTTTGCCTGAACAGAAAGCTGCAAGAGTATCACATTTGACTTCCACTGCTTTTTCTAAATATATGTCTTGTCATTTTGTTCCCCTGCTTTTTAACTGTATTTGTCTTCCTCTATTTGTATCCCACCGAGTGTCTCTGTGGTCTAGCTTGTTCGGTGCCAGGTTGCCAAAGTTTTAGTTTTAGAAATTTTTACAGTTTCACTTTAGGAGTCATATTTAACAGCATCACATTTGTAATCAAGTTTTCAAATATGATTTGCACCAGACTTTCTAAAGTTACAGCTGCCCTTTCATAGGCAAAATAAAGCCATCTGCCATTAGCATACTAATGAAAAGAATATTGTGTCTGGAAAATGATAGGAGAAAAATGGAGCAAGGGACTAAAATATATGGGTTACCATTTCTACTTGTGTGTATAAAGCCAATTTGAGAAACATTTTCTTATCTGAAGTCAATTTTGTGCAGAACTGTTGTAAATAATGGGACAAAAATAGTTTGAATATAAACAGTAATATAGAAAATACAAAGAAATCAAAACAGTTGCAGTCAAATCATGTTAGAGAACAAATGAAAACAAGGGACAGAACTCAGAGCAAAATGGGCAACTGCAAAGCCAGAATGCTGTGGAGAAGGAGACATGGATTTGTATTAATATCTGAATATGTTTAATACAGAAATAGATATTTTCTAAGATCTTTTCTGTTTCTCTGCAGTGTGTGCACTGGCTCTTTTGTGTTGCTGTGATTTAGTTGGAGAAACTGGTGAATTAATGAGAATTTTCAGTCTAGTACTGTGTCGGGACAGAACCAGCATCATATTAATAAATTGAAAGAATAAGGCTGGTTTTATTCTGTATGTTTTTATTATCGACAAATCCCCTGATACTGTAGCACAAAAACACAATGTCTTTGTTCATTGTTCATCTCTCAATAATTTCCAACTTCACAATCTTGTCTGGCACACAAACTCCACCCCACTGGTTCCTACTGAAGATGTACATTTTTACAAAATCCTGAGTAATGTTTTAAAACAGCTGGGCACTGTAGTTTTTATCAAACCTTACTTAAATAGGAGGAAATAGTGTTTGTTGGGGACTGTTTTCAGCTGTGGATGAATTCACACTTGGTGCTCTAGTGAGTGTTCAGGACAGCTGGACGATGTATTTAGGATTGAGTCAAAATAAACGACAGTGTTCGTGGTAATGAAGGAACATGTCACTCAGTGCACCAGTGTGGCTCATTAATATGTTTTTGGGACAACAATGGAGTTTTGTGGCACAGAGAAAGTAGATATATCAAGCTTTGATACACATCCAGTACTTGTTAGATACTTTCATTTATGGTTTGGGTCTTTTTGTGGGATTTGTGGGCAGCCTGTTATCAGGCCAATAAATGGCTGTTACAGTATCAGTGGTGATTAGCATCGTAGATTTTGGTTAAGCGGGATTTCTACTTGTGCAGCAGACCCTACGCCGTAGCCTATGCCATTATGAGCAGTTACACCTTCTGTGAAGTGCTGTAAAGTTTAGTTGATTCAAAACACACATAAAATATGGCTTAATAGAGACATTTTCAGACACAAGTACACAAATTGGCTTCATTATAACTTGCAGCATTCCCCACAAATACAACATGGTAATGTTATTAGCACAAGCCTATGGCATTTTACATTGTATAAATTAGCCTAGCACCTAGCAAACGTTTCCTCTTCTCATATGAAGCCAGGGACAACAGCAACATTTAAGAAAGGTAGTGTTACAAAATTCAGCTCCATTACAACTCACAGGGTTCACAGACAAAACAACTGTCTTATACAAAACACATTTTCCAAACAAATATAACATGCTAACATTATTAGCAAAAGCCTATAGCATTTAACATTGTTTAAATTTGCCTAAATTAGCCTAGCGACAAGCAGAGATTTCCTCTGCCCATATGAAGCCAGGTTAAGTCCCAGAATATAAATCCCTTAAGGATAAATTATTTATTTTAAGACTTAAAATGCTTTTGTGGAGGCTCTATCGTCTTATCTGTGAAATTAATGTGAAATTAAAGTAAATAAAAGCTTAATTTCCAATGAGAGAAATGATTTCAGCTTACAAAAATAAACAGGAGGTCTGTGTCACCGCAACGTGTAGTTACATTTTTGGGGAGGTGCACATCGTAGGCTCTACCTCGATGCAGAGCCTATACCATAGGAAAGGCGTTGATTCAATGCAGACGTATAAATTCCACCTTAATGGGGACTTGCCCCACCTACTTTTAGGTTGAAAAGGCCATCATCAGACCATGATATGAGAAAGGACTTTCTGGCAGAAAAGGACAAGGGACAAATACAGGATTTTCACCCAGGAGACCAGGATTCAAGTCCCAATATTTAGGAACAGTTGTGATCTTTTTCTTTTCTTTTTAAAAAAAAAACCATATTGTTATTGGTCTATTAACAACATATAAACTGCCATACAGAATTACAAAAGAGAAACAGTCAAATAAAGACACATACATATACCCATGTGTATATATGCACAAATACAGAAATCTACATACATACAGGAGTTTTAAACACAAGAAGATGTACAACAATAATTAAATATGACTTAACGTCATTTGGAGTTATCCTACTATCTTACTGTTAAATGGAGAAACCTATGTCTGTCCGTCTGTCTGTCATCATTCGTTTTCCTCCTCACTGCTTTGACCTACTTCTCTGAACTTTCACATAGGTTTTCATCTTGGTCATGTGCAGACAGCCACGATGCCGTTTTTGCATTTTTCCCACATTTCTAATGTTTATATTCGCGTTTCTGTCCACTACCCATTCATAGTGTGAGCACCATTAGCAGCTCCAGCTGTGCATGCGCGGAGACCACTTCGAAGGGAAGCACCATTAGCAGTGCGAGCTGCACATGCGCGGACACCACTACAAAAACACCTGCGCTGGGACCACAGTTTGGCTGGGAAGCCTTTATCTCCAACACTTGCAGATCGAAACCACTTATTTACGAACGCGGGTCTGTGTCTTGTGCGCGAGCCAGCCGTTACATATTTTCACTTTACTGACATTAGCCTACAAACATTATAAACTACACATTGCGCTGTGCACATTGCACTGTTTCTTTCATTCTTCCTCTGTGTTGCGTGTGTATGTGTGTACCTGTGTGCCACACCTCCGTGCCATCAGCCAAAACTATGCTCCACGTATTTTGCCATAAAGCATGTTTCTAAATACAGTGTGCATTGTTTGTCTTATATTAATATTTATTACACAGTGCATTTACAGTGCTCTGATTTTGCATCTCCTCTAATATACTGTTTTTGATTTCTTATTCCTCTATAAATAACACATCCGCGGGTATGGACTAGTTATCAATAAAGTGCGAGTTTAGAGTTTAGCTTTTATATATTCCATACATGGATTCCAGATTTTAATACATTTATCATAAGAGCCATTTAATATGAATCTTAGTTTGTCAAGTTTGAGATGTTGCATCACTTCCCTCAACCACTGAGTCCAGATTGGTGTATGAGGTTTCCTACATACATTTGCCAAAGACATCTTTATCTCTGAGGTCCATAGCAAATAATTGTCCATGAATCTGCTTAGATATCAGAGAAGAAGAAGCTCCTTATAACCCCAGAACTTGCCTGAGAATCATCATGTTTTTAAGTTTTCTTCAGTATCAGAGTAATCCAGTGGTTGTCGGGTGTACATCCATGGAAACATTGCAAAAAGGAGCTGCTACCAGCCAATTCAACATACTTTCAATGGTGCAAATACAAAACAAATGTAAATAAAAACAGTATTAAATACAGGGCTCATGTTGTCTATAGCAACATCCCCCCAAAGCAAATCAGAGCATGATGTGTACCAAATAAAAGTAAAACAAAAAAAGCCTTCAGTTTTCAGTCTTCAGTCTATTCAGTTCCATTTCTTTCAAGGGGGTGCAAACAGTGTCGGTCTCTAAAAACCCCTGATGTCTGACCTTGCAAAGACCTTCACTTTCACCTTTAGGCTCAGTGCTAGCAAACCAATAGTGGGTTCTAAACTAACAGTACATCCTCTACAGGGATTAAACCCACATACAGGTTAGGGTGATTTAACCAGCAAAATGCACAACCTAGATCGAACAGGGTTGTGGTTATAAATAGAGGCCTGCTTTTCTGGAAAATCATGAGAAAAATCAAGTGAAACCTGTGCTAGCTGAGCAAACATTTCCACAGCAGTTTGAACTGGAAAGAGAAACGCCATCTCTCAATGAAGCGACATCAGCAGGAGTATCAGCTAAAGGTCACTGCCACAGCCTTTCAGACATGACAGTTTAACAAAGACCTAATGAACAAACTACAAATCGCTAGCTTCACCATCCAGATTCTTTCTATCTGATTTGATCGTTATCACATGGAAGTGATTACAGTTGGTGAAGGAGAGAAATGGGCACTGTGGGGTCAGTCCTCTGTGTCTTCCAAGTGTCAGGTTTGCTCTTGTCTTGTCTCAAAAATGCCAAAACCTCAGCTGTCAACTCTACAAATTTCTCTGCTTTAACCCGACAACCCGTTTCAATGTTAGCACAAGCCTGAGCCTGACCCAAACTTTTAACAGAAGCATCGCCTGGATTTTTTACATAATGCCCACCCTTTCCAAGTCTATTGAAACTGAACAACACTCTAATGTCTTCCCCTTCCTCTCTCTGGCTGCCTCTCCCTCTGTGGTTACAGTAGACAAATTGTTTATGGAGGATTATGTAATAATACTCATTCATTTTCAGTCATGCTTGACAAGCTGCTCTTGTTATTTTGGCACTGGCCTCGGGTGTGTTGGGGGTGAAGTGAGGTTGGTGGGAGACAGTCAGCTGTCATATGCAGTGAAAAACTTCAGATAGATGTCAGTATTTTTCATCAGGCATTTGTTTAGAATAGTGTTTCAAAGGCGGGGTCGAGACCCTAAGATGGCTCACTGACAGCTGATTCCCAAAGGTGCCCAAGTTATTTTACCACTGTCTGCACATGTATTAGCTGTCTATCTACCTCTGATTGGCTCCTTTTCTTTTCTGAGAGCACTGAACACTTTATGTTGTATTGACTTTTAACATTTAAAGACTCCAAGGTTCTGATTTTACTTCAGGAGCAGCACTCTTTAGCTGGCAATGCTTTTGATTGCAAAGGACGTGAAGAGCAGAATACTACCATACTATAGAGTTACGTGTGGGGCTGTAGTGGCAGCTTAATGCAGGTTAATAACATTTACCCACCTCACAAATTCTGTAAAAGTGTTTGTGCACTGTGTTTCTGCAAAGCTGTGCTGTACAGTCTTAAATCAAATAAAGCCTCACACTGAGGCTAGCAGGCACACTGTAAACACTTGTCAAATGCTTGTTGCATTCATGGAGCAAAGGGACATCAAATAAATCATAGACCATGTAACCAAAACCAAGAAACTTGCCATGAGCCCTGTGTTACTGTTTTAGCAGTAGGCAAATGGCATTGCCATTTGTAGATTGTATAAAAGAAGTGGACGTCCCCCATTTGCTTGTGGACTACTATGTCTGGCATTTTGACCATTGCCATCTTGATTTTTATGAATCAGAACTGACCATATTTGGACAGGAGAGTGGAGCTCTTATTAGTATGGTCGGTACTTGTCAGTCACAAGGTAGCTACGCCCTAAAACACACCGCTGCTTTATTGCCTGTTTTACTTAAATGGGACCATGATCTACAAAATGAACATCATGCTGTATTGAAGAAGACTTGAAACTAGTGAACTGATTAGGAAAATGTTTACTGAGGTAATAAATGAAGTGAGAAGATGGGGCCTTTTCTGTAAGACTTCTATACAGTCAAACATCTTTTTGGAGCCAGTGGAGTCACACCCTGCTGGCCATTAGAAAGAATGCTGAGTTTAAGGCACTTCCACACTGGCTTCATTTTTCCATGCCTGGTGTCACTCCAAGGGCGTCAAAATACGCCACTTGAGCGGTGTCCCCAGCATCACTGTAATAATGCCAGGTGCACCCTTTAGCGTCTATATGAGACACACCAGGCTTTCAGCCAACTCGAATGTAAACGATCCGCGGCTTTATTAGATGATCAGAGCAACAAGCGTAACATAATGTGCACAAGACCCCACTTAGGGCGGGTGGGAGGTTAGGTGGGTGTGTCCAACAAACACAGGACTTTGACCCAGGACACCAGTATTTGTGTCCCTTGTGAAAAAATTATTTTGTGACATCAGGCATTTGTCACATGAGTTAACTCACATGACAAACATTTTTCAAAGCTTAAACAAGTAGTTTTGTTGCCTAAACCTAACTGACTTCCTCTCAGTTGACTTATGTATTTTACCATTGACCTATTCTGTCTCAAGATCTGCCAACCCCATCTCCATCAAGTTAAAACGCAAAAGGCTGCCCAAGGTGTCATCATGTCACGCTGAGGGTCAAAAATGGTCAAAATATGACACATAGGAATGAGATTACGTTGACCTTTTAGACCTGGAGGCTTTATCCACTTCTTTTATACAGTCTATACTCCCATCATTTTAATTTCCTAATCCAGAACTGCTGTAATTAACACTGTGCAAGTTAAAGTACTACATGATGAACTGTTGGACTTTTAAACTGGAGGCTTTTTTGAGAGTTCCAGACTAAATGAAGATATGAGACAGAAACATGATGAAACTAAAAGTGCAAATGTAGGAAAAGAGAGACACTGATTCAGAACCAGCCAAGAAGTCAGGTGTCAGAGAGACATTTAGGTGATGTGATTGACAGATGTTGAAATACAGGGACTAACACAATACAAAACTATACTATTTTACTGGTAATGTTTGTGGACATGTGGTTGCAGATAGTTTCTTGTCTTATCAGTTTACAGCCAGAACATGAGTTTCCATCCATAACTTTAACTGTTAAGTCAGATTTTTATCGTGTTTTATTTTAAACATTGGTCTAAAGTACAAACTAGATGGTGTTTGATACTTGATTTTATGAATAGATGCTGATACATAAGTCTCTCCATCATAATGTTCTGCTAATACAGTAGCTGAGGTGAATTAGAGTTTACCCGGCCTTTATTTTACCGTATGTAAACATGCGTGTTCTACATATTGTGAGAGCATGTCCTTGGTCTTCTGGAAAGGTTGCTCAATGCTGTAAGTAGATAGAGGAATTGTCAGTTTTAGTAGATATTCTGTCAAGAGAGAATACTAAATTCCAGATGGCTGCACTCCTTGAAGCTAATTTATGCTCTCTGCATCAAGCATGGAGTCGATGATATAAGTGCTGCACAGAACGTCATCAGGTCACTTTGTAAAACAGCATCAGTTAAATGCCTAGAATGTAGCTGTTAACAAGTAGATGTAATGTATTACTGCGAGTTAGCTCCTGCACACAATTTCTTAGCCAATTCCAGAAAGTCAGTGCTCTGCAAAAAAGTGGAGATAGGAGAGGCTGGGTGGACGATGAGACCCCTTTACCGTCAGAACAGATTTAATCCTCCTTGCAAAGCTGTGGTGCAAATCCTGAGAGGAGTGCAGTAGGATATTGCACCATTCTTGGAGTGGAAAGGCTCCGTCTCGTTTCAGGGTGAAGTTTGAAATCTATGTCACACTCAGCTCACTGTACCTTCTTGTAGT
This sequence comes from Epinephelus awoara, assembly GCA_035609425.1. NCBI lineage: Eukaryota > Metazoa > Chordata > Actinopteri > Perciformes > Serranidae > Epinephelus > Epinephelus awoara. Next base: position 33,792,480 of record CM069306.1, read on the forward strand.
CATATTCTGTTTATTAAATAAGGTGACCGAGGGAAGTGTTTGGTCTTAATTAGTGGTGGGTTATAGGACTATCATTACCATAGGAGTACCATGGCAATTGCTTTATGTCTTGACCATTATACAGCCATGCAGAGCAATCAAACTAATGAATCGCAACAGATGACTCTTCACACCATCACAGACCACATGTAACAGTTGGCAAGCACAGTTAGATGAAGGCCAGAGAATATAGAAAGAGGGCAATTGTGGCGATGATTCTTTCTTCCACAACTTAAATGTCCAGTTTACATGCATCCCTCTATCCTAGCCTTACTTACAAGTGGTTTACAAATGGTAGCAGTGCCATAATAACCTGTTGTGTAGAGCTCACAACATACAGTTGGGTCACAGCGGTGCTTTTTACAAGCTGTGACAGGGGGGCTGGTATTGTTAGCACCTTGTGTGTTGTCATGGCAAAACGTGATCCTGTAGACCACCACTGTTGTAGCAAGAACTACCACAGACGCTGTTTTGAGTAATTTGGCAGGTGTTTATATGTCTACTTGTCCATCTGTCTGTCTGTGGACAGATTTTGCCACAGTGATAGCGTCACAACAGTGCGAAATGCTGTCATGAAAATTTACAGATGTGTATTTGAGATCATAATAAAGGCAGAGTTCAAAGGCTGAGTTCGGGTGTGGTCTGGCAAGAGTGACAAGAGTAGGGGTAGAAAGTAGGGAAGGGGCAAGCCCTACAACTTTAGGCCCTGGTCCCAATTTATTTCAAGTCATGGAATGCTGTTTTGCTTCTGGAATAATCCCAATACAAGATGGTCCCTATCTGAGTTTAATATTGGCACTTGGCTAATTAAAAAGTTAAGGGTGCCTACCATGTATCATTTAGATCATCTCTTTGCAGTTCTGACTGATTTCATGTGTCTGTAGTATTCACTGGGGTTTTAAGCCTGGGTTGGTCGTTAGGTCCTGGGAAAAAATGTATAGCGATCTTGTGTAAGCAAGCTTGGAGCAACAAGTGTACAGTTAGCTTGCACGTTAATAGTCTGCAGCTGCTTCCACTGTTAAATCAGAGGATATTTTGTCAGTCCACAGAACAAAAGCAATTAGCTTAACCAAATATAATCATTTTATTCAGAAAGTAAAACCAGCTGAAAGCCATTCAAGTTGATTATCAACACTGCAGGTTAACACTGTTCAATGTTAATATAAAAGACATTGAGCCTGTTTGTATTTTTTGTGACTGATGTCTGTTAGCTGCCTTGAGTTGCTTTGAAAAGCCACATATCAAACTGCTAATTATAAGACCTCCTTTGTAGCTGACACATAACTTGACAATCAAAGAAATGTTATTCACCTTTGTGACTCACAGCTGTTGCGAGATTTTTTTTTTCACATGCAAAGTTAAGTTGAGTAAGTTCACACTAACATGCACTTGTGTTAAAATATTTGGCTTTTTGGTTGAGATTTAGATGTGAATAGTCAATATAATAATTTATAAAGTATACAGCAGTAGAGCTCAAATTTGTATTTGAGAGCATTGGACCCATTAGTTATTATCTTTATTAACACCTTGCACTGTAAGCCTCTGCAGCTTTTCTGCAGGCTAAGCTCTACCCATCCCAAGTTTTTCACCGAAAGATGAACAAATCCCAGATGTAGGATGCTAACCTCTGTCCAAGAGCTTACACAGTCAGTACTCGGTGGTGATGGTTCCACTCTGTATTTACCAACAGGTGCTGAAAACATATCTGCAACTCCAGTTGTCTTAACCCTAACTATTAAAACAAAATTCCAAAGTTGAAAGTACTTTGACACTTTGAAAATGTTGCAGTGAAATCAGTCGAGGCATTAGCGCAACATGAAATTTAAACTTTGACACGGATTTGTTCAATGAGATCTTTTATTTAATCAAATTAATCAATGTAATCAACCAAACAAATGAAGGTAATTATGGTTAGTGGGTGAAAATAGGGACTTTGCAAAGTGAAAATGTGAAATGCACCAAGTAATTTTGGTGAAGGCACAAATTAATGAGGACAAGAGCACAAGGTTCAGAACACACAGTTGTTTGGTGCACACACAGTATCATCGCGTGACGTCAATGTGGTAAATTATAGCCTCGAAGTATACATTTTGATTTTTTTTCTTTAAGGCCAATCAGAGTCTAGTCAGGATGATTACAGTCTTCAGTGATGTCTCACTAATCTCTCCTTGTGTCTCCCACTCTGTATCAACATGTGAACAGCGGCTGTCATATGGCAGCTGAGTAACTGTGACAGCCATTGATCTGTTTGCGTGCGTGTTTGCCACTGTACATGTGTGCGTGCCATCATGTGTCTTCATGTGTGTATGCCTGTGCACGTTTGTCGCTAGGGGCTAGATGCTGAAATTTGCTCCAGCGAATGAGGGAATATTCCGGGCTGTCATGTGACTGTGTGATGTCAGAGAGAGAGAAAGAAAACAGAGATACAGAGAGAGAGAGAGAGAGAGAGCAAGGTGCAATTTAGCCCCACAGCTGATCCGTGCAGTGCTCAGAGAGAAGCCGAGACGACCAGACACACACACTCTCACTCTCACACGCACTCTTTTTGCCTTGCCTGTAAACACACGCACACACATGCACTTCACACACATCAGCACAGTTGCACTCACGCACAACTCTGAGGCTTGAAAAAAGAAAGGATGCAGTGCTTCCTCTACTTTCCAAGCTCATAACACTTTGGATGCTGAGGACATTTCTGCCTCCTGGACAAGAGTAAAAGGACACTTGCTGGAGACAAAAACCAGCTGGAGACAGGAGGAAAAACTGAAGACAGAGAGAAAGAAGAACAAAAATTACAAAAAAAGACAAAGAAGGAGTAAATACGAGAGAAAAGACTGACAACAGCCCTAGCCAGAAAAAGAGCAAGACAACAAGACCTGACAACAGAGTGGGAGAATGTCCTTCCTGTCTGGCTCGCCCTGGCAGCAGCCTGGCATTATTAGTGGTAGCAGCGGGTACGGACAACCTTCCAGTGGGCATCAACAGCAGCAGCAGCAGCAGCAACAGCAACAGCAACACAAACCTCCCACTACCCTCTCTGGTGCCAACATCCCTGCGGTCCTGGCCTCCTCTCCACTGTTACCCTCAAGCCCTGCCTCTGCCCGGCGCACTGAGTGGCACTGCCAAGGCCAGATGGCACTGGGGGGGCAGGTTGCAGCTGCAGCACAGGGGGGGTCCAAAATAACTTTGACGGAAGGCGAGGTGAAATTAGGGCAAGGCAGGACCGAGGGGACGTTGTCTGGGACGGGGGCCGAGGCACCAGGAACACAGAGCTTCAAGATGCCAGGGCTGAAGATAGAGGATGAGGGGTCCAGAGGGGGTAGGCCAATGGAGGATGGACGTAGGGTGGAAGGGGCAGTGGGGGCATTAGGGAGTGCAGGACAAAGCCCCAGCAGCCCCCTATCTTCCCACTGTTCCCCTTCCTCTTCATTACCTTCCCCTTCCATCTCACCGAATTCTGCGCTAGACCATAAACCCTTGAATTCTAACTTTGGACAAAATAATCTGCATTCAGGCAGCAAAGATGGATTTTACATCCAGGGATCTCAAGTGTCTGCCCAAGGCCAGGGCTTGCTTCCTCCTCCAAACCAGGCCTCGGGGTTAGGGGAGGGAAACACATTGAACACTTGCTTCACTGGAAGTACCAGATCAAGTCCTGGAAATAAAGAGGATGAGATGAAATCTGCTATGTCCTCTACATTTGGAGGCCTACTGGGAAATCTGAAGGAAAATTCAGTTTCAGTTCCAACTAATCAAACGCTCAAGCCATCTTTAGGAAAACAAAGTTTTGATATGCAACCTGCTGGTACTGCTCCTTCTGCTGCTGACCTAACAGGAAGTAAAGCTGGTGCCATTGGAGGGTCTAGAGCAGGCCTACCTCCACCCTCAGCAAACATTTGTGTTGGGATGGGTGATGTAGACGAGAGTGGAGTGGAACGAGAAAACTTAAGCCATACTGAGAAGGGGAGGACAGGGTCATGTATCCCGCCTGGGAGAAGCGTAACAGGTGGGGTTGCAATTCATGGCCCATCACAGGATTTGATTTGTGTTGAGGATGGAAAAGTAGGATCATGTTCTACAAAACCTAGCCAAAGCAGTGAACTGCCACAGCGGACTGCAGTGAGAAGGGCAATGTCTGACTGTTCCCACCTGTCTGTTCCCACGGTAATGGCTGGAACATACCCCACCGGTATGGGAGGCTTGCCAGTGATGATGCCCAATGTACCAAATTTTGCCTTGATGGGAACAGCATGCCTGCCCAGGGCACCCTACCCACATGTGGCTGTCCGACGCTCGCTCACAGTCACGGATGGCACAGAAGCTGCAGCTGCAGTGGCGACAATGATGTCATGCCCGTTGATGACGTCACCTGTATTGCCATCATCCCCACCTCCTAAGAGGCATCATGGGAGCTGCGAGACTAATTTTTTACTTCCTGTTCCACTCCCTGCAGGAACATCCAATAACAGCACCATAGATTGTAAACTGAACGAAATGGGTAAGAGTTTCTCCTTGTATGTGTCTGTTGGGATAGGTAAAAAAAAACCACACAGAGTAGATTCATCAATCCTAAGGTGATTCCAGACCTCTGAATCACTGTGCAGATCTTTCATTTGTTTGTAAGTCCAGTTTGCAGATATAACTTTCTCCAATTTTTTCAATCAGCATGAAAAAAACATAAAGCTATTGCTCGTAGCAACCACCAATGCAGCTTTCAGCATTTATATGTGTATATGTGCTGTTGACTGGTTAGAGAAAAACTAAACAAAACAGCAACTCACTAGTTTGAAAACTTCGTTAAGGTCAGCATTTTCCTTTTGTCCGTCTCTTGTTGATGATAGTCATGTAGTATGGGCCTATAATCAACAGTGATAGTGCACATGGACGCCTTTCTATGTTTCGTACTACTCCACTCGTTTGGTTGTTACTGCAGAGCCTCACTTCAGTGAGTTCACGACTTGCTGCAAGTCAGTTTATACAGAAGTTAGCCTGCTACAACAGTCACATATTGCATTGGCAATGGTCACATAAAATGGCTGCTGCCCTGATCATATTGCTATGTTGATTTGAATGGGAATGTTGACATAATGAGGAAATGTCGATAATTAAAAAACGTGGCATGCTGAGCATATCAGCAAATAATTGACTGACACCACTATCCACTCCTAGTGACTACTGCGTTATTCCTTATTACTTTTTTTATTAACATTTAGCCAAAATCGCTATCTTTCCCAGCCTTACACAAAATGCTTTCGTTGTTTAAACCCACCCACAGACAGGAGACTGGATGCAATCCCTCGATCCTGGTGTCACAGTCCCACACTTTGAATGTTCACCATCCACCTAAACATGAAACATTGTCTCTGAACATAATACAGGTTGCTGCTGTATGAGGATACATTTATCAGACAGTCCAGAGCAGCCTAGGTTAGCTGGTCATATTTCAGTAGTATGTCTTTAAGTGGTACCTCTGTAGCCAGCTTAGCCCTGATGTGTATTTTTGAGAAGGTGTACATTAGCCACAGTGTAGCCAAGCTATATAGGCTATATTGCTACACTCTAACCCCTTTGCTTGTACCTGTAAAACAAGCTTTAAATTCCAGCCACTTGCTCATAACTAGATCATACTGAGGAGCTGACAGTCCCTGCAATGACTTGTATTTCCGTAATTCATACAGAGTTCCGATAATACAGAAATGTCACAGTTCCATCAGACTGGAACATGAGGACTGCTCCAGCTTTTATGTTGCTTTGCCTTATCTTCATAAGAGATTGTCTGGCATGAGAATGTCATCATTATACAGCTAAGCGCATGAGTGCCTGCAGTTCTTTCCTGCTGCTGCACGTCGCCTGAGCACGTCCATGGCATCACAGCTCAGTGGCATTTGGCTTAGTATAGGTTGTTGGCTGGGCCTTCTTTTAACAACATTAGCTATGTTTGAAAAGTGGTGTATTTTAGAATTTCAATGCCAGGCTGCCATACTGCCAGTTGCCACTTTGGTAGAAAGCACATAAACAATGTATGGAACATGCTGTGGCTGGGAGAGGTCAGTAGCACTGAATGTTGTTTACATGCGTCCTTTCAGTCTTTATGAGGCCAATCCAGCCACTGCCCACCACCATTATTTACCTGTGGATACCCATTCTGTTTTATTTGTGTTTCTCTTTGGCAGAAGAGCAATGATTCTCTGTGCTCCTCCTTTTGCTGGCTTTAAAATTCATTCATTCATTCATTTTCTAACTGCTTCATCCTCTTGAGGGTCGTGGGGGGGCTGGAGCCTATCCCAGCTGACATTGGGCGAGAGGCAGGGTACAACCATTCACGCTCACATTCACACCTACGGACAATTTAGAGTTATCAATTAACCTAGTCCCCAAACTGCATGTCTTTGGACTGTGGGAGGAAGCCGGAGTGCACGGGGAGAACATGCAAACTCCGCATAGAAGGGCTCCGACACCCAGGATCGAACCGGCAACCCTCTTGCTGTGAGGCGACAGTGCTAACCACCACACACCGTGCTGCCCTGGCTTTAAAATTTACTTGTATAATTCAGGGAATTATAAAAAACAGCCCCTCTCTGCCAAAATGACATCCATTTGTAGTTCTATTAATTTAATGTTTTGGTAATTTAAAGGAACACTTCAGCCACAAAATGATCATCAATATATCAAGTAGTCATGCAGTTTTACCTTAAATTTGTGAAAAAAAACTTTGTTTCTCTCACATGCCTCCATGGAAAACTGTGAGTATATTGATTTCTTGATTGATTGGAAACCACATTTAACAACAAAGCTATATCGAAACATCAGTTAGCAAACTTACACAGCTCAAGCAGTATAATCCAAGTCTCATTTATCCTATCGTATGCTAAGCACACTAAGCACATGCATTTTCCTTGACCTTGCAATTTAAAACTGAACTGAAAGTAAAACCTATTTGTGCTCACATGAAAATGCATGTGTTTGGAAGATGCTTTTGTTGTGGTTAAACATGGTCCCCAATCAATCAATAAATGAATATGGTTGCCTTTTTGAGGCATGTCAGAAAAACAAAGTTTTCCTCGCAAATTCAAGGTAACATGGCATAACTAACTGATGTACAAATGGTCATTTTGTGGGTGAAGTATTCCTTAAGATAGTGGTCAAGTTAATGAGCTGACTTTAAAGGACTGTTGCACATGTTAATACATGGAATATTAGTCAGAATAATCAAGGTATATGCTGTGCTATTTTATTTTAGTTCAAGGTCACATCCACCATCTGAAGCCTCTTTAATTAAGAAAAGTTAATTTCATTGGAGATGTAAATAAGTACAGATGATAGCAGCTCACAGGTTGTGAATGGGCCTGGCTAGTTAAATGCTTCTGTATGCATATTTTACTCTCATCTAAGCTGCTGAGAAACATCTTGCACTGTTGCACAATCTACATAAGAGACAGCACAAACAGCTGAGTACAAGCTTTGATGTGATAGCTGTTGGCCTTAGTTTTGGAATACAGTTTTATTAAAGGTATACAATGCAGAATTGTCCATTACTGTATATCAACACACTCCCCAGCGAAAGCGAAAGTAAAAGCCAACCCCAGATTCAGTCTCATTTGGCGTTTTGCCTTGTTATTTTCAGCTTTTGGATACCTGCTGCTTACAGTCTGACACCTGGTCGCTACCTCTTTATAAAGCCCTGACCTCACCTGAGCACTGTGGAAGCACACGCCCATAAACATCCCAAACACAGAAATTAAGAAGAAAATAAGAAGATCCAGGCAGAGGGCAGAGTCTCTGCAGATAAATACAACACCACACACGAACAGTACTGGTCATAAGTGATGATTGAGAAAGATTGCTTAAGTCTATACATTGTTCCTGCATGTGCGTCATCAAAAAATAATGCACAAATAGGATACACACAGAATATGCAAAATATTTGGAACTTCAAACATTTGGTTTTATTCATATTTAAATCATCAAGAAAATAACTCCAAGGAAAAATACCAAAATCAAACTAATTACCAGTATTAACTCTTAAAAGCTCTGCGTAGGACATTTGGAACATTAATATCGCAGCAAACCACTATTTGCTATGTAAAGATGTAGTGAAGTGGTGGTCACTTGAGCAGAAAATGAAGTCTTTCTCTGTCTGTTTGTGTTGTTGTCTGAGCTTCTGCATGGTGTGCTGTGGTCATAGACTATATAAAGTAACGGACGTAGCCATTGTGACATCTCCCATTGGTTTGTTGATTCCTGTTTTTAAGGCCTCAAGTTAAGCATTTTGGCATCTTGGGGTTTTTTTTGGAGCCAGAGGTGACTATATTTGGACAAGAGGATGGAGCTTTGGAGGAGCGATATGTTGTGACTCAAAGCAGCCAAACCCTTAAATATGTGGAACTTTAAGTCTTAATAAAATGTGGGTGGACAGGTGGGTAATAAAAAACCCATCCCCCTTACAGTTGTCATGAACTGGGAAACTGTTTATTTCTGCTGTAAAGCTGAGCGTTTTAACATGGGGGTCTATGGGGACTCATTTCTGGAGCCAGCTTAAGTGGTCATTTAAGGAGCTGCAGTTTTTGGCACTTTAGTGTTGATTTCATTTTTCAGCCCAGGAGGTTGCCACTTGGTAGTGGTACACTGGTCCAGCCACTCATGCATGTTAGTTCAAGTGTGAATCCCAATGACTAGCTCATCATCGCAGCTTTGCACTGTGCTCATGCAGCAGTTACCACTGATGTCATGACAGTGTCTTTGCTGAAGCATAGCACCCATTTTCCCCTCCCACTTCTCCCCGGTTGACACCATTAGTTCTGTCAGCACTGTTGCCGTTGTTTAGTGCTGTTTATGGGGTTAGCACGTTAGCTGCTAGCCACTGCTAGCCTTTGCGATGCAGACTTTCTCTTGTCTTTTTTCACATGCGTCAGCTGTGAATGTTGATACAGGTGCTGTCATACACACCACTTGTGCAATATGTGCTCCAATAGGAACAAGAAAGGTGTTTGTGTGCATAAATGAGTAAAATAAATTAACTAAATTAATTAATTGAATCAATTTCAAAGTACCGGTATAGTACCGTTTGGAATATTCTAGTACCGTGGTACTATTTAAGTACACAACACAACACTAGACTGCTCATACTCTCTGGATTCCTCATATGATATACATTAGTAAATGTGGGTGAGTCTCCTTCTAATGAGGCTCCTGTCACAACAATAGCTTTTATGGCTCCTTTTGATAATTGGACTGAGTGATACTTTGCTGTATCAGGGATGAGAGATGAGTGAGTTCTAGAAAAGTTCAGATGGTAATATCACACATATTTTTGTCTGCACATCATGACTGCGGTGTGCATAGTTGATTCAGAGCAAGCATACGGAACAAGGTTTGGGAAAACAAGTCTTCATTTCCATTATCTTAAAGGTTAAACCTCTTTTAATCGCGTCTCCTCCTCTAATGGGGTTTTTAATGAGGTAAATCAATATGAGAAAATGGGTTTTGCCAGGTTTCACATCATCACTTTATTTCATTTTATGAATGTCACACAGATATTATCCCATCCTCGTATTTTATTGCATTCTTTGAAATGACCCTTTGATGAATTCTAGGACAAATGCAAGGGAGATTTTCACAAGTTGAGTTTGATGGTGATGTAACAGAAAAAGAAAGAGGGAAAGTGTGTGAAGAGAGCTGGCAGAGGATTATGGGAGGACCAGCCCAGGGCTTAGAACTTAAAATGAATGCTGGTTTGGATTATTGACGTCTTTTATATGGCTGCATATAACAACGTTCATGAGAGAGGAACCATCTATATCCACTCTCCTCACTGTGGGATCATCTATCCATTTAAACTCAGTATGAACTGTATGTTTCTCCGCATATGTCATAATATATATCCATCCATCCAGCCATGTGTACTGTTTTTCAGGCTGCAGTCGACAGAGGAAGGCAGGGACATTGATTAGACATTGACTGTGACTGTACTCATTCAAATATAGAGCAGCTATTTCTAGCATGGCGTGTGTGTGTGTGTGTGTGTGTGTGTGTGTGTGTGTGTGTGTGTGTGTGTGTGTGTGTGTGTAGGTGTGTGTGTGTGTGTGTGTGTGTGTGTGTGCGTGTGTAGGTGAATAGCTTCCTCTGACGTGGATCTTACAGATTTTAAAGTCACACGCCCCCACAGACACACTGACAGTACACAGTTTGTTCATTTAGCACAAATAGATAGAAATAGATCACAGCTGCACAACAATACACATACAAAGAATTACACAGCTGAAGAGGGGGGGGTAGGCAAGAGTGAGTCTTGAAGCTTGAGCTAACAGGTAACTCAAACAATGATAATACACAACCAGTTCATTAAACAGATTTAACACACTTTATGCTGGAATCAGTGATCCCTGTTCTTCCTGTAAAGTTGTCTCTAGGAGCCTGTTGCCCATGCAGCAAATCCAGAGGGACAAATCACCAAACACAGAAAAACCACTAAACTCATAACATTCACTTCTAGCTGGTAGCCTGTTGGCAGCTTGTGAATGTGTGGTTGCAGAAGAGGGAAGGCGAACAGGTGCACCAGGTGCATGTGGGCACTGGGCAGGCAGCGTCACAGTTTCAAACCTTATACTGCTTCTTCTGGACACAAATCACAGTGTACCACTGTGTAAGACATATTTGAGGGGGCGTCGGTGGCGTAGTGGATAGTGCCGGCGCCCCATGTGTAGAGGTGATGCCTTGCTGCAGCGGTTGCAGGTTCATCTCCGGCTTGCAACCCTTTGCTGCATGTCAACCCCCACTCTCTCTCTCTCTCACCCATTTCACTCTGTCCTGTGCATCAAAGGCAAAAAGCCCAAAAAATAATCTTAAAAAAAAGACATATTTGAGAAATGCATTTAACAAATATATTAAGCAAATTTGCTGGATTCTTACTGTAACTTCTGATGAAGGTCTTTGTTTTTAAGATCTAGTGTGTAAGATATAGGGGGATATACTGGCAGAAATGGAATATGATAAAATAAGTATGGTTGTTTGTTAGTGTTTTTGTTACCTTAAAATGAGCCATTTATATCTACGAAGGGAATGGGTCCTTGTCCACAGAGATCACCATGTTCACTGCCATATTTGCTACAGTAGCCCAGAACGGACAAACCAAACACTGGCTCTAGAAAGGGTCGTTCGTGTTTTTGTGTTGGCCCCCATGGGAAACAGCCCCTCCACGACGAGAGTGTCAGAAAAATACTGCTTTATTGAGTGTTTCTACTGATTTAAATCCATGAGTCTGTTTGTTTTGGAGAGGAAGAGACCTCTGTGGATAATTTGGGTGGTCCCCCAACCATTTTTGGATTCACAATGAAAATAAGTTAATTCACACAGATTTCATAAAAAGCATCTAAATATACAGTAGACACTTTGATATTCTGATAGATTCTATTATTGCAGCTTCAGCACACACTGGTGGCTGTATCACTTATGCTACAGTAGTTTACATCACTGTATCACTCCACCCTGCAACACCAGCAATATGACTCACCAACATCAAACTGCTGGCTGAGAACACAGAGGATGTATCTAATGCCACGCTTTTTTTTTTATCAACAAAAGTGTCAGGATAGGATCTGGGCTAAGCCCAGAATTTTCTCAGATCTAAGAAACTCCCTTGCATATAATTAAACTCTGCTGCTGTGACTGGCCCCTGGCCTCCTGTCATTTTACAAAAGTGGCCCCGAGGCAAAGCAAGTTGAGCATCCCATCCGTTTTAAAGCCTCAAGTCTGGTATTTTGGCTGTCACCATCTTGTGTTTTTGGAGCCAGAAGTGACCGCATAACAGATGAATGGTTGGAGCTGTGGAGAAGTGAGGGATGGATCTTTTTTTTTCACCCCCTGTTCAGTTGTGATGAGGGGGGAAATTAGCTATAGAGACTTGTACCAGGCTCTAAACATGTTTATTTCTGCTTTAGAGTCGGAAATTTTAACATTGGGGTCTATGGGGATTGACTGGCTTCTGGAGCCAGCCTTAAGTGGCCATTAGATGAACTGCAGTTTTTGGCACTTCGATGTTGCCTGACTTTTTTAGCCACAGAGGTTGCGGCTACATACATGGTTGCTGGTGATAACAGCAAGTGTGGTTTAACTGGGTTTGAAACAGTATCATTCACTCCTTGGGCAGCTACGTTGTCGGAAATATAAGAGAAGATCAACAGGTGTATTTGTTTACAGTGCAGTCAAACCTACATGCATTGTTTAATTGAAGCCAGTCTGTAATAACTGGTACTGCTATTTGATTTGATGCTGCACACAGCATGAGTAGTTTTCCACACAGCAGCAGGACCCAGTGAAGTTGGTTGCCTTGCTGAGAGGTTGGAGGTGTGCAGCCTGTCGCCTGCAGCTCTTCATCTAACTCATCTAACTAGCTCACTGTGGCTGCTCCTGATGGTTCCATTACTCCCTGCAATATTTCAATATTTCAAACTTGTCTGCAGTCAGAAAATGCTGAAACCATTGTATTGTCCATGCCTCGATTTGCAGGCAGTTTTTAATGAACAGTTAGGGTTAGTCCTTACCACAGTGACAAATACATTGTGTTTCCTGCACCCTCTTTACAATAAAAGGTGCCCTTCCTTTGCCACTTAAATACTTATAATGTGGGTCAGCAGCAGTAGGACACATAATACATCTCTGACACAGAGTAAAATGAAAGAACAGTGAACAGTGTGCCTATTACTTAAGAGAGATAAAATTACCCTGGATTACAGACATGCAGTATCCCTTGAGCATGTGAAGGCAATTTGAATCCAGTGGTGTAATGGTGGACTGCACTGCTAACAATGAAAACTGTTTCAGTATATAGAGAGATAATTACTGAATGTAAATACAGTCAGTGACTGTTGCCATGACTTAATATACTGAACAAAAATTTAAAACCTACACTTTTGTTTATGCTCCCATTTTTACAGGTTTAAGTTAAAGATCTAAGACTTTTTTTCATGCCCTCAATAGATTTTTCTCAAATGTTGTCATGTTAGTGTGCACTTCTCCTTTTCCAAGATGTTCAATCCATCTTCCAGTTGTGGCATATTAAGATGCAGATTAATTAACATGATTGCTAATGGCATGCTTCCTCAAAACTTTAGTGTGGTCTTTTACTGTGACCATCCCAAGGCACACCTGTGTTGTATTCATACTGTTTAATCAGCATCTTGATATGCCATACCTGTCAGGTGAATGGATTCTCTTGAAGTACGTAAGAAGTGCTCACTAACACAGGTTTAACAAATCTGTGACCAAAATCTGAGAGAAATATATCACTTGAGTGCGTTTAAAAATCTTAGATCTTAGAATTAAATCTGTGAAACATGAGAGCAAAAACAAAAGTTTTGCATTTCAATTTCTGTTCAATGGAAATATTGAATACAGGGTCAGATTTCAAGAAGATCTTAAAGTTCCTCTCCAGACAGGTTTTAAAGAATTTAAACGTACTCATACCAATATTTGTATTTTAAATGGTTTTCCCACATAATGATAAATAAATTAAAAAAATCAGGAAACGGGCTGGAACCAGATCTGCTCTTTCTGGCTTACTGTAGTTTTGCATTACCCATGCTTTCCGATTTCTCCAAGGCTGCTAGTACTTGGTTAAACAGTGAATGAGCAGTATGCTTTGAGATGGTTAGCATTAGCGTTACAGGAAACATCGAAGAGTTTCAGTCTTACATATTTTTATCTAAGACAGACTGCATCAAAATCAGAAACTAGGAGACGTACCTGCATGAAAAGTGTAGTTAGCATCTTTTATTTATGCTGCGTGTTAGCTTGGTAACTTGTAGGCTAACTGGCAAAAGTATGTTTCTCTGTCGATATGTGTCTCCCATATTAGACAGCAACTGGATTTCATATTCATGAAGTCCGTAATCATGCACATACATCGCCCCCTTCAGTACAGGGGATGAAAACACATCTCTAGTGACAATCTTGCCAGTGATACAAGTCAGTATAGTCAAGGGCAGACATTTTAGGGGACATAGACAGTAGAAAAGCACACTTTTGAGTGGAGGGGACCTAAAGAATTATATCATTATTATTGTAACTTATATAACGTATATAATTATCTGTATCTCAGTAGAAATAAAGCTTTATCATGAAAAAATCCAATGTGTTTTTACTATTTGCAAAAAAACCCAGCAGTAAATAGTGAGTAATAATGAGTAACAAATTGTTATTTATGTAGTAATGTAAGTAAGTAAAAATAAAACTGTCTCTCATACACTGCAGCATATAATCAGTTTGTGTGTACCTTATGTCTTTGCAGTGTCATGTGGATTATTACTGTGTCTATCAGACTGTCTATTGATCGTCCTGTCTGTCAGTGTGGAAGCTTGATAGTTATCATGCTAGCAAGCAGGAGCTATAGCGGTCAATACTCAAACTGGTTTTATGTGTCCGTGTGAGACAGGAAGGGAGTGAGAGTGTGTGTGTGTGTGTGTGTGTGTGTGTGTGTGTGTGTGTGTGTGTGTGTGTGTGTGTGTGTGTGTGTGCAGGCGGGCATGTGTGTGTGTGCATGTGTGCGTGCGTGTTGCGAAGGTCGCCTGCAGTAAAATATCCTTGCACCAGCTCCATGTCTGTGTACGTTTGTCATGCTCTGATTTACGTGGCAGTCATTTCTCTCTCTGTCACAAACACACATAGAAACACACACATACACCAGCACACACACACACAGCTGGTTGCCAGCAGCTGTGTATCATAGCGTGGTATTAGATACATCCTCTGTGTTCTCAGCCAGCAGTTTCATGTTGGGTGAGTCATATTGCTGGTGTTGCAGGGTGGAGTGATACAGTGATGTAAACTACTGTAGCATAAGTAATACAGCCACCAGTGTGTGCTGAAGCTGCAATAATAGAATCTATCAGAATATCAAAGTGTCTACTGTATATTTAGATTTTTGTGAGTACAGCATCTTTCAAATTACTCAGCCAGAATATATTGTTTGTAGAAATACGATACAAAATTGGTTCAGTCTAGGTGTTGCTCTCAGCCCATCACTCTCATTTTCCCTGGTGAGATCTATGCTGTTGTTGAACACTATTGTTCTCTCACTTTTCAAAGGTTTCACTGAGTTTGATTTTGTGAGACAGGCAGAAAATAAACCAATATACCATCTCTCTATGCTCAATGGGCAATACAGATACCTGCCAAGTCAAAAGATGATTTTGTTCATGGGATTTTTTTTTGCTGTTGTTGCCACTCTTTCTATCAATTATGGTAACATATACATATATATATATATTTGCTATGATTTGGGAATATGACAACACAACTACATTAGAGTCTGACAAGGCAAGACACAGGCAATAAGACAATGGACAGGCTGTAAAGAAAAGCAATATAGCATTTTATATCAAGGTGCACACATTCACCATTAACTAGATATTCTTTATTAGTCATTATGAAGCGCTTGTTAATGTCTCATTCTGCATGAACGTATTCTACAACTACAAGGCCTTAAATTAAGAGTTTTCTCTTTATAACCTCCTAATTACTGCTTGAAAGTTGTTGTACATGAATTATAATACTGCAAGAATAGGCACTCTACCTTAATAACTTTTATGATATATTCTTATGTCACAAAACACAAAATAACAAGTGTTAATAGTGCCAATGGAATTCTAAATTAACCTTACATACAGTTTGGGTCAAATTTGCCCCATTTTTGACATTTTACAGCAGTAAAAAAAAATACCCAAACTGTCATTCTTTTAACTGACTTTTTGTTAAGGAAACCAAAATGCACTAAATTAAAATGTTTAAGAATCTGATACTTACAGGCGCTACAAATTTCTGTATATTGAGACTGTTCTGGGTCCCCATGCAGGGTCCCCCATGCAAGTCTAATGTTTGCATTTTTTTTTTTAGATTAAATGTTAGTAAATGTTAAACTAATAGTTAATAGTTACAATTAGATAACAGTTTTGAATATTTTTTATGATATACAGTAGCAGTGAGGACAGTGTTTGATGGTTTAAATGGTTTTAAATGGTCATATAATAAAACCCATATATTTAAATCAATGTGGCTTTTATCGTCACCTTATTTATGAGGTTCTATCTGACATTTTTGTCAAAATTTTGTAATTCTTTTGACCTTATTCTATGACATCCTATTAACATGAGAGGTGTTTTTTAAGTTATATGCATTTTTAGACTTTTTAATTCAGAAAACAAAAATGTTCATATCATTTTTGCTATGTGAAATGAAAAAACTCGGAAACTCAATATCTTAAAACCACTCCGAATGCAGATTAAACCTTATGACATGATATATAAACATGATATTGTGTAACAGCAGACATTTTTTCTCCATTTACGAGTGGTGTAAAATACACTCGCCCTGCTCTCTGAAACATTAGTTTAGAATACATCCCCCATTTTTTGATGCTAGATAGGGTATTGGTGCGTTCTAAATATAGCTGTGGTTCACAGTGTGGTATAGACAGTTGCTTATGAGGTGATTCTTGGGCATATTTGACCAGGACCATAAGACTAAGTCTTTCTAACTCAAAATACAGTTAGGTTTTGCTTATAACTAATTCACTAGAAGATTAGAACTTCTACTAGAACACTCAGTAACCCACACAGGCTCCCTATTCTAAAGTTGCCTCCTGTTCTCTGCTCAAATTAACAGACCATTTTCTTAAGTTATGGGTTACATAAAACTAGAGGCCACTGTGCTAGAATTCCACCATGGGACTGTTTTAGTTTTGAAAATAGATCATTCTTGTACTACCATCTTATAAGGCCCATGCTGAGCAAAGCATATTAAGATTGTAATTCACTGACAACAACTTCCGCACTAACTATTAATAAGCAGTAATTAGGAGGTATTGAGGGAAAGCTCAGAGGTCTTGGCTGAGTAGTTGTAGAATATGGTCATGTAGAATAAGGCTTTAATAAGTGCTTTATTATGACAAATAAAGAGCCAGGGTATGTGTGCTAATAGGCAACTAATTCATGGTGAATATGTGTAATATAAAATGTTACCAAAAACAAATGTATCCAGATTATCTAAACCTTTCATGTTGGGGCAGCCTGAAATGTTACAAATTCTTCAAAGTTGAAGCGTGGGTTTGTTTTGTAAATCGTGATTGATGGTCCCTTTTTAGGACAAGGCAGGAATATTGCACTGTTAAGCTGTCTCACTGTTCTGTATAAAAGGTACAATTTAAGAATGGGGGGACAGAGTTGAGCTGGGAATGGAGGTAGTAACAGGGCCGAAACATACAACATAAATTGGACAGCCGGCAGAATGGGATTATGGGCTGAACTAGTGTGACATTCTGATGATGGGACATGTGTGTGACCCACTGCGGGAGATTTAAAAAGTACCTATTTTCGGCTTACTCAAAGAAGAACAAAAGCAGTTGAAAATGTCTACAAATTGGGAAAACAATGAGGTCTGGGAGCTCCTTACCCTCCAAGCAGAGGACGAGATCAGCCACCATATGACAGGGACAGTAAATGATTGTTATTGCCATGCCACTGCCATTGTTTTGTTAAGAAAGCACTGCCAACGTGTGCATTATATGTCACACTTGAGGTAGATGCAGTTGTTATTTTGATTCTGCGATCCCGGGATGCAGACTAGTATTACACATGGGAGCGGAGTGATGCTTCGGTTGATTGGTTCTGTGTAAAAACAAAATGGAGCATGAAGAAGAGACTTTGTAGCAGCGCTATAGTGCGATCTCTGTGTTACAACGGCTGATTTTTACAGGGTGAGAATTTACGTTTCCTAGGATAGCAAAGGCATGACCCATCTATTCTGCCTTATTATGCCTCTGATTGCCATGACATTCTTACCCTAATCCTAACCAATCTCACTCCACTTGCCCAGACCTAATAAACCCAGCAGACAAAGGCAATGAGTACTAGCCAGTCAGAGTGAGTAGGGTGGGTCATGCCTTCACTATCCTAGGAAATGCAAATTGGCTTGGACTGGACTGGTTTGGTTACTAATTTTACTGTCCATCTTCTCCTCCAAATAAATGAGTGTAACCTGGGAGGTTACATCCTGTCTGATCATCAGACTTCTTTTTTACTGCATTCCTGAAATCTCAGAAATTGGAGAGGAAAATGTTATTTTACTCTAACAATAATAATCTTTAAGTCCATTGAAGAGCAATGAGATGTGGTTGAAAGCTTAAACAACCTATAATGTGGACTTTGACTTGAGTATGTTTTGTCTAACTATGTTTCTGTCTAATGCTATCTCTGGCTCCACTGCATAGATACTGATCCTTTTTTAAAAACTGTCAATCATAGGTCCGACAATGTTAAGCACTTGTACTTGTCATCCTCCGCTTATCCGGGTCGGGGTCGCGGGGGCAGCAGCCTCAGCAAAGAAGCCCAGACAGTCCTCTCCCAGCCACTTTCGTCAGCTCTTCCGCGGGAACCCCAAGGCGTTGTAATCCCTCCAGCGTGTCCTGGGGTGGCCCCAAGGTCTCCTGCCGGTTGGACATGCCCAAAACACCTCCCAAGGGAGGCATCCAGGAGGCATCTTTACCAGATGCTCGAACCACCTCAACTGGCTCCTCTCGATGTGGAGGAGCAGCGGCTTTACTCCGAGTCCCTCCCGGATGTCTGAGCATCTATCTCTAAGGCTGAGCCCAGCCACCCTGTGGAGGAAACTCATTTCGGCCGCTTGTACTCGCGATCTCGTTCTTTCGGTCACTACCCAGAGCTCGTGACCATAGGTGAGGATTGGAACGTAGATCGACTGGTAAATCGAGAGCTTTGCTTTCTGGCTAAGCTCCCTCTTCAATACAACGAACCAGTTACAGTAAGTGCCTGCATCACTGCTGACGCCGCCCCAATCCGCCTGTCAATCTCCCGCTCTATCCTACCCTCACTCGTGAACAAGATCCCGAAATACTTAAACACCTCCCCCCCGACCTGGAGTGGGCAATCTACCCTTTTCTGGCTGAGGACCATGGCCTCAAACTTGGAGGTGCTGATTCTCATCCCAGCCGCTTGTTTAGCACACTGATACTAAATAAGCGGTGCTGTTTTATGCTTTTATTTTGATTGTCTATGGCAGGAAGAACAAAGTAGAATTTGCCACACCACCCAGAGCAGATTAAGGGCAGAATGCCTTTGGAAAAAGACAAAGAGCTACAGTTGTAATGAGCATTATACACAATAGACCTCTTTCCTGGAAATGAAATGGATAATATTGATGCATATTTTCTCTGTCAGACACCAACATCAGACAGGACGAAAACACTGCAAAGGATCTTGAAACCAAGGACATTAAAATTCATGAAACAAGTAGGTGTCACAGAGAGGCTTTGTGAAGCAGCTGCAGCAAGTGATGAGTTTGCATTAACATCAGCTTGACATTGCAAAGCAGGAACTGACTTCACTCTAGCTTAATAAAGCACGACAAAACAATAGCATTAGACAGAGAGTGAGTACAGAAGTGCAGGAGGATAACCAAATTCCAAATGAGAGTAACTCTGAACACTGAAAATTAATTAAGCTTTTTTCTGTTTCCTGCATGACCACACAAGCTGTTCTCAATGCTCATAATCACAGCCTGTTTTGGATTTGGGCTCCAGGTTGAGCAAGTTTGCAACTACAGTTTAAAGTAAAACAACAAAATGTGTCTTGTTTAATGGCAGCCATAGAGGGACCTGCTCCATGTCGACCAGTTGATTGCTGGAGAAAACACAACGGCAGCAAATTGGCATGGTTTCAGAGGAGACAGAGCCGTTATCACACAGCAAACGTCAGCACAGAGGGAAATGAGGGGACATTTGGGCATAGCATAGGCCTGTCCTGTGTCACTGTTATGTAAGAGATGTCTCAATGGCAACAAAGAGCCCCTGTATTTTTCCCCCAGCACCCATCCCACCATCCCTCAGCCCAGCCGCCTGTTTGTCCTTAACCCCCTCAACCTCCTGAACTTCTTCTGTCCCCCTCTGCTCACATAACCCTGTCATTCTTCCCTCGTCTTTCACCTTATTCTCTCTTTTTCTCTCTCATACTGTGCTCTTCCCATGAGTCAGCTGTTGGCTACATTGGTGATAAACCCAGTCTGACCTAGTGTTTCCTCTGAGGATGAGAGATGTCCCTGTGTGGTGTTTTAATGACAGCACAAAAATGAAGAACACTGTAATCTACATTCTGATTTAAGAAATAAGTATTTTTTTAGAAACAGAATTCCCCTTTGCATACATATGTTAAATTAAGTTATAAGTAAATATAAACTAAAACATCCCTGAAGAGGTACTCCACATATTGTACCCATGAAGTTTAGTTTACTCATTATTAGGAGAACATTTATAAACAGGTTTATAATGTCTTCTGTGGCTCTGGATGAGCTTTACGTCAACAAGGTTATCCTGGATTAGTCTTGGAGTATACAGATTTGTAACAGGGGACATGGATTTTAGAGGACTGGGACAGGGAGAGAGGGTCTAGGGAAATATGCTATTGAGATTCATTATGAGAATTGTAAGAATTTGCATTTTGTATCTTTGGTCCCATGGATGTATAAAGAGACCTGGATACAGTGTTGGAGGTGGGCCCTGTTCATTCTTATGAAAGTTGCTCAGTGAAACCAAAAAACTTCCCATACTTGGATTTTCTGCATTGTTGGGCCCATAGAGCATGAACACTAGAGACTTCACTGGCTAAATGGCTAACATCCATATTAGCCCTCCACTAACTCGAATACAGTGAAACACAGTGATTTAATCCTTCAGCACTTTTAGACTTTTGAAATAGGAATCAAAATCTGATAGTAAAATTAGTTATTTTGTGGGGGTTGTGACCCAGAAGTTGTAGTTACACAGTTTGGTCACTATGTCCAATTGGCTTCAAGGTACGGTGACTTTCTAGGGGTCTGTTTGACCCATACTAAGGCCCAATCCCATTTTTACCCCTGAAATCTTCCACTTGGTATTGAGTGTCCTCGTTTGTGAGATAACCCTTGATGAGAGAAGTGAGAAATATTAGGGTAGAGATCTTTCTCTTAGAAATGAGAAATGGGCAACGCAAGATACCGGTAGTCATTCAGGTTTGAAAATGCTGGCTCCAGTGCTTGTGTTGTAGCGTGTGCTATGTTTTTTATTCTCCGTCTGATGGATCAATGGAGAAGAAATGCTGAAAACAGGAGGTGCCTATGACATGTTCTAGTTCTGATTGATTTTGTTTGGGTAAGTCGATTTGTTTAAATATTTTGACGCTGTGTTCAACCAAGTTGCTGATGAGTTTACACTAGTCCAACCATCTGTTGTTTGTATAGCCTACATTCCAATCGTACAGTAACAAATTGTTTTCCAAAGCTTGCCGAAGTTACTGACTTCGCAAGGTGTTCTGGGAAGTTTCATCTTCCACTTCGTTGAAAGTGTGGGTCGGGGCTCCCTTGGAATCTAGGGTGGGTTTTAAATGTTGGAAACCACTTCCACTACCTCAATTCTGTTTTGGGACACCACTAGCCTAAACGTGAATGTGCACAACCAAGTGCAAGTGGGTATTTCTAGGGGAAGTGTGGATATTGGGACAGGCCCTAAAGACTAACAGTCAGGATATCACAGCATCTGCCGCATTGACCATTTTGAATGCTTCTTTTTTTCATCTCTCTCACAAGTCCACAGACATTATAACTTAATCACTGAAATACCCCTTTAAGAAGAACAAGCGTAAACTTACTTAAATGTCACAAGGGATGCTATTGCCTTCATCAGGATTAAAAGTCACTCAAAGGCCAAGACATGTTAGCCTTCAGACCTCTGCATCAATGACCACATCTCGATATTTATTAAGCCATTCAAACAGGTCTGGTGTTGTTCTCAACAGAACTCTAAGGATTAATAATGTGTCATCTTTCTGTGCCACAACAAGAAAAACTAGACAAATTCACACACAAAAAAGTGGAAGACAGACATCTGTGCAAGTCTTCCACATTTGTATAATATTTCAATGAAAAATATAAAATTAACTGAAACCACTGCCACTTCTGTGTAGAGGCCCCTGTGTACAGGGAATGGTTTCCTCTGACACTGCAGGGGATGTCAGTCACTACTAATTGGTTAGGACAAAATAACATCATCATCCAAACAGCAGACCCTAACATGAACACAATGTAAGACTGAAAAATGAAATGAAACAAAATGTTTTATGTATGTCATACATACATAGACACAATCACACATGTGAGGATGTGCATAAAGATATCCTGCACCATTGCTGTCATGGAGGTCTAAGAGTAAAGAGTGTCGTGTGTTTGACAAATGGTAAAGCCTTCTCAGGACATTTTTTATAGTTATAGGTCTGAATTTACACCAATTTTCACCATGCAGAGCAGAGAAATAAGAGACAGAGGTGCCATTGAGTTCATAAAAATGGTGAGAAATGTGCATTATCATCAAGGCCAGGATATAAACTCTCACCTCCTCTATCAGGGTTGGGTATGACCTCACTGATGTGGATTTTATAGATACAACATGACCATTGTGGGCACTTGTGTAATGCAGGGCAATGGAATAACTGGGCTTGACCTGTTTACTAACCAGACCCAGAATCATCTGCTGGTGCGACCTACATAAAATCACCCAACAAAACTATAAATGACCAAAGTGCAGTCACAATTAACAGTGTTTGTTTGATATGATAGATTTTGTCAGAGAAACTGTTCTTAGACTTTAGAGATACAGTCTGTCCTCAGAAGTGTCAGGTCGTGTCTCATTAGTCAGGTGTCTGACTTTGGAGTTTGTGCTTTAGTTTAAAGAGTTCAAAAGGTCTGTTGGATGTCATTCTATAAGCTTTGGCTGCAGTGCTGATTACACAGGAACCTTTACATTTAATAGCATGTAAGGAATTTTAACAGTCAAAAGACTGATTTGTTCGAATGCCTGAAAGGGTCTTCATCTACCTCTTGTGGTCATGCAAATAATGAGGTTGCATCTCTAGAGAAAAGGCAGGAGTAGTGTAACCCTGTTAGAAAACTAACCACATCTTACCTTAGAAACAAAACAGAATAGGTCCAAACTTAGTGTGTGGCTGGACCATGTATGAAATGCCAAAGGGCTTTGAATTTTAAACAGAAAATGGCAGCATGGCATCAGTCACTATTAATACCTTTCATGTATGATGATTTTTATTTGTGTGGTGGCGTGTCTGGGTCACTATGCAATTACACAGCCAAGATGCTAGTTGGCGGTGGGGTTTCAATGTCACTGTGTTGAGTTCTGTGAAGTGCGATGATTGATTCAGCCAGGCCCTAAGGCAGTGCAAGGGGCTTTGAAGCTAATTTTCATAGTGGCCAAACAGTTGAATATAACTGCCATGTGATTCCCTGTGGCCCAAAAAGACTTTTTGCCATCGACTTACACTGGGAAAGAGACATCTGTAAATCAGTGGATACATTATTTTGAGCATCTCAAGTCCTGCAAAATGAGTCGTTTCATTATTAGAATGTGATGCATTTGGTCTAATAACAGTGGAAAAGTCTAGAAGAGCCACAGGATTGAATCATTTTCTGCCAATTTTATAATGGAGTGCTAAACCGAAAGTAGCAGAAGCTCCCATGTGCCTGATTTGTGGGCCACACAGCACTGATCATCAGGGTAATTTTATACACACAGCTGAACTTTTTGGGCTTCATCTGCCAAAAATTCACATGAATCATTGCTTGAAACATTTAAAATATTAGCAGTTTTTTTTATAGAGGACTTGCGTGCCTTTTCGCTGTGGCTTATGTTCTTCAAATAACTTATTTGCACTTACAAAAAAGCATTTTTCATGAACAGAAATTTTAAACATAGACTCAGACTGAGACCTGTAATGTCCCAACAGGGCAACTTGTGACACAGCACATTAAACAAAAAACAACAGAACAGAGCAACAAGACAACAGCGTCTGGTCGGCAGTTAGTACAGATCAGACTCCGACATCAGATTTCTTATCCAAAATAAATTGTGGATCCGACCAGTTTTGCTTAGTATACAACAGCCTCCAGTGCCATTCAAAAATCCTGCTGTTCACGAACTGTGAAATTGTGAATGGTATAGCACATGTACTGTAGAATTGTGTACATTTTATAGTGGATGTACAATGACTTTGAAGACTTTTTTTCTTTTGCAATTTTGGATAAAATAAGCTTTGATGCTGACAATGACAATCTTTCTCTCATAGTGAAATCTGACAACAAGGACAAGCAGGAGAAGACAGACATCATGTCCAGCAAGACAGACAAGTTGGACGCCTTTGGCAAGAAAGAGAAAGAAGAACAGCAGCAAAAGGACAGTGGCCCAGACAAGAACCAGAAGTCTGAGAAGATTCTCAAAGATGAGGAAAAGATGGAGAAGATGAACGCGGAGAAGAACAACAAGGCCAATGAGAAGGCAGAGAAGGCAGACAAGCCGGAGAAGACCAACAAAGATGAGAAGAAAGAAGAGGAGAAGAAGCCGGCCGAGAAGAAGGAAGAGAAAGGAGGGAAAGGGACAGCCAAGTCTCCCACAGGCAACGGCAGCAAGACCCTGCCGAGCCCTGACAGCAAGAGCAAGGTGGGTCACACACACACACATGCACGCACATGCACTCACAGAGAATACTGCTGTCCACACACATTTCCTGCAAAGAGATTCACACACTTACAGTGAAAGTGTCCAGTGGTCACAGAAACAGCCTCGTCACCCAAAGGTCACAGTTTTGAACCCTGCCACAGCCGGTGTGTCCAACAACAGCCTGTTCAAGTGTCCTTGAGCTAGACACACAAAGCCCTGCCCATTCACACACGCACAGACACACACACACACACACACACACACACACAGATACTCAGGCTGATAGCAAAACACAGACATTACAGACATCTTCTACTTCAGCCAGTGCACCGCTTCTACTACTCCTGCTGGTCTCTTGAGTGTGTTCGTGTGTGTGTGTGTTCACACCTGCATTTTAGATGGGTTAAAATTTGCAACAAAACTGATTTTTTTTAATCAATTTTACAAATATGCTCACAAAGACAATTTAAATCTTTGCAACTCTTTTGTGTCAAGTTCAATTTATTGAACATTGACATGGAAATTCACGTTATTGACCATTAGCAAACCATCTTGGGGAAATGGAAAGCGAGAGAGTCCAAAATGCAGGAAGTTAATTATGAAAGCTTATTAGCTGTGACCAGTGTTGGGTAAGGGTTACTTTAAAAGTAATCAAAGTACGTTACTGCATTACTTTTTTTTAAAAAAAGTAACCAGTTACTTTACTGTGTGGTTAGGGTTAGGGTTAGGGTTAACCCTCAAAATTAAAGTTATGGACCACTTGCCCTTCACTGAGATCCAGTTCTCCCATCACAGCCGTCACTTTGACCAGTAGAAACACACAACGATCTGCTGCCGTAGACAACTGTATGACAACAACACCCCAGCATTTTTAATATTTCCTCTAGGGATGTTACCACACAGAGTAAAAGGGGGAAATGATGGTGTGAAACAGCAGAGGCACTTTGTCAACCCGCTGACTTAACGTTACTGTCATTAGCATGGACACAGTAGCTTGATAGTTTACATATGGCGCTTCAAATGTAGCTCCTGCCATCTGCTGACGCTTTTAGGTGACTACAAAAACATGTCGGCTGGCACATGAACACACAAAGTGACTCAAATAATAGTCAAAGTGATAAAAATAGGACAAGAATAACCCGATGACATCACACACGCTGTGAAAGATGACCGGGGATAATTGGTGAGTACCAGCGTGTAGCGTGTACCAGGCATAATGCAAGTCCTGAGTAATATATGTCTGTCAGCAAGTCCTACTCCACCTATTTAGACTCCACCATAGACAACGGCAGCATTTCTCCGACCACGTAGCGAGCCACAAGCTCCATGGCTTCTTTCAGACTGATAGGTTTAACGTTATCTCCGTTATTAGAACCAAACCACAGCCGTTGCTGTTTCGGAGCTGAAGGAGTGTGCAGTGTTCTAAAAGTAACGGAAGTAACTGATGTCTTGTTTGAAAATGTACTTAAGTAACGCGTTAGGTTACTCGTTACTGCAAAAAGTAATCAAAGCACTCTAACGCATTACTTTGTAACGCGTTATACCCAACTCTGGCTGTGACGCACATTCCACTTTTATTTGGGGATGCAACTAACCATTATCCTCCTTATCCATGAAACAGCAAAAAACAGCAAAAAAGGTTTGTCACAGTCAACCCCAAAGTGATTACCTGTTTTGTTTGAACAACTAAGAATAGCAGCATATCCTCATAAAGGACAAGTTGGAATGTTGATAAACAATTAATAATCAATTGTTGAAATTGTTTTAGGTTATGGTGGTGGGTTAACTGTGCTACAAAAGAGGCTGGGTTTTAGAGTGCTATGAGCTATGAGAGCTATGTCTTTGAAAAACTTGGGGAAATGCATAACCCTCCCATCACCATTTTTTTAAACTTACCATTTAATGTGTGAAAGTAAATTTAAAGGTCGAAGACAAAGTCCTGGAGTTGAGAAAAAAAGCCTCAGATTTTAACTGTTACTGTGCATGTTGTGCAAACAGTTTATTTTTGGCCAAAAATTGAAAAATTGTCATTCTTACAATAATTTCTGTTTTTACATAGTCTGGCAATGACATATAGTATAAAACATGCCAATCCAGAAGGCTTGGAAGGCACATTTTCTTTAAATATCTGCAATAAAATAAATACAAAATGGAACCATGTAAATTTGTATGCCCCTCTTCTAAGCCACAAAAATATAAATCCTTCCCCAGTCCTTAAAAAAATATTAGCACACCATCCCTTGGCCCTTCATGAATAATTAACAGTCCCTAAATTATATAAAGTTATTGTTTCATTAGTCACCAAGCTAACAAGCTTGAAAACTGAAAAGAGGTTAAACAGCACAATATGGCAAAAACAGACTGGCTGACTGGTGCAAGCTTGTTCACATCTGGCTAGCCAAGGCCCCAGGAACACCGCCACGCTTCAAAGTCAATTTGATATGGTGGCCAAGCTGTGTAAGTACAACTTCTAGGGCTGTCACGTAATGCCACTGGGCAACAAAAAATCTGCATTGTCAAAGAGATGTTTGTAAACCAGTGGCTACATTTTGTGTTAGCATCACAACCCCTGTGAAATGACTCATTTCACTATCAGGATTTGATCCATTCGGTTTTAAAACATTAAAAGTCCAGAGGAGCTGCTCCATTACATCACTTTGTCCCCATTCAAGTGAGCAGAGGGCTAAGTTAGCCACACGGCCAGTCAAAGTCTGTAATGCGCCTGCTCTGTGGGATGAATGATGCAAAAATTCTGAGTAACTTTTTACCTGGGAAGTTGAACTTAATTGACTTTATGCACCACTGTGTAACTTTGATGGGAATTAACTGGGCCCTGCCTCCACCGCCGTATCCAGTTCTCTTTATACATTAGGCTAGTCTGTAAGCAGTCAGCTTGCAAGCCACAGTAGTTTAACTAGCCCTGTGTGTTGTCACTATGATGGACATAATATTGAGCATTTCTAAACATACTAAAGGCACAGGAAGTTGCACAGCAAAGTTCATCTATGCACCCTCACTAAACAGGCATTGTGGAGGCTTGCCACAATGCCTCAGTGCCACATCCAGTTCTCTTTATACAACTGTTTTGCTCGCCTGTAAACAGTTACCGTGCAAGCTACCGCAGTTCAGCAGCTAGCACTGCGAGTTGTGACTGAGTCACTCAAAAACTACCAGCACTGCCTCTTCATTGAATGTGCACAAATGAACTTTAATGTGCCACTGCGCCTTGAAGTACTTAGTACTAAATATTATGTTCATCATTTAGATTCTCAATGTTTGTGTATGTGTGTGTCCAATAGCTGAGAGCTGATTTCCATATCATATGCTACTTTTGGACTGCTGCTCATTTCATCAGATTTGAGGCTTATAATTTTATAATTTACGACCCATGAGCTCTCTAAAGTTGCTATGAATTGCTAATTTGATTTTAGATTTTATTTTATGATTGTCATATGGTTGCTGGCTCTGCTGCCATATCACGCTGTCATTTGCAATCACTGATTTCATCTCTGCTTTTTCTTTCTTAATCTCTATCTGTCCTCCTTTTCTTTCTTTCCCTCCCTCCTCTCTGCTATTTTACCGTATTATGGCTTCTTTTAATTTCATTATCACCAGCCTGACGTGGGTTCAGCTAAACCAAACTCAGCCAAATCCCGCCCATCCACCCTCTCCACCAATGGCGAGGCCACCTCGGCCAAACGCCCCTCCCCCACCTCAGCCAATAAAAAAAGCCCTGTACCCAAGGTGACCACACCCACTGCCGCCAAGCGGCCGCCAACAGCAACTGGCTCCACCAAGGCTGCCAAGGTGAGTATAATACACACGGGAAGATCTGTTTCTCCTATGCAAATTGGTTGATTGTATATTTTCCATTTTTAAAACGATTTTACTTTGTCAGTCTGTGTTTTTGTGGACTAGTGAAATATCCTCACTGTTCAAAATCACATTTAACTCAATCCAAATGAAGTGAATCCCTGAAGTGTTGTTGTTTATCTAGGATACTTTGGGAAAGTGGACTTGGTGTATCCCAACATGCATGTCTGGTGTTAATCATCAACCAGAGACAATGCTGGAGGATATGAGCTAAGCTGATGAGTGTTGTTTTTGTTTTAATCTCATCAACTGTTATTTATAACAAATAATGTTTTGGTATTAATCTTTCAAATATGTTGTTCTATTAAAATAAGGTGCAGTTAAGACGGAAAGTCTCCAGCAGCCTCATACAGGAACTCAAAGAAATGTTTACCTCCTGTTAGATTGCCCCCAATTTAATAAAATGTTATCAGGCCAGTCTATTCAGCCTGTGCTCAGTAATGATTGTTGTCATAATGATGTTTTTCTGTATGACATATGAGGCTATGAAAAGCTATATAAGCTATCTGTGATCATAATGACAGCATTTATGGATTAACCTCCATATTACTCAGTTATTTTACATAATAATGTGGATGGGCTAGAATCCTTATTAAAGGCACCCATCATATCAGTTTACCACAGTGTATAAATCAGCTGCCCAGGCCTGTTCCTCTGAGTCTAAAGAAATACAAAATGTCATTCAATCGTCAAAATACACAAGGCAGAAATACAAGACTTGTAAGTTAGTGGTCTGTCAGATATTCTGACCGTAAGAACTAAATGTCTGTCCAGATATTATTTTAAGAATCCTCACATCCCACTTGCCAGACATTGTTTGTATTGCTTGATACTTCAAGGTTAAAATCAGTATTACTCATATTTTAGACTAGAACTAATATAGATTATGTGCAGCTGTGAGAACTATTAGTAAGCTGAATATGTTCAGCCTGTCCGTCTGATAAAAGTTACCAGTGACCACATTTATTCTGTCAACAACACAGAACTTTATTGTGCAAAATCCGGTTATTAAAATCGAAATCCCTACATTAAAATTAAAAAAATGAAAAAAAAAACTTAATGATAATACACAGGTAAAAGAAGAATACAGTGACTGTTTGGCACATAGACTCTGTGATCTCACTCTTGTGTGATGAGATTGATAGTAGCAGACGGCGTCCTGTCCTCAATGGACAATAGAAAATATGTTTGGGAAAAGCAGATCTTCTCTGCATAGACTTCAGAAAGAAAGGACGCAGTCATCTCACTTTGAGTGCGTTAGGGGACACACCATATTTTTTGTGAGCAACAAATCTGTGTTGAAATCAACAGGACAAGAGCTAGTTAACGTTAGCTGTTAGCTGTTAGCAGCCAGTGGCCTCAACCAACAGCTAACGGAGGTTGCATTGAGTTTCATTATAAATATGTTCACATTTTTTTCAGGAAGAATGAGCATTGGCTTAGGGTAAATTCTAACATTATAATGATGCATTTAATGTAATCTGTAAAATGTGGGTTTTGGCAGGAAACTTGAATAAATACAGCTGTTTGAAGGAGAAATTTGTCGATGTTTCCACAGCAGTATAAAATAGATATTGGAGAGGAAATTCTGATGTATTATATAAAGTAACAAGATAATTGAAGTAATATTTTTTTAAAAGATATTTTTCATGTGAAATTAGGTTATTTATTCAACGTTGTTTGATAATGTGTATGTGTTGGCTGTGTTTTTGACTATCTGTTTTTTAAATGTCAACCCATGATTAAACAATCGATGCATTCCCACCATCATATATCATAAATCTCTTTCCTACCGTGGCTTTTTAAGCTCTTGTACCTATACGATCCTGTAAGACTGACATCAGTGACCGTCCATCATACATATGTCTATACATCCCATTCTTTTGAAGGCAATATCTCAAGAACGCCTTGAAGGAATTCTTTCAACATTGGCACAACTGTCCACAGGGACTCAAGGATGAACTGCATAGATTTTGGTGGTTAAAGGTCGAAGGTCAACGCCACTATGACCTTGCATCAGTCTCATTTTCGTGAACTTGATATCTCAAGAAAACCTAGATGGAATTTCCTTAAACTTGGCAAAAACATTCACTTGGACTCAGCTATGAGCTGATTAGAATTCGGTGGCCGGAGGTAAAAGGTCAAGGTTACTGTGATCTCACAATGCATGTTTTTGGACAAAAGTCAAGAATTCATACACTAATTATGACAAAATTTCACAGAAATGTCCAACAGGATAAAATGATGAAGTGATGATATTTTATATCCAACAGGTCAAAGGTCAACTTCACTATGACATCATAATGTTCTGCGAAAACACTTTTCTGGCCATAACTTAACATCATTTCTCAGGAGCAGAAGGTTAGACATTTGGTCAGATATTTAATTGGTGACACTCGTCCTGGGTGTCCATCTTGAAACTGTACTAACTGTATAGATCTTCTTGGCTGCCGGGGAGAAAAATATGTGAGGCATCCATGTTTTCACAGACAAGGATGTGAAGTGCAACTTGACCGGTGCACGGAGGCATACAACTGCAGGCAGTAGTTCTGTCTTTTTTTTAGGGTCCGGGCAGCTAAGCTGCCAGGACACTATTGTAATCCTAGGTATTCTTCTTGTTTCTTCTTCCGAGGAAATCATACTTCCCATGGGTGAAAACTCACCAAACTTTGCACAAAGGTCCAGTCTCATGCCAGACATCCTCAGCTGTAAACTCAAGCCAATAGTCCTGATGGTGGCGCTACAGCAGGCGTCTAAAGTTCAAAACTTTGAAAATTTATAACAAATCAACCATACCTGCTACAGCTTCACAACTTTCATCAAACTGTAGCCCCAATACTGAAGAAACTTTGTACATATTAAAAATTATGAAGTTCATCCTGTTTTTGTTTTTTTTTTTCAAAAACTGTAAAACTTCTTAAACCTATCTCCTCCCACAATTTTTGCTCAATTGACACCAAACGTGCTACAGAGCATCTTCAGACTGTCCTACAAAAACTACGTTTCTGACCTGACCTGACTGTAAATGGTACTATAAACATATACTTGCAAATTCTTGCCAAATAAATCTTCAATGTTCATAAAAAAAATGACATGTCATGGAAGATGATGTGTGGCAAATTTCAGAATTTTATCTCAAAAACTGAATTTTTTTTTACAGCATTTTGAATTTTGCTGTAATGTGAACAATGGGAGTCAATGTAAAAATGGCAATTTTAAACATCAGTTTTTCACTTATGGAGCAAATCAAACATCTCCATGCTGTCTAGATGCAATATGTGTATTTTCAGATTTTTGTTTCAATAACTGAATTTTTTACAGTGGTTTGAAATCTGCTTTTCCATGCATGGACGTCTGCTAAACCTGCACGTCTGGCTTAGTCAATTTGTGAAGCTACACATGGATTGTCTCTGACTAATTAGCTCAGTGAGATAGAAATTGATTTTTAGTCTCAGAGATTGTGAGTTCAAGCCTCAGCTGATGCAAAAGGAAGATTGTGTTGCTAAATTCCTAAATGTCTTCCAGTCCTTCTGCTTGTTGCTCAGAATTGCCTACAAATGCCCGGACCCGACCCATCACTACACCGCAGCTATATTTTTTTTTTTTTTTTTTTAATCTAACTATGAGACATAAATCCTCCTCCTTCCTCTCCCATCCTGTTTGTCATAAGTCTGTCTACTGTTTCTTTCCTCCCTCCCTCTCTCTCTCTCTCTCTCTCTCTGTCTCTCTCTACTTATGTAATGGTTGCACGATTGGCCTCTCATAACACCGGAAAACTGGATAACATCGCTTTCATGCACACAGCAGCGACAGTACATGCAGACAAACAGATAAACTCTCATACTCACAAACAGTCAAATAAACACCCCCACAGCTCATCTGTCTGTGTGCTGTGATTTCCAGACTGCAGAAAATGAGAAACGCCCACCTGTGCCAAAGGCCACGCCCACACCCCGTGCGACTGCCAATAAGAATGGCTCCTCTGCGACTCCTGCAAGTAAACCTGCTGGTACGTGCACACACACACTTTCACAGTTTGCACAATATCTTCATTTCTGTTATATCTGCAGCATCTCCCTGCCCTCTGTCCCCGATTGTGTGATATGAACACTGTTGTCACAGACAGTATCTCCACTCTGCTCTGGCTAGTTCATAGTGTTGAAAGTGCAACATGACCTCTACAACAGGACCTGAACTCTCTACGGTAGCTTGGAAATGACTCACAATGTAAACTGGCACCACTCCAGGCAACAGGCAAACTGAATTGCTACCATATGTTACACTTTATCGGATTCAAGAGCTGGCTTTTGAAAACACCAGACTGGTATTTTTATCCGCACATCACAAACAGTATCTCACCTCTCCCAGAGAGGAAGCTATGACTCAGTCAGAGCTATGATAGTCTGCTTTTTGTGCACTTCAGCTCAGCACCCTCAGAGAATATGATTCATTCACCCAGTTCACAGTGCTGGGTGTTATGTACTGTTAGGTGCATATTTCATTTAGTTGCATGAGTGAACTCCATTACTTTTGTATCTGTTGCCTCGATGGCAGCCGTTTAGTCAGAATTCATAATTCTTCTGCCATGTGATGACAGCATTACATGCAGCAGGACTTTATCAACATGATGGACACGTTGTCACTCCTCCATAAACGGTGAAATGACTCATTTTTGCTCAGATGGCCTGCAACACAATTTTTAACTCACCAGAGGCCCTTAAATCTCCTGTACAGATCATTCAGGAACATTTGACAGCTAATAAGTGAGCGGCCAACTGCAGGATTCTGTCGGCATAGCAAGACTTTAGATTGACAGCCAATCACCTTCTTCTTTTGCTTTTGATGTGCTTTTGGCAATAGAAAAATAGTTGACAAGTTCCAGCTGTTCAGAGTCCTCCAGTGTTCTACAGTTTTATATATCACAACAAATAATGGAACATCTCAGTGTTTGCTGAATAGTTGCATTTATTGCTGAGCCACATGGGGGAAAAACTCTACCAACTACCCCACGGCCATGTTGCTTTATCTCCTTATAAAGTCGCTATGGAAAACCAATCCATTCTAGCCAACTCCTCAAATGCTGACGCTTGGTCGATGTTCCTCGGCATCTGATACTGAGGAACCGAGACACCCTCAGAGTCTGTATGAGACATATTGGTCCGTGTCATTATTAGATGCTCAAAGCAACCGATATATCAAAAAAACAAAAACAATTGAGAAAGTCCATGTAGGAAGGAGGTCAGGGTGGATGGGTTTATTTTGGAAAAAAACACTGAATGCACAGTGGAAACTGTACATTTCCTGTGAACACAGAGGTTTATTTTGAAAAAAACATATGCATGTTACAAACGGAAATTGGCACACTGTCCCAGATGTGTCGAAACTGATGCTAAGGGACCTAGAGCAGCAAATATAGATGCATTGGGCTACTGATTATTATATTATTTGATGAGCTGAGAACACTTTTCAGTTACATTTAACACACATGGAGCGACAGTAGCATTAATTTTGACTCGTGACTGACCACCAACGAAAAGAAGTCTATTTACGCTCTGCTCTGCTAAATGCTTGTTTCTTTACCAGTTATCCAGAATTGGGTTTATCAGAGCTTTGTTGCTAAAAACAGCTAACTGCTTCAAAGTTGATGGAAACATTTAGAACACGGGCATTCATTTTTTAGTTGAGTTTGGAGTGAGACAGTACAATGACTTCAGATTTTACATGGTCATAGTCAGGGTCAACAAAAAACAATCCTCTAATGGAGGACATTTTTTTTAATTTATGAAAGCTTAAGAATTAACATTTTAAATGTGTTACAGTATAATTTGCGCTGACTTTACCTGTGCAGTAATGTGCATAGTGTGAAACTGCTTCAAATTATGTCAGGTTGTAGTCAGGAACATTTTTAGTTGAAATGTTCGTGCCTCTTAGCAAACCTGTTATGGAAACTGTTTTATAGGCCTTCTTTGCCGACTTATATGTGGTATATGACATGTGAGAAATTATTGCTGTAATGCAAGTGTTTCTTTGTCCTTTTTGGCTGCTCCAAGTACCGGTGTCATAATAACACGAATAGATGCACATCAAAATCAAAGCAACAGCTGGCTTGACCAGGTTTTCACAAATGAGGACTCACTTTACCACAGTGTTTTAGTGTTGCTGCAGTTATATGAGTTACATGAGTGTTGAGGTATTTAGTAAAGGCTATCAGAATCATGTGTCACTATTCTTTTTAAAGTTGTTTTCTATGTTTCCTGCTTACAGCAAACAAGAATGACAAGACTGAGAACAAGACAGGAGAGGCCAAGAAACCCAAAACTACAGGTAACAACCTCAGAGAAATGACAGATGGTCAGAAACAGTACTTATTTTATTATGGTTCCTATGGAATTCTAAATGACACTAGAATAAAATAAAGGCTATGGATAGAAAATCTATATATGGTCATTCAGTCAAAGCTGCTTTGAGCACCTCTAAAGCTGGGCAGAATGAACCTGTGACTGTTATACTGGTATGTATGGATCAGTTGACCAGCCATGATGTAAGGAAGATGACAGAGAGAGAAAGGCAGCATTACTTTGTGTCATGTACCAAGGATGAAAGGAAGAAAAGGTCTGAGAGATACAGACAGTATGGTCTGTCTGTTCTGTGTTACAGCAAGGTTCAGTTTTATATTACAGCAGTTAGGACATATGATCATTGATCTGCACAAACTGCAGACAGCAGTGACATGAGAGAAATCCATCCATTGTCTGTCATCCAGATTGTTAATTACTCAGACAATTATTTAGGCGTTGTGACCCCCTACATCAAACTGCACATCAAATGACAATTGATCTGGCAGAAATTTGGCCTGATTCCCAATTTGGGGTTAATTGGGGCTTAATCTGTACAGTGTCTATAGGAAACGGTGTCTAATTTTTACTCTCCAATTATACAAATAACCATATCATTGATCACTGGTATATTATATTACATGTAAACATGATATGTTGATCAATACCAGTACCTCAGTGATGAATAGTAAGACCAGGAAGCTCCTCTTCTTTCCTCTTTACTCCTCTTAATCGTTAGTTCACTTATTCATGACTTGTGAAATAAAATGGTTGCACATATTAATTCTGTGAATGTTTAGTGTATTTATTTTAGGTCATTTATGTCTATACACTGGATTAAGTCACTGTTTCTTCCTTACTGTGTAGCCCGTCCTCGCCCAGCCACCACCACCACTCCTGCTGCCTCTACTAACGGTGAAAACACTCACCGCCGCCGTGTCATCACTAAACCCCCAGTGCCCAAGCAAACCCCGATGGAGAAGAAGCCGCCGGTGCCCCGTGCTCCTCGAACCCCCAGGCCCATTAACGCTCCGACACCTGACCTGAAGAACATCCGCTCCAAGATCGGATCCATTGACAACATCAAGTACCAGCCTGGCGGAGGAAAGGTAGGACCACACAGACAGTACAAGAGAGGTCTATGAATAATTCAGAACAAAGATGTACCTGTCAAGATTACTGAAATGCTGCAGAATGATTTTCTTGTATCAGCAAATGATTTGGCTCCAGTTGGTTTGTAATTCAAATAGCTGCTATGTGCTGTACATCATAATAACATCTTTTAGTCAGAGGGCTTCCTCTACACTGGGACAGGACTTGCTGTCAGAACAAATGCTAATCAATCAGTCCATGAACAGTGTTAAATCTCAACTTGTTTGAGGAATAATATCCTGGTAGTTTGCTCAACAAAGTATAAGTGCTGCTGCCCTGCAAAGTTAATAAAATTACTACTTTACAGTCATAACAGCTGACAAAATAATCATAAATACAGTTCAGTGGCAGCAGCTGTGATGCATGATTGGCTCTAATCACATATAGTGAGTGATCACAGGGAGGGGTACAGCTGCCACACAGACCAAACACATTGGAGCCAAAGAAAGTAGAAAAAGTGATGTACAATACACATTGTTCTATATATTTCCTTATAATGTGTGCATTTACTGTGTACTAGTTATATGACAAACACATGTTAAGCAGCAACTATTTCCTAAGTAAAGATACGGTGGAGTAATGGCATCCTGAGCAGGGAATGAGGTCGCGCTTAGTCTGTGTGTGTTGTGATCCGAGCTTCTCTGTTTGTTATGTATATCCCACTGGCTAGCTAATTACCGCTGCTCTGCACTGTGCTCATACGCCAGTTATCATTGATATGGGCAGGGCATTGTCGTAGAAGCATAGTGCACACCCTCTGGTTACCCCTTGCTAACTCCGATAAGTCTTACAGCACTATTGTCATTGATAGCACTGTTTACAATGTTAGCAATGTTAGCTGCTAGCTGGCTCAGCCACCTCCATGTTGAGAGCCGTGTGCAGACATTCTGAATCATATATATGATCCCAGTGTCATATAGAGCTCCTTTAATAACTTAATAATTTTTTTGTGGCATGTCTTTCCCATTCCATAACAAAATCAAATCATAACACAGAAAACAATGAAAAGAGGTTATTGCATTTCAGTGTTGTCCAGCAGAGAGCAGCATAGATACAAAATATACAAAATACTGTTGTTAGTGGTCATGAGGAAGTTTTTTTTTTCTTTCTTTCTTTCTTTTTAAATGAATGCAAAATGTTTCCATCCTGTAGCCTAACATTCTAACCTTGATAACATCAATTAGCATAGCAGTCAACACCTACAGAGAATTCTGCCAGTAATATCTCCTTTAGCATCTGTGCAGCTTTGTGCTGGACAACATGCAATGCAATACATCTCTTCACTTTGTTTTCAAGTGAAAAAATTCAATCAATTTTATTTGGTACATGTAATCATATAAGGTACAATCCCAGTGAAATTTAATCCTGCCAGTTCCTAGGAAGAAGAATAAATACATGCTTGTGATTGGTGTGGTGGGTTCTCAAGGAGTGTCCGCACTGAGGGTCCTTGTGGCCTGAGGGTAGAGCCTTATCCTTGTAGTGTCTGGTTTAAACATCCTTTATGCAGGGTAGCACAGGGCCTGTGGTGTGTTCAGCTGAACAGACCACTCTGTGAAAGGCCTTGCGGTCCTGTTCAGGACTGTTTCCATACCAGGCAGTGATCTATAAGGGGATACTCCAAATTTCCTCAAGCGTCTAAGATAATACAGTCTGATACAGTGCTCAGGTCAGGCCCACAGTGATGTGGACACACCACAGCTGTGTTGTCAGCAAACTTGATGATGGTGTTGGAGTCTGAAGTGGCTACACAGTCGTGTGTGTACAGGGAGCACAGCAAGGGACTTAAAACTCAGCCCTGGGGTGCCCCAGTGTTAAGGATGCGGGTGTGTCTGCCCACTCTCACCATCTGGGGTGTCCCTGTCAGGAAGTCGAGGATCCATATGAACAATGGGGTGTTTAATCCCAGCTCCTTGAGCTGTGTGACGAGCCTGAAGGGGAACTGTGGTGTTAAGCGCTGAACTTTAGTCAGTGAAAAGCAATCTCACATAGCTTCCTTTCTTGTCCAGGTGGGATATCATGCTGTGCAGTAGTGAAGTGGAGGGTATCTGCAGGTTTACGGGGTATACTCACCTCTTTTCTGGCCGTTTACAGTAGACCCACCTATCAGCCAAAAAGCCACTGGGAAATATAGAAGAGTATATCCACTTCCTCCTTGGTAACCTACCCATCTACCTAGTGCTACACCCAGCTCATCAACTACCACTATCCTACTGGTCGTGTGGAGGATGTCATCTGTGATGTCTTCTGTAGATTAGAATGGAACAGTAGGCAGCTGTAGTGGGTCCAGTGTGCTGGGTAGTGAGGAGCAGATGAAATCTTCAACCAGCCGTCCAAAGCACTTCATCATCACAGAGGTGTGCAGGAGTCATTCAGGCATGTTGGTTTTGCTTTCTTGGGCAGAGGACTGATGATGGGCTCGTTGAAGCACACGGGTATGACAGACTGAGCCAGTGACAAGTTGAATATCATTGTAAACACCATAGCTAGTTGTTCAGCACATACTTTGAGGACCCGCCCACTGATACCACCTGGCAGAACTGAGTCTGCAGCATTTGTAACAGCATATTGTGTGGCAGATCTTCTGCGGATAAAGTGGCTTTGTCTGTAGAGAATCATTGTTGGTCTTGATGCAAGGCTGGTGTGTAAATAGATTTCATGAACACATTAAGAATGCGATCCTTAGATCCTCATACAGATGATAACTGATAACTGAAACCGATAGAAGATCACTGCATGCTCAGTCATGGATTCTACTAAATGCACTGGACTGAGTCACATTTGTGGACCTCTCATACAATGCAAACAGCACAGTGTATTGTGGTGATTAGCTGTATAATAGTGGATAAGATTTGGGTGGGTGGAGAGGGGAGGACATGCCCTGCTCACAGTATTGCTCCAATTAGCATTTGTAATGTGTTCAATTAGGGGAGGTAATATGTTGTTTTTAAGTACGCGCATATAACTCACTATTACATTTGATACAGCATATTGGCTTTAATTTAATCTCTCAGCCATTACTTTCATCTTTTTAGGGTTGTTGTTTTTTTCTGATGCATTATAGTTTCTTGCCGTACCTCTCCAGATGTTTGTAAGTTTTCATCTCCCAAGATCTGCCTGTAGTTCTGGAATTGCTTCATTTCAATCTTCTCTGCTTTTATATGTTGTTGTAAACATTTGTCAGAGGTGCAGAAGTAAAAACTGTCTTTCTGTGCTCTAAAAAATGGGTTAATTTTCATCTTTTTTACTTTAGTATCTTTCTGTCCCATCTATTAATATTTCATTAACCGTCTTCAGCAGGCAGGCAGCAGTGCATATGGCTGTAACTGGCTGGGTAGACAACCTTTGCAAACCTTTTAAGATTTATCATTCCAGCATAGACGTCATCTCTGCCCTATTTATGCAGGAAACCACATGCATGCTCCTTTTTACCCTGTTTCATATTCACAGTGATTCCTCACTCCCACAACCTGTATCATTTAGACATGAGCTCATGGCCAATTAACATTAGATCAGCGTAGAGAAGGAGCTGCGGTTGCCCTCCAAATGGCTTTGTGAAATTGACCTAATGTTGCAGAGTCTCTGGTTGTCGGCATCAAACTGTAATGTTTGGGCAGTATTCACTCTCTCAGGCAGATGTACTGTGTTTTGCAGGAGCAGGTTTGTTCCTGCTGTGTTGTCTCTCTTCCCTTTCAGAGACATGCTCCTACTCTTTTTGTCAGTCTGTCAGAATGAAGCCATTATACGCACACAAACACATTGCGGCCCTGCATCACAATAAGTGGCACTGACTCATGCAGTCTCCAGTGATGCTAATATTGGTTTGTCTATTATGCATTTTAATATTTTCCATTCGACAGGAGCTTATTGGTCTAGTAACCTTTCCATCCAAAGTATAGCACTGGTGTTGTTTGTCTGAACAATACTACATACTCCAGTAATGTGACATTTGACTGTTGTTTTCTGGTTGTTTAATTATTCTTACACTCTTTTACATGTTTCTGATCAACTCTTGTCACTGAAAAACTGTAATGTATTGGTACTAATCTAATGTAATTTTTTATCATGTTTTGAAAAGTGCTCCATCTGCTCCAGTTCACTTTCATTTGCCATTTCCCATCTGATACAGTGCATCTGATTGGCAGTGCTACAAACATATGTACACATATTTGTTTATTATCCTCCCATTTGATTGGCCCATAATTACATCTAATTAGTGCTACTACTATCAATCATTTACAGTGATTCATACACCCACACATTTGCCAAATAAATTTGATTATATAGCTCAGTTCACTTTGCTTCTTTTTTAACCATGCTCTTATTTCTCACACAATCATACACTTCCCTTTTAATTGGCTGTAACAACCCATACAATCATCTGATTGGTCCAACTGCTAACCCCACCAGTTCCCATGTCCCCACCCCTCCACCTGCTCTTCCGACCCGTTGTGTTGTGGCGTGTGGTTGGTTGGAGGTTGTATTGACCAAGGGGGTGGTTGTCTCCCCAGGTCTCCTCCACCCCGAACAACAAGGCATCAGACCCCTCCACCCCTGCCGCCAAGGCCAGAGTGAGTCCCTACCATCTACACCCTCACACCTCACACACACACATCCTCCCACCTTCTCTCTGTAGCCACCACATACACTGTCCATTCTACATCCACCCACAACACACCACACCCTTGCTGTTTACAGGTGGTAACACCACATAAAAAAAACATATGAGCATACTATGTATAAAGTATAAATATATACTATAGTAAATACTACACTCCTATTCTAGTTATATATAAATATAACTAGTAAATATCAGTCCACAGTTCTTTCATTTTGACTGTTACCAAACAACAGTTTTTTAAGGGAGACTGAAAGGAACATTTCCAGCATCACTCTTTTCATGTGAGCAAATAAATCTCAAAATATATCTAAACCAATTTTCTTTGTGGATATTGTTTCATGTACAACAGTTATCACTGTGGCAACAAGCAGTAATTACAGATTACTGGCATTTTGAATTCCCCTACATTTCCTAATAT
Source organism: Epinephelus awoara (assembly GCA_035609425.1). Lineage (NCBI taxonomy): Eukaryota > Metazoa > Chordata > Actinopteri > Perciformes > Serranidae > Epinephelus > Epinephelus awoara. The sequence goes on from CM069306.1 coordinate 33,833,456, forward strand.
TCCCTAGAGCCAGTCACTTTAAATGTATCATCAGGGCCTAATTGTTCAAAAGAAATCGGATCAGATTTCAGCTATTGGATAAGATCAAATCTTGAAAATGTGTTGTTCAAGAGAGAAAAAAGGATTCTTAAAGTGTTTAGATCATGTAATCCTGCCTTGGTTTTATTCTGGATAAAACTTTCAGTATGTGTTGTTCAAAACTTTTTAGTAGGATCGGTGTACCTTAGATTTTGGGTGGATTTCAGGAACAAAGTGTATTAAATTATTATTATTATAAATTGTACATTATTTATATTTTGCATTTAATACAACAGGTAATGATAAAGTAGACCTATTAAGCCTGTTAGTACAGTAAAGTGAAAACAAAGGATTTTGTCCCCATAAATAATTCCCTAGATAGATGTCAATATCAAACAAAAATTATCTAAAGTTACAGTCTCCAAGATTTCAGTTTTAGTCTCATGGCAGCCTTTACAGCAATAAGTGGTAATTGCAGAATGTTTGTTGGCAGACTGCCTACACAGTGATATGTGGTTCCATTCAGAGCACTGGTTATCCAGATTTGGTCCTCTTGAAAACTTTCTATCTGGATCAGGGGAAGCAAATCCAAACCAGCACAAAAGTAAGATAGATTAGGTGATTCTGAATAGCAAAAGATGGGATTTCCCAATTCCGACTATTCTGATACAGAATCAGTTTTGAACAACAGGGCCCTACCTAGCGGAGAGGTAGACATGAGGTGGTTGTCCTAGAGGGCAACTGTGGTACCGCAATAAAATATGGAACATATCAAACTAAAGGAGGAATACCATAACTAAGGATACTCCAAATAGTAGTACTATTTATTTTTTTTAAATGTGAAAAGAGCCCAGTACAGACAAGACAGCAGCAGTGTTATGAGGCGTAGCTAAGTGGTTCTGGGAGCCCTTGATACTTCACTGGTTTTACTGCATCTTGTGTTACCCAGAGATACTCACTGAAACAGAGACATTCAGAGACAAGCCATCCTATCATACACAAGAAGCAGTTTGTATGTCAGTGAGGGATCATGTCCTTGTCGCTGCCCCTCTTTTAGGTCACTAAACCTGGAACAAAAGGGTGAACATTTTTTACATTTTACATACAGATAAGAAAACAGGTTTCTCTTCTATAATTCGAGCTCTGATTCGTTTTTACAGCTTAGCTCTACCTTTGCTTGAAAAGTGCCTTTTGTATATTCTGCAGCAGATAGCTTTGGTTTCATAGGGTCATTCTACACTCCACGATTTCCTCTCATTTCCATTTCCATTTTCATCACATCCTAACATTTACCTCCACTGAGCTTCGTATACTGTTCAAGGCATCAGCCAAACTACAATCTGTTTTCTAGCATTATCATCATCTACATCTCTTTATATCAACACTTTCAAAGGACACCCCAGTGTGGATCGATGATGCATTTTACATGATGTTACTACTTGTACAAAATAAATTGATTGAAGCTGCTGCTGTGATAAGGAAGAACTAGAAATTGCTTCGCAGCAGTTCCAGTGCAAAGAAGGAAGGAGTGCAGATATGAATATAAAATAACAATAAGGTGCTACAGGTTAATAATATAACTCATAAAATATTAACAGGTTAATAGTAAGGATTAGTGTAGGTGGGTTGGATATAGATATGTATTTACAAAATCAAACCTGAAGTATAGGTCAGTGTAAGTGTGTGTTCAGAATGCTTCCATGATGCCTTGATATTGGATGTTACGTCTAATCTAGTAATCCAGAAAAAAAGAGAGAGATTAAGTAAGTAGAGCAGAACATAGCTGATATGGGGCTGGAACCAACTCAGCACCTCATGTCTCTGCTGTTCATCTCTCTGCATGAGGTAGATCTTAAGTAGTTTGGTAGGTAGGGAGGTAGAGTTGTGAAGTTTGATTGCAACAGACTAGGCTGAAGGTGCTTCTGTGTGACCATCACATGGTCAGAGGATGAGAGTCTTTGTCCAGCATCCTCCCTGACACCACCAGCAAAGAATCAAGCTTCACCCCCAGGACAGAGCCAGTTTGCATTGTTGATTCTGTTGGCAACTGCCCTCACCCTGCTGCCCCAGCACAGCACAGCAAAGACAACAGCAATGGCTACCACAGACTGTTAGAACATCCTGAGCATGGTTGGCTCTCAATGATGTCCACAGCACTTAGCCTCCATCCTCTTGCTGATGCAGCCCACAATTGCGAGTTATCATAGAACTTCTGCATTTGGCAGAACTTAGAGTCCAACATGTAGAGGGTGAACGGGAATTGTGACAGAACCCTGTAGGGCTCCAGGTCGCTCACAATATTGTCAGTCAAAGTGTGTTAAAGTGTTTTTGTTCACCTTGGCCTGACTATCAGTGTACATTGATTTTAGTGCGACTAAAGGCTACTCCCACAGATGTCGCTGTATAACACAGAAATGGCCTCATGCCTTTTGTGCCAGTCTACACACTCTTGCAAACACCACTGCAAACCTCCACAGATAAGTTGTGAATTTGAAACATTGTGGTTTGCAGGCTCACTGGCTGTGTGTGGCTCAATGCAAGACACAAATAATACACAAATGGCATTGTTGGAAGTGTTAACAAACAAACAACCAAAGAACAGCCTTTTCTGGTTTCGTTCACTTCTTGCGTGCTAGTTGCAGATTTGTCCACTGCACCAACGTTACAGGACATTGCAAGGATGACAGTGCAACAGTAGGTTCACATAAATGCTTATAGATGGTTTACACAGGTGAAGAGAGTACAAGGCACAAAGGCACGAAAGTCATCCTGAGAAGGATCTCACCAGTAAAATGACTGCGTGTCTTCAGTCATGAGGTATGAAGTATGGTCACCTTTCCCTGGTTTAGTTTCATTTAGTCCTTTTCCTACACTTGGAGCAATAATGGCAAACATTTTCAGCATCCTGCAGTGTCCCTCTTTTGCATTAGCAACATTCCTTACTAAAATTCAGGAGACATGACGAACCAACTACTACTACAGGTGTAATAAAATAGATAGAGGAAAACTTAGACTCTGTTTAGAGGCTACTGAGCTTTGTGTGTGTGTGTGTGTGTGTGCGTGTACGTGTGTGTGCGCACACGCTCATGCGTACGTGTGCTAACTGCTCAGTGAGTCATCCTTTGCTGGTGCCACCTGCGTCATCATGCCATTTTCATCCTGGAGAAAGAGGCTAAGACAGAGACACAGAAAATAGAGGATGGCGTCAGAAGTCTGCTGCAGGGCTTTTTTACAATACAACCAAAGAGGCAATGAAACTGATATCACAACACAATGAGCAGGAGTTATGTTGTGGCAGTGAGAAGGGGGGGGTCCCTTTAATTCCTCAGTGGTAGAACACAAACAACTGACGATGCATAAATGTGAGCCTGCTTGATTAAAGCAATACATCAAGATTGTTAGAAAATGAACAGTTGAAATAGGGATTAGGGGCAGAGAATTGAGAGATTTAAATCCCTGGTAGGTTAATAGTTTCAATGCAGCATGCTGACTGTTCATTGTGCATTATGTTGAGCGGCAAGCAACAAGCATTATCTTACAAGTGAGATTAAGGATAACTGCTCTTGTTTTTACGGTTGCCAGTGTTTCATGTGTCCTGAAAATGGTTAAACTCCTTTTGTTGGGGTAGAGGTGATACAGCTAAAATTTATTCTTAAGTGAGACACACCAAACTGAAAACAGCTTAAAGACCCTGATTTTACCAGGTCTCATGGTTTACTGTTTTTACTGTCTAGTTTGGGACGAGGAGATCATTGCAACAAGCAGAGTAAACGGAGAGGAGTATCCTCTGTCTTCTGTTAGTCTGCCTTATGCCCAGTCTCTGCAATAAAAGTGATGAACTACAAGCTTGTACCTACTAACATGATAGGCGCATTATGAGACAATGGGCCCCTGGGCACAGATACGCAGGAGACCCCACAACCTCTCCCACACAGGTGGAAGACACATTGACTTTTGGTTTGACCTCTTTTTTGTTGTTGCTGTTGTGCGTCTCTCAATCCGTATGCGTCTATTTGTAGTTTTGTGTGTCCGTGCGGATGTTTGTTTCTCTTTGTAGTCATTTTGTTTCTTTTTTGGGTCATTTTGTGTCTCTTTGTAGTCTTTTGGTTTATTTTATTTTGTGCCTCTGTTGTCATTTTGTTTCTTTTTTGGTCTTTTGTGTGTGGCTTTGTGGTCATTTTGAGTCTCATTCTGCTCAGTATATGTTCATCTGAGTGACATTTTGCAGGTGTAGGCAGGGGGGCTCCTGACACCTTCGGACCCCCTGTGCCCAGTAGGCCCATCCAGTAATCCATCCATAACTAACATCATGGCACCAGAGACACTTAGCAGTGACTGAGATGCGGACTTGGATCTGGATACTTTTCATGCTTCAGATCTCTTGCTGTGAAAACACAGACATCAATTCACATTTATCTCCAGTACAGTTGCACTGCTGAACTGCAGGTCATTTTAATCCTACTGATCACTTGATTTGTCCTTTTTGTATTTGTTGTATTTATGGTGACCCTTTGAAACTTATTTATGTGTTTAATTATTTTTCATATTTATTTATTTGCTCAATCATTTATGTTGCGTTACGTTTATTGGCTTGTTTGGTTTGTTTGTTTTGTTTCCTGGCTCTTTTTGGTGTCTTTGTGTTATTACCTTCTCTGCAAAAATATAAAAGAAATGGCATTCAACAGATGATGCAAGTTATTTTGCTTATCACTTAAAATTTGGGCTGACCATTGCACTGAACTCTCTAAATCTGTGTGTTGCTTTAAGAAAATCCAGACAGCCTGGCCAACCAAACCATGCAACATGGACTTAGAGTTTGTGCATCAGTCATTAATCAGGGCAGAAAACAGGCTCATAGGTTTATGTACAACGCTCCACGATCTGAAAGGAAAATCTTTTGTCTCCCGCACCCCGGTATTAGTCCCTTGCAGTTGCTTCTCTGCTTAGAACAGCATGTTTTAACACAAAATCACCAAGTGTTCTATGTAATGTTCTGTTGCATGTGCTGTTTCCCCTTCAGTGTTTGTCGTGTGCTTGATCAGTTTTAATTCATGCTGTTTATGGAAGTGCTCTGTTGTTATTCAGTCAGTATCCTCATCTATTCATATGTCAGCACTGATTTTTGTAAGATTTTACAAACATTTCTTTGAAGAATCAGTCAAATGAGCTGCACCCTCTTTTTGAACCACAGTGATTTTGTTGCATAATGTCCCAAAACCATTTTTACAGTGCCATGTGCTGATAAAGCTATCACATCACGCAGATAATCATCGAACTTGTGTAGGAGGAATCATTTGATTTGAATGACAGAACCTCTTCCATACTTACAGAGCAAGGCTACTCTGTTTCCTGTTAACTGAAGCTGCCAGCTGATCTGCTCTTCTCTGCTGCTCTTGTCTGTCTGCCTGTCATCCCTTTTTCCTTTCTACTTGCTTTCCTTCCTTTCTTTTCTTTTCTTTTCTTTTCTTTCTGTCTTTCTTTCTTTTCCACCCTCCCTCCTCACTATCCTGCTTGTCTGTGTGTCTGTCTGCCTGCCTGTCTTTAGGTTCAGATAGTGCACAAAAAGCTGGACTTCAGCCATGTCACGTCTCGCTGTGGCTCCAAGGACAATATCAAACATGTCCCTGGAGGTGGCAATGTAAGTACTGCTGGAGCTGGAGGGAGACTCTGGTTAGGGTGGATGCATTTCTTATTTATGCTAATTCAGCCTCATTCAGGCTGTCTTGCTCAAAAGTGTGACCTATTGAGAAGCTTCTTTTTATCCCAGCCACAAAACAGTCTGGTTAGGAATTACTGTTTTTGGTGAATGTGAATTTTGTTCACCATGGCTGGATGCATATTATGCCTCTTAGACCTGATTGGGCTGTATTTACTCAGTAATTATTTTCAAACTAACAAAAAATGAGTGCACTGTAATCAGCACATTTATGGCTCCCTCTGTTTGCATGTTGGATTGGTTTCACTCAAAGTAAACTGACCACAGGTCCTTCTGCACCCCCTTCCAGATGTTGTTCCCATCTGCTCTAAACACCTGCTGCACTATCATATTCCATCTGCTGCCCTCACAGTCACCACTTTGCTGTCTCAGATCAATTAAACCAAATGCAAAAGGGTATAGTGGAAATGGATCATGTCCAAGTAGTGATATGAAATAAAGTTGTAGGCTGAACCCAGCACACAGCTCAGCTGCTGCTCAGGTTCAATGTCATGTATGTCGTGTGAAAATACAGTGATTAGCCACAACATTAAAACCAGTGTCAGGTGACAATGTAATGTTCTGCTGGGAAGCCTTGGGTCCTAGCATTCATGTGGATGCCACTCACATGTACCCCCCATCCAAACACTGTTGCAGACCAAGTACAGGATGCCTTGAGCTCTTTGTCACATTCCTCAGGCCATTATTGAGCAGCTTTTGCAGGGTAGCATGGTGCGATGTCCTCCTGGGAGGCCACTGTCTTCGGGGAGTGCCATCGCCTGCAACAGTGTTTGGGTGGGTGGAGCGTTTCAAGTGGCATCCACACGAATGCCAGGACCCAAGGTTTCCCAGCACACTGCATTGTAACAAGATGATCAGTGTTATTCACTTCATCCGTCAGTGGTTTTAATGTTGTGGCTGATAAGTAAAATAATGTCACTGCCTCAATGGTTAATCCCACCTATACCTCTCAACCATTGTACTTTTATTGTTATTTAGATGTTTATTTTTATCTTTACTTTGTCTTGTCTATTTTTTTTACCTGTCTTAATTGCTTTAGGTGCTATATACTTTTTATGTGCTGTTGTTTTACATATAATTCATTGCTTTTTTACATATTAATATTAACACATTAAGAACACATGTAAAAGTGAGATAAAAGGAGAGTACTTAAGAAACTAGCTTAAAGTGGATGAACATATACACAAGCTCTATACATTTGCTCCATACTGTGTATAAAATAGCCTTCTAGTGTAAGGGTACATAGAGTAGGCAAATACAGTCCTATAAGGTGTTAATACTACAGCACAAGGGTACTATACAATATCTCATGGGTTTGTGCTGCAGAAGGCTAAACACATTATAAACTTACACCAATATTCAAATTTTCTGTATTTGCTGAAGTCACTGGTGTGTTTCCTCAGTCTGAAATGGCATCATGAATATTTAAATTAGCTGTTAAAAATTCAAATATTTGTGTTTGTATTATTAAATCAGGTCATTAATAGTTGAAGCTGTCAAGCAGTCTCTAATGACGGAGGGCTCTGATGTCAACCGGGCAATCAGAACTAATCATGGTTTGTTTGCTAATAAAATTTTAACAGCACTAAGGGTCACAGTCATTGACTGTTGGTCCTCCTGTCTGTCATCAAATATGTAAATATGATTGATCTTATCACACACTGTCAAGCAGGTCACTGACTCTCAAAATCCATCCGTGTCAGGTGCTGTGAGATTACTGCTCGTTATACTGAACAAAGACTCTGATGATGTGGCGATGGTCTAATAACTGCCATCCTCCAATTAGAGCCTGTTCATAGTTATATGCATAAATGAAGCATCGTTTACCAGCCCAACAAAACAAAAAGGCACCTTAATGACAATAAAACAGGTCAAAGTAGAAAATGAAGCATATAGTCCAGCATTTGCTGTGCTGTACCCATGTTCCTACATACACTATCATCTTGTACAGAATGTCATCCTCTCTATAAATGCACCAGTGATAATGGATGACTGATTTTCCAGACTGGATAGAGTGGACGCTGAAGTATAGGCTGCATTGTCCTGGATGTGGCGTCTTTATGAGTTAGTAAAAAGATACTACATTATGATCTTTCCTCCTCCCCAGGTGCAGATCCTGAATAAGAAGGTTGATGTGAGCAAGGTGACGTCCAAATGTGGCTCAAAGGACAACATCAAACATAAGCCAGGTCGGACTTTTATTCTCCTCTATTTTATTTATTTCATAATTTTATTTGAGATCTTTTTTTTTCTCATACAAACCGTCTTTATTACCTCAGGTGGAGGTGATGTGAAAATTGAGTCCCATAAGCAAAACATTAAAACTAAATCTAAGATTGGATCCATGGACAACGTGGGGCCAGGCAACGAACAGACCAACGGACACAAGGTCAAACTTATACGCAATCACTTATTTAGAGAGTTAATGTCTCTGCTTCTGCTGACTCACTGTGCTTTTACTGGCTGGCACCACAAGATGGTGTGGTAGCATGAAACAGTCACTATATAAAAAACTTGGTGTTCTTTGTTTGTGTGTGTGTCTGTGTGTGTGTGCCCTTGTGTGTCTATATTTGGTTACAGGAGGAGAAAACAGAGGAGAAGTCTTCCTCACCCCCAACAGGACCAGCGGGTGTTGCTAAGGCAACAGCACCAGGAGGTGTTGCTAAAGAGAATGGGGTGAAGGAGCCCACACCTACTCCTTTTGGGGGAGATGGACTGAGGGAGCCCCTTAGCATAGACAAACGCATCACTGAGACAAGTGGGTGTACACACACACACACACACACCATCAGTTTTAAAAGCACTGAAGTGCTCATCTGTGATTGAAGCCAACCTACCATTCGACAAGCCGACTTGTCAACACTTGTCAGACTTCCCATTGTTAACGCAGGCAGATTTGCCACTTTAAATTCTCAGTAATTTTTGGAACAATGGCTCTTTGATTTCAGACAGACGTAAACAAAAGCGAGCTTCTTTTTTAGAGCTGACAAACATAGATTAGTTGGCCGAAATGACAACTGTTGCAAGAGTAAGCTAATGCTTAAACTCTATCTCCTGCTGACTTTTTAATGTTTCCTAATCACTTTTTTTTAACAATAAGCCTGTTAAATGTCAGATATGCACATAATGGTTACATACATAATAGTATGTCAAAAGACTAAAAGGCTAGAGCAAAATGTCCACCAGCTGTCACCAGCTGATGATCCATTTAGAAGGCACGGAATTAAGCAGCAGCATTGTTCTTGTACTGTATGGTAGAACTAGTTAGCCCAAGTATTATAGTACAGTATTATTAATATAAATGCATTTGAAATGTTATTTGTTCTAACATAATGTGTGGAAGATTAGAAAGCTTACTATAGAAAAACATAGTTGGACAACCAACACAGAGGGTATATGCAGTAGAGATTTGAGGGGGGATAAGGAGAGAATCATCCTGCTTGTTAGCAAAAAGACCAATTTGTGTCCCATTGATGGACCACAGTCTGGGTCCATATCCAGACACCATCTTAACTGGACCTCGACCTATAACCAATAAATTACTGAGAATTAATACATTTTGACTAGGCGTTTCTAGCCTAGCACAACATTTCTAGCCTGTAGGCCCTGGTTTAGCAACCCACGAAGCTCACAGGTCAATTGCATGCATTAAAGGGGAACACCACTTAAATTAGGAACTACAGTATGTTATGTCTATGGCCTAGGAAAGTTCAATCAGTAATTGTGAACATGAGCTATTCATTGCTATTCATGAAATCTGGAGCTGCTGCATAGACAATGAATAGGAGCCTGATTTAGTGGACCCACAGAATGTTTGTTTTCTTTTTTACACCCAAAAGAGCTTTATTCTATTATAGTGTCCTACTGAAACAGAAAATGTATTCCCCTGGGTGCTCTCAGTGTCATCTGTAATCTCTTTTCCAATTCATTGTCTATGGAGCAGCAGAGTTTTAGCACACTAGGTTTTTGGATTTGGGAGAGAGTTGTTCATGTTTATTGATATTTTTGGACTGTCTAAGACCAGAGGAATAACATGTATGAATTTTGAAAATGGGCGTAGTTCCCCTTTAAAACATCTCACTTGATGTTACTCAGCAAATCAAATCTGTACATTCTTATATGCATTTCAGCTCAAGTCAGTGTGTGAGATACACAGACACAAAAAAACACACATACAGGGGAGAGAAATGAGATGAGAGACAAAGTTCTGAGAAATAGATGAGTCATGTAGTTTGACATGATGTGTTCTAAAGAGAGAAAAGTAGACAGCGAAAACAGATTTCAACAGATACGCTTCATATTAACATACAACTTTAATGTATTAATGGTTTGCAGAAACGTACAATACCAACATTTATTCTGGTGACAGGGTTGCAGAGCTACAGTGTTTCTTTAGACTCTAGATATACCCCAACTTTGGCTGCCAAGTAGCGGATGTTCCAGTCCTGTACAGATATTCTTCTAATGTAACCTGCAGTCCATACTGTATGAAGATGTAGGCAGCTAATTTGGAAATAACACTGGATTACTACTGTAGGTAGTAAGATAGTTAGCTGGGTGTGTAGTTTCTGTCAGAGCAGATGAACGGACTGTTTAATCTAATTCGTACACAGTATTGCTCTTGCTACAGACCATTGTACACATTTTCAGCATATGTGGAAATCCAAAGCTTGACCTGACATGCCTAGTTACAGTTGTTAAACTACAATTGGACAATCACTGTTGATGGATTAAGCAAGCGGTCTATTACAGAAACAACCCTAACCTGTGTGTGCATACGTGCTCTCTGCTACATGTCTGATGGAGCGGGATGGTAAAAATAGCAGACACTTTGTGACTAAATGAAATTATGCAGAGATGTACAGACTAAAGATGAGACAGTCTTAGTGGATAAATTAATCTCTGGCACTGCAGATGGCCTCCAGACTCTCTGAGATCAGAGGGATCAGACTTCTGCCCTCCGATGTGGTTGCCAAACTTGCCTAATTGATGGATGGCTGTTGTGCTAATACAATAAAAAACAGTAATGCTTTATAATTTGGCTCATAATTCATATGAAGCTGCATCACAGCTGGTAAAATAAAAGACCATCTGGCTGGTAAAACTGAAACTCTGTCTGAGTTTCACTTGTCTCATCTTTTCTACTTTTTTTTCTTTTTAATTTGGCTACTCCCTCATTTCTTTCACTCAACAGATTGAGTCCCAGTGTCCTGTAGATTTTGGTGGGACACGCATGGCGCTCGCCGACCTGCCAATCAACCGACCAACCAACCTACCACGGCGCAGTCACTTCCCTTTGGCCCTGCCCTTCATCTTGCCCACCGCAGCACCGAACTGACCGATCGCCTCTCAGTGTTTCTGGGGTCCGCCTGCCAGCTTCCTGCTACCAACCCTGACCTTTGACCTCTCAACGGTTGACCTTTGACCCTGCCTACCACAGAGAAGAGCACTTGCTGTTTGTCTGTGTTTGTGTGTGGGGTTCCACCAGCTTCTCAACTCCTAAAACTCCCTTGTGAGCACTGATTTAGAAGACTTCAATGTCAGATCCTAAATTTAACGACACCAATGCAATAAAACCACTGCAGTAGTCATTGCTGTATGGGAGTATATTGAGCATTGCCAGTTTTAGAGTATTTCCACCTATGAATATAATTACTGTTTTAACATGCTTAGTGAACAAACACCCTTAGAGCTTAGTTTCTAAGTCTTATCTATGGTCCCTCCTGCTGGCTTTTACAATCCAAAACCACTTTGATCTTAAAACCATGTTAGCAGACCAATGCTAATGCTAATATTTGCCCCATCTCCATTCCCAGTCCATGTCCACTTAGCCTCAGACCACACTCACCAGCTGAGGGACTGTTACCGGTCAGCAGCAGGGCAAATACTGTCAGGTCTGCTTTAAATCAACACATTCCAGCCTCCCAGCCAGCCAGCAATTATTTCCAGATTTACAGTATCTACAGCACTGCACGTTGTCACATTGTAGGTAATTCTACAGCTCACTCATCAAACATTATCTCCCATTATATCTCTTGATATCAGTGCACCAGTGTCTCACCGAAATTGATTACAATAATGCCTCTCTGGATTATTGATATCATGATGCTCATCGTTAGCAGTGATCAGTGCGGAGGACAGGGGCTTACGTAGAGTAGACAGGATACAATTGGAGACGTTTGGAAATAGAACTAGAGTAGAAATAGATCTGAAGATAGAGTTTAAAACCAGTGCAGAAGCATTCAGGATGTCTGACAATTCCTGTGCTATGTTCAAGAAAAGATGCATTTATTGACAGTACAGTTCAGACAAATTTTATTACAATCGGGAACATCATGTAATGATGTGATCAAAGCATGATAATCATCAGGAAAGGTAGGTGTTAAGTGGCGGGAGAGCTCTGTGGCTTCTCTGAGTAGCCTTGGCTCAAAAAAGATTTGGCACCGAACACAGGCATTTGATCTTGATGCCAAATAAGTTCATTTAACCTTGAAGAAGAGATAGAAATTTAAGATGAAGGTGTATTAACCCTTCATGATAAGTGTTAACCGTAGAGTTAATCTGCTAGATCCTGTACCTTTTAGTCAAGCAACATGAAAGCATATATTTCCTGTAGCACTTACCTTAATGTGGACGGTGTCATCCACCATGTCATGGGCTACTGATGAAAGACCCGGTCACGCCAATGCTTGAAATGGCAAGATTTCACTGCAAAATTAATTTGTTGCAACGAAATGGCCATAATCAATGATTTCGCTCACACAGTAGAAGTAAAACCTTGAACATTTTTCAAATCACAAGATTCAAGTTAGTGAACTTTACAAGCTGATTTGCCAGGGGGTAGTAAACTGTACAGTACAGAGAAAAAGAGGAAAATCAGGGATCTGTTGTTACTGAAAAAGTTCTCTGCTTGTTAGAGTCTTGGCGGTTAGCTCACCCGCTAGATTCATTTACCAACTAGCCGACTAGTTCCTGCGTCACCAAGACTACATTCAGACTGCTTAGATTTGTTTCTCAAATCAGATCTTTAAGACAGACTGTCCGCACTGTTATTTGCAAGTAATCAGATCGGATTTGTGTGTCCAGACATCACCAACCTATCTGCATGGGTTGCTGTGGTAACAACGTAGGTGTCAGTAACATATCTACGCTGGTGACGCAGCTTTTCAGCACAGAAGCGTGAGAAACAAGGTATCAGCATGGATCTGCTCAGCACCTCAAGATTTGAGGTCGTCATTGTGTGTTGTGTTCAAGGACACTTAGAGCGGCCAGAGCATCTGGACTAAGATGCAACAGTAGAAATCTGACTGGAATTTAAATCTCCTCCTAATGTGGGTTGGTCATGGGTTTTTTTGCTGTCTAGTCTTCCTAAAGTCATTCTGGATATACCAAAAACCCAGTTTGGGCTATCAGTCTGAACGAGGCCCACGCTGCTGAAACCACATAATTTGGAAAAAAGCGCAAATAAATTCCACCATGCTACTTTCTGGCGTGACCGGGCCGTAATTCACCACAACACAATATTTTTTATTCTTTATGTGGATTCCCATTAGCTTCCACAAAGTGGCTGCTGGTCTTCCTGCAACCCAAACTTTATGGTATAACATCAGGGTGTACACAGGTCTCTAGATTATATTGCCCACCTCCGGGGATAATGAGTGTTAAAGCACTATTTAACTGTTCATATCCTGCTTATGAAGCTGAATCTTTGACACTTATTTGATCAGTTGTGTTCGCGCGGTCTAATGCAACCCCACAAACTACTCTGGGTGTTTCAGGACTGCAGCCCTCAGTGTAAGACTTACAGACCCTTATCCTTTATCTTTAAATAAGCTCAGTTTACTTTAGTCTTCTCAATAAGACTTGTTTCTAAACATCACATGCAACCCTGTTCTCCTGCACTAGAACTCATTGGTTCCCATACAGTCTGATTGCTTGACCCCAGACCTCCCATACATACTTTAGTCCCAGTCATACACATATAGACTCTCCTGTTAGAGACCCCAGCAGTCACCCTGAGCTGTGTCTGATATATACAGTTCACATATGGCTATTAAAGACAGACAAACAGACAGACAGCGCCTTCTTTCTCTCGCGCATGTGGTACTTCCTGGTCATGTGGTTCACCCCAGTGGAGAGAGGGTGGGGCTACAGAGCCACGCCCTCTTTTAAGTCCTCCCACTAGCCGGTGCGTCTTAGAATCCTCTCTGTGAGACCTGCTAACTTTCTTCACACACTTACACACAAGCACAGATATACACAGGAAAGCACACACATGCTTGTTGGTGTGCATGCACACACACACACACACACACACACAAACAGAAATCACATATACATACAATATAATACACACAAACACAAGTAAGCACCCTAAAATAAATACAGTATGCTGTTCATAGAGGCATTTGTTTGTTAATGAAACCAACTCTTTATTGTACTTTGGTGGTCTATGCTGATATTGTTAAAACAATGATGAGCTGTGTCGGTGTGTTGTTCCTATCATAGTCATTGTCTGACATTTTCATCATAGGCTCACCTCACCCCAGCCTCCTCCTCGTCTGTTTCCTTGTCCCGTGTTTCACTCCAACTCTCTGACAGCAATACAGTGATCTTAGTTGGGAACGCCTCCTGTTACCCGCCGATACACATGACACGAGATGGAGAGCGACTGCAGAAGTTCTTAACGTGTAGTTAGACGTAGGTAAGACGTGTCAATTAAAGGGAATAATGTTACATTCATGGCAAATACTGAAGTTGGCGTTTTCTTTGCAACCTTTTAGTAACTGATTTATTTACGACACTGTCTAGTAGATTGAAACTACTAAAAGCTACAGTACTACCAAACTATTTGAGGTTTCTAGTTATCTAATGTCTCTGGCATATATTTTACTCAACATCTGTAGTGTAAATAGATGAAAGTAAATTGCTTTTTAAATGTTTTTTTTTCTTTTCTGACATTTTTGTTGAGCAATTTATCTTTTTGTGTGTGTGCGCGCGCGTGTGTGTGTGTGTGTAGGATATCACTGAATAAAGAAAACATTAAAACTCTCAAAGTTTAAAAAAAAAAAAAAATCTTTTTTTTTTTTCTACACTGGACAGCAGGAACTGCCCAGCTCCAAAATGCCATGAATGCAGCAGTATTTCAGCAAGGCAGAACCAAGTACAGCCTGCAATTACTGTAGCTGGGACCATCCAGTGGTGTTTGAAGTTGTGAACAAATCTGTACTTGTATAGTGGGTATCCATCTTTGACATCGTGATTTTTTTTTTCATTAAAATGGTGATATCACATTCAGATAGAAAGAAAATCTGATCAATTTTGATTAGAAATTTATCAATAGTAAAGGGAACATTCGTTTTCTCAGTTTCCACAATTGTCAAATGTCTTGAACGGTCTAGTTTGGACTTAAATCTTATTTTAATTTGTTTGTAGTAATTTAGGAAATCAACTAAATTTTGGATTCACTTTAAAAAACACTGTGATGTGACTTTAATTTACAGACCTAAAGCATTGTTATGTGTCCCACCTGAAAAAAACTGAGTAGAAACAGTTGTCTTAATGGAGAAGGCCCTATCTACTCACTGTAATTCTATGCATTGTGCATTATAGGCTGGGATGGTCTTTGCTCAAACTTTGAAGGCTTAGTGACTTGTTTGTGGGCTGTTGCCGTAGTTGTCAGATGTGTGAAGTGTTACTACTGCCTCCATCCTGTAGAGAGCGCTGATTAGCCTCGAGAACACTGATAGTCTGGCTCTGAGACTTAACAAAGGCTGACTGAGAAACCTTACATCACCATTAGAGACCATTACACCATTAGAGAAACTTCAGTCAACTTAGATACTGTTCTCATTTAAACTAGTTTTGATGGCCACACTATATTATTGTATCTGGAACACTAAATACTATTAAAGTCATATTAATTCTGTACAGTTCCCCTTAAAACTCCAAAGTCTCGTGCACTTTGAACACAGTCTTGTTCTTTTCTTGATGCACTGAAGTGATATAAAAGTTGCTTTACTGTATATTGGTAAAACATTGTCAGCTGTGTACTGTACATGTGTGCTTTCGGGAGCAAAACAGTCTTGTTAGTTAGATGAAGTTATGATAATCAAAGAGCAAGTGATCAAATTGTCAACAATGAAGACTAGGTAACTAAAAGCACCATATAAGCATATTTAATATTGTACCGTTCCTTCCAAATCATTCCCATGAGTTGCCTAAAAGTGAAACATGATAAATGACTTGTGTGTGGATCATATGTGATAACGACAATGTGAACCTTTCTTCAGGAATAGAAGAACAAAGGGATGAAAGCACTTTGATAGGTATAGACAGTGGTTTGTGGCTATAGCAGAGGAAGAAGTTGTAGTCTTAATGTGTGATGGAAGATCAGTGTAAGAGTGTGTTACGGGATGATCTTATGTTGTGTATTTCAGTCGACACATCGGTGCCCCTTTATCTTGGTCAGCTTAGTGGATTTTAGTGGACCTTTGGTCATCAGTGTTGTGCTCTTGGCTATGATGGTTTAACACTCGACTCTCCAGTCTGCCCTCATGTTGTTCCTGTCAACATTCACTGGTTATTACTTTCTGACCAAGCTACAAAAGCATGTTTCCCCAGTGGGCAGGTGTCAGTTTACAGCCAGTTAAAGGAGCCTGACTTTATTTGATATGTTTTTAAGAGGACTAGCATCAAAGCTAGCCCTGGCAGAATGTAAAGTCATGAATAGATTTGACTCCATTAGCATACAACATGTTAAATAATTATAAATGATTGTCATTATCAGTAGTGTAGTGGTAGTCGGTGAGGTAGAGTAGGTAGATAGGTAGGTTACTAGGTGGAAGTGGGTATACTGTCCTATAGATTCCAATGACTGTACTGTATGGCTAGTAGATGAGTATACTGTAAACAGCCAGAGAGTATACCCCCCACTACACCACTGGTCAGTATCCTAAAACAGTGTAAATGAGAACTTGCAGCAGTTGCAGCACTGTATGTTTAGTTATTTTAAAGAGAAGCAATTAGCAAATTATCCCACCGCCTGTAAAACAGACAGTAGGGTTTGATCAAAATGCTGCACTTTACACAGGAAGTGAGTGACATCAGCCAGTCAGCCAGAAATTATAGCAGATAATGATAAAGATTGTAATTTAGTTTTACACTTATGAATCTACAGGCCATAAAGTTAAAAAAAAAACAACAACAAAAAAAAACAGTTAAGTGTCATATTTTATGTGTTTGTAATCAAGTGTTGTAATCAAGGTTGGTAAAAATGAAGTCATAGTAGGACTGGCTGATATGAAGAAAATCAAGCATCACAAAATCTTGGAACAAACAACTTGATATCAATATTGTGACAATATTGTAGGGTTGACTATTGGTGGTTTTACAAAATATCTACACAATGAGATTTTTGATAAATAGTCATAAGTAACAATGACCGAGTGGGTAAAGGCAAATAACAGTCTGGTAAGTTTAGAAAATTACATCATTTTACTGTAATGCAGCCTTTAAAACCTGCCAAAGACAGCAGAATTATGATTTTACAATATCCAAAATCTAAGACAATATCTAGCTTCATATCACGATATCGATATAAGATCGATATATTGCCCAGCCCTAAATCATAGTGAATTAAAAAAAACAAACACACAACTTATGATACAGAAGTTTTCACACTTTTTAGATCAGTGTTTCTCCCATATGTGCAATTTAGAAATTCTATTATTCTTTTTCCTTGTTCCATGACCCTTACTTCACATATGGTTATGTAATTATATCTGAAGTATTTTGGAAAGGCATTTGTGCCTTTATTAGATACAGTACATAGACAGGAGAGAGTAAATGACATAGGGGATGTCATGTGGGCATGGTCAACACCTGAAACTGAAGATGATGGTGAATCTTTAGTTTTTGTGTGGGAAGCTATATTGTGACTTTACATTAGAATCTGGTCGCTTTTGGACAGTACAGTATTAGCTTAAAGCAGATCCGTCATTTGGTGTCAGTGCATTGGTCAGCTCAAAAGTAACGGCAAATAGCTTTGCATAAATGACAAAGATGCCTTTTAGGTCTTTAGTAGCAGTGACGGCATTATGTAGATTATTATTATTTTTCAACTCTAATATATCCTGCTCAGTGCAAATCTTGGCCACAGTGACCCAATTCAAAGGATCTTTACATAAAAAAAAGTTTGTTATGTATTTACCTACAAAAAAATGTATACCAATCTACTACATCTTAAAACATTAAAAACAAACCTTGCCTCCAAAGTCTAGTATGGACCAGGCTAAACTTTACCTACTGTATGCTATAGTGATAGCACATGACATTTCCAAAAGAGGTAATTAGATATTCAATAAGAAGAGCAATGGGCCACTTTATCCCTTTAAAGGTGCAGTATGTGATTCTAGAGAAAAATAGCTGATTGCTGAGTCTCATTCAAAGCCGTTGAGCACGATTTGGTTTGGTGGTTCAGTGTTGGTAGTTTGGTGGTTCAGTCCGACTCCCAACACAAAGTGTTGGTATTTGACGACCTGGAAATGAGATTCAGCAATCAACTAACTTTCTCCGCAGAGTCGCATACTGCACCTTGAAGTTAATGTTTAATTTAATCTTAGAGGATATGATTAGGTTTAAGTCTAGATGTATGCTTTTACTGCTCAGTGGTAACCAGTATGGTTATTTGTGAAATACAATTAATGTTGCCTCCTTGCAGCTTGGACAAAAGGTAATAACCAGATTCACTCTGATGTCCGTTCACAACTGTTTGATTCCCCAGTTACAGCGCTTGAACACCTCCCTTCCACTAGTATCTCACACTGTCCCTTGTATATAGTTTCCACCTTGTTTTTATCACTCCAGAAGTAACTCAAATAAATTAAATCAAACAAAAAAAGAAAGAAAAAAAATCGTACTCCTTAACAGGGTGTTGTGGATGTTGACAGATAAGCTATCACGTTCATAAACCTGTTAGGTTAATAATGGTATTATTATAAGATTGAAAGCATAAGAAAGGAAAAATGTACTTTTTCCTTTTTTTCAGAGTCTGCCTTTTTTTCCGCCAAGAAAAGGGCTGCTGAAGTTTCAAGAATGTTTTTAAAATGTATTAAAGATGCAAGATTATGAATACATGTATGAGGTTTGTCTCTGTTCTGTTTTGGAAGATAGATCACATATGGAAACACTACTTACTGGATTCAAATTGACAGGCAGGAAGGGAGGCAGTGTGTGTCGTGTTTGGTATGGTCAGATATACAGTATGACGTAAAAAAAACCCCAAAAAAAAAACCCGAATCACAGAAAACAAAATAACACACTTCAGGATTGGTTGGCCAACTTTGGGTGATTAAAACAGAAAGACTCAATTTAATTGGTTTCCACTTTGGTTTGAAATGCACTACTGTACATGTAACACCTGACACACACTGGTCAGCCCTTTCTCTCGCCTACCGTCACCTCCCCTCCTGTTAGATTAACCAGACTTAGTCTTTTGGCATGTGTTAGAATGTAATGTTGTATTAGACAGCTCCTATTTAGACACCTTGACATACCTACCAACACAGGACTGAATTAAAGGATGTCTTGAACCGAGTTATCTTCTCAGTTTGAATAACAAAGGCTGAAGATAAAAGACAATTTCAGACAAATTTGCACAATTAAAAAGTGAAGGATAAATCGATGAATACTGAGCTCAAACATACAGTAGGTTTGAATTTGAACTGTCCTAAGAGAGAGGGCTAATTGCCTGAAATGTAATTGGGAAAAAGGTTACCAAGAATAAAAGGGAGTGTTGGTAGATATGCACCTGGAGCCCCTAGCTGTGTCTCCCACCTACAGAGGCTTGTCAGCATCACAGCACTGAAAAGTAGCTTTCTCTACTTGTGTCCTCTACCACATAAACATCATCTATCTGATGGTAGTGCAGTAAAACCAATATACCTAGTTTATTTATCAAAGAGAGCACAAAACTAGAACTCTGTACCACTTTGTAGATGATAAATGTTGTATTGATCTTATTAGTCAGGCTTTGTTATTAATAGGTTATTAATCAATATCAAAAATAAGCAAATTGAAAAACAGACAAAGAGTCTACTTTTCAGTACCGTGTAGTGGATCCACTGTAGTGTGTGCTGTATTATTCTGTAGGGCACAACACCATAGCAAGAGCATGCAGAAGACAACAAACAAACTGCTGGTTATTAGAGGCATCTGTCCTATTAGATAGAGCTCATCTCCCCCCTTCAATTCTGAATATTTGGTATGAAAGAGATGTTCATTGTGATTCATTGTTAACCAGTGATGTGAATATTAATCATGAAATAAAAAGGTGAGCAAAAGATCAGACGGTGTCATGGTTGTGTCATTTCTTCTACATTAATTTACATTACACACATGTACTAATGTAGTGTCGTATATTTATCTCCATCTTACACAGTGGTTGACCTTTTATCCAATATTAAACCATAATCAGCAGTTTAACTATACACTCTAAACAAGCACCTCGACTGATGTGTGTACGGTATAGTGCTCTTTTAGAATCCTAACTCAATGTGTATTTTGGGACAGCTGCATCAGTGGTGTTACCAGGAGGGGGCCACAGCCACCTTGATACAAGCGCTGACCCCCTGTGGAGAATGTACTCCTTTAAATTAAAGCTGTATAAAATAAAGGTTTGTCTCAATTAGATGCCTGTTCTGGCTTCCAAGCAGTTCATTTTAATATAAGTTCCTTCACAAAGCTTGTTAGACCTAAGATGAAAACCTATTAGGAGTAAGGAGGATAAAGGGGTAGAAAGGCTAGAGGGTGACATTTGGATGGGAAAAAAAGTTAACGGGAGCGGGCGGGACTGGGAATCATAATTAGGTCTGTCGCGATATGCAATAAGTCAGTTAATTGCACGGTAAATTAAAAGGGATTAATTGACATATTCATGCGTGTTTGTTTTCCTCGTCTCTCTCCACCAAAGAGACTGGACGACAAGAGCGTTCACTGCCGTGCATCGTCTGGCAGCCAGGTGAGTTGGTTCATTAGCATAATGAATAGATCTATTGACAGTATAACTATATAGGGTACATTTTCTCACCTGATGAGTGAAAAAACACCTATTTTGCTGAGCCATAGCTGTGAAACCACATTATTAAAATTGCATGCCCTCATAGGTGTGACATCATGTAGGTGGGTGTGGCAAGATTCATCAGGAAGTTGACCCTGCAATGCATGAGGCGAGGAAAATGACATGAGCTTTAGCTAGATTTAATCATAAGATCATAATTGTCATAGCTAATATATTTTACAAACCTTTGATGGAAACATTATTATGATGTAGCCTACTACTGCTCTAAAATCAGTAAAAATTTGTTCATAGCTTTTGTCTGTTTTTGGAATGACGCTGTTTTTACTTTGTCCCATTAATCCAAACACACTTTGAGTGAATGGGACAGCATGGGTTTTTGGGTGACTACCACAGTGCTAAAAGAATTTGCTAATGAAGAAAACGATCAACCTTGCAATAGAGAACCATTTTGTATGCTCTGGATGCTCCAGTTTGGTGTTTCACAACCTCTTCATGTGTGCAGGACCCTAATCAACCATAAAACTGTTTATGGACTAGCTGGATTTTGCTTAGTGTTTTTTGCGGGCCATTTGTTCCAGCTGGACAAGCAAATCCCTTAAATGATTCTTACATTTTCCAATTGTACAAATGTGTAGCCTATAGACTGAATGAAAACAATTTTAACATCTCATCAACTATTTGTGTTGGAGCCACATTCTCTGTATTTCTTTTGATTCATGTTTTAAAAAATGGTGACTACATGTAAATAGAAGCAGTTTTGTTGTTTGTACACGGGGTGGCGCACTAGAGCAGGAAAACACAGGTAAGGTACAGGTGATATATATATATATATATATATATATATATATATATATATATATATATATATATATATACATACATGTGTATTTTTTATTATTATTTTTTTTATTTTTGTCAGAGCCACTGGAGTAATGCTAAAGAGCCACATGTGACTCCTGAGCCTCAACTAAATGTGTAGGT
Organism: Epinephelus awoara; assembly: GCA_035609425.1. Classification (NCBI taxonomy): domain Eukaryota; kingdom Metazoa; phylum Chordata; class Actinopteri; order Perciformes; family Serranidae; genus Epinephelus; species Epinephelus awoara. Next base: position 33,855,250 of record CM069306.1, read on the forward strand.
TTTTTTTAGTTCAAACATTTTTTACCCACTGAAATTTATCAAATGAGTATTGGATGTCAGTATCTTTTATTTATTTATTTATTTATTTTTTACCTCCATTGAATGTGGTCAACGAAATTTGGTGGGGGAGAATTTAGGGAGGATATTGAAGAGGGAGGGGGTTGTTCTGACAGTGGGGAAAGAAAGCTCTGTATTGTATGAATTGTGGACGAACTCGAGAAATAAAGTTTAACAGAAATGCAGGCTACATAGAATCTTAATTCATAATAATGATTGGGAAAACTGTGCAATAAATATGCCTACACTAGTCCAAACCAGTGATAAGATGTCCTGTCCCAATCACCCAAATGTTACAAAATAAGAGGTTTGGGGTCAGTTTACATAGAAAGGCATATCACACCTCCCTGGAGTATGATATAACTGTCTTTCCTTCTCAAAAGAAGAAGGAAATTCAAACTAATTGTATCTACTGTACTCTGTATAATATAGCCTACTCTGCTATTGATTAGTTTATACGATTACAATGAATCATATTTAATAAATAAAGAGAACAAAGGCTGACCTGTAGTGATGTGACGACAGAGAGCTTCTAGCTAATGCACATGACGACTGATGAGGTAATGACATGCAGGTGCGGGCAAGTAGAGGCGGGAACACTGAGGCTTGGGGTCCTCTGGCGGACAGGAAGGGAACTGCAGCTGTGTAACGAAGGAGAGGTCTGTGGACAAGAGGGGTGCACAAGCCACATGAATAGGAGGAGGTGCTGGTGTCGCTACTAGTACAAGTACCTGAGAATTGTAGTCTCAACCGTAAGTACAGTACTGGAATATAGGTACTTAGTTACTTTGCTAAACCTAAATTCAAAATATCAAAGGCTGCTTGTTAGTTAACAAGATTTTAGATATACCTTAGCTCCTACTGTAGTAGCTGTCATTCCTATCTTTTCCGGAAATAAATATAGCCACCTGCTTCTATTTCACATGGCTATACAGCACATAGGCTACACACAGCAAAGTCTGAGTGAGACATTTGAACGTGAGCTCCTATGTGGTGGGACATTTTGTTTAACTATGTCGCATTACACGACTGTGGAGTCATAAAATCGTGCCGCTACTTGACTGGCAGACGTCCACACCTTTCCGCATCATCCCAACGACCGGGATGATGCGTAGTACCTGTCAAGTCTCCCGTTTTGGCTGGGAAACTATTTTACCCCTCTTTCCCGCCGTCCTCCCGTATTAGTATTTTCCCGTTAATCTCCCGTATTATAATATAATAATAAATAAAACATTCCTCTGCTTCTCCAAATTGAACTGTCACTAGCCTCACGGGAACTGCCACCTGCAGTAGCCTGGGTGGCAGAAGGTCTGGTTGACTAGTGGTTATTTTAGATTTCCTGTACACCCAGGCACGAGCGCCCTCCAAAAAATCCCCCAAACAGACAACAACTGGCTAGTTTTCTAGACTAGGCCTACCGCTCATTTCCACGTCAAGTCAGTGAAGTGGGCGCTGGGGCGCCCCTATTATCAAGTTTCAACCAGCAGCAGAAAGGAAAGGCAAAGCGTGGCTGTTGTGGGTTGACCGGGATCACAGCCAGGAATACGGCGGAGGCTCATAGAGCTCTGCGGCGCAACATAACGGCTTACCGGCGACTCCAGGTCCAGTAATTTCCTCTATCGTTGGCGTCATAACCATAGACATATATATATATATATAGACACCGCATTGACTGCTGTTTCATGCCATAATTTTCCCCTTTTTACTCTGTGTGGTAACATCCCTGCAGGAAATATCAAAAAGGCTGGGGTGTTGTCTACAGTTGTCTACAGCAGCACATGGCTCTGTGTTCCTTTTGGTCAAAGTGACAGCTGTGATGGGAGCAGTCGTGAACAACAGACAGAAAATCAAACATGCTATGCCTGGTACACACTACACCATATCAGCCCAATTCTAGCCCGACGCAGCTATGTACGGTGTCGGGATGGATCGTGGACAATGAACGACAATGAGTGTTGGACACCATTGTTTCATCTCGTGTAGTGTATCACAGTTAACGACAACCGACGCCACATCTGGGACGACTCACGAGGTACCGACAGAAAAGGCCGTTTTATAGTTGACGCAAAGGCACGCAGATGCAAACGCATTGGGACACATGGAGATGCATTGGCCACCATGATGCGTGCTTGTGTCTCAAAACGCAGAGACGTGTGTAATACCATGCGTTGCCAGCGGGGGTGACAATGCAAGCGATGTACTTGAAATTAACCACTTTTTGTTACTTTTTGTAATTCAAGTTTTTATTGAGTTTTCAACAAAAGCCACTTTTTGTCATTCACAGATGAAGCAGGTATGAAATACAGGAGGCCAGGAGGAAAAACTTTGCGAACTTGTATGGGCACACCCCCATTTATATAACAGTTATAGTGCCCTGCACTCTAATAAAATAGCAGTACTAGCTAGCTACAGCAGTACTAGCTAGCCGGAATGTACCGGTGACTGGCGATGTTACGGCAACAGAGTAAAAAGGGAGAAATTATGGCGTGAAACAGCAGATGCACTTTATTAACCTGGTGAGTACTGGCATTAGCATCAAGCTAGCAAAGAATGTTACTTATTCATATTGAAGGATATAAAGTAAGTAAATTAAAAAATAGTGGCAGGGCTTTTACTTACCACAACTGCAGAGGCTACCAACTTCATTTGAAACAGACTACATGACAGGCCGTAATTTATTATTATTTATTATTGTATTTTTATAATTTTACTTTTAATCTGCTCCCGTTTGCCTTGATAAATTTAATGCATCACACCGTCATTTCAAATTCAACACTTCCTGTAGCTGTTTCAAAAATAAAAGCCCAGTGAAGGGATTCTCTGAACCAAAGTTATAAATTTGGTTCAGAGAATCCCTTCATTTTCTAAAAAGGCTTTTATTGTGAAACATTTGCAGGAACTTCTTGTGGAGGATTCAGCGACTTGCATGTTTGTGTACGCTACTTCAAGTGTAGCTCCTGCATCTGGTGGTGCTATTTATATTACCACAATAACATTTTGGCTGGCACATGAACAGACACAGTGACTGAAAAAATAACAATAATAAAAATAGGACAAGAATAACCCGATGACATCACAAACATTGTGAAAGACAACCAGGGATAATTGGTGTGGACCATCATGTAGTGTGTCATGTCTGTCGGCCAAGTCACGGCGTGATTTTATGACTCCAGAATAGCCTTATGTCGGAATGGACAGAAATATGGTGTAGTCTGAACCAGGCACTAGGCTTCCTGTTGGGACGTCCAGGCGTCCCAGACGTGGCATCGGTTTTCGTTAACTAGGACACGCTACACAAGATGAAACGGTGGATGGATTATAGTGTACGACACTCATTGTTGGTCACAATCCATGCTGACACTGTACGTCACTGCGTCGGGCTAGAATCGAGCTGATATGCTGTAGTCTTACCAGCAACACCTGTGACAACAGTTGAAGCTCACGTGGCGGTAAAGGCATTTATCTCTGCATTATGGGGCCTGTAAATCCTATTGTCAAACCTTCTTTTGGCTTTGTTGTGTTAATGTTACCTGCCGTATCTGAAATTTCTCAGACTAGCAAACATTTTCAAAATTAGTTCACCAAAACTTAACCATATTCACACTGGCATTACTACTATATGCAACCTATTGTCAGCATGTGGAACTGCACTGTCTAAAAGGTGGTTTTCATACAATTTAATAAAAGTTCAGCAGTGTGCAAATTTAGAATGGCTGTAGCTCGACTATAATGCGATTTTGAATGTGCTTTTGGATGCTGAATATAAACTCTTTTCATCACAGGCCAATTATATAAACTTAGGTATTTTATACACCTTGCCTTCACAGTTTATGTACCGAGACCTTTTGTTAAGGTTATCTGAGCTGAATCTCTTGAATTTCAGAAACAGCCTATGTAAAGTCTAGGACGACAAAAACAATGGTTTTTCAATCTCAGTGGCAACATAATTTTACAAACATATACTTTGTTTTATTAGTTGCATATAGTAGTTGAATTAGGTAAGTTGTGATATCAAGATCATACCACCATGTTTAAAATGGGTTGGTACCCTTGCTTCTACCCTTGTCCTTGCCATCTGGCAAGGCGTTGTATCCTTGAGCATAAAGATAACCTGTGAAATTCCTGCTGGCCCCCTTTACGGACTGATGATTTAGTGGACAGCCTGAGGGAAGATTATGACGCATGGCAGAGGAGTGAAGTCTTTACACGGAGAGGAGCAGCAACAGGTGATTAAGCAATAGACGGCCAACAATTCTGAATCTGAATCGAGAAACAACAGAACAGAGCCACAAGTGAAGCCTTAAGAAAACTTTTGTATGAATAAAGTTATATGAGTTTTATGTGAAACGTATTCAGATATCCTTATTCCAATAACACCCTGTTATGGATAGTATATATTGTAATAGGAAATATCTGTGCTCATTTACATCTGTGAGATGCTAAACCCAACAAAATGTCTTTTACTCTGGGACACCCACCATCTGAGATACTGGGATGTAAACTAGACATGAAACTCTGGCTCTGTTTCTCCCAAGGTTGTCTGGATTAATTAAAATTAATTGTTGCTTTTTTAGGTAGGGTAAAACACTGTATCCAATATTATATTTTTGATTTTGGTTGGTTTGGGCTTTTTCAGCAACAGGGAAGGAGGGAGGAAGGTTAGTACCATGGACAGTGACCTTCCCACTTCTGCCACAGGGAGGTACACCTAAAGTATAACAGCCCAGAGTCTGTAAGTATACATTACATTTTTCTAATCTTGGAACCTTTTGTCTATTGTCTGACAACAATAAAGCTTCTTGGAGCAATGGCTGTTATCTGAGATCTGTTGTACCCAGTAGATATCCAGGCTAAAACTCCCCCTTTCATATACCTCTCATTATTTACACTTTGATTAGCAACTCGAGTCGGGTCTGGACAACATTTGTGTTAATCTGTATAAACAGGTTTTGCTTATGAATGCAGATAAGTTGGAAAAAAGCTAATAAATATCTAAATTGTCGTCAGACAATAGCCCATGGGTCCCAAGATTGCATTTCGGCCAATGCATTCTGCCTCTTTTGCTCTCCACATGGACTGCCTGCTTAGAAGTGATTGGTCAACTATTGGTTTACTCTTACAACAAATGAAAACCACAATGCTTCAGATACTGTCTTCTATTGTTGCCTACAGATTCTGCATATAAATCAAGATTACATTTTCTCCACTAAATTACAGAAAGTGAATCCAGAAGGACACACAGTGTATTCCTGAACCAGAGCAAACAGCTCTGAAGAAACACTCAATATCTTCTGATGGGAAAGAAATTCAGTCCACACAGTATGCTTCCAATCAAATCAAATCCAATTAAAGTAGCATAATTAATGCATGTGCACAAAACTCACAGTTGTACAATACTTTTATGTTTTTGTATCAGTTTTAAGATTGACAGGCAAAGTTAACTCTGTTAATAAACATTATGCTCACTGTCAATTATGCACATTTGGAGCAGTTAAAACCACAGTGATAAGCACAATGTGTCTGACTGCACTTTCATACCACAGTACAAAGTTTAGACTATGCAGTCTTAGCACTGGGGGGGTAACAGCACTTACCAACAATTGAAAGCAAGTGAGGTTTCAAAATTCTCAAAGCTGCTGGTGAAATAATGCTTATGGCATTTTTAGATAGGGGCATACATACTGGCACACTTACAAGAAACATATTTACACACACTACACACTTACTGGCACCTGAATGCATACTTATGTACAAAAGAACACATGATTATGGTTTCAGATGGAGTCAGTGAGCCAGTAGGAATACCGTATAATACACAGCAGAGGTGTTTTCTCCAGACTAGTTTACCCCTCTATAGCTAAGTGCCACATTCATAGAACAAAAGCAATTTCTGTTGAAATCTAGTTGCCCTTAATAAATATCTGAGAATTACAATTGTACAGGGAGGCTATATTCTGTTTCAACTTGTTCAGTTCATCTGTTGGTGCATCTGTTGTTGTACTTATAGGCAGATTGCTCAACCAAGGTCTCCATTTATGAAACTACAATAAACAGCTTCTGACAGCAACTCCTGCTGGACCACAGATAAGTTCACCAGCGAGTTCAGGTAGTAGAGATATGATTATAAGAAGATTGCAGGTTGTTATAGGGCTGAATGGTAATCCATCAAACAAATGGAGCGCATACCTGAGTTCTTGATTTTCTATACAGTAGTTTTGTTATGTTGGTCTCTTCTGTACACATGACATCTCTAACATGTCCATCCTAACCTCCTCAGTTGTTCTTTCTAAACTTTCTCTCACTTCGACCTTGTTTAAGTTTTCTCCCTCATCTGAATTGAGGATCTAATAACAGAAGGTGACTTGTACTGTACAAATCGTGAAACCCCTGGAGGCAGATTTAGGATTTTTGATATTGGGCTATATAAAGAAAAATGACTTGACTTCACTTGAGAAGTAACACAAGAACTACAATAGGTAACTGTTGAACAGGAACTTGCATTTAAGTTGTTACTCGATGGCCTCCATGACAGAGTTTCGAAAGGATGTTATACAGCAGACCCTGATATACCAAAACCTTATCAGTAAACGTTGCTTAGCCAAGGTAACAATAGGAGGTCATTCAGAACGTCCTCCATACACTGTTGAAAATGTCTTTCCCTTTATACCGGAATTCTGACCTCCTTTACTTAGAGTAAATCTATTCCAGGCGAAGAGCCCTCTGTCAAAGGTCCCATTCCCAGCTGTCCACAGTCCTTGTACCTCCAACTTCTGCAATCACATTTACACACAAGGGAAGGTGTGAGGCACCTTGTCTCTCTTAAGTTTGAAATCTGAGCCAACTGTGGTTTTAGATGAGGTTGCTATTGTTAGAATGCTTGTTATTCACTGAGAGTCACTTGAGGAGGTGTTGAGTATTGGACCCTGCCTCCATGTGTCCTTCTCTTGTCTTACCCTTTATGCTGGCCTCCATTCAGACAATGAAGTTTGTGGCTGGTGCATTTGTGCACAGATCTGGAAGACTATAGATTTAGAAGTTGTTCTTCTGATGAAGACTGAACATGGCACATAACAGACACACAGGTAAAAAGGTAGGATTTGAATTATATGATAATTGTGTTGTTCATTAAGTGAAATATGACATATGCCCAATCTATAATTTATGCACACTAAATGTAAAAATTTTCATAAAATCTTACTGCAATATGTGTAATTTGAGTAATGTTGTTTTGAAAGATTTATAACATATAGATAAAAGTGTTCTTTTCCATGATGACCCTTGTCGTGGAGATATGTGGTGACATTGTCGTGATTGTAGTCAACTTAGTTTAAGTATTTCTGCAGTACTACCAAAAGCTAAAGGCTATGAGATGTTGCATTTCATGTTAGTGAACATACTTTGATGTATTCTTGTAAGTTTTTTGTAATGTATTTGAATGTATAGTAAAAATTCCGCTTCATTTGTAATAATGCTGCATGTTTGACGTGCCTTTGGTCATAAGTTCCTTAGCATTTCATGCCTGTCTTTCTAGGCTTTTATTGGAAACAGCACAAATCATGGAATGAGACACCCTCAGCAAGCATACCTCAGTGTAACAGGTAAGGATATAAGAGAATTGCTGCTTCACATTACAAATAGTGTCTGTTTGTCAATGACAGATATGAATAATAACAGACAATTATCAATGACAGGTCTATCTCTATAAAGAGGTCATAATTATTTGCCAGTAATGTTGTCACAATACTGGAATTTCTAACTTTGATACAAAACATTAAAAGATATGAATGTTCCATGCCATTTTTATATCACAGTAACAAATTGACATTGAGGGTATAAATTGAGTATATTTTTTTAATATGACTCTGCGCCAGTGACAGCTGTGGCTGTGCATGTTTTCAGATTGTCTGTCCGTCAGTCCTTGCATCTGTATGTCCATATGTTTGTCCATGCCATACTCATGAACGTGATATTTGCCTCAAAGGAATTTCCTTAAATTTGGCACAAATATCCACTTGGACTCGAGGATAAATTGATTAGATTTTGGTGGTTGAAGGTCAAAGGTCAAGGTAACACTGACCTCACACCTCAGTCACTCTGGTAAACACAATCTCTCAAGAGGACCTGGAGGGAATTTTTTTTTTTTTCAAATTTGGCACAACCGTCCACTTGGAACTGATAAGATTGTGGTGGTCAAAGGTCACTATGATCTCACGAAACATGTTTTGGCCATAACTCAAGAATTCATACACTAATTAGGACAAAAATTTCACACAAAAAACAAAGGATAAAATAATGAAGTGAAGACATTTATATCAAAAAGGTCAAAGATCAACTTCACTGTGATACCACAATATTTTCTGGTCTTTATTCAATGTCAAAACTCAAAAACAGAGGAAAAGATATTTGGTAAGATACTGAATTGGAGACACTAATCTTGAGTGTCCGCCTTGAACCTGTGCTGAATGCTGCCATGTTGAAGATGTGAGGGAATCATCCATGTTTTGGAGTTTGAAGCTTTCTTGCAGCTTCCATATTCAAAGCATCGACTACTGTCATGGCTCTATCTGGGCAGACATGTAAACTGCAACTTGACTGGTTATGGGCATACAACCATAAGGAGGTAATTCTAGTTAGAAGATAAATGTAACAAGGCTATAACATGACAACGTTGTTTAGTAGCAGAGAATAGCAGAATGACTGTGTGAAAAAGCTCAAGAAAGTTCAGGTGTTACCGGTGTAACAATACTGCAGGAAATTTGTATTGAAACCTTTTCAAAAATGCTGTGTGATGTATCGAAAAATCCATAATATAATCTCAATAGATATTTTTAAAAAACACTACATGGTAACGTGAATTATGCTGTGGATATAATCACTGTCTATTTTACTTAACAGTTCAATCACAAAGATTTTCCTGTTTAGCACAATGACTCTTTATCACGACTTAACTGAAACCCTTTATAACCCTTCTCACAGTGATCGCAGTTATTATCTGCAGGCTGTTTGTGTCAACAAAACAAATTAGGGGGGAAGACCCATCAGCTGCCCAGCATCCAATTAAATCATGCTTTGTAAAGATCATTCAAGTCCAGCGGGACTCTAATGGTTTAACTCTAAACCTGCTGCAGTGATGTAGAACTGCACTCCAGGATGTGTCCTTACACTGTGATAGCACTGTTGAGTGTGAAACAGAGCGTATTTCTGACCACACAGAACCCCTCCCTCCACCCTACCCCAACAGTGTTGCTGGATATGGTCAGAGGTGCAACACAAAATGACATTAGTGGTGTATGAATTATCGATAACTAATCACTCTGTCCTTGATGGGTGGCAACTAACTATTGATATTGGTAACTGTTCATTCCAAGACATGTTTGTTGTGTGGTAAAATTAACACATTAAAGTTTTTTCATTAAGTATTAACTGTTTCATGGAAGATACAACCATGTTATAATACAGAGTGTGTACTGTATACAAAAATCTAGTTGATCTGCTTGAATGTCTGTCAGTATGTCACAATATAAATATAAAAACTTAAATTCACATGGTGATAAACCATTCACACAGACAGAGATTCAGATTTTAATGAAAAATGCTGGTTTGAATTGTTGTGCAATTTTGTGGGCAGCTACAATCCCATATTTTACATGTAGGTTATAATTGTGACATAGATACTGCATTTTAATTATGTAGTAATGGCTACATCAGCCATAACTGTAACTGTACTTAACTATTTGAAGGCCTTTATAAACATGCAAAATACTCCAGTTAACTTAATCATCACTGGTAGGATTTTGTTCAAGTGTATGAAGTTGCAGAAAAAGCCAAGGCACAGTTTGAGATGCAGATTACTTTATTCTACTGAACAACTGACATGCTTAGGGAGACACCATTACTCAGACATCAGATGCCTCAGAAACAAGAATTCATTCCATGAGCTTCACTCCCCGTCGTGTCCTTTCTGAAATAAGAGAAAAACAATTCAATAGTGAAATATATTTCTTTGTTATTTAAAATGTTACTTCTAAATGCATTATATTTTTTGATAAAGTGGCACAATCAAAACAAAATGTTGTAAATTCACTGTCCTACATATTAGTTACAGAGTTTTGTGCACACAGTATATTACTTAACAAGAGGCATTAATGGGTGATATACTGAGTGGTTACCTTAAACCACATTTCTGGCAAGCAGTCCGGTTCAGTTCAGTTTAGTTCGGTACACATTAGAACAGTTATTTTTCAGTTTCCATTGTCAAAAGTTGTGGATGGTGCCAATAGAACTGTCACCATTTTTGGTCACTATTCTGCTGGGGTGCCTAGCAATCTGATCCAGTACTAAAAGGTGGAGCTAGAAACACTGCAGTGTGTTGATTGTTCAACAACTGTTTCTTGCTCAGGTCTTAGTTGTAGCTGGTTTTGAAGGTTCTGTAACCACTGTTCATGCCATGGCAAGTTTTTCATACATTGGTAAACTTTAACTTTAAAATGAAAGGATGTTTTGCTGCCTCGTGCAGCAGCCATAGGCCGAGAAAAAATAAATAAGTCGCTGTGTTGACTGCGGGCAGCTACTGGTAGCTTTGATGGTGGAACCTTTACTTGTAATGCTGCTCAATGCAGTCAGTCAACTCAGCTTAAATATGACAACTCCGACCATTCCATTTGTTTTGTTGGCTCTCTTGGATGACATATGCTTTAGGATTGGATCTTTAAGCGTTTAAAAAAATGTATATGTATTACAACCGACATATACTCTAATCCTCATCTGGAGAAGAAAATTCAGTGCACAAACCCGCTATATTTAAATATCCCATGAAGAGACTTTAACTCCAGTGTTTTCTTTTTTGTTCTAAAGATGACGGTGTGCCAACCCTGTCCTGTGGATGATAACAAAGTGCAGACATCCCTCTGTGTCACAAGTGAGGAAGACATACAGCAGAAGCTGGACAGAGCTGTGAGTAATTTTTTTTTTTTTCCCTACTTGTCTGCACTGGTCTTCATAGCTTAGCGCCACAAAAGAGTGCAAACTTCTTGTGAAGATTGATGCACTGTTAATCTTGCAGTCAAGTATTTAATACCCATAATGCGTGGTTGTGACCGTCACCCACCCTCCCTGGAGACTAGCCTATCAGCCTTTATTGGAAAAACTTCCTAATATGAGCCAGAGAGGGCCGTGATACACCAAGGTGTGTTCAGGGGAAAGTAAGGAACAAGCAAGGGGGAGGGGGCAGGTGCTTAAGTCCTGAGTTATACAGTGACAGTGCATGCGGAGAAGAAGGAGGAAAAACAAACAAACAAATAAACAAACAAACAAAAAAACGGGATAAACAGGCAGTGTAGCAGATGTATTGTGGCCTTGAGGTGGTTGTGCTCCATGCAGATTATCAAAAATAAACATATACATGTCTACTATACTGTACTGAAAAACAAAAACAAAAGAGAAGTCTATACTGAACACCAAAAATGTGAGAGTCCTGGTGGAGGAGGAAAGCCCGACTGTAGAGAAGAGTTGCCAGAGCAGTGTGGAAGGTTTGAGAAGCAAGTGGGCCCCTTTGAAGTGAACCCATCGATTCTTTGCGATGCATCACTGGGCTGAAGTATCGAACATGCATGCGTGTATTTGAACCCTCCCAATATGTTTATGAAAACCATCACCAGGGTCCAGGGCCAGCCCCGCGGGGGAAGGGGGGTGGCCCGTCACCCCAAGACCGCAGGAGCGCCCAGACCCCACGACCAGGGAGCCACAGAGGCCGCAGGACACCACACAGGCCCAAGGACCCGGGGCGGCAATGGCCGGCACCCCCAGAGAGCCAGAGACACACCCCAGACAGGCGGGGCCGGAGGGCCCCAGAGCTGTGAGTAATAACCCTGCCCATATTTCAGAGTGCTGTCTGTGGTTGAAACGCTTAATGGATCTACAGTGTATCAATAGGGGTTACTTTTGGTTCTAAAGGTACGATACCAAGTGTTTTTGGTGGAAACAGGGCTTTAGTGTTTTATTTGTGATCCCAATGCATTTCATGTGATAAATTATTATATATTTTATTCTTAACACATCATCCTGATTGCAACAGCACTGTATTTACTTTAACTCTGACTGGGCACAAAACAGGCACATGTAGAGTTCCTGACATAAAACAGGATAAAAATCAATAACTGACCTTTGACCCCACATCACGGCTCTTGGCACGTAGCTTGTTGACCTGAGACTCAGCGATATCAGCTCTCTCTTCAGCTTCATCAAGCTCATGTTGAATCTTACGAAACTTGGTAAGATTACTGTTGGCCTGTTCCTCCTGTGAAACAGAAATGCAATATCCTTATTAGTGCCTGACTTTACTGCACTTATGTTGTTGATGTAATGAAACTTTACAGCTGACAATAGAGTTTTTAGGGTCCGGGCAGCTAAGCTGCCAGGACACTATTGTAATCCTAGGTATTCTTCTTCTTTCTTCCTTCTTCCTTCTTCTTCCGCGGAAAATCATACTTCAAGGGCTGATCAGTCAACTCTATCCTTATGCTGATAAGACAACACCTGTTTTGGTCGTAGTGTCTAGCTCTACCACGTAGCTGTCACTGTCTTGATCAGGAAATGAACACACACAATAAGCTTTGACAGTTTTTATGCTTTTTTTCTATCTTAGTCCCTCTAAAATACTAAGAGTACTTACAGCTTCCTCTGCAGCTCTCTTGTAGGATTTGACCTTTAGCTGCAGCTTGTCTACCAGATCTTGCAGACGGGCAAGATTCTTACGATCCTCCTCTGTCTGAAAACAACAAAAAGACCAAAGACTTGTAGTTCTAATAGAAATTACACTTTCAATGTTACACAATTTTGTAAATCAGTTAAAACTTGCCTGGTAAGTCAACTCTTTGATTCGTCTCTCATATTTTCGTATTCCCTTGACAGCATCGCTGGACTTTCTTTGTTCAGCCTCTACTTCACTTTCCAGTTCTTTGATCTGTGAAGGAAATGATTTGAAGATTGAGTTTTTTATATTTCATGTTTTTGTGTAGGCTTTTTCATTGTGAGGAAACATTACAGTTCGAAGATCTTTGATATAGTCTGATTTTGATGATTTAGCATTTTTATTAGGTTGTTCACTTTAAATTATTTACACTCACCCTGGCCTCGAGCTTCTGCAACTGCTTCTTGCCTCCCTTCATGGCGATCTGTTCAGCTTCATCCAGACGGTGCTGCAGGTCTTTGATGGTTTGCTCCATGTTCTTCTTCATACGCTCCAGGTGAGCACTGGTGTCCTGCTCTTTCTTCAGCTCCTCTGCCATCATGGCAGCATCAGTAATGGCCTTCTTGGCCTTCTCTTCAGCATTTCTGCACTCTTGTACTGCTTCCTCTACTTCAGTCTGAAGCTGGGCAGTATCAGCCTCCAGCTTCTTCTTTTGATTTATCAGACTAGTATTCTAATTTGGCAAAGTAAATTAATAATTAATAGTGGTATTTCCATTGTGAACAAGGTGAATGTAAAACAAACACACTAATGTATTGATGATTGCTGTATCTCACCTGTGAGTGCAGTAGCTGCACCCTTTCACTAACATCCAGCAGCTCTTGCTCGGCAAGTTTGCGACTTCTCTCAGCTTGCTCCAGAGCACCCCTGAGCTCCTCCACTTCGGCCTGAAGCAGGTTGTTGCGTCTCTCAACAATTGCACTGTTTTCCTTTAGATCATCATTGGCTCGAAGAGAGTCATCAAGCTGGAGTTGAGCATCCTGGAAGAGTGGAACATTTATTGTGAAGCAAGGTAAATCAATTAATAACATACTATGTCCAAGGTGTTCTTTAAAAAAAAATGCAAACCTTCAGATGTGCATGAACAGCCTTAAGTTGTTTCTGAGCCTCAGATGCCTGCCTGTTGGCCTGACTTAGCTGAATCTCCATCTCATTGAGGTCTCCCTCCATCTTCTTCTTCAAACGGAGGGCCTCATTCCTGCTTCGAGTCTCGGCCTCAAGAGAGCTCTGAAGAGTATCCACCATACGCTGTTGGTTTCTCTTTGCTTGCTCCATCTCTTCATCTTTTTCAGACAGCTTGCGCTCAATCTCAGCCTTAATCTGGTTAAACTCAAGCTGGGCTCTGAGAATCTTCCCTTCCTCATGCTCCAGTGAGGCCTGTCATGAAATAAGAATGAAAATGAAATATATGTCAATTTATTACCAATATCAAAAAATGTTCTTAAGGTTCACCATGAGCACTTTGAATTCATCACACCTCTGCTTCCTCCAGAGCTGTTTGTATCTCAGACTTCTCTTGTTCCAATTGTTTTCGAATCTTCTCAAGTTCATGAATGCTCTTTCCACTCTCACCAATTTGCTCAGTGAGGTCAGATATTTCCTCTGAGAAACAAAATGTAACATTATCACTGGTTTACTCATGACAACAAATTCTTCAATAGAGGCGTGAGCTGGTGTCACCCTTACCCTGCAGATTCTTATTCTCTCTCTTCATGGTCTCCAGATGTTCAAGAGATTCTTCATAGGAGTTCTTTAGTTTAAAGAGCTCAGTGCTCAGAGACCTGGCTTCCTTCTGAGAGCTCTCCAGCTCTGTTTGAGACTCTTCATACTTCTGTTTCCATTCTGCCAAGATCTGAAATATGTGTGCTTCAAGGTAAATTACACTGTCATTCTTCGACTAAAAGAGTAAAAGTGCCAAATGATTTTTAAATTTAACCTTGTCAAAGTTTCTTTGCTTCTTGTCCAGAGCAGCAGCAGCAGCATTAGACCTCTCCACATCCACCATGAGATCTTCAATCTCATTCTGCAGCCTGTGTTTGGTCTTCTCCAGAGAGGAACATTTAGCATTCACTGCTTCTACAGCCTCCTCGGCCTCCTGCAGACGCTGAGCCAGCTTCTTTCTGCATTATGACAGGATTCATTCATGGTTAATTGCTTTTAAACTTTGCCAAATTGTTGGAGTGAAAATATATTTTTACTCACTTAGCCTCCTCCAGTTCCTCAGTTCTCTGGATGGCATCAGTTTCGTACTTAGTTCTCCACTGAGCCACCTCAGAGTTGGCCTTGGACATGCTGCGCTGAAGTTCAGCCTTGGCCTCCTGCTCCTCCTCATACTGCTCCCTGAGCAGGTCACAGTCATGACGAGCAGACTGCACTGCATGGGCTAAAGCATTCTTGGCCTGAAATGGAGGCATATCTCAGTGCATCTTTATACCAACATCTGTACCAAGTTCTCACTGGTATTTGGTTGCTACCTTGACTTCCTCCTCTAGCTGTCTTTTTAGGTCTTCAAGTTGTTGAGTGTAGGACTGTTTTCCTCTGGTTAGTTGAGACACCAGGGAATCCTTTTCCTCAAGCCGCCTTGTAAGTTCACCTAATTTTGATGGAAGAACCAAATGAGTACTTCATTATATCCCACACAAAACACACTGCTTAAATCAAAATCATACCATTCTCAGTCTGAAGCTTTGCTTTCTGCATGGTGAAGTCATTGATGGCACGCTGTCCTTCCTCTGCCCTTGTTTTATATTCATTCATCTGGTCTTCCAGAGACCGGCACATTTTCTCCAAATTGTTCTGAAAAGAAAAAACATTAACACCTTCACATAACCTACCTCAAACATATAAAAGGTGGTTTAGACTAACAAAATAAAATGTTCATCAACCAGTAGGTAGAAAAAAGCTTAAACAAGTGTTATACCTTTGTCTTAACAATCTGCTCCATATTGGAAACCACATCATCCAACTCCAGTCTGAGCTCACTCTTCTCCTTCTCCAGTTTCTGCTTGACTCTCTGCAGGTTGTCGATCTGCTCTCCCAGATCAGCAACACTGTCAGCTTGTTTCTTCCTGAGAGTGGCAGCAGTGGCTTCATGCTGCAGAGTGGCCTCTTCAAGGTCTCTGCGCAGTTTCTGGAACTCAGCCTCTCTCTTCTTGTTCATCTCAATCTGGGCAGATGTTGCTCCACCAGCCTCCTCCAACCTCTCACTGATCTCCTCCAGCTCTCTGGCCAAGTCTGATCTCTGCTTCTCCACCTTGGCTCGGGCAGCTCGTTCTGCCTCAAGCTCTTCCTCCAGCTCCTCGATGCGGGCCTACACCAAAATGAAAGCAAAACCCTTAATGGAATTTTTGGATTTTTGACTGAACTATGAATCGTTGCTTTGAAATTTCATGTCCATGCACCATCTTAACCAAGTTTCTTTATCCTATTTAAATTATTACCTGTAACTCCTTCAATTTTTTCTGGAGCTGGGCACTCATCACTTGTTCGTCTTCTATCTTGCCAATAAGTTGGCTGATTTCAAAATCTTTCCTGTGGATAAAAAATAATAAATTGACATGTATCAGCTGATACATATTTTAAAATCTGTTTTTATTTATATAGAGCAGAATTTACTAGTTACTTTTTCAGCCTCTCTTCGAGTTGCTGCTTGTCATTTTCCAGGTCCATGAGACTCTCTTGAGTTAACTTCAGGTCTCCCTCAAGCTTCCGCTTTGCTCTCTCAAGATCCATACGCACTTTCTTCTCTTGCTCTAAGGACCCTTCAAGCTGTGGGTGGTAATGACTAACTTTTTATCAAGCCATTATTTTACATGTTAAAAACAAATCCATCTGATTTTGTAAATTCTTACATCATCAACTTGCTGCTCCAGCTTAACCTTGGCCTTAGTCAGAGTGTTGACTTTGTCTTCTTCACTCTGCAGATCATCCAGTGTTTGCTGATGAGCTTCCTGTAAGGCTTTCTTTTCCTTTGTCAACTTAGCAATGATTTCATCCAAAGCAGCCATCTCCTCAGTCAGGTTCTTAACCTATGGCCAGAGGATTTTTTTTTTATTATCAAGGACTTCAACACAAGTGAGTTGTTTTGTTGTTAATTTCACAACAATTAGTGTTTGTGGCACCTTGTTCTCAGTGGCGTGCTTCTCTTTCTCCACTTTAGCTAGAGTTAACTCTAAGTCATCGATGTCTTTCTTCAGCTCAGAGCACTCGTCCTCTAATTTCCTCTTTTTAGCAGTCAGTTCAGCATTCAACTCCTCCTCATCCTCTAGTCTTTCTGACTGCTCTTTGATTTTTGCCTCCAGCTGGATCTTGCTCTTGATCAGCCCCTCACATCTTTCCTCAGCATCACACAGATTATCTTGCTCCTGTTATTTAAAAGGCACAGCATTAAACACTGGCAGACTTGTTTTTATTTTAATATTTTTTGTAATGCTGACAGATTGTGAACATACAGATTGAACTTGAAGCTGCAGGTCATTCTTCTCTTGGAGAAGAGAGACCATTTTTTCTTCAAGTTCCTTTTTGCGGGCTTCAGATTTTGCGTAAGCCTCTTTTAGTTTGGCAAACTCTTCCTTCATGTTGGCCATCTCCTTTTCAGTCTCTGCTGATTTCAGGAGGGGTTTAATCTTGAAGTACATCTTCATCCAGGGCCAATTTTTGACCCCCATGAAGGCACGGATGTTCCACTGGATCACAAGTAGTGCGTCCCTGTGGACAACAAGAAGTTGATCAGAAAGCCATTTCCAGCAGGGATAAATCCATGATTTTTATTTATTTATTTTTTTTTTTCTTTCTCTTTTCATCAAGAAATAACAAACACAACACGCGAGAACAGCAATGTTAGATACCCACATTTCCTAAATATGCTCATGTTTTCATATCCTCACATTAACATGTACAAAATGAAACAAATAAATCCAGTTTTTACCTGATTGCAGAACTGTCTTTTTCAATATGGCCTAAATCTATTTCCACCCCTCACAGTGCTCTCCCATGTTTGATATTTGGTTCAATGGCAGTTGTACTGTTTGGTTTGTGTATGTAAGGAAGCGCGCATGTCCATTTTGAGGTACTGCTTTTTGTGTGGATATGGTTTCTTAATTTAGGTTGATAGGTTTTTCGTGGAGTTTTCCCAGATACGAGTTAAGGGTCTAATGATAGAGGATGTTGCAAGATTTACAGACTGTAAAGCTCCTTGAACTTTATGAATAAAACTGACTTGACTTGAGTTGGCTTACAGAATTGGGCCTTGCTGTGAGCAGTTACCTGCGTTCAACAATCTTCTGGAATTCAATTCTCGCCAGAAGTCCTCTTGACCGGGCTTGGATGCCAGTGATGATTAGTGCTAGTCGGTCATCTCGCATTTCTTCCAGCAGACCCAACAGTCCAGCTTTGAAGAACACCTTTTTTATTTTAGGCAAATTAGATATTCAGTTGTAACATACAGTGTATGTTATGAAAAATGCATTTTGTATATATAATACCGACCTTGGTGTGCCCCAGTTTGTATTGGTTATGGTCAATATCCAGAGAACCTAACAGTTTCTCAGCAGCCTTCTTGTTGTCAATGAATTGTCCCTCAGGAATTGCATTAGGGTTTAAAATACGGTATCTGACACAAATACAACAAATAAAATGTGTAGGATGTTGTAAAAAAAAAACAACATATAATAGTACCACAACAATTCAAACAAGACATTCATTGTCTTTGGTAGTTATAAATTTGAGTTTGTCCATCACATGCCAACCTCTGTTTGAAATCTCCATAGAGGATCCTGTTGGGGAAGCCCTTTCTGCAGATCCTGATGCCTTCCAGCACACCGTTACAGCGCAGCTGGTGCATCACCAGAGGGTTCTCCATGGCCCCAGGAGTCTTGGTCTCATTGGGGATGATGCAGCGCACAAAGTGAGGGTGAGTAGACCTCAAGTTGGTCATCAACTTGTTCAGGTTCTCCTGCAAGTTTTAATGCATAACTTTGAACACACTTTATGTTTTCATCGTGTTTGACACGATAACTTCAAAAAGACTGTGTTGTAAAGTCAAATGTATACCCAGATTATTTAATTCAATATGTTAGCAGAACTCGGTAACTGTATCATAGCCATGGGAAAGTATGTACACAGTACTGTTGGTAAATTATTAACTTTTCTGTCTTGGTTTGCTTAGATCCCCCTTTCATCTATGCTGTTTACAAAAACCTTGAACCTCCATGTGAAGTGTGCATAATTAAACTCCTTCTAACTTGGACACATAACCACTACTTGAACATGTGAATAAAAACACAACAACATAAATATCTTACCCTGTGCAAAGCTGATACTGTTTGGAAGGATGAACCTTTCTTCTTGCTGCCACCTTTGCCTTTCCCACCAGAATCAGCTATATAAAAAATTATAATCACTCACATTTCATTGACAGAAAGCTGTACAAAAACTGTACAGTGATTGAATCTGTATCAAGATGTTCATCATTGTCAACCATTATTGTACGTTTTAGTATATTTACATTAATTAAACGTAGTGAGTGTCAACATACCTGACTCAGCTCCTGCATAATTTGCAAAGAGGGTACCTAACAGCTTGAGAGTAGACTTCTGGTAGAGTCCAACAACGGTCTCATTCAGAGGATCCTTGTTCTTCACCAGCCAGTTGTTGATATTATAATCAACAGTTCCAGCATAATGAACCAGGGAGAAATGAGCCTCTGGTTTCCCTTTGACAATTCTGGGCTTCTGAAAGTTACCAGATTTCCCCAGATGGTTGTCATAGAGCTTAGCTTTAAAGGTGGTATCAGAGGCTTTGGGGAACATGCACTCCTCTTCAAGGATGGACATGATACCCATGGGCTGAGGGGACAAAAATATCAGTGGTTGAAAACAGTTACAATATTTTCAGTCAATCTTTATGTTTGTCTGGACATGCAATAGTGCAGTATCTTACCTTTTCAATCAGGTCAATGCAGGCCTGCAAGTCCATCCCAAAATCTATGAAAGTCCATTCAATGCCCTCTTTCTTGTACTCTTCCTGCTCCAGCACAAACATGTGGTGGTTGAAAAACTGTTGCAGTTTTTCATTGGTGAAGTTGATGCACAGCTGCTCAAAGGTGTTGAACTGCAATTACATTGATAGTAAGCAAAATTACCTCAGGCATAAAAATGTTAAACAAACATGTTTACCCATGTTTATTAGTTGTGTATTCCATTCAAAACTCACATCAAAGATCTCAAATCCAGCAATGTCCAGTACACCAATAAAGTACTGACGGGGCTGCTTGGTGTCCAGGGACTGGTTAATTCTCACCACCATCCACAGGAACATCTTCTCATATACTGACTTAGACAGTGCACCGACAGCATAGTACACCTGGGGAAAAGATCATTAGTAACATCTTTATAAAATTAACTTTTTCTTAAATTAAGCCAAACTCAAAAGGTTCCCTCAAGTAATTACCTGAGCGACATTTTGTCCCTTGGTGACCCACTCATTTCCTACTTTGACTCTTGGGTGACAGAGACCTTTGATGAGGTCGGCAGAGTTCAGGCCCATCAGATATGCAACTTTGTCAGCAACTAACAAAGTTGAGATATGCATCAGTCTCATATGCATAAGGCTCTGCCTCTTCAACCTAACATTTATCGCTAGACTATAGTATTACACTGCATTAGTTTTAGCATATTGTAACTAATAAACAGGTAAGTGAGTGCAGTGAGCAAAAACATAATCATTTGAAAAGTTTTATTTTTCTCATATTATTGTGTCTCAGGAACGGCTAGGAGTCTGGGTCTATGTTGCACCAAATCTTTAATAGTAATAATAATATTCATAATGATGATGATAATTATATGTTACATTTTGTATTATATGTTATATAATAATAGCCATCTACATATCACAACCTCTCTCACCTTCAGTGCCATCAGCTTCTGCCTGCTCTTCTCGCTGCTTCTGCTTAAACTTCATGTTACCATAGTGCATGATGGCACCAGTCAGCTTGTAAATACTGTTCTTCTCTTCTTGAGTGAAGCCCAGCACATCAAAGGCGTCCTGAATAAAAGAAAAATAAATAATTATGATATTTTCTTATTTTGATTTAAATTGATGATTAAAATGTTGCTGTTGTGAATCAAAGATTCAGCTCACATCAGTGGCCATCAGCTCTTCAGAATCATTGATAGAGGCTACTGTCGTCTCTCCTTGGGAGATGAACGCGTAGTCATAGGGGTTGTTGGTGATGAGCAACATCTCTAATATTACAGTCACAAAAAAGAAAGTATTTATTTTATGATAGAATGCATAGTACAGCATGGTAACCTTATGTCACATGTATAGACCAGATCACTTTGATGTTGCCTCAACGACAACAATCACTTCCAGGTAGAACACTGGCAGTTAATTAGAATTACGGAGATATGTAAAATCAGCAAACTTGTTGATTTCTGTTGTCATTTTCAGCCATAGCTGTAACATTTAAAAATATAGTTAAACACTGTGGTGTGACCTATCTGATGTTTCTTCTGTGCCTATTGTATGTACTGTGTTGCTTTGTAATCACCTTGGATAAACCAAATCTACCAGTACCGAAAACACGCAAAGTACTGCTGTGGACAGGGCTACAGTTAAATGTATTTAGCCACCTGAAAACTTAGAATCAGTGTAAGTGTACACTGTATTTTGAGATTTACCTGACACACAAACCAACTGACCCCACAGTGGACTAGCAACTTAGTGTTCTGCTAAGTTAAATTACTGTTTTTGTGAATGATAATTTGCCTTTTTTGGTGGTCTTTTTCTAGATGTCTAAAAACTAAATAATTGAGGCAGTGTTTGCTTAGCAATGTTTGATTTTATGTATGTGATGCAACAATTAACAAATTATTGTAAATAAACATTGTGATTCTGTCTATTTTGTACACTTACCCAGAAGTTCTGGCTTTTGCTGAGACAAGATCTGGTAGAAAATGTGGTAGTCCCGCTCAGCTTTAAGCTGATAGGTCACACGAGACTTCTCCAGGAGGTCTGTTAGAGGTATAATATATTAATGTTATTGTGTTTCAGTATAAAATAATTTGCTATAGGCATGGGTTTAACTTTAATTACAAGAAATTTAACAGGTTTTTACAGAAACAAAACAACAATAAAACAAAATGGTCAGAACTGCCACAATTTAATGTGATCAAACATTTAAATACTTTTTGTTAATTTTGTTTTATTGGCACATTGGTTCAGAGGTTATAGCATTAAGCTCCTGGGTTCAAACTCGCAAAAGCCTTTCTGTGTGTGTACATTCCCCTTGTCTCTGTGCGACTTTCTTTGGTTACTCTGTTTTCCTCTGTGCAGGTTGGGCAAACTGGTGACTCAAAATATCCTATAGGTTTGAATGTGTATTTGTGTGTTCCTTTAGTATGTGTGTTAGCTCTGCGATAGTCTGAAATCCTGTCAGTAGTCTCTCACATATTTTCATTGGTTCTAGCACCACAAGTTATTAAACGAATAGGTGCCCTAGAATATGGATGTACAGATGTATTTAGTTTGACTTACATGTTTCGATGTCAGCAGAGGCCAGCTTTCCTCGGTTGTCAAAATGAATTCTGATAAATTTACCCTAAGAGGAAAAATAGTGTTTATTTATATTTATATTATGAAAAAATAACCATCAGGGATAATCAAGTCGCCTCACTGCAGTCACACAGACACTCACAAATCTGGAGGAGTTGTCATTCCTGATGGTCTTGGCATTCCCAAAGGCCTCCAGAGCAGGGTTAGCCTGAATGATTTGATCCTCCAGGGTACCCTGAGGTCATCAAACAAAGACACTTCAGGTTTACAGCCATTTTTGAAAAGCTTTAAGAAAAAGAACTCGACTTACTAATTTATTTAAACTAAATAATTTACAATTGATGTTTTGATTGTATTATATTAATAAATATGTATATAATACGCACCTTCTTTTCAGCAGCTTGGTCTTTCTTTGCACCCGGAGCAGCAGCAATGCTGGCAAAGTACTGAATGACACGCTTGGTGTTTACAGTCTTTCCAGCACCAGATTCTCCACTGAAAGAGAGACAGAAAGTTTTAGTCCACGATCCATGACCCTTAACGACTGGAGATAAAAAAAAAAAAATTGTCTTGGCAGCGTGACTTACGTGATAAGGATTGACTGGTTTTCTCTGTCTGTGAGAAGAAGAGATTTTCAAAAAAAATGTCAAATGTATAAGTAAAAAATGGAATGACATCAGAGCTTTTGAATAAAATTAAGGCTTAAGTAGACATTTTACCTGCCAGCATGTACTGGTAGGCATTGTCAGAGATTGAGAAGATATGAGGAGGAGCTTCACTCCTCTTCTTTCCTCTGTAGGCAACAACCACCTCTTGGTTGTAGACTGGCAGCCACTTGTAGGGGTTGACAGTCACACAGAAGAGCCCAGAGTAGGTCTGCCATAATAAAAGAGGAATAGACAGTTGGGGTTTTAGATGCTGAGATGTCTCATTAAGGAAGTAGTTACAGTTAAAGCCATAGTCTTACGTAAATCATCCATGCTGCGTAACGCTCTTTGAGGTTAAACAGCACAGCGGGCTCATGGAGGAAGGTGAACATCGCCATGTCCTCAATTTTATCAAACTTTGGCGGGTTCTGAGGGTGAACATCACACTCCTTCACTGTCACAGTCTGCAGAAAGAGATGACACAATTTTAAACAAAGGTTTAAATGTGTATTAGCCTATATTTGAACGGAATTGAACTGAATTGAAATGATGTACATACCTTTCCAAATTCAGTCTGGACAGTGACAGAGTCACCGTCACGACTAGTGATAGAACCTTTGACATACTCAACCTCTGGATCAGGAACAAAGCACTCCTTCTTCATGTCAAATGGACGTGTCTGGGCTTCTAGACGCTCCTTATCTGACTTCCTAAGATAAGAAGCAGCTGTCCCAAACTCTGCCATTGCGGCATCACCCATTTTTCAACCTATAACAAGAAAACATTTTGTGGCCTGTGATTTTCTTTGTACACACATATTTGACCCATTGATGATTAACATAAGACCTAACGAAAACACATACAAGACAAACAACATATTTAAAAATCAATTTGACATAATGAACCTAGAAAATGTACATCCCCACACAAAAATCAATACTTGCAATCATTGTCTTGTTAGCATACCTGTATTCTTTAAAACATTTTATCTTTAGCTTTTTTCCTTTAATAAAAGGATGCACCTTTGACATTAAATTCAAGATTCAAGAACGTTATTGACATATGCACAGTAGTGCAGTTGGCACCGTACAATAGACATGCAGAGGTCCTTGTAGGAGGTACATGTAGGAAAATTGGATTTCAGGCCCTTTTAAATGTGACAACAACCCCAGAATGTCAGAATCATTGCCAGAAAAGGCATTATTTGTTGCATGACATATGCATGTATCAACAGAAAAGCAAGATACGTAATAATTGGGTAAACTGTTGCATTCCATAATTAAGAAATGATTGCAGTCACTTAAATGTAGCTGTAAATTTTACCAGAGGCGTTTCCCCCCACAAGTACTTGGGATCTGTGTTATTTGTATTTCACAGACAGAAGCAGACAGAATGTCATGTTACATCATTATCAGAGACAAATCAAGTGACATTTATAAAAAAGCAGTAACACAACGGATCTCCTCAACCAAAATGTTTCACTAACCCCTTACGAAATGTTGTTAGCAGTAACAACTGTCAATATAGAGCTGGGAGTAACTCTAACATCATCAACAAACACTCTTCACTTATGAAGCAGCAGTTTCCCATTTGAGTGGATGTTTTTCTTACCTTTGACTGTCAACCTTTGTCAAGTGAAATGATGGATCCAGTGGCTGACACCAGACTGCCTCTCTTAATAAAGGTTGTTAGTCAGCCAAATATGGGGATGCATATCAGAGAAATGGCATCCAGGTTTCCTTACCAAAAGCATTCTCCAAATTGGGTAGAGCCTTGGGCTGCTATTGTTGCTCTCACCTTGTGAACAAGAGACTAATACGATAGACTGGACATGACAAAGAAAGGGGAAGGCAGGAGGTGGGGGAGAGGGGACAAGCTACAATCTATCAAGTAATTCTCTTTTGTCTCTGTAAATTACATTAAGCAGTTTTGGAATGATAATCAGCATCAGAATATCTGATGATGATTAAGTTTATTTTATTCTGGAAATTTGATTATTTAAAGTTTCTATGCTTTGATTGAATTACATAAACCAATGCTTGGCCAAACTTTCAAAGACATCATTATTGTAAAAGGGACTAGAGAATCCCTTTCTATCCACAACACTCAAATTAATTGTGATTCAATTAATTGTTAATCTGTATCATGATCAAGACACGATAGGTCCTATGATACTGTATGCTCCAGAACAGCACTAATGGCATGTGTTCTTTCTTAAAATACATTAATTCAGATGCTTGTAATTAAGGGCCATTTGTTAAGAAGACGTTAGATCCACTGTTCTATATTATAATGGTCGTCTTAGTCATATTTTGTCATAGACTGTGCCTCTGTAGTGTAAATAAAGTAGGCAAGCAGGATTTATGTGACATCAAACATCTCGAGATCTGAAGTTCAACAATAGTCCGTCAAGTGATAGGGTGTGAAATACATTTCAAGAGGGAGAATGAAGAGCTGCAGCTGTTGTCTACAGATAGGCAAGACAAGGCCAAGGTCACAGCTGTGAGATCCCTTTTCATCACTCACCACTGTTCACAGATATATGCCTATCTATATCTAACCCTAGTCACTTGGCATTGTGTCCTTTCTTTACCATCAATAACATTGTTCAGACACTATGCAATCCAACTCCTGGTTATATTACATGAAATTTCAGTTACTTCAGCTGACCTTTTGAGACAGACACTTTTCAATGACCTGAACCAGGACTGCAAGCACATGGGCTTTTAGAGTCAAGGCCATTATGAAATAGTTAAAAAGCAAAATCTGTAGGAACTTTCACTGACAATGCTCTCCTAGGATGTCAATACAGATACACATCTGCAATACCCACAGTCTCTTTGGGTCAGACACTAATCCAGGTACTGGATGTGGTGAGAGAAAGACAACAATCACTCCCTTCTATCAGTCTTTTGTAGGCAGTTTCCAGCATTGTGGTTTAGGTCTTTGCATTACATCTATGTAGAAAATAGTATAAAAACAAACCAAAATGTAAAGTATAAAGGAATAAAGCTAGATAATTGTATTACTATTTGTAATTGTACTGTATATGGTGTACAATTAAGGGGTCAGATGTTGTAATTGTACCCTAATGTGTGTGTGTCATTGATAAAACAATTTACCTGGCCTGTGCATATAGAAAAATATAGATAAGGCAGCCCATTCTTATTCCCAAGTCATCAAATACTGAGGCTTTGTTATGCCCCTCTGTGTGGGATCCCAATGCCAAAGGCATCCTTTGCCGTCTCTATCACACACACTAGGCTTTCATCTAACTCTAGTGTAAACCCATACCTTGCAATATTTGATGCTCAGAGCAACTGTAATAGTATAAAGACCAAGGAAGTCTGCGTATGGAAGGAGGGATTGTGAATGGGTCAAATACAGGACTTTCACCCAGGAGAGTGAAAAAGATTGGTTGCATCATTAGTCCTTTTTTAGGGTTATAACTATCAGGATAACAAGACATAAAAAGTGCTCTACTATTATGTTAGTTAGAAATTAAGCAACTTCAATAATAATTTTATTTTAATTAGTTCAGCATTTGAAAAGAGCCTTTACTTTATCGTTAAATTTGGTCATTGCCGCATACTGTCATTAAAGAACTGTCAAGTTAATGGTGACAAAATGCTAGATGTGCACATGGTTTTGCAGATGATATCTTCTTTTTTCTTTGATGTGCAGTATTTATTATCATAACCATTTTTTAATGTATTATGAAGACAGTGACTGTGCCTGTGAAGTCTTCATATAGTTTTAGGGTGTATATTTATTCTGATGACATTGAAACAAAGTTCCCTTTTTCTTTCGAGTATAAAATACCCTTATTATGCAGAACAGATCAGTTCAAGATCAAATCAAACAAAGGTTTTATATGTAAAAAAGTTGCCAAAAGTTGTAGTGCTTTCTGCTCAAATTAGCACAAACTAGTTATGTTTTTAATTATAATAAAAAAAAGAATAAAAAGATAGTTTGACTGCAGTGTTGGCAGTTGTATTTTTAAAATCAGAATTTTAAATCTCAGATATTTGTTTCATTTTTTCATTAAATTATCACCTCTGTGTAATTGCTCCAATACAGGTGAATTTCCATTTTTAAGAAAAGAATAACAATTTATAAGAATGAATATAATAAATAACAACCCACATACATAACATATATTTGTGCACTGAAACAAATTCATATTATTGTGACTATACTCCAGGCTTCTGTCCAAGAGTTGCCTGTTGCAAGTGCCCTTGGCCTGCTTCTGTTGACATGGCATTGTTTTCTTCTCTTTATCCTTGAGCACAAAGATAACTTGTGAAATTCCTGCTGGCTGCCTTTGGGGGCTTGGTGGTTTAGAGGACAGCTTGGGGACAGCTTGTGACGCGGGCAGTCAGGACAGGCTTTTATTCTTTCTTTGATCAGCAGCAACAGGTGATGAGACGAGAAACCTATTTTGCACTGTATGTATATGTAGTGTAATACTGGATACTATATCTTGATGCAAGAATATGCTAAATGAGTCTGTATTCAGATGAAATTTTAGAAATTGCACAAAACTCAAGTGTGCCATACTATGAAGGACAATGAGGCCTATCAACCTGAAGCTACGATGAATGATGGCAACCAGGAGCTTTCTTAAAAATGTAATACGATTTTCTTGACCTGACACAATTAGGTATTAGGACAAAATGAAACTCTGGTATAAATACAATCCTACAAAGCATGCTGGCCAGTAATGCAAGTGGGACCTCAGCTGCCTTCCTTTCTATCAGATCACATCTCACCAGGTCTTGACTGTGCTTGCTTTCAAAGTAGAATTCTCGTCACCTTTAAAGGCCATCCATTAAAGGTCTCATTCCCAGCTGTCCATAGTCCTTGTGTCTCTGACTTTTGCAGTGCGGTGAGCACGTGAGGGAAGGTGTGAGGCACCTTGCCTCACTTAAGTTTGAAATTAGAGCCTGCGAAGCTATTGTTAGTATTTGTTCTTTGTTGTAGTGAAAGGTCACTTCTAAGGGGGTGTTGAGCTCTGGTGGAGGCAAGGAGTTGACTGTTCTCTTGCCTTGTCTTCTTCCCACTAATTCAGACTGTGGACCTCCGTGTGGACTCAAATCAGTACTGCTTATCTTCTGATAAGGCAATGACCAGGACATGACAAAATAATGGAAAGGTACTGTTGACTCTTTAAAGCTTTTATTTTTCACTTTTTTCAATGCAAAACTTATAATCTGTTGGAAAATCTGCTAATTTGGAAAACTGATAAACTGTTAATTTTGCCACAATATACTCTTAATGCCAATGTCCTATATTGATTATTGAAATGGTATTTATTGAATTCTTGGAGGACTCTATACCTGAGTACGCTAAATCCAGATTATCTGATGTCAGTCAGACATCTTTGTCAAGTCTGCCTCTTCTCTGTGTTCCAAATAGCCCTCCCTTATCTGGCTTTGAAAAGAAGATGCATGTTACCAGAGAAAGACTGACCCCCACTACTGATATGAAGGTTAGTAGTTTCAACTTAATTAATTTAGATCATTTGACATTTGGTCTGTAATCTTATCAAAATAAAGGGAATGTAAATGTTACAGCTATGTAAAAAGCAGAGGTTGGGTCACCGCTGGATGATGTGAAATTTTCTGTCCAAAAGTTTTGGTGAAAATCATTCATAATAGTAGTGTAACAGTAGAAAATTTTGCTTATGTAGTGCACACTACAGCATTATTTATTATTATTATTTATTTATTATTATTATTTATTTACAGTATTATTTTAGTATTTTCAAAGGGATTATTGATTATTGATTATTATTATTATTGATTGGTTTTTGTTTTACGATGTCATACATCCACTGTACTGTGATCAGACCTTTCTGCTGTGGTGTTTCTGTAAAAACCTGCCATAATTCATTTGTTAAAAGCGTGTGCACTACTATTTTGTATGCATTCATTTCACTCATGTTTGCTATCCAGATCCCCCCTCTAATAATCCATCAACATTTCACTTTTGCTAAAGAACTACTGCGGTCTACTGCAATTTGTCCCGTGCAGTGGACATTTCTCCTCAGAAAAGCTGTTAGTCAACTAGTCAAGTAAACTCTGTACAAATATGTGTGCAGTTTATTGTTTGGTTGACCCATGTAATATTGAGAATGGTCCTAGCAGACTCTGCTGCAGTACTCTGCCTAGTCAGTGTTTTCAGTGAGGGACTGAGGCAGCATCATTCTGCAGTCTCTTCTTTTTATCACATTGTTACTTATGAAGCTTCTTCAGTCGCACGGTATTTATTTCACATTTTTTACAATCTAATTCAAATCCAGAAACCTTAAGAAGCATTTTAATTGTCGTATTTAATTTGGGAAAAATACTTTTTTTGTGTTTATTTTTAATTGGCATTTTTTAAGAAAAATAAATTGTAATACTTGAATTAAAGAAAAGGTAAAACCATAAACATCTTACTAATTATTTACCAGCTCTGTAGTATGATTAGTATTAAAAAAACGTGATTGGTGTTATCAGCATGTGAGATTTAACGAAGAGAAAATGCTTGAGCACACTCTGCTCATCATGATGCTAAGTTACTTTTGCAACATCAGATAAATGAGGTTGGAAAAGTCCAGTGTTCGCTGATAACAAATGTAGTAAGTAAACAGTGGAGTAGTACAGTATGTGTCTCCTACGAGATAGTTACATAGTTTGAAGCCACAAAGTAGAGGGCTGCATTGGGATTGGGTCCCGCCGGGTCCTGCGGGATTAGTCCAACGTCCCATTGTTCCGATATGCTAGGCTATACTGTATTAGTGTACCATAGAGGATCAGTAATGCAACAAAAGTAGGCTACTGGTCGAGATACAAGTGTCATAGAGAAGAGAGAATGAAACCATAACCTCCTGTTATTAACTCTGGGGTCCGGGTTGTGTGGGGAGCTCTCCGCGGTGCTGAATGGCTCCTGGCGGGTGTATTTCTGCCTTGATGGTGCGCTGCGACCGGCTCTGGGTCAGCTGGGAAAGGCTTGAGGCGAAGCAGGCTCACGGCTTATGTGTTTGTCTCTTTCATTTTCATTTTAACCCACACCATGATCTTTTCCTGACCCTTACCAAGTGGTTTTTGTGCCTAAACCTAACCAGACCTTAACCACAGGGCATCATGATGATTTCGGAACAACGTGACTTCGGAACAATGGGTTGAATATGGTTGGAACAATGGGATGTCGGACCAATGGGCAGACCCCCAGGATGTAGCAGAAAGCCAGAAATATACACATTATTTTCGGCATATTTGTAAAGCCTCTCAATTAATGTAGGAACTTGGTGCTCATGCATGAGTGTTTCCACTCCATATTTATTCATAAATTGACGAATATGCCCTGAACCAGCTTTCATACCAATTTGCCGGTTGCTCCTCCTGTCTGTCTGTCTGTCTGTCAGCTCCATCTGTCATGAAACAAACATGAAAGACATGCAGTTTATTGTGTTTCACCGGCGACGAACTGTCATTACGCGCGACTATTACGCACGGCTGCGCGCTCTTTATAACTCACTTTGTGAACTTATGTTGCATAATAAAGATTTTCTCCCCTCGTTATTTTTAACCGCCCCCTCAGTAACTTCATCCTGGCCAATCACTACGTGATTATATAAAGGTAGAAAAATAAATAAATACAGAGGAGGAGAATAGAATATAAAACAGCCTTTATTTCATTAAAAGCTAAATGAAAACAATGAAATAGGAGCACCGTTCCTGACCAGTGCGTCAAAAGACATGCAGACCAGGGAAACGAAACAAACAACCCCATGAATCTCTTTATTAATAGCCTATAAAATGACACGTTTTCTCCTGCGGGAGGAGAGAAGATGGAAAATCAATGTATCTCTATTACTGTGCGTGCATAAATTCTCAGATATTTGCGGGAGCGGGCGGGAGTGGACATAAACACTGCGGGGGCGGGCGGGAGTGTAACACACACTTTGAGGTTGCAGGCGGTAATGGTCAGAAATTCAGCGGGAGCGGGCAGGAGCGGGATGAAGAAAACAGCAGGGCTCTATCACAAAGTATTATCCGCATTGTTTTTTGTTTTGTTTTTGGTTAAGATTTATATGATGGGAACAGCAAGAGTGAACATGATAGTACATTGTCTTCACTGAGACAATTTAATTAATTATGTAGTAATACATGTAGACCCCTTTTTTGGTCTTCAGGATCATGGTTCATTTTTCCTTCAGGTGAATTGTTGGCAGTGTTTTTGGCATCGTGGTAACTATTGAAAATGTTGGCATTGTACATTTCTGCAAATCACAGATATGTTTTATTTGCACCTTTCATATGTATCATGTGTATAAAGTGACGTAGTAGATGAACTGACTTTGTCATCAGGAGGTGAAGGGGATGGAGGATGGCGTAATAGAGCGAGATGTCTGCCAAGCTGCAGATCATTGTTGGAGACCAACAAATAATAGAACTGGTTGTGATAAAGCGAGTCATTGCTATGTTTTCAGCAGCTTTTTGGCATGGAAACAGGGTTGGAAATCAACACCAGCCACCAGCCAAACGCTGGTAAAATGTGCAAGTAGCTGATAGATTTGCTTCACTCACCAGTAAAATAAACAGTGTTTATCTATTTAGTGGCTGGCAGTGGCAGACGGACAAAAGTGTTGCATGCATGAAATGCAGTTGTTTTTTAATGAGACATCACTGCTTTTTCTGCTGAGACAGTTCCCCCCAAACTGGGTGATTTTACGAACCTTAACAGGTTTCACAGTTTTTATTTTGGGGTTTTTTGTCCTTTTTTGGCCACCTACAATTTGTTGGTGTGAAATCACAGCAGGTTAAATAAGGCAAGATTATTTTACATTCACACACAGTTTTGACTTTTGTCTTTGTACATTTTTTATTTCTCAATTTAAAAAGAAAAAGTAATTTAACTTATTTTTGGCTAGACCGCAGAGGCAAGGCCAACCTTATGAACGCGAAGGTCTGTCCATGAGTTAATTGAGTGTAGTGAGTTAGTGATGAAGCTATACCATTGGTCAGAGTAAGTAATCAAGTGTTGGTGTTTCCCCATTAGCCGTTGCTCTAATGCTGACAGTACCAATGTATACATGATGGCATAGTGAAATTAGCAAGCTAGCTAGCTAACTAGCCAGCCACCTGGACGGAGGAAAGAGAGGATCCTGTCATCTATTTGTTTGAGGAACAGTTGTGTCTATATGATACAAACCTTACATTTACTTAGATGTTATTTACGTTTACATGTGACAGTGTCAGAACTGGTGCCGTCACCGTTATGGGGAGATCGTGGAAACAAGAGACTGATACATGTGAATATTACATGTTAGAATGTTGGAACAGTAACTGCCACAATAACAAACTGTTCCCTTTTGTAATTGGCATTGATAGGAAGTATTACAAACCATCTTTATAGGGAGAACTTGGCTTTGATAGTGGCCGATGGCTGTGCAGCCTTCACCAGTCATCCTGGGAGCTACATCAGCAGCTGTGGCTGAAGAGGGTAGAGGGGGTTTGTGTACAGTTTCGGAGAAAGCAGGTCCCTTTTGCTGTGTGACTGTGTCTAAGTGTACTGTTCTTAATATTTATATGTATTTACCTGAGTTTTTTGGTTGGACTGCAACAACGGGGACAGCCTATGCCAGCTCTGTATAATGGAAGTGAAACTGAACAAAAGTCTGTCTGGGTGTATGCCGGCCACTTCCTGTTTGAAATTAAATGTCCTCATTTCAAATTAAAGCCCTCTAACATTTCATACCCGTTATTTGTTATATTAATTCTCAAAAAAAACCTCATGTTTAGTTCCCTATAATTGTGAATCACGGAAGCTGTTGTTAATGAAAAGTCCAGAAACAGTTTCAGATGCACATTACAT
Source organism: Epinephelus awoara (assembly GCA_035609425.1). Lineage (NCBI taxonomy): Eukaryota > Metazoa > Chordata > Actinopteri > Perciformes > Serranidae > Epinephelus > Epinephelus awoara. The sequence goes on from CM069306.1 coordinate 33,888,121, forward strand.
TTATTCTACTGAACAAGACATGCTTAGGGAGACACCAGGCAGCAGGTGCCTCAGAAACTGATCTTTTTTGAGGAAACGTCACTCTCCATCAACTCCTCTCTGAAACAAAAAAAGAAAATATAAGATAAATTCTAAGATGTTTTTCTGATTACATAGTGTTATTTCAATCCCTCAGCCCCTCAGAGTAGTATTCTAAATGTAGCAATAATATTCAGTGCCCTGCAGAAAAACCACTGCCAAATAACGAAGACCAGTGTCTTGCTGTTGTACAGCTTGTGAACAAGATTTTTGCCACTGCGTGGTGACATTTTTTCTATCAGGGGAACTTGCAAAGTATCAGATTTTTTCTAATTTTTGAATGTATGTGCCAGAAATGTACGATAAATTATTGGCTAATAATGGGACATTTCTATAATTATGCATTATTCCGATTATGAAAATTATAGCTGATAAATCATGTGTGTGTGTGTGTGTGTGTGTGTGTGTGTGAGACACAGCTGTGTGTTTGCATACATTTAGTTTTAATGTGTGAGGTGAATAGATAGCGCATCGCTATTCTACTTGGTGGTTGTAGGCTAGTCTGTTGTGGGATGCTGAGATGACACCAGGGTGTGTTTATAAAAATGCAGCGCAATGATATAAACATTTTTTACACCAGATGTAAGCGGACCTGCCGACACGCATTCAACCTGTTCATATGAGTCAGCTGTCATTGTTTGTCTCTGTTAGAGACTCCACTCTGTAGTGTAGTTTATATATTCTACTGAGAATTACCAAGTAACACTGGGCTTTTGTAATCTGTCTCTCACACACTTTTAACTATAAATTTGATACTGATTAAAAGTCATTTTACTTTAACATCCAATACCCTAGAAAATCTCCCTCTTTTTCACAGCCTAATGTTGACAGGTATGAAGAGTCACAACTGTACTTTGTTTTTCTGTTTCTTGTCAGGGCTATGGAATATTAAATCATCCATATTTTCTCACTACATCTTAGCCTTTCTTACCTGCAGGTGTACATTAACTACAGGTTCTACACTTCTTTTTAAAAACAAAAATGTGAAATTATCGGTCATCATATTGGTTATTGGCAATGAGAAGCAGGTAATTATCAGTTGAAAAAATTCATATTGGTGCACCCCTAGTAGGTGCAATATGTGTATACTGACCTTTAACCCCACCTCACGGGTCTTGGCACGTAGCTTGTTGACCTGAGACTCGGCGATGTCGGCCCTCTCTTCGGCTTCATCAAGCTCATGTTGAATCTTGCGATACTTGGTTAGATTATTGTTGGCCTGTTCCTCCTGAAGAACAAACACAACATGTATGGTACTTATTATATATTCTCACATAATGCATAGTTTCACTGGTAAGATCTTAGTTTTGCATTTAAATTTTACTTACAGCCTCTTCCGAAGCCTTCTTATAGGATTTGACCTTAAGCTGCAGCTTGTCCACCAAATCTTGAAGACGTACTAGATTTTTTCTGTCTTCTTCTGACTAAATTGTGCAAAAAAACGTAAATAATAATTTGTACATATTGATTCTGAATATAATATCCAAAGCATAAACAGGCTTTGTTCCAGATTCAAAGTTACCTGATAGGTAATCTCCTTGATACGTCTTTCATACTTTTTCAGTCCCTTGAAAGCCTCACTGGCCTTTTTTTGTTCATTTTCCACCTCATTTTCAAGTTCCTTGACCTGTAGAATGTTGTCAAAACAAAAGTCAGCCAGCACCTCTGCGCTTCACCTAGAGCAGCTATTGACTTTACATATTTGAGTGTTGCAAGAAGCCAAAGAGCCAACTTATACTCACCCTGGCCTCGAGCTTCTGCAACTGCTTCCTTCCTCCCTTCATGGCGATCTGTTCAGCTTCATCCAGACGGTGCTGCAGGTCTTTGATGGTTTGCTCCATGTTCTTCTTCATACGCTCCAGGTGAGCACTGGTGTCCTGCTCTTTCTTCAGCTCCTCTGCCATCATGGCAGCATCAGTAATGGCCTTCTTGGCCTTCTCTTCAGCATTTCTGCACTCTTGTACTGCTTCCTCTACTTCAGTCTGAAGCTGGGCAGTATCAGCCTCCAGCTTCTTCTTTTGATTTATCAGACTAGTATTCTAATTTGACAAAGTAAATTAATAATTAATAGTGGTATTTCCATTGTGAAAACGGTGAATGTAAAACAAACACATTAATGTATTGATGATTGCTGTATCTCACCTGTGAGTGCAGTAGCTGCACCCTTTCACTAACGTCCAGCAGCTCTTGCTCGGCAAGTTTGCGACTTCTCTCAGCTTGCTCCAGAGCACCCCTGAGCTCCTCCACTTCGGCCTGAAGCAGGTTGTTGCGTCTCTCAACGATGGCAATGTTTTCCTTTAGATCATCATTGGCTCGAAGAGAGTCATCAAGCTGGAGTTGAGCATCCTGGAAGAGTGGAACATTTATTGTGAAGCAAGGTAAATCAATTAATAACATACTATGTCCAAGGTGTTCTTTAAAAAAAATGCAAACCTTCAGATGTGCATGAACAGCCTTAAGTTGTTTCTGAGCCTCAGATGCCTGCCTGTTGGCCTGACTTAGCTGAATCTCCATCTCATTGAGGTCTCCCTCCATCTTCTTCTTCAAACGAAGGGCCTCATTCCTGCTTCGAGTCTCGGCCTCAAGAGAGCTCTGAAGAGTATCCACCATACGCTGTTGGTTTCTCTTTGCTTGCTCCATCTCTTCATCTTTTTCAGACAGCTTGCGCTCAATCTCAGCCTTAATCTGGTTAAACTCAAGCTGGGCTCTGAGAATCTTCCCTTCCTCATGCTCCAGTGAGGCCTGTCATGAAATAAGAATGAAAATGAAATATATGTCAAGTTATTACCAATATCAAAAAAAGTTCTTAAGGTTCACCATGAGCACTTTGAATTCATCACACCTCTGCTTCCTCCAGGGCTGTTTGTATCTCAGACTTCTCTTGTTCCAATTGTTTTCGAATCTTCTCAAGTTCATGAATGCTCTTTCCACTCTCACCAATTTGCTCAGTGAGGTCAGATATTTCCTCTGAGAAACAAAATGTAACATTATCACTGGTTTACTCATGACAACAAATTCTTCAATAGAGGCGTGAGCTGGTGTCACCCTTACCCTGCAGATTCTTATTCTCTCTCTTCATGGTCTCCAGATGTTCAAGAGATTCTTCATAGGAGTTCTTTAGTTTAAAGAGCTCAGTGCTCAGAGACCTGGCTTCCTTCTGAGAGCTCTCCAGCTCTGTTTGAGACTCTTCATACTTCTGTTTCCATTCTGCCAAGATCTGAAATATGTGTGCTTCAAGGTAAATTACACTGTCATTCTTCGACTAAAAGAGTAAAAGTGCCAAATGATTTTTAAATTTAACCTTGTCAAAGTTTCTTTGCTTCTTGTCCAGAGCAGCAGCAGCAGCATTAGACCTCTCCACATCCACCATGAGATCTTCAATCTCATTCTGCAGCCTGTGTTTGGTCTTCTCCAGAGAGGAACATTTAGCATTCACTGCTTCTACAGCCTCCTCGGCCTCCTGCAGACGCTGAGCCAGCTTCTTTCTGCATTATGACAGGATTCATTCATGGTTAATTGCTTTTAAACTTTGCCAAATTGTTGGAGTGAAAATATATTTTTACTCACTTAGCCTCCTCCAGTTCCTCAGTTCTCTGGATGGCATCAGTTTCGTACTTAGTTCTCCACTGAGCCACCTCAGAGTTGGCCTTGGACATGCTGCGCTGAAGTTCAGCCTTGGCCTCCTGCTCCTCCTCATACTGCTCCCTGAGCAGGTCACAGTCATGACGAGCAGACTGCACTGCATGGGCTAAAGCATTCTTGGCCTGAAATGGAGGCATATCTCAGTGCATCTTTATACCAACATCTGTACCAAGTTCTCACTAGTATTTGGTTGCTACCTTGACTTCCTCCTCTAGCTGTCTTTTTAGGTCTTCAAGTTGTTGAGTGTAGGACTGTTTTCCTCTGGTTAGTTGAGACACCAGGGAATCCTTTTCCTCAAGCCGCCTTGTAAGTTCACCTAATTTTGATGGAAGAACCAAATGAGTACTCCATTATATCCCACACAAAACACACTGCGTAAATCAAAATCATACCATTCTCAGTCTGAAGCTTTGCTTTCTGCATGGTGAAGTCATTGATGGCACGCTGTCCTTCCTCTGCCCTTGTTTTATATTCATTCATCTGGTCTTCCAGAGACCGGCACATTTTCTCCAAATTGTTCTGAAAAGAAAAAACATTAACACTTTCACATAACCTACCTCAAACATATAAAAGGTGGTTTAGACTAACAAAATAAAATGTTCATCAACCAGTTGGTAGAAAAAAAGCTTAAACAAGAGTTATACCTTTGCCTTCACAATCTGCTCCATATTGGAGACCACATCATCCAACTCCAGTCTGAGCTCACTCTTCTCCTTCTCCAGTTTCTGCTTGACTCTCTGCAGGTTGTCGATCTGCTCTCCCAGATCAGCAACACTGTCAGCTTGTTTCTTCCTGAGAGTGGCAGCAGTGGCTTCATGCTGCAGAGTGGCCTCTTCAAGGTCTCTGCGGAGTTTCTGGAACTCAGCCTCTCTCTTCTTGTTCATCTCAATCTGGGCAGATGTTGCTCCACCAGCCTCCTCCAACCTCTCACTGATCTCCTCCAGCTCTCTGGCCAAGTCTGCTCTCTGCTTCTCCACCTTTGCTCGGGCAGCTCGTTCTGCCTCAAGCTCTTCCTCCAGCTCCTCGATGCGGGCCTACACCAAAATCAGCATTAGCCAAATATCACATCCTTGAAAATTGGCTATCTTCTTCTTGGTTAATATTACCTGTAACTCCTTCAATTTTTTCTGGAGCTGGGCACTCATCACTTGTTCATCCTCTATTTTGCCATTGAGTTGGCTGATTTCAAAATCTTTCCTGTGGGTATAGAATAATGAAAAATGTACCAGCTGACACTAAGTTTTAAATCTATTCATGTGTACACAAATGTTGTTTTCATGTTACTTTTTCAGCCTCTCTTCGAGTTGCTGCTTGTCATTTTCCAGGTCCATGACACACTCATGAGCTAACTTCAGGTCTCCCTCAAGCTTTCGTTTTGCTCTCTCAAGATCCATACGTACTTTCTTCTCTTGCTCTAGGGAACCTTCCAGCTGTAGGGGATGATAATTACAGCCTTTCGGTTTAATTTATCCACAATATTCAGTGTTTGTGTTTAAGTGACAGTGAAACATGCCAACACACCCTTGTTTTCTATGTTCTTACATCATCAACTTGCTGCTCCAGCTTAACCTTGGCCTTAGTCAGAGTGTTGACTTTGTCTTCTTCACTCTGCAGATCATCAAGTGTTTGCTGATGAGCTTCCTGTAAGGCTTTCTTTTCTTTGGTCAATTTAGCAATGATTTCATCCTGAGCTGACATCTCTTCGACCAGGTTCTTCACCTGTTGCATGTAAAATTTGAATTTTCAGTCAAAAATCCCAGACCCATGTGCCAATTTCTATACAACAGAAGTAATAATTCATATGAAAAAGTTGCCATTTTAGAGCATGAACAATCAGAGAAGCCTTAAAAACATCTGTAAAGCACATCTCAGTTTTTATAGTACCTTGTTCTCAGTGGCGTGCTTCTCTTTCTCCACTTTAGCCAGAGTTAACTCTAAGTCATCGATGTCTTTCTTCAGCTCAGAGCACTCGTCCTCTAGCTTTCTCTTCTTAGCAGTCAGTTCAGCATTCAACTCCTCCTCATCCTCTAGTCTTTCTGACAGCTCTTTGATTTTTGCCTCCAGCTGAATCTTGCTCTTGATCAGCCCCTCACATCTTTCTTCAGCATCACACAGATTATCTTGCTCCTGTTATTATTTTAAAGGTACAACATTAGACAAGAGCTGACATGGTTTGATTTTGTTATTTGTTATGCTGACAAATTGCAAACATACAGATTGAACTTGAAGCTGCAGGTCATTCTTCTCTTGGAGAAGAGAGACCATTTTTTCTTCAAGTTCCTTCTTGCGGGCTTCAGATTTTGCGTAAGCCTCTTTTAGTTTGGCAAACTCTTCCTTCATGTTGGCCATCTCCTTTTCAGTCTCTGCTGATTTCAGTAGAGGTTTAATCTTGAAGTACAGCTTCATCCAGGGCCAATTTTTGACCCCCATGAAGGCACGGATGTTCCACTGGATCACAAGTAGTGCGTCCCTGTGGACATTGATTCATAAAGATGTTATAATGTTGCAGAGCAATACAAGTGGTACAATTAGTTGTTTTCAGCATGTACTGTACTTGTTATTTAATACAAATTTATAAGTCAGTCCTCAGTATGAGAAATGAAAGGTCACCTTTAAATCTGCAAAGGCACCTGGAGAATGCCTTTTTATCATTCACTTGATTTAGTTTGTGCCCAATTCATTAATTCTGGTATAGTGAGATATTGATGCAGAAAGCCATAATCTTAAATTCCACCTTGAATCTTTTTCATTCCACTGACCCTCCTTGTGCCCATGATAATGAAATCGATTGGATTTTTATTAATTTTGTGCACATACCTGCGTTCTACAATTTTCTGGAATTCAATTCTTGCTAGAACACCTCGTGACCTTGCCTGGATCCTAGTGATGATGAGAGCTAAGCGGTCATCTCTCATCTCCTCTAGCAGACCAAGCAGCCCAGCTTTGAAGAACACCTGAATTTTGCGAACAGTAGCAAGCACAAATTACCCACATGGAGAGTGTGTATGTGTGTTCAAGATAATGGTTCAGACCTAGCCCATTACAAAAACATTACTGAAAGCTATCACATAGATAGTTATATTGTGAATGAAAGGAGGCGTAGCTGAAAAAAGAGATCTAACAATTGCCTATAATGATAGAATTGTGGTCAATTGAAAATGGCAAAAAAACAAAATACTATGTCACCCTGCACATTTTCTTTTCACACTAAGACATATGCTAATGATACATGCCAAAATGTATTTCACCGATGCTTACCTTGGTGTGTCCGAGTCTGTACTGAGTATGGTCTATATCCAGGGAGCCCAAAAGCTTCTCTGCAGCTTTTTTGTTATCAATGAACTGTCCTTCAGGGATAGCACTTGGATTCAAGATGCGGTATCTTTGTGATGAAGATAAAGAACAATCTCTGATATATTTAATGTTTTATAAAGTATCAGACTAACAAAATATGTTAAACTAAATATCCATCACTGGTAGTTAGTAGAATAGTTTATTAGGTGACAAACAGCTAAAGTTAAGTAGAGATACATAACAAATGCAAACAGGGCATGAAGATTGGTTGGTGGTTGGTTTCAACAGTATCAAAATTATGTGAATCATATGCTATGGTCTTTACAGTCACCGGATCTCAACCAAATTGAACACACATTAGAGATTTTTGGAGCAACGAATTAGACACCAGTCTTCACTACATCATCAAAATATTAAATAAGGGAATATTTTATGGTAGAATGGTTTCCATTCCTTCATCTGTGTGCTCAAAGAATCTATGACAAGGCACCTTAAAGCTGCTATGAAGACTGTTTTTCCTTTAATTTGTCACTCATCCATATATCTGACAGACACCTCTGTTTGAAATCTCCATAGAGGATCCTGTTGGGGAAGCCCTTTCTGCAGATCCTGATGCCTTCCAGCACACCGTTACAGCGCAGCTGGTGCATCACCAGAGGGTTCTCCATGGCCCCAGGAGTCTTGGTCTCATTGGGGATGATGCAGCGCACAAAGTGAGGGTGAGTAGACCTCAAGTTGGTCATTAGCTTGTTCAGGTTCTCCTGTGGAGGTAGTTAAAACCAGTTTAGGTGATTATTGTAGCACATAAGCATCTCTTAATTATCAGTGTTAAATTAAGTGTCGGTTGTGTTGGTTTGTGTATAAATTAGCCATTTACACATATTTATGTGTTTTTACTAACCCTGTGCAAGGCAGACACAGTTTGGAAGGATGAACCCTTCTTCTTGCTTCCTCCTTTGCCTTTTCCACCACCTTCAACTAATAAACCCATTATAAACTCATTAGACTGCATTACCAGACATTGGAATAAATTATTCAATTTGACAGTTCTCACTATGACACATTTGATAAAATATTGACATTCCCAGTGGAGGTCAGAGCAATACATTGGGTTTATTCCTACCTGAATCAGCACCTGCATAATTTGCAAAGAGGGTAGCTAACAGCTTGAGATTAGACTTCTGGTAGAGTCCAACAACGGTCTCATTCAGAGGATCCTTGTTCTTCACCAGCCAGTTGTTGATATTATAATCAACAGTTCCAGCATAGTGCATCAGGGCAAAATGAGCCTCTGCTTTCCCTTTGACAATTCTGGGCTTCTGGAAATTGGCAGATTTCCCCAGATGGTTGTCATAGAGCTTAGCTTTAAAGGTGGTATCAGAGGCTTTGGGGAACATGCACTCCTCTTCAAGGATGGACATGATACCCATGGGCTGAGGGGACAAAAATATCAGTGGTTTGAAGAAAAAATCACAATATTTTCAATCAATCTTTATGTTTGTCTGGACATGTAATAGTGCAGTATCTTACCTTTTCAATCAGGTCAATGCAGGCCTGCAAGTCCATCCCAAAATCTATGAAAGTCCATTCAATGCCCTCTTTCTTGTACTCTTCCTGCTCCAGCACAAACATGTGGTGGTTGAAAAACTGTTGCAGTTTTTCATTGGTGAAGTTGATGCACAGCTGCTCAAAGGTGTTGAACTGTAATGAAAAAATGTGTAAAGCCAACAGTATGAGGCATTATGATTTCTCCTTAACCAAAGACTTCTTCATATAGCGTGTGTATTCTTTTCACAAACTTACATCAAAGATCTCAAATCCAGCAATGTCCAGTACACCAATGAAGTACTGACGGGGCTGCTTGGTGTCCAGAGACTGGTTGATCCTCACCACCATCCACAGAAACATCTTTTCATATACTGACTTAGACAGTGCACCCACCGCATAGTATACCTAACAAGGAAATATATGAATACACCTTGCTTTGATTTTCTGAACCTTATTTGGGAATTGAATTGAAACGTTGATATTCTCTCACCTGAGCGACATTTTGTCCCTTGGTGACCCACTCATTTCCTACTTTGACTTTTGGGTGACAGAGACCTTTGATGAGGTCGGCAGAGTTTAAGCCCATCAGATATGCAACTTTGTCGGCAACTGTTGAGAAGTTATGGTATTAATTCAGTCATTTCTTCATTTAAGGTCCTCATCATTATCTTATCCTCGATTCCATCAGCACTGTTGTAGCTTGTGTCAAAAACCATCTCTCACCTTCAGTGCCATCAGCCTCAGCCTGCTCCTCTCGCTGCTTCTGCTTGAACTTCATATTGCCATGATGCATGATGGCACCAGTCAGCTTGTAAATGCCATTCTTCTCCTCTTGAGTGAAACCCAGCACATCAAAGGCGTCCTGAAAAAGTTTTAAGATCAAAAAAGCATTTCTGGCATAGTAAAAGTTGATGTATAAATCTATATTTGACCAGGATTGAAAGATTCAGCTCACATCAGTGGCCATCAGCTCTTCAGAATCATTGATGGAGGCTACTGTCGTCTCTCCTTGGGAGATGAAGGCGTAGTCATAGGGGTTGTTGGTAATAAGCAACATTTCTATGGAGAGAATGACAAAAGGTGTTATAAAATATCTTAATGTATTGAAATACAGTAATAACTTTCAGTGGCTCTTGAGATTAACAGCAATTTTGTCAGTTATATACCCAGAAGTTCTGGCTTTTGCTGAGACAAGATCTGGTAGAAAATGTGGTAGTCCCTCTCAGCTTTGAGCTGGAAGGTCACACGAGACTTCTCCAGGAGGTCTGTGAGAGAAATCATTGTTATTGTGGTGCATATTGTGGTATATAAGTTCATAAGTAAGAACTTAAAAATTTGCTACATAAACCATGTTACCTACAAGTTTCAATATCAGCAGAGGCCAGCTTTCCTCGGTTGTCAAAATGAATGCGGATAAATTTACCCTAAGAGGAAGAGAGACACTTATTTTAGTCCAGCTGATTCCCTTTAATTCAGTAATTAACATGTGCTATCCCACAAACACTCACAAATCTGGAGGAGTTGTCATTCCTGATGGTCTTGGCATTCCCAAAGGCCTCCAGAGCAGGGTTAGCCTGAATGATTTGATCCTCCAGGGTACCCTGAGTTTGTCAAATAAAGACACTTCAGGGTTACTGCCACTTTGAGGAAGAACTTGGCAGACCTACGTATTTAAACTAAATAATTTACAATTGATGTTTTGATTGTATTATATTAAGAAATATGTATGTAATACACACCTTTTTTTCAGCAGCTTGGTCTTTCTTCGCACCCGGAGCAGCAGCAATGCTGGCAAAGTACTGAATGACACGCTTGGTGTTTACAGTCTTTCCAGCACCAGATTCTCCACTGAAAGAGAGACAGAAAGTTTTAGTCCAAGTTCCATGACCCTTAATTACTGAAGAATTTTTTTTCCCTCTGTGTGACTTACGTGATAAGGATTGACTGGTTTTCTCTATCTGTCAGCAGAAGAGATTTTGAAATTATCAGTGAAAAATTGAATGACATCAGAGCTTTTGAACAAAATGAAGGCTAAAATAGATGTTTTACCTGTCAGCATGTACTGGTAGGCATTGTCAGAGATTGAGAAGATATGAGGAGGAGCTTCACTCCTCTTCTTTCCTCTGTAGGCAACAACCACCTCTTGGTTATAGACTGGCAGCCACTTGTAGGGGTTGACAGTCACACAGAAGAGCCCAGAGTAGGTCTGCCATAATAAGAGAAGAGTAACAGATAATAGAAAGACACCATAATATGTCAATTAGTCATAAGGATGTTGCTCATAAATCATTGCTGTAGGAGGTAGGTAGGTAAGAAGAAGGTAAGGTTTTATGTTACAGATTTAGTGTCTTACGTAAATCATCCATGCTGCATAACGCTCTTTGAGGTTAAACAGCACAGCGGGCTCATGGAGGAAGGTGAACATCGCCATGTCTTCAATTTTATCAAACTTTGGTGGGTTTTGAGGGTGTATATCACACTCCTTCACTGTCACAGTCTAGGAAAGAAAATAATACATTTTAGAGTCAAATTGGTCGTAACCTTACCAGATGCTTCTCTAGAAATGTGTACATCAGCATTCTGCTGCACAACATGAAATGTATCTACCTTTCCAAATTCAGTTTGAGCAGTGACTTTGTCACCGTCCCGACTTGTGATGGAAGCTTTGACGTACTCAACCACTGGATCAGGAACAAAACATTCCTTCTTCATGTCAAATGGACGAGTCTGGGCCTCCAGACGCTCCTTGTCTGACTTTCTTAGATAAGAAGCAGCTGTCCCAAACTCTTTCATGGCGGCGTCACCCATTTTTTAACCTGTTACAAATTTACAAATGTTGAGCCATGAATGATGGCAGTGTTACTATTAACATATAGGCAAAATTCAGATTTATTACACAGTGTGTACAGCAGGACTTATGTCATAATTTTCATGCAATACATTCGCCATCAGCACACCACATGTGCAATAATGACAAGTTACCAGCACAGTACTACAGTATAAGTATAAACTGTCTAGTATGCAACTGACTTTTAAATCATGTCTCAGTTGAACTTAAACAACTGTAATTAAACAACCTTGACTGTAAGTCCTGACTAAAGTTGAGGGTGTGGTCATTATGATTTAAGACTTTTCAGATAGAATCAAAAGTGGCTTCTACCTGGGGTTGGTTGGAGTTCAAAGGAAACGATGGTCAGTCAGGATTTTGCTATTCAAATCAGGTTACAGAAAATAAACATTATTGCATTACAACTACCATACCATTACCATGTGTTCACACCAGCAAAGAACATGATTTGCATGAGAAATATATTACTTAAAATTACACAAAACATTTTCTATTTACTTCACCATACCCCAGATATAATTGTTTTGCTTACCTTTGGCTCTCAACTTAAATCGAATGAAGAGATGCAGCCCCGTAGCTGCAACAGCCGTCCCTCCACTAATAAAGGTTGTTTATCCACCAAATATGGGATGAATTTTTGGAGAAAGGTTTCACTGCTGCTATTTGTTGCTTTCACCTTGTGACAAACAAGGGGAGGACAATACATGGTACAATAAAAGGGGTGGGGAAGGGAGGGGGGTCAGGGACAGGCTTGATATCAAGTGACTCTTCTTTTATTCAGATAAATTATAACAGCTTGTTTTATTTATATAATGTCTCACTAGCTACTGACTGCATTCAATTAAGTCTCAAGTGATTTTATTGTTTCAGTATTTAGCTTTGTAGTTTTTGACTTTTTACATATTAAAGAGTAATTCCTTGAAAGGCCATTTAAATGTTTAATTCAAATTGTGTTAAACCCCGTCTTGTTTTGTGAAGTAAGGTTAATTATTATGTTGTAATGATAAATGGAATGGACTGGTGAGCTTATAACATTAACCTGTTGTGGTTATGCAGTATATTTCGATTTGGATAAGATGATGAAAACTGGAAAAACTAAAACATGGCAAGGTTTCAAACAGCCAATTTAAATTCACATTGTGGAGAAAAAAACAGAATCCACTTCTGTGATTCGTCCTTTCCTCCTCAGAGTACCAGTCGATTCAGTGTTTTTCCTCTAAATCTCAAACAGATGGGTGATAGACAAGAAAGATTAATGTCTTTATAAGATTAGTTCTTTAAACATTGTGCTTTGAGAGCAACTCTGGGCTTGCCATGTTAACACTCTTAATGAAAAAGATAAAGTTCAGTGAAGGTCAGTCATGTGAACGTGAAATGTTTTTCTACAGTCTCTACTGAGACAAGTGTAGCAGCTGTTGTAGAGTGAGAGCTAAGGTCAGGGACTTCGAATTATCACTCATCACTGTTGTGCCCAGCTAGGTCTACACCCTTTGTCTCATGGTGTCGTCATGGCATTGTTCCCTCTCCTTTGGCCTTGAGGACAAAGATAACCCTGTGAAATTCTTGTCTGGATTTTTTTCTCTCTGATTGTGAGGGGCAGTGGTATAGCTTAAGTGCAGTATCTGATATCATGATGGATGAAGGGTAACAGGTGCATGGCACTGAAAATATACCTTTACCCTTTATTCTAGACCACACGTTGCATACATTTTTCATTTTCATCCCCTTACTGAATGTAATATTTGATGGTGGTGGTTTGAATTCATGCAGTATATACCAATACCAATGATTTCCTTTTGACTCCCTGCCGTAGCCTTTTCTCAGTTTACAGTTAGGGAACATGCATCAAAACACATTCAAGTAACCACTGCTTTGAGCAGAAAAAAAAGAACATTCATTTTTGTTTTGTCCTTCTTTCATAGAATATAGATATCTGTCCACTCTTAGCCCTTAACAGTTGAAGCCATTTATGCTCCTGTAAAATGAGAACGAGTGGTCCTTGTAAGAGTTGATCAGAATTTGCTTTCACATTGTTGGCCTCATTCTCATTCTCAGCTGTCCAAATCCCTGTGGAAACCTTCTGATTTGTGTCTCCTTCCTGGCTTTCATCCCCTTCTCACTGTTTGGGAACAGAGTTGTAACCAGACTCCTCTAAGGTAAGGCCAACTGTTGACGGCTCAAATCTTTGATGGAAAGAACAAATGGTGTCACCTTGATATGATATTATTGCTGCTGTCTGCTAATTATTCATCAAGTATGTCTTATCACCATAGTTGTACATGTTAAGCAGTTGACAAAGAGGAATCTATAGCACAAGGGTCATGATTTTAAAAGGTTGGTAAGTAAAGGGATCAGCAGGAAAATAAACAAGGACATGGCTTACATAGATAGTGTTAGCATGTGGTGACAAAGAATAACACCATGCAGTTTATTTCTTATGTTGTAATCCCTCCGCAGATATCTAAAGCCTTGGAAGGACGAGGCCATGTGAGATCAAGGTCAACATGTAGCCCTTAACAAGTGCCAAGCTGATATCCACCCTTCACTTTGCTCCATCTAACAGTGTAAGAACTTGAGCATCAGTTGCCCCTTTATGCTGCTGCGGGGGAATGAAGTACGGTAAGCCTGTCATAAATTCAGCTACAGTACAAGGTAGATTTAGTGTAAACATTCCTGATTTAAGTTAGTTTGATTTCAATTAGTACACCGTAATATCAGCTTTTTATTTGTTTATATTGTATTTTGTTTATTTTTAATTTACTAATTCTGATTCACTATATAGGACAGCTGAGTTTATAATGATTGCATGTTAGCTGGAGCAGTAATAACACTCAGCGTTACATTGTTTTACTGTGTGTTACATACTTGAATGCAGCTGGTTTGAATATATTATAACATTATCAAAATGAATATTTTTCACAATATTATCATATATTGATATGATGTGGCAAATATTCATTGAACTTATTTGTGAATCAATGAACTATGTTCTACTTTTATGCATACATGAGACCAGACTCTTCACATGTATTAAACCAAAGTTATACAGCTTGCCTGCAGCTTGCATTAATTTGACTAATATGAGTACAGTGATAACATGGGAAGATTTTACCACTGAGATGTAATAACTTATTTAAAAATCTAATAGCAATTAATCTAAAATTATCATCCATTGGAATTGATGAGAACAGTGTCAGTGAATTATACTGTATATTTGGTGTTAGGTTAGAGCCTCTCCTCAAGTGTACAATAAGTATTATGTCTAATCTAGTACTATTATAAGTTACCAAACATACAAATAGATATATAGTTGGTTATCTGTGCTTAAAACATCTATCAGGATACATTTAAAATGCCTGTAGAAGTCTAAATTATCTACAGATAAATGGCATCTCCCATCATTTTTTTGTTATGTCATTTCCACTCCTTAATGAGATTATAAAACTGATCTCATGTGATTTGAAAAGACATTTTACACTTCATTTTACACCCAGTTATATTATATTTTTAAATATTACATTAAAAAAATACTGCTGCATAGATGACAACTAAACATTTGCTATTTCTCTAACCTTTGAGTTAACTTTATCACTCAGATATTCAGCCATATGGTGACTAGGACTCTACATACTGTGAGAGTATTCCAATCGTTTGCAGCAAAATTAATGCATTTTTACCCGGAAAATGACACTTCATTTGAGAAAATTCTTGAACAAGCTGTTTTGTACTGAAAACAGGAAAAGAAAGAATACTAGCAATATCACTGACAGATTTTTTTCACTTGTTTTAAGAAAACTGTGAGACTTTATAAAACTATACAGCTGAATAAGATCAAATATTTTTTGTAATTACTACACTTTTAGGCTTGTATAAATTTTACAGATGAACATAAAACCCCATAACTTTTCTCAATAGCCTAGTAAGAACACCTCTGTTAATACAACACAATAGAGCAAATTTTGTTTTTTTGTTTTTTTCGATTATTGGGATTCTGTCATTCTCATTGTCATTTTCAGGCTGCGCACAACTACTTTGTGTCATAAATGCCAATAAAACTGATTTCCTTAAAAATGATATTTGACTACCATAGATTTACTATTATAATCCATGTTTCCCCAAGGTTTATTACGGACAAAGTGGAGAAACCTCTGAATGCATTTCCTTGAGGGCTAGCTGCTCTTTTTTTAATGTAATCACAGATTTACAGTGTCATTGCTGTGATCAGAAAGTGAATTTTACTAACTGATACACAGTGTTCCAAAAAAAGCCATGTTGTTCCCATAATATATTGCCAAACTGATGTACTATACTAACCCTAATCTAGTCGTAAAGTCCTTCCTAGACATTATATTTTAGGTAGGGACAACAATGGAAAAAACATTCTGCAGTAGAAAGTTGGACAACAATTCAGAGTGTCAACACAAGGTGGCAGTATATGGATCTACATTAGGGTCAAAAGTTTTGTACTTGAAAAAATAAAACGGAAAATTCATGTGTTGATCTTGAATTTTGAAAAATGCAACAATGTATTCAAAATAAAAATGAGTGTATGAAACTTTTTTTCAGGTTAAATATAATTTTGATTCACTTTGGTAATTCTTCTGAATAAATAATTTATTTTCACTTTTCACTTCCATATATATTTTGACATTTGAGGTATTATTTTTTTCAGTTGCATGTTTTCAGATCTTATTTTTTACAGTTTCAAAACTTATTTTTTCACTTTCAAATCTTTTATTCGGTTTCAGATCTTTTTTTTCACTTTCAAATCTTTTTTTTTTTTTGAGGAAGCAATCCTAAAACACCTCCCTACTCACCTGACCTGGCTCCAGGTGATTTTTTTCCCCCCAAGGTCAAGCTTGGGGAAAAAACCCACTGTTAATAATCTGGGGGTAAAAGTGGACGCGGAACTAAAGTTCGACAGCCAGATTAAAGCTGTGGTAAAAACCAGCTTCTTCCAGCTAAGACAACTTGCTAAAATTAAACCCTTTCTGCACAGACAGCACTTTGAAACAGTAATACATGCCTTTGTAACCACTCGGCTTGATTACTGCAATGCACTTTACATGGGGGTCAGCGGGTCCTCCATTGCACGTCTGCAACTAGTGCAGAATGCAGCTGCACGTCTCTTAACTGGCACTCGAAAGTCTGAGCACATTACACCGATTTAGCTTCACTTCACTGGCTACCCGTCCATTTTAGAATTCATTTTAAAATTCTTTTATTTGCTTTTAAAGCCCAAAATGGCCTTGCCCCAGTGTACCTCTCTGAGCTTCTGCACCCTTACGCACCTACTCGATCCCTCAGGTCGGCTGACCAGCTGCTCCCAAAACAAGGCGGAAGCTCAGAGGGGACCGAGCGTTTGCTACTGCCGCCCCTAAGCTTTGGAATGAACTGCCGCTGCACATCAGGCAGTCCTCTTCCGTGGCCACTTTTAAATCTCTTCTTAAAACGCACCTCTTTTCCTTGGCTTTTAACACCACCTAGATTGTTTATTTTATGTGCACAGGTTTTTTACCCTTTATTTATTATGTTTTCTGTTTTAATGTCTATTTTATTGTTTATTTTTAATGTACAGCACTTTGGAAACCTTGAGTTTATTTAAACTGTGCTTTATAAATAAAGAAGGATTGGATTGGATTGGATGAATATGCTGTATATAAGTGAATTTTTTAGTTCCTACGTTCCCTGAAGGCATGTTTCATGATTCCACACCCCTCTCAGTTGATGCCACGTCCCTCACGCCACATCAGGGTCAAAAGTCTGAAACTCAAAAAGCAGATTTGAAACTGAAAAAAAAAGATTTGAAACTGAAAAAAAAGATTTGAAAGTGAAAAAATAAGATCTGAATCTGAAAAGATAAAACATGCAACTGAAAAAAATAAGACCTCAAATGTTAAAATATATATGGAAGTGAAAAGTGAAAATAAATTATTTAATCAAAAGAATTACCAAAGTGAATCAAAATTATATTTAACCTGAAAAAAACGTTTCATACGCTTATTTTTATTTTGAATTCATTGTTGCATTTTTCAAAATTCAAGATCAACACATGAATTTTCAGTTTCAAATTTTATTTTTTCAAGAACAAAACTTTTGACCCTGATTAGGGTACATTAGGGTGCCTGTTTTTAAGTCTAAGTCTTGTTTAAAAACCCATTTGTTTTCTCTGGCCTTCTCAGTCTCTGTGTGATAGTGGATTTCTTTGTGGTCTGAATTTTGTGTTCGTAATTCGTGTTAACAAACTTTTCGTGTTTTGTATTTTTGTCATGCTTATTTTCTGTACAGCACTTTGGTCAATGCTGTTGTTATTAAATGTGCTATAAATTTATATTGTATTGTATTGTAAAGCTGGTGAATTTTAAAATACACATTATACAACAGGTATCCTCACTGCCCCAGCCTCTCCAGGTTTATGTGGACAATTCTACCTGGTTGAAATAAATGAGGACTCTCCACATTAATTTGAATGCACTTTGCTTTATTCTACAGAGTTACTTGGAAGACAAAGGGGACTACAGCACAGGAGATCCCAAAGGTCTTAGGTGGCCGTCTGTGAGTTTCACTCCTCATCTAGCCCTTTCTGTGATGAAGAATGATAAGAAAGTAGACAAAGAGAGATGGATTAGTGACAAGGGACCAACAAGACTCAACGAGTGTTACCAAAGGTAACTTGGCTAAAGATGTTACAAGTTAGTGATATGGCAGTAACTCTACGTGAATAGCATTTCTTTAAGAATGAACTATTCTTCACCACCATTTATTCTTCAGAATAAACCATTTGAAATTTTGAATTCGTGGGATGAGATGAATCTAAACAATGTAGCCCTGAATGTATTTGGAGGACAATTAAGATGTTTTAAAGAGTGGGTAGGTATGCCAACAAAACCTCAACATTAGCATGTTTCATGTGACGGCTAATAATGCAGTAGACACTGTTAACAAGTGGGAACATGCATACATTGTCTTTATTACTATATAACTATACACACACCACACACACACACATAGATATAGATATAATTTAGTAACATTCAGCCGATTGGTTGAGTGTTTGTCTCTGCATTCACAAAAAACATTCTGCTGGAGTTAATATTGTAAAGAATATTCATTTAAGGGTGTTGTGGTAAACTAAATGTTAGGCGGCTAAAATGAGCCGTCCCTGGTTTGAGTCTGGCCAGGGAGAGGACCTTTGTTGTTTGTTGTTCACAATCTCTCTCTACCCTCATTTTTTGTCATTTTTACTGTCAGCTCACTAATAAAGGCATAAAATGCCCAGAAAAGTATGGCAATTATAATAAACTAAATAATGGCAATTTAAACTTTTTGCTATAATTAGCGTTTAAATTGTCATGTTGCCTTCCATGTGACAAAAACTGCATTACCACTAACATATTAAATTGTACTAATACAACTTACCAAATCCATAAAAAAGTTACAATAAAATGGATCTATATGAAGACTGGTCTGGTTTATTTACTGCTTTTAAAAATGCCCAATATTTCTGTCATTGCTGATTCTGCTTTACAAATAAAACACAGCTTAAATGGATTACATTGAAATGTTAATGAGGATGATTGAAAAATACTGTGCTATTTAGTGAAGGCAGTAGGACAGTATATGAAGCGTAGTGCAGCTTCTTACCTTTGAGCTCACATCACGGCTCTTGGCACGGAGCTTGTTGACCTGAGACTCAGCGATGTCAGCTCGCTCTTCCGCCTCGTCCAGCTCGTGCTGCAGTTTACGGAACTTGCCCAGATGAGTATTGGCCTGCTCTTCCTAAAGGATTCACCGAAAACACAACCCACATTATTTTGTTTCTTCAAGAAGTAATGAACCTGGACTAACTTAATTAGCCACATTGTCTACAGTCAAAAGGATAAAAACATCTCTTGTAAAGGTGAAGATGGGTTTGTGGTGTACCAACTAGGAATAAAACAGGTCAAAGTGAACGCTGAGATGTTTCATTGCCAAAATTCAAAACAGCTAGTGTTTTAGTTGTATTTTAGCATCTACAAAATGTAATTAGCTGTAATTTTAAACCTGCTTTGAACTTTAGCTATGATCTATGACTATTTTTAAGCCTCAATTTACATTTTGGAAATGGAATAAATATGAATCAATAAAGCAACAGCGTGTAGAGCACAGGACTTTTCCAGCCCACACTTACAGCCTCCTCTGCAGCTCTCTTATAGGCTTTGACTTTCAGCTGCAGTTTGTCAACCAGATCTTGCAGACGCGCCATATTCTTACGGTCTTCCTCAGTCTGTATAAATCAAGGGAGCAGGAAAGAGACAGTTTAAGTAGTTTAATAAGGTGCATCCTATTAGCGTCAACATTTTGACAACGTAACAATTTGGAAAAGTAGATGTGGTATAGTAGAACACAGAGATTAGTCATAATAATTTGATGATCCATGCATAAAGAAGGTGCCTATCAATAGTAAATGTTGCATGTTGATACCTGGTATGTGAGCTCTTTAATGCGTCTCTCATATTTACGGATTCCCTTCACTGCCTCACTGCTCTTCTTCTGCTCTGACTCCACCTCATTCTCCAGCTCCTTCACCTGGAAACATCAGAAAATGATATATTAGAAATCCAGTGGTCCACATGATCAAAGATGTATTGATAAATATATTTTAACATTTATCAGCCAAAATTGCAGCTCTACAAAGCTTTTTAGCCAATTTCAGCTTTTAATTTTATGGCCATCTCAAAGCTCTGATAAACCCACTGTACACTACCTGCTCATAATCAAACGTCAGAAAGACAAAGTTAGCAACTACCTGGTGAAGGAATTTCATCATTCGGTAAACTAAAGACTGGAATGGTGATAGGATGATCACGTCTACTTGTTTTGGAGTTCAAAATGTGATACTGCAGCTTTATTTAAAAAAAAAAATAATAGTAATAGTTGGTCCCACAGATGTACTTGCAGAAATGTGAGACACTTGTATTTTGGCACATTTCTCTTACCCTGGCCTCGAGCTTCTGCACCTGCTTCTTGCCTCCCTTCATGGCGATCTGTTCAGCTTCATCCAGACGGTGCTGCAGGTCTTTGATGGTTTGCTCCATGTTCTTCTTCATACGCTCCAGGTGAGCACTGGTGTCCTGCTCTTTCTTCAGCTCCTCTGCCATCATGGCAGCATCAGTAATGGCCTTCTTGGCCTTCTCTTCAGCATTTCTGCACTCTTGTACTGCTTCCTCTACTTCAATCTGAAGCTGGGATGTGTCACCCTCGAGTTTCTTCTTTTGGTTAATCAGGCTAGTGTTCTACAAATTTTTTAGATGTGAGATTTGAGAAAATGTGTGTTACTGCACAAAGAAATAATTAAGATTTCAGTTTTTTTTAATCATCCAAGAAACCAGTCAGTCATCTGTAGTTATTGCAATAAATTGTTCAGTCTCACCTGTGAGTGCAGTAGCTGCACCCTTTCACTAACATCCAGCAGCTCTTGCTCAGCAAGTCTACGACTTCTCTCAGTTTGCTCCAGAGCACCCCTGAGCTCCTCCAGTTCAGCCTGAAGCAGGTTGTTGCGTCTCTCCACAATCGCAATGTTCTCTTTGAGATCATCATTGGCCCGAACAGACTCATCCAGCTGAATTTGGCAATCCTTAATGGGATGATATCAACCACGTTAATCTTAAGGATTAGTTTGAATTGCATGAAACATCTTAAGAAAGTGAACCTTCCCTTTTTTAGTTTACCTTCAGGTGTGCATGGATAGATTTGAGTTGTTTCTGAGCCTCAGCTGCCTGCCTGTTGGCCTGGCTCAGCTGAATCTCCATCTCATTGAGGTCTCCCTCCATCTTCTTCTTCAAACGGAGGGCCTCATTCCTGCTGCGACACTCAGCTTCAAGAGAACTTTGCAGGGTGTCAATCGTCCTCTGCAGGTTTCTCTTGCTTTGCTCCATCTCCTCATCCTTCTCTGCTAGTTTGCGTTCAATATCAGCTTTGATTTGATTGAACTCTAGCTGGGCTCTGAGAATCTTGCCCTCCTCATGCTCCAGGGAGGCCTGGTGGACAGGAGGGTACAGAGTTACACATAACAGCAGACAGTTACTCGAAAATGTTTCATTCATCAAATTTGGCCTGTACCTCAGCTTCCTCGAGAGCAGACTGGATCTCCATTTTCTCCTGTTCCAGTTGTTTTCTTAATTTCTCCAGCTCATGGATGTTCTTTCCACTCTCACCAAGTTGCTCAGTGAGGTCAGAAATCTCCTCTGTAGAATGTCAAGCAGTGTGAGTAAGATGGCTTTTACGATTTAAGTATATCTGCAGAAACCTGGACACAAATCATGGCAGTAGATCTTACCCTGCAAGTTCTTATTCTCTCTCTTCATGGTCTCCAGATGATCCAGAGACTCCTCATAAGAGTTCTTCAGTTTGAAGAGCTCAGTGCTCAGAGCCCTGGCCTCCTTCTGAGAGCTCTCTAGCTCACACTGAGACTCTTCATATTTCTGCTTCCACTCAGACAGGACCTACAGTGAATAAAAAGGCCAGCAATAAATGTATATGTGCCAGATAAATGGGGGAAGGACTGCAGGCTTGGGGTGACTGCCTTGTATGAGACAAGTTCTCCCATTATTGAAAACAGAACTTCAAGGTGGAGACACTAACCCTAAACAAATGTGCTCAAAAGCTTTTAAATAGACATATTTGGACTGATGGAGTGATTCACCCCTCTAAGAGCCATTGTGTGCACCTTTTATAGAAAACTTAAACTGCTGGTTAAAACGTGTGGCTTAACAACCCCTGATAAGGTTAGCTTGAGCAATAAACTTCACTAGCTGCTTCCATGAGGTTGCCCTCTAGTATCATGTAATTATACAACTTAATTGCCAGAAAAAATATTGGAATTGGATGTTTCTGCAAACCAAGGATACATTACATTTGTATGTCATCATCTAGCGGATACATTGAGACTTTACGTTAAACAATGCTGTGGTTAATATGTGATTATGTTAAGGGACAAACACACCTTGGTCATGGTTGGGAAAAGATTATGTTTTGGCTTAAAATACCCACATTTGGTAGCACAAAAGCTGCTGCAAATGAGGCCACTGGTCGCTGTTTGTTGATCTCTGACAGTGGTCTGCAGTGGTTTGCAGCCGTCTTACCTAGGTGTTGGCAAAGTCAGCTCATATACTACGTCAGTTTAGAGACGTTGTATATGATAGGTATGAAATGTACAAATGTAACGCATCTGTGGTTTGCAGAAATGTACAATGCCAACATGTTTTTCTGGCAACTGGGCTCCAAGATGTGAATGTTTGTAAACATGAAGACAAAGAAGTCAAACTGAAAATTAATTCTTGATATTTCTGCTGGTTCAAAGGTTCAGAGGCTACATCAACACTTGATACTTTTGGTGCTCACAAATATTTTCTCGTATTTCACCTTGTCAAAGTTTCTTTGCTTCTTGTCCAGAGCAGCAGCAGCAGCATTAGACCTCTCCACATCCACCATGAGATCTTCAATCTCATTCTGCAGCCTGTGTTTGGTCTTCTCCAGAGAGGAACATTTAGCATTCACTGCTTCTACAGCCTCCTCGGCCTCCTGCA
Source organism: Epinephelus awoara (assembly GCA_035609425.1). Taxonomy (NCBI): domain Eukaryota; kingdom Metazoa; phylum Chordata; class Actinopteri; order Perciformes; family Serranidae; genus Epinephelus; species Epinephelus awoara. Next base: position 33,911,098 of record CM069306.1, read on the forward strand.
GACGCTGAGCCAGCTTTTTCCTTTAGAAATCAATCATTCAAATCAATTAATGTTCCCGCAGTTGCGCTTGTTGGATTAATTATAAAAAAGTCAACCAATATGACTGGCTGCTTGGTCATCTAACAGACAAACTTTTTGTTCGTCTTACATTTTAGCAGGAACATAACACAAACAAAAAGCTGATCTGCAAGACGAAGTAAAATGTCTCTTTAGGAAATACATATTAAATCATAAATTTGAATCTCAAACTGTCTTACTTGGCCTCCTCCAGTTCCTCGGTCCTCTGGATGGCATCAGTTTCGTACTTAGTTCTCCACTGAGCCACCTCAGAGTTGGCCTTGGACATGCTGCGCTGCAGCTCAGCCTTGGCCTCCTGCTCCTCCTCATACTGCTCCCTGAGCAGGTCACAGTCATGACGAGCAGACTGCACTGCATGGGCTAAAGCATTCTTGGCCTGTCGAAACATACAGATGAGTAACACTGTCATCGCATTATCTGGGAATTAATGTCAAGTGATGTCACTGTGCACTAAAACATTATTTCACCTTGGTCTCCTCTTCCAGTTGTCGCTTTAGGTCTTCCACCTGTTGAGTGTAGGACATTTTTCCTCTCGTCAGTTGAGATACCAGAGAATCCTTCTCTTCCAGTTGCCTTGAGAGCTCACCTAGTATTGGCAAATGCATCATTTTATTGTTAGTGTAATTTTGTCTGGTTTTCTCACTATTCATGATTTGAAAAGTTGAAAAAATGTATACATGAAAATTGTCAGTTATCAATTACACATTATTAGATAACAGTTTTAATAAAGAAAAAAGCATACCATTTTCCGTTTGAAGCTTGGCTTTTTGCATATTGAAGTCATTGATGCAGCGCTGAGCCTCTTCAAATTTGGTCTTGTATTCATTCATCTGATCTTCCATGGTCCTGCATGCCTTCTCTAAATTTGTCTAGATTTAAAATAAACATTTTAAATATCCCCATTTTACCCACATATCTGTGCAAAGTCAACATAAGCAAGAATTTGTTGTCAGTTTAGCCAACCTTTGTCTTCACAATATGTTCCATATTGGAGACCACATCATCCAGCTCCAGTCTGAGCTCACTCTTCTCCTTCTCCAGTTTCTGCTTGACTCTCTGCAGGTTGTCGATCTGCTCTCCCAGATCAGCAACACTGTCAGCTTGTTTCTTCCTGAGAGTGGCAGCAGTGGCTTCATGCTGCAGAGTGGCCTCTTCAAGGTCTCTGCGGAGTTTCTGGAACTCAGCCTCTCTCTTCTTGTTCATCTCAATCTGGGCAGTTGTTGCTCCACCAGCCTCCTCCAACCTCTCACTGATCTCCTCCAGCTCTCTGGCCAAGTCTGATCTCTGCTTCTCCACCTTGGCTCGGGCAGCTCGTTCTGCCTCAAGCTCTTCCTCCAGCTCCTCGATGCGGGCCTGTAAAGGCAAGATTTGGCTCTTTAGTCACTACTTATTATTAAGTGTTTTACCAATTTTAGCCTTAAAACATTGATTGTTTATTACCTGGAGTTCCTTCAGTTTCTTTTGAAGCTGAATTGTGATGGCCTGCTCATCTTCTATTTTACTGTTGAGCTGATTGACTTCAAAATCTTTCCTGTGGTAAAATACAGTAGATAGAATTAGAATAATTGGTCATCTGTTCTGCCTGTATCTGTACAGCTTTTGTGTATCAGATGTAGAATAATGTGATTACTTTTTCAGATGCTCCTCAAGTTGCTGCTTGTCATTCTCCAGGTCCATTAGGCTCTCCTGGGTTAATTTCAAGTCTCCCTCTAGTTTCCTCTTAGCTCTCTCAAGATCCATCCGAATCTTCTTCTCTTGTTCCAGTGAACCTTCAAGCTGGACGATAGCATGACAAGAGAGTCAAATTATTTCCCCCAACATGCAAGGAGTATATGATCTCACTAAACAGTCTGAACTAAGGCTGTAATGATACGGAGTAGAATTCTTACATCATCAACTTGCTGCTCCAGCTTAGACTTGGCCTTAGTCAGAGTGTTGACTTTGTCTTCTTCACTCTGCAGATCATCCAGTGTTTGCTGATGAGCTTCCTGTAAGGCTTTCTTTTCCTTTGTCAACTTAGCAATGATTTCATCCAGAGCAGCCATCTCTTCGACCAGGTTCTTCACCTAGGAAATTAGTGATAAGTATTGAAAAATGTGTACAAGTTAAAAATGTGTTACTTGTTCTATTTGAGAAAAATCAAGCCCTTTTCAATTCACATGTGTTGGCTTGATTTGACTCAGTTTGACATTGCAAGACAGCCCAGCACGGCATCTCCATACAACAGGGCTACCCGCTGAAGGTGTGTCTTTAACTGATAATGCCCTTGTGCGTGTGACCCGGCAGAATGTTTTTCTGTCCACCCTGCTGGTGTTATTGTCGTCAGCAACTTTTTTACTGCTCTCGGAGGGTTTTAATGTTCTCTCGGCACTATATGGATATACAGCAGATTCCCACTTCCTCCAGCTAGCTTGCAGTGTATTGGAATATAGGCATAGTGCTGCTGGAGCACACCATCAGAGTTGTCACACTTGACATTTAAGTTGTGTGGACTGATTCATGATGTCAGCTAGGCACTGGGAGAAATATTCCACCACCTTAAAGGTTGCTGGTAGCTGCCAATCACTTTTGAGCGGCACAGTGAATTGAATTATTTTTTCTCAGTCTATATCTGATAGATTACGTCACTGCAAAACCACTTGGAGGTGGATCAGACATCCTTTGGTCTATTACAGAGATGGTCTATCTCAGGGCCACCTCAGCACAACTTGGCAAGTTTAAACTTGTAATGGAAATGCAAATTAGTGCAGCATGCTTTGACTCAGCTAAGCCTAAAGTGTCAGTGAAAAAGCCCAAGAAATAACTGAGTCATTGTCACACCTTGTTCTCAGTGGCATGCTTCTCTTTCTCCACTTTAGCCAGAGTTAACTCTAAGTCATCGATGTCTTTCTTCAACTCAGAGCACTCGTCCTCCAGCTTCCTCTTCTTAGCAGTCAGTTCAGCATTCATCTCCTCCTCATCCTCTAGTCTCTCAGTAAGCTCTTTGGCTTTTGCTTCCATCTGAATTTTGTTTTTGATCAGGCCTTCGCATCTTTCCTCAGCATCGGCAAGATTATCTTGCTCCTAAATGGAAATGGTCATAAATGTGATAACTTTGTTAACAAATGTTACATTGCGATATACACTATTATCATATACAGAAGGTATCATTTATTAATTTTCATTTGATTGGTTATGTTACCATTTTGACATTAGAATATAAGAATGATGTGATTAGACTTACAGCCTGGATATGGAGCTGCAGATCATTCTTCTCTTGAAGAAGAGAGACCATTTTCTCCTCTAGTTCCTTTCTACGAGCTTCAGATTTTGCGTAAGCCTCTTTCAGCTTCAGGAATTCTTCCTTCATGTTGGCCATCTCCTTTTCTGCCTCTGCAGATCTCAGCAGAGGTTTGATCTTGAAGAACAGCTTCATCCAGGGCCAATTCTTGACCCCCATGAAGGCACGGATGTTCCACTGGATCACAAGTAGTGCATCTCTGTCAAAGTTCAACCAAATTAATCACTACCACTTACACAAAACAAGATTATTTAAAATAATCATCATTTCTTGTTTTCAGTTCATTTGAAGTTCTTGATTCCTCTAACCTCCTTTCAACAATCTTTTGGAATTCCACTCTGGCCAGCAGACCTCTTGCTCTTGCCTGGATTCCAGTGATGATGAGTGACAAACGGTCATCCCTCATCTCTTCAAGTTGCCCAAGAAGACCAGCCTTGAAGAACACCTTAAGGAGCATGTAGATATTCACAAGGTGTTACACATATGGGCTTCCGCTGTAGGACTTAAAAGCAAGTGTCTAACTTTTGAACGAAGAAATAAAATGAAAAGTTGAACTTAAATGAACCCTTGCCTAATTTAGTGCATTCATGGATTTGCTGCTACAGGCCTATTTGGTGTGGTGAAAATAGTAGCTTATGGTGGCAAATATTAGTTAAGATAAGACTGCTGTATAAGTGGCATCATTAAGTTGGTTTACTGTCTTGATGATTCTTCTTGAGTATTCCTCTTCTTATACTACCGTTGACCTGTTCTCTTTCATGAATTACCTTGGTGTGTCCAAACTTGTATTGATTGTGATCAATATCCAGCGACCCAAGAAGTTTCTCAGCTCCCTTCCTGCTGTCAATGAACTGACCCTCAGGGATGGCAGCAGGATTCAGGATGCGATATCTGGAAAAGAAGAAATATTTTGAAAAATAATATTTATGCTGTGTCTAGGGGGAATCACAAAGTATGTGACTGAATATTTGACATATGAGCTAATACCTCTGTTTGAAATCTCCATAGAGGATCCTGTTGGGGAAGCCCTTTCTGCAGATCCTGATGCCTTCCAGCACACCGTTACAGCGCAGCTGGTGCATCACCAGAGGGTTCTCCATGGCCCCAGGAGTCTTGGTCTCATTGGGGATGATGCAGCGCACAAAGTGAGGGTGAGTTGACCTTAAGTTCGTCATCAGCTTGTGCAGGTTCTCCTGTGAAGATAATTAATGTGATGCATACGTGTATCTCATTTATCAGTGCAAAATGAAGTATCAGTCGTTGGTTTGCATATGAACAAACCATCAACACTTGCCTGCTTTCAGACCTTTGACTCCGCTCTCTCCACTCACTTTGAGTTGACTGATTCGTCTGACATGGTGACATGAAACAGCCGTTTCTTAGTTGAAATAAAGACCGACCAATGAGTGCCATAGGGGATTAACAATTAGCCAGTCAATGCCACGGGTGGGACTCATGCCCTTGTCAAGCATTGTAATGTGGTGCATCGGAACCAGTAAGGAGTAATAACAACAATGCTGGGTGCTATAGACAATATAACGCTGCTATCGAAGCTGTTATAAATTGACATATCTCTTAATGTCGCTAGAAATTGTTGTTTGTTTTTACTTCACTCCGCTGCACTCCTAAAAAACAGGTATGTTGGCTATGCATTAGTGAGGACTTAAAATAATGTTAGATTATAATGTTAGATTCAGATGGACACGTTGATTTGTAATGATTGGTTAGGAAAAATCAAACCTCCCACCACACATAAATTGGTTAGATTGGGCAGACTGAAGACAGAAATCAAGTGAAATGAGTTGACAAGTCTCTCTGATATCAGGTAATATTCACACATATGTATGTTTTTTACTAACCCTGTGCAAGGCAGACACAGTTTGGAAGGATGAACCTTTCTTCTTGCTTCCTCCTTTGCCTTTTCCACCTTCAGCTAATAAACCAATGTACAACTCATTAGACTGCATTACCAGACACTGGAATAAATTATTCAATCTTGCAGTTCTCACTATGACATATAAAATATTGATATTCCCAACATGATAAATGCAATACATTGAGTTTATTCCTACCTGAATCAGCTCCTGCATAATTTGCGAAGAGGAAGGCTAACAGCTTGAGATTAGACTTCTGGTAGAGTCCAACAACGGTCTCATTCAGAGGATCCTTGTTCTTCACCAGCCAGTTGTTGATATTATAATCAACAGTTCCAGCATAGTGCATCAGGGCAAAATGAGCCTCTGGTTTCCCTTTGACAATTCTGGGCTTCTGAAAGTTACCAGATTTCCCCAGATGGTTGTCATAGAGCTTAGCTTTAAAGGTGGCATCAGAAGCTTTGGGGAACATGCACTCCTCTTCAAGGATGGACATGATACCCATGGGCTGAGGGGACAAAAATATCAGTGGTTTGAAAAAAAAAAAAAAAAAATCACAATATTTTCAATCAATCTTTATGTTTGTCTGGACATGTAATAGTGCAGTATCTTACCTTTTCAATCAGGTCAATGCAGGCCTGCAAGTCCATCCCAAAATCTATGAAAGTCCATTCAATGCCCTCTTTCTTGTACTCTTCCTGCTCCAGCACAAACATGTGGTGGTTGAAAAACTGTTGCAGTTTTTCATTGGTGAAGTTGATGCACAGCTGCTCAAAGGTGTTGAACTGTAATGAAAAGTGACAATAATACAGTCATTTTATACTCATATCTTTGTAATCCATATTAAATTGAAAAAGATGGAGTTGAATAAATTAATTTGCCTGTATAATATAGATTATATAAAAATAAACAAGAATCTCACATCAAAGATCTCAAATCCAGCAATGTCCAGTACACCAATAAAGTACTGACGGGGCTGCTTGGTGTCCAGAGACTGGTTAATTCTCACCACCATCCACAGGAACATCTTCTCATATACTGACTTAGACAGTGCACCGACAGCATAGTATACCTAAAGAAAATCCAACGTTTAAACATTACAGTAAATAGACTTCATGGTGCATTTTGTGTTGCTTCCTTCATCTATTAGACTTTAAGGGACACCTTACGATAAATTCAAGTTTTTTTTCCTACCTGCTGAACATTTTGTCCCTTGGTGACCCACTCATTTCCCACTTTGACTCTTGGGTGACAGAGACCTTTGATGAGGTCAGCAGAGTTCAGGCCCATCAGATATGCAACTTTGTCAGCATCTGAGAAATTACATGTGCGTGTTAAATATCTCAACAAAAAACAATAAATCCTGATGTCTTTCATATTCAGTTTATCATGTTTCAGGGTTGTAGAGAGGTTCTGTCACCTTCAGTGCCATCAGCCTCAGCCTGCTCTTCACGCTGCTTGTTCTTAAACTTCATATTTCCGTGATGCATGATGGCACCAGTTAACTTGTAAATGCCGTTCTTCTCCTCTTGAGTGAAGCCCAGCACATCAAAGGCATCCTGAATGAAAAGAGGGGTATTACATTTTATGTCATTGACTTTTTGCATTATGTTAGGGTATGCAAGAGAGTGACAGGAGAGATCTGGGGATTAGTAGTAATTTCAACAATTAATACTTTAAATCTGACATGAGACATCTAATCCAGTCTATTCGAATCATTTTCTCATCTTGGGACACAGTAATACTGGATTACAAACAGAGTTTGGGGACTCAAGTCACATACTTGACGCAAATTGATTTGATTTCGATTTGACTTTGACTTTGGATTCATTACTTTAGACTTATATTTGAGACAGGCGCTTTGAAAGGACTTGTTTTAATTATATATTTACATTTTTTCTAGATAACATGAAACAGGATTTTTAGTGCTATGAGTGTAAACCTGGCAACCTACAAGGACATGGCAGACCAGCAGAGGCCAGTGCACAAGGCATCATGGAGGGTCTAGTCCAAAAAAAAGTACAATTAGGATTAAAGTGTTTTTGGGGGGAAGTATTTCCTTATCTGCTTTGAAGGTCCAAGGACAGAGGGATGTTGTATGCTGTAAGCCCTCTGAGGCAAATTGTGATTTATGATATTGGACTTTAAAATAAAATGTAATTGAATTATGTTGTCGATGACAGTATGCAAGGTCTGCAGCGACACAATCAAAAACATAGCTAGCAGGTGAAAATAAAAATAAAAATTACAGACACTGTCCAACTGAATGTGGAAACTGGGGTAGCTCATCAGAATTTCTTATAACTTGTAATTGTTTGTTCTGAGCAATGACTTGACTTGTCTTGCTTGACTTATAGCAGGGACTTGATTTGACTTGCTTGCTTTGTACAGCAGTACACTGGGACTTGTTTAAGACATAAAGGTTAAGACTTAAGACTCGCTTGTAACTTGCCCATTTGTGATTTACTCCCACCTCTAGACAAGTATCATAATCATGTCTCAACAGCTAGTTTCAGAATAAGGTGTGGGAAGCTAGAGCAATAGATTCTCTTACTTTTTAACAACCCTCATTAATAATCTTGTATTGTTCTGTAAACTCTTCTAGGCCTAAAACAGCAAAATGTATAAATTACACTGATACCACATATTAACAACTTTTTCTTTACTTTTTCATTTGAGTGACTTTTCTATGAAAATACATTATGACATAGCCCTACTTACATCAGTGGCCATCAGTTCTTCAGCATCATTGATGGAGGCTACTGTCGTCTCTCCTTGGGAGATGAAGGCGTAGTCATAAGGGTTGTTGGTGATAAGCAACATCTCTGAAAAGAAAAAAGGAAATGTTAAATATTGTATGCTAAGGATGCAGCAACATTACGAGTAGTTGTTACAGGTCCAAGGATCGGTTGTTTTCATTTACCAAGCAGCTCAGGTTTCTTCTGAGACAGAATCTGATAGAAGATGTGGTAATCTCTCTCAGCCTTAAGCTGATAGGTGACTCGGGACTTTTCCAGCAGATCTGTAAAGACATTTTGTATTATGTAAGTGGAAAGGCAATCATTGACAACATATGAACAGACAAGATGAAAGTTTGGAGAGAAGACTGCTTACATGTCTCAATATCAGCTGAGGCTAGCTTTCCACTGGCTGCAAAGTGAATTCGGATGAATTTGCCCTAAAATTTATGACAAAAAAAAGGTTAAAATAGAATAGGCGCAAAGGGGTATTTCATTACAGACAGAAACTTACAAATCTGGAGGAGTTATCATTCCTGATGGTCTTGGCATTACCAAAGGCCTCTAAAGCCGGGTTAGCCTGAATGATTTGATCCTCCAGAGTACCCTAAAGAAACATGAGGGCAACATTTGCTGAAATAGGTCAACACTAAAGAAAAAGATGCAGTTGAAGGATTTTATGTCGAATCAGAAATATAACCTTTTTGTCAGAGCCTGCGTCCTTCTTCCCGCCTCCAGCTGCAATGCTGGCAAAATACTGGATGACTCTCTTAGTATTGACAGTTTTCCCAGCACCAGATTCTCCACTGAAGAGGCAAATTTAATTGTTTTAATAAATAGGTAACACAGGGTTTGATTACTTAACAAAAATGCAGATGAGTTACAATTAGTAAAGACATAAATCATTTTGATATTCATTGTTTTGTATTGGCCTATTTCAGCCAGTAAATTATTACAGCTGTGACAGCATTAGTGATTAGCATCTAACTGAATTACATCACATTAAAACTGACTAAAAGATTGACTACTGAGCTTTGTTTAGTAACTTAAGTGTCCTGTTGATATTCAGGTCTTCTTGTCTATTGTGGCATTAACATACAGAACTGTTCACTGATAACATAACAGTTAAAAAAAAACAACACAAATTACTGGGATTAACTGGAACATAAAAGCAAAAACTGACAAACCAACAAATGATATTTTATTAAAGGCTGCTGAATGCCACCATAGACTGTATAAAAGAAGTGCATGTAGCCTCCAGGTCTGAGAAGTGAAGCCAGTGCAGAAGTGCCTTAAACTTGCATTCTGTCTAATGGCCAGTGGGGGGTGATTCCACTGGTTGCAAAAAGATGTCTGATTGTATAGAAGTCTGTGGGAAAATGACCCTACTTATCAAGGGAAACATATTCATATTGAGTTTGTGGGCTCAGTCGCTAGTTTCAAGTTACTTCAAATAACCATAATGTTCACTTTGTAAACTATGGTCACATGTATAGTCAAATCAGGATATTGGCATAGTTATCTCTGTAAGTAAACAGATATTTGCGTAAGTATGGAAAATCAATATCCAGCAGTTCAAGATTCTGGTATTAGAAACATTCTGGTTTCCGTTTGTAATCCAAGTAGAATTGACCAATCACATTTAAGCGGCAGGTAAAAAGTCCATTTGGAGAGCAAAAGAGATGCATTGGCCAAAATACAATCTCAGAACCCATGGGCTATCTTTAACAATGGTTTAGCTTTGTGTTGGCTTTTTTGTTGTTGTTTTTGTTTGTTTTTCATCTGCATTTATATGCAGATATCTGTTTATGTAGCACAGCCAAGATGAGCAGTACAAGGAAAAGAAAGCCTTGGCCAGGATATCCACTTGCTACACCGCATCTCCGGAAATATTGGCCATCGCTTCCAGAAGCTTATTGCCGTAAGACAATAGCCAATGGGTTCCAGGATTGGAGGCATAGCACGGTCACTTCAGGCTCCAAAAGATCAAGATGGCAACAGCCAGAATATCAAACCCGGGACTACAAAATAGAAGTCCACAGACCAATGGGTGATGTCATGGTGGGTATGTCCACAGCTTTTACACAGTCTATGCCACTTACTAAAATTCTCGTAGCATTTTACAATTCTTAATTGCAGTATAATGAAGTCATGAAAACATAACTTACGTGATGAGAATTGACTGATTTTCTCTGTCTGGAAAAGACAAGACAGGATCACTCAAGGATTCAGGGATTCCTTAGTGTTTTTACACTGTACCTTTCTGTGATTATAAGACAACTGAGGGTGAATTACCAGTCAGCATGTACTGGTAGGCATTGTCAGAGATGGAGAAGATATGAGGAGGAGCTTCAGTCCTCTTCTTTCCTCTGTAGGCAACAACCACCTCTTGGTTGTAGACTGGCAACCACTTGTAGGGGTTGACAGTCACACAGAAGAGCCCAGAATAGGTCTGTGAAAATGAGAAAAAGGAAGCAACAGTTTCTAAGATACAGTGATATTAGCCATTGACATATGAATGAAGTATGTTGTTGTACTACACTTAATAGAATATTTGCCTCATAATGTTTTGCAAAGCTTTAAACTCACATAGATCATCCATGCTGCGTAACGCTCTTTGAGGTTAAACAGCACAGCAGGCTCATGGAGGAAGGTGAACATCGCCATGTCTTCAATTTTATCAAACTTTGGCGGGTTCTGAGGGTGAACATCACACTCCTTCACCGTGACAGTCTGAAAATGGAGATATTTAGTGTTAATACACTGCTATTAATCAAGCAGACTTTAAGGTACTTTTTAGAATACAAGCCCTTTTTGTGTGAATACAGTGTAGGACAGAGCATCATGCCTTTGTGCATCAGAGTCTCTGATTTCTACTGTTTCTCTGCTATGTATGACTAAAACACATTTTTCACACACTTTCATTGCTGTGTCTTCATTAGGAAACCAGTTGCATCCACGGCAGCTGTGCCTGCCAGCTTACTGACCTTCCCCTTTTCAGTCTCAGCAGTGACTTTGTCCCCCTCACGGCTGATGATGGAAGCCTTCACATACTCCTCTTCAGGATCAGGAACAAAACACTCCTTCTTCATGTCAAAGGGACGGGTCTGGGCCTCCAGACGCTCCCTGTCTGACTTCCTCAGGTACGGGGCTGCTGCGCCAAACTCTTTCATGGCAGCGTCACCCATTTTTCACCTTGTCTACGGAAAAAAGATTCTTAATTTAAATTCAACTGACATGTATTTATCTATAGGAAACTGCAAGATAAAAAAGAATGCATATGCCAATGTAGTCAGTTTTTTTTATTTATATATGTATAATATTTTGGTGCTATATTTTATTTCTTTTCCCACATCATAAAATTCATTTTCGAAATAATCCAAACATATTTTAATTTACAGATGCTCTTACCTTACCAATCCCTACCAAGGAGACTGAGGTGTAATGGTCCTGAGGAAATAAACCATGGAAACTGATGACTGCGATTCACACCAACACAGGTAATGCTTTAGTGTCAAAGTGTGGTGTGTGATTTGTAAGCCATTGTCTCTCCACCTTACCTTGAGATAGAATGGTGACCTCTTGGGGGTTTCACCAAGAGTTCTCTTTATAAACAAAGCCTCTCTGCCAAATATGGAGGAGCGTTCAGGGTCCAGGAATGTTATTGTGTCTGCATTGGCTTGGGGGGGTGTGGAGGGAGGGGGTTAATGAGTGGCGAAGAGCAATATAGAAATCAGCGGGTCAGAGTCTTATCAGTGATGGGGTCTGCTGACAAGGCCATATTAGGAGCTCCATCCACTGCGGTGATTAATCATAGGTATCTTCAAGCAGCCAGGGGACTACAACTCAGTCTTTAAATAGACATGGTCAGGAATTCCTTTCTCATCATCCCTTAAGTGTGCTTCTGTTACAGGAACAATACATGCTGAACTGAGCAGAAGCATCCTCACTTAAGACAGACTGATGCTGACAAAAGACAGTATAATGTATTTAAATACTGTATGATTTAAATAGATACTGGTTATATTTAAGAAGATGGTCCTATGCTTAACTTCTGTGTGTCAGACGCTTTCTAGTTTTATTTTTATTTAAGTATTTAATAATGAAACCTTGTCTTTTTTAAATCAGGCAATTATAATTAATGTAATAGAAAATGACAATGTGCACAAAGAGTGATAGTGATACTCAAAAACAAACTCATGAGTTTTGATGGGGATCATCTATATGTGACACAAATTGGGAAGACCATCCTGATGACATGGGCTCAACATTCTGTTTCACTGTTTGTATCAGTCTGGACTCAGTACTGCACCAAACCCTTTCAGAGGGCGTGAGTACTCGCCTTAACAGACAAACTCTTTCAGCCAATCAGCAAAACAAAACACTGTGGAAAATCTTCTTCAACGGATCAATGGATCCAGCTGATAAATCAAGCTTTTGCCAAATCTAGTCAGAAGAATGGCAAAAATGTCTTTTCCTGAGAATTTCCACGAGTTCATGCTCTTGTTCTTGTTATTATTGTTGATGTTATTGACTCTATTCATAACTAATTACTTCACTTACTGCTGTGTTTACTCTACTAATGTTAGAATTAGCACTTGCTGCTATGGGAGCCACCATTACTGCTCTGCAAGCTGCGGCCTATATTCGAAGTCATCAACTACTAAGCAGTCCCTGATTGACTGTTTATATTGTCAACTACGGTGCAATCCGTGATTGGAAATTGGCCCTGATTTGATTTTAATTTCTGGAAAGTGCTTTGGGGCGGCAGCGAATCCAGACTGATACATAGAGTGGAACAGAATTGAGGTCACGTCATCAGGATAGTCTTACCAGGCTATATGTAATATGTATCAAGTATGGTGAAGATTAGATGAAATATGAGCCAAAAGAAGCACAAAATGTGTTTGCCAAAAAAATCCAATATGGTGGAAAAATTCAATATGAGAGCAATTGCCAGCTCTCACAATAATGATTAAATAAAAATGAAAGCATGTAGACAACAAAAACAAATTCATCATAAAAAATTGAAAATGCTTATCACTGAAATCCAGAGTGAAAATAGCTGAAGTTATGTATTATGTTTTGTATTGTTTTGTTCTTTTGCTTCTTTGTTCTTTTTTTGCATAACTGCAAAAATACTTTAGAAGTCATCACATTACATTCTGATTTTATATAGTTTTGCATTAAAAAAGTATGCAACTGTGAAATATGTTGGAGACTGAGAAAAAAATAAGTAAACATTATCAATGTGTCTTGGACCAGAAGCAAAAATCAAAAGGGTGGTTCACATTCTTTGCACGCTTTACAATAACACAGAGCATTCTATAAATGTTAACTACTGGTGTTGTTGGCTAAACACAAAGGAAGACGCAGAAGATATCTTGGGAGATATTCTAGAGAAGTATGTCGTGTATGGTCTCATATACCCAGAAGGCTTAAGTGGAGTCGCTGTGAGGCATTGGTAACATATTGTGCTCAGTTATCATAGAATGGACTTTGCGGTACCAAATGGGTAGGTCTAAATAAAGAACATTAGTCCATGAGATTAACCAGGCGACAAGTGCGAGGCAACACAGACTGACGTCTGCCACAGGTGACATGCTTGAGATTCACTGAAAGGCAGTAATGATGACACACAATGGAGGGCTATGTCAGCGTGATATACTCCAATGCAATGCCAAGGTCACTGTGGAATCCTTCTCCCATTATCAGTCAGCAGCTCGCAAAAGCTGGCCCCTCAGTTACAATCCCGTTGACAACGGCATTGTGTCTTTGAGGACAAAGATAACTGTGTGAAATTCCTGTTAAGCACACAGCACTGATGAGGAGAACAGCCACAAAGGCTTTCAGGATCCTGCTCTTGCCTGCAACTAGGATCAGTTGTAGCAGATGAGATGCCTCACACTGCGTGAATATACTGTGATTGACAGGTAAAGCCCACTGCCCATCAACTTTTAGTGTGCCATTTAAATACCACTCCGGTGTGGAGTCTAAGCCGAGCTGCATCACATTTATAACAGGTTTTAATTCCACTCATCATTCTGGTATCTGTGAAATCTACTTTGTTAAAAATGCGTTTGTCCAAAAATAAAAACTGCTCACCCTTGGGTGCTGTTCATCGCCTGTTTTTGACCTAACCCACTATTTAACAACACCTAATAATTTCTAACTCATAGAAGTTATACAACATACATTGTAATTATGTATAGCAACTATCCACAGCCAGTCACTAGCACCAGTAATCACAGCCCCTTCAGAGGTTAAGAGATAAAAGGAGGGTCAACAGCTGGTGACAAGTGCTGAGATTATTTCCATTCTGATAGTTTCCCGGCCCTGTTACTGACAGCTGGCGTCAGGGTGGCAAATGTAAGTGAGAGATTCCAGGCCCCTGCTAAAGACCAAGTGAAGATCATACTGACCTTATGGGTCAAACTTCTATTCATTAAAGGAAACATGATTCAGATGCTTTGTTTATGTCACAACAAATAAACATTGTCATCACATGTATTTAATTAAATAGAAGCAGGGGAAGGATAATCAGATGGAGCTTTGAGCCACATGTTTCTGGGCTTTGGTCCCAGAGGACACCTCGACAATAGACACCACATTATATCAGCCTCTTAAGGTAGTTTTCTTTTTCTTTCAAACTCAATTTTACCAAAAAATCTTGCTTCTAATTTTACAGTTCCTTTGTAACTATTTGATTGCTATGTACTTTATTATTGTTTTAGTCACTAGGTTGATGATGCTGTATCTTAATTTCTATGGACATCAAATCCCATCAGTACAACTGAGGGTTTAAAGTAGGTTTTTATGGTTTTATTCATCATTACTACTGATTAATTCTGTACATAGTCTATATAAGTAGATATTCTGTTGGATCCCATTTCAATATTTAGTTGTACATTTTTCCCAATTTAACCTTTTCTTCTCATCTTTGGCACCATGAGGTGGTACCTCTGCAACAAATATGACCTTGAGGGGTTACATTATTCCACCTGGATTTTCGGTAAATAAGGTTTGAGATTCTTTGGTTTAACCATGCTAAACAACCACTGATGTTTGGGCTGCTGCTACTGGAGAAGCAAATGGCCCTCTGTGTTGTGGAGGGATTTCCCACGGAGAGACCTAGGTCAAACCTATGTGAGTAAAATATTTTATAAACTGGCTTTGTGCCATTGCGTTAGACCAGTCAGTGGTAGTGGCAAACATTTTTTGTTACATGATATGACAGTGTCAAAGGTGACTGCTTTTAACTCTTGAGATAAGACCATAAGCATCATATACCCTGTTAAATATGGTCTAATTATAGAGGCAGTGAATGGTTCCATCTTTGGTCAGTCCTCTTATTCATTCAAGCATGTGCTGAGATATCCTGTTAATCATGCTGATAATCCCCAACACATACTGTGCTCTATGTGTTGTACCTCTTTAAGCAACGGTGTGAATGTGCTTTCATTAGCTAACAGATACCTGCTTGTCCGCTCAGGGAGTTGAGAACATGACATGTAATATTAGCAGAGGTAGGACTCCCTGAATTTCACACAATGGGAGTCTGGGGCCTCCATCTCCTCCCTTCTCCTGCCTTAAATCATTATTTAGTCTCCAGCAGCAGTTACAATTACTTAGAGCTGACATCAGCACCAATGCAGACCTCTAGACAGACAGGTAAGGATCACATTTTTAGTTCAAGGTATATACAAAATTGATAATTATAATTTATGGTAATTTGTTGTTTTCTCTTGATTTATTGTAGTATATGAACTGGATATTTAATTACTGATTTTTCAGAAATCTCCCTAGCCCTTTGGAGGAGCAGGCAGGCTTGGACAGGTATTTGCTGAGCAGCTGCAAGTGATTATGCATGGTATTATGGTAGGCCTGAGTATGAGCGTTGGTTTATCATTGACCTTGAGGCCCAGGCTCTTGGGCTTTCTTTAACTCTATTTTAAGAAAAAGGGCTTTGTTTTATCTCTTTCTATTTTAGCAATCACCTCTTCATGACTTCCTACTTTTTAGGCCCTGTGCCACCACACTTTATTGGTCCACAGTTTTCCTGCCTAGGCCTACCTCTGAAAGATAATTACATTTACAGTCCTGTTTAGCTTCCAGTAATTGATGGTGAGAATTAAATTAGTAACCTCAGTTTTATCACTTTATATATGTGTGTAAAATGGGGTTGAATACATAAATCTACACACATGCACATATACACTGAACAGTTAGACCACTGACGGATGAAGTGAATAACATTGATCATCTTGTTGCAGTGCAATGTTCTGCTGGAAACCTTCGGTCCTGGCTTTGATGTGGATGCCACTTGACGTGCTTACAGTGTTACAGACTAAGTACACCCACAAATAGCAACCCAAACCCTGATGGCAGTATGGATGTTGTAACAAAATGATTAATGTTATTCACTTCACCTGATGGCTGATTTTTCTGTACAATGTTTCATGAACCCACTCATTCTTTTAAAATAACAGAATACAATGTTGTGCAATAGCTTGATAAGATTTTATTAAGCACTACAGCTTATGAATAGTGATAGTTTAGGAGATCTGTATAATGGAGTATTATGGCCACTGTTAGAAAAAAAATCAGAGATGACAACTGAGAAAAAAGTTGCAATTTTTGAGGAAAAAGTCATATTTTAAGAATAAAGTCAGAATAGGTTACGTCGAGTCATATCTACAGGATTTAGCATTTCCACTGCTTTCCTCCTTGCTTTCTTTGTTAGAACTGCGTGTTTTTGAACTTTTTTTTTCATCAAAGTTTCATTTTTTAAAACTCTAATAAAGAGCAGCGCACATTTGCTACTCTAAATGTTGTCTCATCCACTGAGAGTAGCAGGGTTAGGTGTCTGTCAGATGGTCATGTCACTGAGCTATTAGGATGACAGCAGAGCGCAGAGAAATAATGTAATGCACAGAGGACTAGGACAGGTAGATTCTGGCTGCCTTTCACATCATTTGCATAAAGCCCACTGACCTTTTATCACATTCTAATCAATGACTGAGCTCTTGTCTCAGCTGTAAGTCCCTGCTGTACACCAGCTGCTGCTTCAATACACATCTGCTTTTTGACTCATAAATCATGAAACTGCTAACATTTTCTCTGAAAATGAGAAAGGTTACTTACTGGTGAGACCTGTACCTCATTTGACACAATAAAGATAGACCTCTATCATCTGTTTACCATGAAAGGGTATTAAAATCTTGAGTTGTTGCATGTGAGATTATGACTTTAGTCTTATAATATTTTTTTATATATTTTTTTTTAATATTATGACTTAATTCTAATGAAATAATGACTTTGTCATTGCAACATTATGTTTTTTTTCCTCAAATTATCACAACTTTATTCTCAGAATTTCAATCTTTTTTTCCTCCTTAATGTGGGCATAACACTTCAATGTACATCTACGTCACACAGCAGGCAAGGGGATTTCTGCAGGCTCCAAAGCTTCACTCCTCCTCAAACCCTTTCTGTTACAGCCGGGGAATTGGGAAAGAAAGAAGAAGAGAAACAGCTGTTAGTGTCTTGAGATTAGTATTGCTTGATTGCCACAAGTATTCATTAACAGACTAATTTAAACTGAACCACTGCAATATACCTAACACACATATTTGTACAAATACTTGAGCTGAGCAACATGTTAAATGCAGCCAGCAGAGGGCAGTATGTGTCAGGGTCAGATCCCAAGCACCTGCTACAAAGTGCATGCTTCAAACCTTGGGGCCAGCATCACGGCTCTTGGCACGCAGCTTGTTGACCTGCGACTCAGCGATGTCAGCTCTCTCTTCAGCCTCATCCAGCTCGTGCTGCATCTTGCGGAACTTGCCAAGATGCACATTAGCCTGTTCCTCCTGTTTAGGGTAAATAAAAGAAATATTGTTACACACTGACAGGGGAAGGAGCCAGATGGAGACCTTCCTTCACACATTTCCACTTACAGCCTCCTCAGCAGATCTCTTGTAGGCTTTCACTTTCAGCTGCAGCTTATCAACCAGATCTTGAAGTCGGGCAATATTCTTGCGGTCCTCCTCAGTCTGTTGAAATGAGACACAAGGTTGAGGTCATTTCTTTAAAATGAACTTAAACCACATATGCAGAATAATAAAGCTTGCTACTTGCTTCAAACCTGATAAGTAAGCTCCTTGATACGGCGTTCATATTTACGGATGCCCTTCACAGCTTCAGTGTTTTTCTTCTGCTCCATCTCAACCTCATTTTCCAGTTCCTTCACCTGGTCAGGGACAATATTTCAGATTACTCTCTGAATAACTACTTCAACATCACTGCCGACCAAAAATTACCCAAATCATATATGTAAAAAAAAAAAAAAACTCACCCTGGCCTCGAGCTTCTGCAACTGCTTCCTTCCTCCCTTCATGGCGATCTGTTCAGCTTCATCCAGACGGTGCTGCAGGTCTTTGATGGTTTGCTCCATGTTCTTCTTCATACGCTCCAGGTGAGCACTGGTGTCCTGCTCTTTCTTCAGCTCCTCTGCCATCATGGCAGCATCAGTAATGGCTTTCTTGGCCTTCTCTTCAGCGTTTCTGCACTCTTGTACTGCATCTTCTACTTCAGTCTGAAGCTGGGCAGTATCAGCCTCCAGCTTCTTCTTTTGATTTATCAAGCTGGTGTTCTTTTATTATACACATGAGGCAATTTCATTACACAATGTACGAAAAAGCAAAATTTTAAAAATAAAATAAATTCTAAATCTAGCCTCTACCATACCTGTGAGTGCAGTAGCTGCACCCTTTCAGTAACATCCATCAGCTCTTGCTCAGCAAGTTTGCGACTTCTCTCAGTTTGCTCCAAAGCAGCCCTGAGCTCTTCCAGTTCAGCCTGAAGCAGGTTGTTGCGTCTCTCCACAATCGCAATGTTCTCTTTGAGATCATCATTGGTTCGAAGAGAGTCATCAAGCTGGAGCTGAGCATCCTGGAAAATATTCAAAGGCTCCGGTTACAAAGATGCCAGGGTAATTATGCAAATTACAATGAAAGGTGTGTCCTTTTTTTTTTTTACTTTCAGGTGTGCATGAACAGCCTTAAGTTGTTTCTGAGCCTCAGATGCCTGCCTGTTGGCCTGGCTCAGCTGAATCTCCATCTCATTGAGGTCTCCCTCCATCTTCTTCTTCAAACGGAGGGCCTCATTCCTGCTGCGAGTCTCAGCCTCAAGAGAGCTCTGCAGGTTTTCAATCATCCTCTGCAGGTTCCTCTTGTTCTGCTCCATCTCCTCATCTTTCTCTGATAGTTTACGCTCCATTTCTGCCTTAATCTGGTTGAACTCAAGCTGAGCTCTGAGAATCTTCCCTTCCTCATGCTCAAGAGAACCCTAAGATAGACATCCAGATATTTTTTAAACATATATAGTACTTACTATTCTCCAAATTATGGCTTCATTTTGAAACTATAAATGTAAGTACGTGAGACACTGAGGATTTGAGGTTTTGGTCTTACTTCGGCTTCTTCAAGGGCAGACTGAATCTCGCTCTTTTCTTGCTCCAGCTGTTTACGGACTTTCTCCAACTCATGAATGGTTTTTCCTCCTTCACCAAGTTGCTCAGTGAGGTCAGATATCTCCTCTGTGAATGAAAGTAGTTGTATTAAGTTGGCTTTTAGGCACCTGCAATGTGCATGTATTGCCTGTTTAGACAAATTCAGTAATATGTTACCCTGCAGATTCTTATTCTCTCTCTTCAGGGTCTCCAGGTGGTCGAGAGATTCTTCATAGGAGTTCTTCAGTTTGAAGAGCTCAGTGCTCAGAGACCTGGCTTCCTTCTGAGAGCCCTCCAGTTCACACTGACACTCCTCATATTTTTGTTTCCACTCAGACAGGATCTAGACATTGAGATACAAGTTGCATGATTTCAAGTTAAACTCACCACATCGAGCTCTCAACAGTTTGGCAAATGATAATTATTTAAGGGGGCAAGTTGCACTGTAACAATACTTTGAAACCCCAGGTTTCTGACGATTAGAACATGCTGATATACTTTGTCAAAGTTTCTTTGTTTCTTGTCCAGAACAGCAGCAGCAGCATTAGACCTCTCCACATCAATCATAAGATCTTCAATCTCATTCTGCAGCCTGTGTTTGGTCTTCTCCAGAGAGGAACATTTAGCATTTCCTGCTTCTACAGCCTCCTCAGCATCCTGCAGACGCTGAGCCAGCTTCTTTCTAAAAAACAAAACCGGTATTATTCACTGATGCTTAAATGTTCTTTTTATTTTGGGGCAGTTTTAGCACCCCCCTACTACATTCATGGCAAACATGCCAGGTTTTAATTTTAAGTGTTCTTCTCTCAAAGTCTGTCTTATATCATATTAAGGTTTATGTTCTTGCATGTACAGGGCTTACTTGGCCTCCTCCAGTTCCTCTGTCCTCTGGATGGCATCAGTTTCGTACTTAGTTCTCCACTGAGCCACCTCAGAGTTGGCCTTGGACATGCCACGCTGCAACTCAGCCTTGGCCTCCTGCTCCTCCTCATACTGCTCCCTGAGCAGGTCACAGTCATGACGAGCAGACTGCACTGCATGGGCTAAAGCATTCTTGGCCTGGATGAATATTGATAATGCAGGTATTTCTCTTTGACATGCAACTGTATTTCCAACTTAAAGATAATTTAACTAAGTTTCCCATTTTCATACCTTTACTTCCTCCTCTAGTTGTCTTTTTAGGTCTTCAAGTTGTTGAGTATAGGAGTTTTTTCCTCTGGTCAGCTGAGAAATCAGAGACTCTTTTTCCTCCAGCTGTCTTGAAAGTTCATCTAGATGGGCAGCATTTAGTTTTTAGAGTTGCAGTGTTCTACATTAAACAATTTTATTATTCAAGTGAAAAGAGTAACGCTGACCATTCTCAGCTTGAAGCTTGGCTTTCTGGGTGGTGAAGTCATGAAGGGATCTCTGATTTTCATCACATCTGTTCCTGTATTCATTCATTTGATCCTCCAAAGTTCTGCAGGTCTTCTCTAAGATAGTCTTCAAAAGAAATACACCATTGTTCATAAGCACTGTTAACTAACTGTCAGCATTAGACATATCCAGACATTTATTCACTACATTGAACTCCCAGTTCCATCTTTCAGGGACAGAATATTTTATATTAAATTTAGATTGTCTCACCCACCTGGCCTAATAAGAGCATCAAATTAAAGTTGAAGGTGTACATGTTCACTGTTTACTAATGTGGCATCTCCTCTAGGTATTGAACTGTTATAATTCAGTTAACAACCAAGTTGCCAGTTCAGCCCATGTGGAAATTTACCTTGAGCATCTTCATGTGCACATACCTTAGATTTAACTATTTGTTCCATACTGGAGACCACATCATCCAGCTCCAGTCTGAGCTCACTCTTCTCCTTCTCCAGTTTCTGCTTGACTCTCTGCAGGTTGTCGATCTGCTCTCCCAGATCAGCAACACTGTCAGCTTGTTTCTTCCTGAGAGTGGCAGCAGTGGCTTCATGCTGCAGAGTGGCCTCTTCAAGGTCTCTGCGGAGTTTCTGGAACTCAGCCTCTCTCTTCTTGTTCATCTCAATCTGGGCAGATGTTGCTCCACCAGCCTCCTCCAACCTCTCACTGATCTCCTCCAGCTCTCTGGCCAAGTCTGCTCTCTGCCTCTCCACCTTGGCTCGGGCAGCTCGTTCGGCCTCAAGCTCCTCCTCCAGCTCCTCTACACGAGCCTAGTGCCAGAAGAAAATGTTTAAATATAAAAATACTTTGGGAATATGTATCTAATTAGACCCACTAGTACACATCTGTACCTGTAGCTCTTTCAGCTTCTTCTGGAGTTGAATGATAATGGACTGCTCATCCTCAAGTTTGCCATTTAGTTGGCTGATCTCAAAGTCTTTCCTGCAGAATTTTGTTGAAACAGTGTTAGCTAATTAAAGCTGTGTACACAATATTATATGACCATACTGAATGAGCAGTTTCATGCTGAATTTGTACTTTTTTAGGCGCTCCTCCAGCTGTTGCTTGTCATTTTCTAAATCCATTACGGTTTCCAGGGTCAACTTTAAGTCTCCCTCCAGCTTTCTCTTTGCTCTCTCAAGGTCCATTCGAACCTTCTTTTCTTGCTCAAGAGAACCTTCAAGCTTAATGCAAATACATTTGTGAATTGTTTAATTATTAATACTTACAATGTCATCTCAGCAGTACAATTTTGATATGGGTTCTTACATCATCAACTTGCTGCTCCAGCTTAACCTTGGCCTTCGTCAGAGTGTTGACTTTGTCTTCTTCACTCTGCAGATCATCCAGTGTTTGCTGATGAGCTTCCTGTAAGGCTTTCTTTTCCTTTGTCAACTTAGCAATGATTTCATCCTGAGCTGACATCTCTTCAACCAGGTTTTTCACCTGTCAACCAAGAAAAAATAAGATACTGAGTGCCTGATTAAGTTCCTGATGTGAAACAAATAGTTAAGTTAGATGTCACACCTTGTTCTCAGTGGCGTGCTTCTCTTTCTCCACTTTAGCCAGAGTTAACTCTAAGTCATCAATGTCTTTCTTCAGCTCAGAGCACTCATCCTCCAGCTTCCTCTTCTTAGCAGTCAGTTCAGCATTCATCTCCTCCTCATCCTCTAGTCTCTCAGTAAGCTCTTTGGCTTTTGCCTCCAGTTGAATTTTGTTTTTGATCAACCCCTCACATCTTTCCTCAGCATCACAGAGATTATCTTGCTCCTGCCAAACATTTGATGCCATTAACACATTGCTTAAAGACATGTCCAAAAGGAAAATGTCAGTATAGTGACATTCTCACCGCTTGAACTTGAAGCTGCAGATCATTCTTCTCTTGAAGAAGAGAGACCATTTTCTCCTCTAGTTCCTTTCTACGAGCTTCAGATTTTGCGTAAGCCTCTTTCAGCTTCAGGAATTCTTCCTTCATGTTGGCCATCTCCTTTTCTGCCTCTGCAGATCTCAGCAGAGGTTTGATCTTGAAGTACAGCTTCATCCAGGGCCAATTCTTGACCCCCATGAATGACCGGACATTCCATTGGATCACTAATAATGCTTCTCTAAATAATTTTTTAAATAAAATGGAAGGCTTTAGTTAACTGTACAGATCACAAACCAATCATTTTTTAATCTTCAGCAACAATATCAGCTGGGCACAAAAGATACCTGCGTTCCACCATCTTTTGATACTCAATACGAGACAAAAGACCACGGGACCTGGCTTGAATAGCAGTGATGATTTTGGAGAGACGCTCGTCTCTCATCTCCTCAAGCAGACCCAGCAAACCAGCCTTAAAGAACACCTGACAACACCAATAGGTATTTTATTTTTTTGCCATCTTCCTAGTCTCCTACCAGAATATTTCCCTTTTACAGTATCATAACAACTTCAGATGATACCTTGGTGTGTCCAAACTTGTACTGATTATGATCAATGTCTAGAGACCCAAGAAGTTTCTCAGCTCCCTTCCTGCTGTCGATGAATTGACCCTCAGGGATGGCAGCAGGATTCAAGATGCGATATCTGGGGGGGGGGGGTTAAAAAAAAAAAAAATTATATATATATATATATATATATATATATATATATATATACACACACACGTTGGAGAACAATATTGAACTTCTGTTTTGAAGCATAAAGTATGTTATTTAAATTAGCTAATACCTCTGTTTGAAATCTCCATAGAGGATCCTGTTGGGGAAGCCCTTTCTGCAGATCCTGATGCCTTCCAGCACACCGTTACAGCGCAGCTGGTGCATCACCAGAGGGTTCTCCATGGCACCAGGAGTCTTGGTCTCATTGGGGATGATGCAGCGCACAAAGTGAGGGTGAGTTGACCTCAAGTTGGTCATCAACTTGTTCAGGTTCTCCTATTAATATGATGAGGCATGCATTTGTAATTGTTGGCTGTTGAATTAATCGGCATCATACTAAAAACCATATAAACACTGATACACAATACCCTATGAAGAGCAGACACAGTCTGAAACGATGATCCCTTCTTCTTCTTCTCTTTTTTGCCTTCAGTACCTTCGACCGCAACTGTTTAGAAATACAATCTGAAAGTGTAACATCATAGCTAGACAAAAAACATTGTTATTTCCAAACAAGAAATTCATTGAAGGGTACCTGAATCAGCTCCTGCATAATTTGCAAAGAGGGTACCTAACAGCTTGAGATTAGACTTCTGGTAGAGTGCAACAACGGTCTCATTCAGAGGATCCTTGTTCTTCACCAGCCAGTTGTTGATATTATAATCAACAGTTCCAGCATAGTGCATCAGGGCAAAATGAGCCTCTGGTTTCCCTTTGACAATTCTGGGTTTCTGGAAATTGGCAGATTTCCCCAGATGGTTGTCATAGAGCTTAGCTTTAAAGGT
Organism: Epinephelus awoara; assembly: GCA_035609425.1. Lineage (NCBI taxonomy): Eukaryota > Metazoa > Chordata > Actinopteri > Perciformes > Serranidae > Epinephelus > Epinephelus awoara. The sequence continues at coordinate 33,935,421 of CM069306.1, forward strand.
GGTATCTGAGGCTTTGGGGAACATGCACTCCTCCTCAAGGATGGACATGATACCCATGGGCTGAGGGGACAAAATTATCAGTGGTTTGAAGAAAAAAAAATCACAGTATTTTCAATTGATTTTTATGTTTGTCTGGACATGTAATAGTCCAGTATCTCACCTTTTCAATCAGGTCAATGCAGGCCTGCAAGTCCATCCCAAAATCTATGAAAGTCCATTCAATGCCCTCTTTCTTGTACTCTTCCTGCTCCAGCACAAACATGTGGTGGTTGAAAAACTGTTGCAGTTTTTCATTGGTGAAGTTGATGCACAGCTGCTCAAAGGTGTTGAACTGCAAATAGAAAAAAATTAGGCTTATCCATCCAATTTCTGTTAAAAGGGGGCTGGTTTACTGTGGGCTTACAGGACAACTTACATCAAAAATCTCAAATCCAGCAATGTCCAAAACACCAATGAAGTACTGGCGAGGCTGCCTGGTCTCCAGTGACTGGTTGATTCTTATCACCATCCACAGAAACATCCTTTCATATACAGCCTTGGACAGAGCTCCAACGGCATAGGTCACCTGGGGAACAGACAATTTATGTAATACCAAGCAGAGAAATGTTTCTTTTTGTGTTTTTTTTTCAAGCAACCTTTCAGCCTTTGTAGCAGTAGCCATATATGAAACATAATGTGACCCTGTCTTCGGTAAAGAACCTTTGTGTATAAGAAAGAGTTACATTGACTTTTTTGCTTCTCACTTGAGCAACATTTTGTCCCTTGGTGACCCACTCATTTCCCACTTTGACTCTTGGGTGCAAGAGACCTTTGATGAGGTCGGCAGAGTTCAGGCCCATCAGATATGCAACTTTGTCAGCATCTGAAGAAGAAGAGTGAATAGTAAAACTGCATAAGTACTGTAACTGTAAGTGTCTCTTCTGATTGGTTCTGAGCCAACCTGACAAACCACGGTCTCTCACCTTCAGTGCCATCAGCCTCAGCCTGCTCCTCTCGCTGCTTCTGTTTGAACTTCATGTTGCCATGATGCATGATGGCACCAGTCAGCTTGTACACAGAGTTCTTTTCCTCTTGAGTAAATCCCAATACATCAAAGGCATCCTGTCGAGGAGCATGTGGTAACTTGTCAGCATTTGGGTAGGGAAGATGGCTTTAATCAAAATTATACAAAAAACTATGCTAAACTAGTTACGGTTTTCTTTGACTAAGATAAGATGCAAATGCCTGGACTTTAAAGGTGAAGTGTGTAAGATTTAGGGGGATTTGGTGGTGTCCAGCAGTAAGGATTGCAGATTGCAACCAGCTGAAACTTCTCCTGGTTAGGATTCCTTCAGTGTTCATTGTATAGAAGGTTCAGAGGTCTCCTCCTCTCCATAACAAATGGACCCAGCAATTTAAACCATGAAAACACTGAATAAAGCAGTTTAACGTTAAAAATCAGCATTTCTCTGATGCTGTTTTGCATGTTGGAGACAGGTGGCTAACCAACCACATGGTAGTGTGTGCTCACCTTTTTTCTCTCTGATAACTTATGATCAAGATGTTCACAGACTAGGTGATTTTAAGCAGTAAAAATACTAAAAAAAAATATCAGTTTTACATTACAAATCGGTCTTAATCCTGCTTGCTACAGACGGGCTTCTGAAAATGGTGGCAGACACAAAAATATAAGAAAAACATCAAATGTAAAATGCTCCTATCTAGAGCTGGTGTTTAGTTTGTCCATTCTTGGCTTCTGTAGAAGCATCCCATTGCAACATGGTAATCTTCATAGATAACCTATGAAAATATGAACAGCTCATTCTAAGGTAACGAACACTAGAGAAAATATACTTATTATACAATACTATATAATATTCCGTTTCTGCCAATATATCCCCCTAAATCCTTCACACTGAACCTTTTAGTCAACAAAAAATTGACAAAAAAAACAAAACAGGGTGAGGTTGACTAAATAGGTTAAAAACTAACAAAGACATTTGACGCAGGACTAAAAAGAAGGTGCTAGTTGCTGCTGTGATAACTAAGTTGTAAAATCCTGTCTCTGGGTATGATAAATTGTTGTGATGTTGTTTTGGCATCTGAGAAGTCTTTAGATACATTAATCTGTTACTCCAACTAGATTTTTCCTATTCCTGGATGTATTTCATTCTCTCATCAGTACCTAAACCAACATGGCCCCCTGCATTGTTCTAATACAGGATTGTTTTAACACGGGGTTGCTTTTCGTATGAATCCAGTGTAACTAATTTTGTCATTATGATTAGAGTTTAATGTCAGATTGTAAAAAAGAGGAATGAGTGAGAGCCTGACATCTGTTGCCATCAGTTCCTCTGAATCATTGATGGAGGCCACTTGGGTTTCACCCTGAGAGATGAAGGCGTAGTCATAGGGATTATTTGTGATCAACAGCATCTCTGGAGGACATAGAGAGAGAGTGAAACAAGGTCAGATGGATGGACACACAACTGCAATAAAATATCAGTGACAGCCATGTCTTCTTTTTTGTCGTGTGTGTGTGTGTGTGTGTGTGTGTGTGTGTGTGTGTGTGTGTGTGTGTGTGTGTGTGTGTGTGTGTGTGTGAGAGAGAGAGAGAGAGAGAGAGAGAGAGAGAGTTGGGGGGTGGGGGGCAGCCACCACAGCCTTGTACTCACCCAGGAGTTCAGGCTTCTTGTTGGACAGAATCTGGTAGAAAATGTGGTAATCTCTCTCAGCCTTGAGCTGGAAGATCACACGAGATTTCTCCAGAAGGTCTGACATGTGAAAAAACCAAGACAGAAATTACTTTGTGTGTAAGTATGCGTAGTATGAACTATATTACTATGTTAAAACATGTAAATAGAATAATATTCCCAGTATTAGTGTAAAAGGGTGTTTGTTCTTACATGTTTCAATATCAGCAGAGGCTAACTTCCCCCTGGTATCAAAATGAATTCGGATGAATTTACCCTGAAAGAATTAAGTTTGTTTATTTAAGGACATCTTGATATCTGCTGCCACCACTGATTGTGTTTGCATGGGAACTTGATTACATATTTTTCACAATTAAGTCAAACAAAGATTCAACACTCACAAATCTGGAGGAGTTATCATTCCTGATGGTCTTGGCATTCCCAAAGGCCTCCAGAGCAGGGTTAGCCTGAATGATTTGATCCTCCAGGGTACCCTGTGAAAGAGGAACATTGTTTATGCTCAATCTGTGATTAATGTTTAGAGATACACAAAGAGACTTTAGCAGCCTCTGGTGTCAGTTTGTGAACGTTTGAGGAACAGAACCTACAAATTATCGACCACAGTAGCTATTGAAGGTGGAAATCGTGACAGGAGTTTGATTTGGGACCAGTGCACAAAGATTTCTGTCAGTGTTACTTAATACCAGGAATTTAATTGAGCATATAAGGCAAATCTTTTCCTTTGTAGTTACAGGGGATAAGAGCTGATAGTTACACTCTTTTTTTGTTGTGTTATCTGTAGTTGTAGCCTGTTTTAGATGTACCAGACCTCTGAGAACTCACACATTTGACAGAGCTTGTTATTTACCTTGTCCTTGGCAACGGCCTCTTTCTTTATACCTCCAGCTGCAATACTTGCAAAATACTGGATGACTCTCTTTGTGTTGACAGTCTTTCCTGCACCAGATTCTCCACTGTAATAGTAAAGTCAATGATCAATACCTACGGTGACATAATGTAGAATAAGATTTTATTCCAGAGAATACAGTGTCATTTATGTTTTGAAGTGTAAGACATTACATACGTGATCAAAATTGACTGGTTTTCGCGGTCTACAAAAAACAAGTTTCCAGAGAGGACAATTTTGTAAGTATCAAGATTCATTATAATTATGTGGAACAAAAGTTACATGTACGAGACACAGTGACATCATGTAATGTTCTTTTTACCTGCCAGCATGTACTGGTAAGCATTGTCAGAGATGGAGAAGATATGAGGAGGAGCTTCACTCCTCTTCTTTCCTCTGTAGGCAACAACCACCTCTTGGTTGTAGACTGGCAGCCACTTGTAGGGGTTGACAGTCACACAGAAGAGCCCAGAATAGGTCTGTGAAAATGGAAGACAGTATCACTGTTTTAATATTAACCGTTTTAAGCGCTCACAGTTTTTCTTGTGTAAATGAATGATTTGATATGTTTTGATGTATTGATGGCTTCAGGTTTTAGACACATTATTCTCTCATTTAGCATTACTGTACTTATGACCTTAAGTCCATTATTTTCTTTTTGTTCACATCTTAAAGAGAGAACTAATGCAGTAAGGAACATTTATTTAAGAGTAGGTGCAAAATTAACTCCACACACATTTACCATTTAATTGGATTGTAGACTACTCACATAGATCATCCATGCTGCGTAACGCTCTTTGAGGTTAAACAGCACAGCAGGCTCATGGAGGAAGGTCAACATGGCCATGTCCTCGATCTTGTCAAACTTTGGAGGATTCTGTTGCAAAATCTGGGAATCTTTGACCACCACAGTCTAAGAAAATGAATGCAGTTTTCTGATTATTTATTCAGTGGTCAAATACATTTCACCCAAAAATGTTATTTTATTTAAAGATATTTAATATGATAGGATAGTGAAGTGTGGAGAGAGAGAGGGAGTACCTGCTGTACCACTAAGCTACGACACCCCCAAAAATGTTATTTTAATTAGTAAGTAAGGCAAACTTTCAAACAGTTGCTGTTGCTGTTTTTGATAACCCTATTATTGTCAACACTGTGTGTGTGACATTACAAACTGTGCTACACAGTGTTAATGCCAGATGGCAGCAATGCCTCATTTCATCATACACTTAACTGGAGAAACAAAACATGTGCTTAATGTCAAGTTGTTGCCTTTTTCAATGTGAAATTATTAATTCACACATCTTTTTGAGAGTCACACATAACTTTCATCTCTACCAGTTTACAAGATTAAGATTATTACAATTGCTGTATTTCAGCAATGTGCTTAGCCTTATATACACGATGACATGTTAGGCTTTAGGTTGATAGAAATTTTATTGCTGCAACAAGAAAAGTGTATGTAGTCTTAATAATATGATCTAAACAGTAAAACGTAACCACTGACCTTCCCATACTGTGTCTCCACAGTGACCTTGTCTCCATCTCGGCTGGTGATGGTTGCCTTCACAAACTCTTCCACTTGATCCGGGACAAAGCATTCCTTCTTTATGTCGAAGGGACGTGTAGACGCCTCCATACGTTCCCTGTCTGACTTCCTCAGGTAAGAGGCAGCCTGCCCAAACACAGCCATCTCTGCATCCCCCATGGCTGCACTGCTGTACACACAGTTAGTAGAGATGATAAAGAGTTCACTCTGTCTGTATCTTATACTTCACTTTCATATCTTTGACTTTATTTTTCAACTGTTGGTTTCAAGGCTCTTTTTTCTTTGTCGTCTGTATTTGAATTTGAGCTACTCTCTCTGTTTTCCACAAGAGAACATAGTCATATTATATCAGTCTTAACCTTTATAGCATAAATTGTTATGAAATCATTAGGAAAGGAAAGTTTACCAGTGGATTCAACTCAGATGACAAGTGAGCTCAGACTTCAGAGTATGTCAGTGACCTGAAGTGGGCAGAGAAAACAATAAGTCGGATATTTTAAGGCTATTTTAAACATCTGAAATACAGCAGATTACTTACATCACTATTTGTAGAAATAACATGTCTCCTGTTTGTCTTGTCAGTATTTTGGATCATTAGTTCAAATGTTTAGAAGTATATCTGATAAAGACATTTTCTGGCATACATCTTGTGAAATGTGTTGGCTATGCTTCAAATCTAAGAAAAAAAAAGCACCTATTCATCATTAGTCAGATCATATTAAATCAATTTACCTTTAGACAACAGAGAAATACAGCATGAAAACAAAATACAACCAGTTGTGCAGACTTACAGAGGCCAGGTGAAGAGGAGGCAGCTGCTAGACCTGCAGGGAAGGCAGGGATCAAATATATAACCCCAGATAACCCTGCCTTACAAGGCCAAGGGCACCACCCTGACCTACTAACAAATACACACAGACACACACACACATCTGAACAGGTACACTACACCCACTCACACCCCTTTTCCCCTGACACACACATTGTGGTAATCACCATCGCTTTCATCACTTATGACAGAGCTCTCTATGGCTCTCATGATGTCTGGCTGCCCTCTCTGCCCACATCCAAATAATGTGATTTTTCGGGAGCAGTGCCAGGAACCTTCTCCTGCATAACTTGTTTGTGACTCACCCAAACATACCCTCTCTATCTCTTATTGTACCGGACTTTTTTTTTTTTTTCTGTCATCGCTTGTGCTAAATTCTTTATCCAAGTGAGGGCTGGTTGTGGACAGAAACCAGTTTCTATTTATTGCCTGCGAGGGGGAGCAAAAAGTATAACAAAAATGTATGAATTACTACTTCACTCAAAAATAAAGTTACAAAATTGCAAATATAGTATGTGGGGTTTTTTTTTTATATATACATATATATGTATATATATATATATATACATATATATGTTTGTATATATATATTTATATATATATATACCTTATTAATCCCCCTGAGAGGAAATTAAATTTTTTTCACTCTTTTTGTCATTAACCCACAGATCTGAAAGACACACATATGCACGAACAGGACCTATACATGCACATGAAAGATGTCAGGGTGAGGGGGCTGCCTTGGTGAGGCGCTCCGAGCGGTTGGGGGGTTCGGTGCCTTGCTCAAGGGAGCCTCGGTAGTGCCCAGGAGGTGAACTGGAGCAATGTTTGATCCAGATGGGGGCTCAAACAGGTGACCCTCCGGTTCCCAACCCAAGTCCCTATGGACTGAGCTACTGCCCCCATAGCCTAGGGTATCAGCGCATATGCCAGCGGTGCTACGTCGGGCATGCAATCCACCACATATTATTTATTTTTTATATATTATTATATATATGTGCGCACCTTCGGCAAAGCCTTTTGGCACGAAACTGTCACTGCGCCAAGTTGGATCTGTTGACACCCCGCCCGCGCGCTGCGCCGCCACACCCATCTCAGCGCACCTCGGTGTGCCATAGAGTCTGGTACCTGTTCAAAGCCTACATCGTGTAGCCTGGAGGTTGTGCTAATCTGATGAAGAAAAATGAAGATGAGTGTGTAGATCAAAATGCCATTTCAGTGGTAATTTAAACGCTTATAGGAGCATAGTGTGCAGTGTGCTGCCTCTATTTTTTTGTCTCTTGTGCCAGTCATATCTGTCGTGGTGGATATACTAAAACCCACCAGTGGACAAACTGAAGTGGAAAAAGCTGTCAGGCAGAGGACTCAGTGAATTGTTTGGCCTGTTTAGGACTGGCAGAAAGAGCGATGGTTCCCATTTTCATAACAGGGGGTAGAAAAATGTGCTCATAATCAGGTATCACACTGATGAATCTCTGCAGGGACCCTCCAGGCTGACTGCTGGGCATCTGGTTCAGAGAGAGAAATACACATGCCTACCCTGGTCATAGAGTGTTGGCTCAGGGGTCACAGGAGTTTGCCCATGCAGTTGCACATGTATTTTGTGGACTTTACGGCTTATGACTGTGTCCCTCAGGGTATCCTGTGGCAAGGGCATGGGTTGCTGGGGTCGATGACACAAATCACCCAGCATATAACTGGATAAGAGCAGTTCTCTGCAATAACTCTGGCACATCACAAGGGTGGTCCCTTGTCATCTGTTCTGTTTGTGATTTTTATGGACACAGCCATCAAGTGGAATGTGTCCAGTCTGGTGATCTCAGGATTACGTTGCTGTTGTGTCTGCTGACTATAATTCTGCTGACCTTACCAATATGCATCTGATTGTGACGTTCCCAAGTCTGAGGCCATGATACTCTGCCAGACAACAAGGAACACCACTTCAGTGCTAAAATTCTACAGAATTCCAATAGGGTCACAACTGTTTTCAGAACAACAGGTGTTTTGATTAAACAAGTGACTGTGTTAACTGGTGACTCAGCCGAATGCACTGTGGCTGCTTGTAGCTCCAACAGCTGTTAATCACAAACAGAACATGAAAGTGTCTGTAAAAACCTTCAGTTTTATTGTACTAAAAGTCTGCTGTGTAGAGTGCGAACAGGAACGGTGCTAAAACAGTTCCCTGTGGAGCACCAGTGCTGCTCCTGACCATCCTGGAGACACCGCTTCCAAACCTGACATACTGAGGCTGCTCTGTCAGGTAGTCTGTTATCTACTCCAAACCCCTCCAATCGGTCTCTCAGTACAAGGGGCTGGATAGTATAAAAGACACTTGAAAAGTCAAGGAAAGGTCTTCACACAACATCCCTGCTCCTCCAAGTAGCTGTAGGCACAATGCAGCATGTAAAGAACCACATCTTCCACTCTCATGTGCTCCTGACAGGCAAACTGGAGGGGGTCAACCACATCAGTGACCTCTGACCTCAGGAAACGGAGGACCAGGTGCTCCAGGGTCTTTCCTAATGGCCACTGGTCGGTAGTCATTTTAATCAGCTGGGCGATCCACTTCGGGCACCGGTATGAGACAAGATGTTTTCCACTGCACCAGGACTTTGAGTATTCGAAGACTCCTGTTAAAGAGCCACTGAAGGGGCTCTGCTAACTGGGCTGCACAATCTTTCAGGAACCTTGGACACACTCCATCAGGGCCTGGATTCCTCCCTGTACGCAGTCTCCTGAGCTCCGCCCTCACCTCTTCTGCTGTAAAGGACAGTGGTAGTTGGCCCTGAATGGTAGATGTTGTAGCTAGCTGTAGCTGCAGTAGTGGGGGAGGGGCGACTTCCAGGTGACAGTGGAGCAGGAGCAGCAGCAGCAGGTGACACTGTGGAAGGGGGGGTGGATGCAGGGGTAGGGTGAACACTGCCTCCTCCATCAAACCTGTTAAAGAACAGGTTGAAGTTGTTGGCTTTGTCCACGTCACCATCCATAACCTGACTTTTCTTCTTTGAATAGCCTGTGATGTTCCTCATTCCCTTCCACACCTCTGTCGTTCTGCTGCAGCTTACTCTCCACCTCCACTTGTTAGGACGTAACATTAGTTTTCTGGTTTGTTAATTATAACCCCAAGCCTCATAAAGAGTTGTTCAGTGTCTTTTTGAGGGAGGATTTCCGATATCAAGACACAAAATTCTAATTCTGTGTCATAGTATTTTACGTTCTGTACATGACCAAGTAGTCGTAAGCATCTAATGACTTGTAGGCTCGTAATTTTGTGCTGGTGTATGTTACACACTAGGTTTCTCCATCAAATATGTGTATATATCTGGCCACTGAATACTGGGCCATTTGCTAATGTCTTGTACCCACTCCCCTATAGACATGGAAGTCAATCACCATTTGTCATAGACAGTTTGTTTAGGTAGCATATGTGATCTTTGGTGGTTAATGCCATTGCATAGCTTGAACAAGATACTGCACTCTGCCATACTTCTGTTGCCATACTTCCTGCACACACTACATACATCATCATTGTTTACAAACTGTGAAAGAGTCTATGGGCTTTGTGTTGTGGGTTACTGAAAGTGCATTCTACATGTAATTCATGTGGTGTGTATTTCATGCCGTTGAACTACACCATAGCCAAATGGAGCATACCAAGCAGAGCCATTCTGTCAAGTCAAACTCTGTAGTCTGTATTTCTATTTCTATTCTATTTAACAGTCCAATACTCAGAGATTCCTAGCAAAAATCATTAGTTAAGGCAGGATACTGGAAGTTTCTATGCTTGGTAGCAAACAGCTATACATCCGTTGCATCTGTACAACATCTATTGCACATCTGTCCATCCTGGAAGAGGCATCTCTCCTCAGTTGCTCTTCCTGAGGTGTCTACCCTTTTTTTCTCCCATTAAAGGGTTTTTTGGGGGGAGTTTTTTCTTATCCGCTGTAAGGGTCCTAAGGACAGAGGGATGTCGTATGCTGTAAAGCCCTGTGAGGCAAATTGTGATTTGTGATATTGGGCTTTATAAATAAAATTGATTGATTGATTGATCTCATTGGACTGATTTGATGGTCTATAAAGGTCTTCATGGTTGCATTCCCTCTACGAACGCTGTTTCTGAGAAGCCCCCCCATCCCAGCCTTCTCTTATTTTAGTCAGAGTCTGATTGTGAGCACCCCAGAGAATCTCTGTTTTTAAGTTTATTCCTACTGAGGGGTTATTTGGAATATATTTTGTAATAAGAAGCTCCAGGAGCAAAACCCTATGTCAAAATTTATATCCACAGTTGCTTGAGCAGAAGTTGTTCAGATTTCACAAACTATTCTGCCTCTACTATGATCTTGGCAGAAACAAGAACAGATCCGTCACCAGGTGCTAATGGTCCCTTAATGATAGTAGGGTTAAATAGTTGGGTGATACCTGTAAATGATCACTTGTCATTACAGCGTGCTTAGCACAGCCAGGGCTTTAGGTCTATTGTATACACTATAAGCTGGTCATGCTACATGTGGTTGGCATCCTGTCAGCAACCACTACAGACAGTGACAGCTCTGTCATGACATCCTGCATGCTATGGACTGGTGAAAAACAGCTGACACAGATGGGCAGACCTCAAAGAAATAGGTGGTGAAAATTAAAATGTCTGCGGCCACATTCTGTCACATACACATTAGCTGTTGAAAAGCAGGTATTCAAACATGAACACTGAGTGACATTTACGTTAGCTACAGTACATCCACTTAAAGACTGAATGACCTTAGGGACATTATTTGTTCTACTGTTCAACTCTAGTGTCTCCACTTGTGTCTACTGTACATTCATTACATTTAACGTGCTGTTTTTACATTAAAACAATGCTAGCATGCTAGCAATGCTTTTTGTCACAGCAACAATATGTGTTTGCCAACTCATGTTTCTTGCTATGTATGTTATTTTATGCTTTGTACGGTGACCTTTGGTGTTGTGAAAGGCACCTTATTAAATAAATTGTGTTGGCATTATTATAATTATTATAGAGAATGTCCGCCTGTCTCTCTGTCCCTCCTCCCCAGCCACATTCCCCATCACCTGACTGCTCCACCCACCTGCTCACCTGTCCTCACTTTCCCCATTAGTCCTCCAGATATTTAATCAGCCCATTTTCATTCACCCCTTTGTCAGTTCATCCTAGTTGCTTTTTTACTTTGTGCTTTTGTGTTCAAGCATCCATTATGTGTAAGTTTATCTGGACCTGGACTGTAGAAAAAAAATGGGCGTAGAACAGACATTAAACTGTTTGCTCTGGTCATTTTACCAGTGAAGAAGAAAATGCTGATTGTTGTTAGTTGTTATGGTAACAATGTATGTTGGGGCCGTAAAGTGTATAACAGTCATTACTCACTACAAGACACAGTGACGTCATGCGACGCAGCAGGGGACCTTCATCACTGCTAGTTCTCTGAAGTCGGTTTGGTGTGTCTGGGCTTTTACATGCACTCAAACACCAGGTATAACCAAAAACTGCAAAAGACAGGAATGTCAGTGATCAGTGCTGCCACTGGTGGCCTAATGATGTAGAATGAGCCTACTACTACCATTTAAATCGCTAGTACTTCTGCAATATAGGAATTGGGGTTAGACAGTCATCTACTGCAAGTTAGACGTTTTAGGGGGAGCAGAAATGTGGCCACCCACCAATGACAGCCTAGATATTATAGGTTGTGTATTAGTTTTTACAACTCAATATTAAGGGAATCAATTCTTGGATGCATACTGTCACCAGGTGTTAATTCATCTCACCACACTGATTGTGTCGCAAAACTATGAAGCTCAGCTAGCTTAAACCCTAATGTGGACTTTGGACAGCCTCAAATGTCGAACACATGCTGTATTCTTCTTTTTTATTCCACAATCAGTTTTTGTTGACCACAGCAACATTTTTATATCCAAATGCCAAATGTAATAATCCTTGGTATATTTTTTCTTCTTTCTGCTCTCAAATGACAAATCTAACTTTAAACGGGTCCTGTATGGACACTTCTGTGCTCCCAGGAAATAACAAATTGAAATAAGGAACAGTGGCAAAAAGGGGGTATTAATGCCATTACAGCGACTTCTTTTTAAGTGACCATTTTTTGTAAAGTGTATGTATTATTTGGTAAACCAAAGTAAAAGTCTCTCCTGTGCACTCCTAGACAGTGATATCTCTATCCATAGAAACCTGCACTCACTCACCATTGTTCTCATCATTTTGGCATTAAGCACATGTGCAGTTTATTAATACTCTGGGTGTGATGGATATTAATAAACCTTTTGTTTAATACCTTGCCTGACCCTTCTGCCTTCCGCTGCCTGACAGACCACACAAACTGTGTTAGAGCCTGTTTACTGGCTGCACCATCAGTGGCATTTTCAGCCTGATAGCAGCAGAGGAGATAAGGGTTCCCTTTTACTAGAATTGAAATGCACCATGCACAGAAAACACAGTCATGGGGCAAAAATAACCACCACAGCTAGGAAAAAAACTTAAACTGATAAAAGTGTTGTTCCTGTTTATTGTCTGTGTCATGTTTCAGCTGGTACGTTTCAGACACTAAAGCTTTAATAATGTATTTGTAATAAGTATTTGTATTTGTTTTATTGCAGCTTTTAGCTGCAGAGGTGTCCCCATGAACCACTGGTTTCAACCATCATACGAGTAAACTGTTTTAATATCATGACGGATATCGCAGTGAAGTATGTGAATGTCCCCATACTATTCAGCTCAGATTTTGAAGTGCAGTAAGTACTTACTATATTCTATCATTAGAACTGAATTCAGACATGTTTTTGTCTTTCAACAGGAATGAACATAAGGCCTGCATGTCCACCCATGTCCTTCCTTGCTGGCTCTCTGTTTTGGAACATTTTCAGCAGCGAGGCAGAGCAGATCAGGCAGGCAGCTGTTTGCGTTTTCAGTCAGTGGAGGATTAGAGGTGTGATCCCATCGCTGACAGTCCCTTTGGGTGCCTGGACACCACACAGACAGCAGGCCCTTTAATGGATCTGCACTGGAAGGGGTGAATATGTGCTATTACATCCTCCTTCATTTTATTGATATCACAAAGAAATGATGAGTGCCAAAACAGAAACAGTAGTTGAAGGACACTGACAAAGATCCAATTTACACTCTGGGCCTAAGTTGTTTACAGTTTTAATAGCATGATGATCAAGTACTGTGTTTAATATTCAAAGTCTACAAGAGTTGTTTGCAAGACAGCAGAGAAAGTGTAAGGTGAGCTACAGGGAATGGACTCACTTTATTTCAGCTTTATTGAAAGAGATGGAAACCTTTTTGCATCTTCAGTGACACAATGATTACGATGCCAGCTAGGCTATGGTTATGGTGCGTTCGTTTTGTACTCATAGGTCGGACATCGGAAATGGGAATGATGTCACCTCTGAGTTGACAACAGTTTTTACATTTTTTGGAGTATAGACAGCTTCCAAACCATCATGCACTCCAACTGATGAACGCCGCAGATGATGATAAAAAACGGAGAAGGTAGCAATAAACAAATAAGATAAAATTGCTATAAACAGTACTTTAGCAGAGTGTTTACTCACTATGTATGTGACTGGCAGCCATCTTGAATTCCTTCCTTGAATTCGGGGATGATGTGGTTGCTCCGAATTTCAGAGTTGGAAATCCAATCTCAGGGTGCGTTCGAGTTTAAACTTCCGACTGGGAACTGGGAATGTCTGACCTCCGACTACAAAACGAACACACCATTAACTATTAGAGATGTCCCAATCCGATCTCAAATATTGGTAGCGATGCCAATTAAGGCATTTTTAACTAATCAGGACCGGCTTCAGGGAGCTACATAGAGCCCGAACCGATCCTTTGTTTTATGTCAGCTGCCACACAGGTATTTTCTTATGCAAAGCCTTCATGTGCAGCAATGCAGGGTGCAGCCTTCCTCAACTCTCCTCCACTTCGCTGAGCTCCCGAGTGTGTGTAAGAACAGAACCTGAGTCCCACCCGCAGAGAAACACCATACAACATAAACAAAAATGCAGTATGAGACTGTTTATTTACATGATTTACTGAGGTTATAAGCACTCATTTCATTTAAGCTCAGTGTCTCCTGCTTGCTTTCAACTATGACGCATGTTGTTTCACTGCCTTGCTCAGGGAAGAGACAGGCAGGGATGTATGGCTGTAGACCCATTCCGTTTGTATCATATACGACATGCCCCTACAAACCACGCCCACCATGAGTACAAGACAAACTCAGTATCTCAATGGCTAGCTGAACCTTGCTACAGTGCTACACTGTAGTGAATAAATGAGACCAGATGTAGCAATAATCCACGTTATAATTCAAAATACATGAAGACGTGATTCACTTTGGAAGTAAAGAGATGTAACCCTTTCCATTACCCGTGGACTGACATGTAGTTGTGGTGGGCAAATCACGTAGCCAGAGGGCATCATGTAGCTGCTCCAGCTGCAGTACTACCTACTCACACACAGCGGTGCAGAACCAATGACCAATGAATGAAAATAAGAGTGATATATTACTGTAGCCTAAAACGCGCAATAGATGTACAGATGACGAAAAATAAACACTGAATAAAATACTGATCAGTCAGGTAACTCAGACAGAGGCTGCACCAAAGCAACAAACAACGGAGAATATTTCTTAAAGGGACAAACACATTCCCTCGAGACAGCAGCAAGGCCAAAAAGATTAAAGGTGTTTATCACTGCTGCACTGTTGCAGGAGTTCGTTATTTTGTCATTTTTATTTTGTTATAAATTAATAAATAAATAATAGATCATATATTGAATAAAATAAATAAAGTAAAATAATGAAAATGAAGTTTTAAAAAAATAGGCATAGGCTATACATCAGATTGATTTTAATAACTTTAAAGTACCTGAAGTTTGCACTATGCAGCTGTATTATCTAGGAAAATAGAAGTATCAGATCAGGACTATCCCGATTGACTATTACTGTTCTCTTCTAATGTTGATTAAACGAATCAGTGTTATGTTTCTTTGTAATGTTCTTATTTAATAACATAAAAAGCTGTTTTTGTTCCCCAATAAAAAAATTTAAAAATACATCTTCTCCTTGTCCCTCATTGAAAACTCTACGAAAATGCGATTGTTGTTCCTGTTAATAGTTTCGCTGTGTCTGTGTCTTCTACTTCACCGAAAAGTTCAGTCTTAGTGTTTGTGACATAGAGGTAGCTTCTACATCACACATATGTAAGTTGCATGTTGGGAATGAATATTTTGTGGAAACAAATCGCACATGCATCATTCTGCACAATGAAGGCTAAACCTCCAAGTGATGTTTGAAGGGGGAAAAATATGAGAGAAGAGGAGCTTTAAAAATGCAGAACATAAATCAGCGTACTATATATGCTATATATGGATGCTCTTTTCTAGGGACGGGTTTTGCAACAGTGTTCAGTAGGGTTGATATCTAGGGATTGTTGGTGAAGGTCGTATCATCTGAATGATCTTTAATCCTTTAAGTCCTGTACCATTCTGGTACTAGCCAGAATCAGCATGTGCATTGTTTTGTATTTCCTTTTGGAAACATGATGATCATGTATAATGTTAGGTATCCTCCAGCATCAAGGCATCATTCTGCAGGTATTTATTGTACCCTGTGTGTGTCAGCTGAATGTCCCTTCAACCATAACAAGTCTACCATCAGCATGTACAGCTGTAGTCTTGATTCTAAACTCTGGGTGGTGGAGCTGGAAACAAGACTCATCACATTGTCCAATCATCAGCTGCTGCCTCTTTGACGAAGCTCAAAGTCATCCTGGTTGGTACAATCATGAATTTGATCTAACATCTGTTACATTCTGGGAATGTTGCAACACCTCTAAGTGAGAAGGTGGACCCCCATCTTCTGTAGGGACATGGGTTTTATTTTCTTTCTTTAGTGATTGTCTTTTAGTGACTCCTTGCTGACACAGAACTCTCAAACTTATTGCCAAACCATTTTCATGCCAAATATACATCTTGAAAATACACATTTGAAGGACATCATACTGCTGTGACATATATCATAACAGACAGGAATGTAGAGTACTCCTAACAGTGTGTTCAACAGCAGGTTTCACAGTCACCACTCAGGAACAGGTGAGGGATTGTGGGAACTGGAGTGGGATAAGCTTATGAGTCTTTGGGTTCACGTGTAATGAGTGAGCGACTGACTTACTATAGGAACCAGCATTGAGTGCAGTCACTTTATTCAGACATTAGTAACAATATATTACTTTGTTAACTACTTTAAAGGTTAAGTAAGTTATTTAGAGATGACTTGTCTTCCCAACAGTGTCCACTGCTGTGATGTCTTAAGACAAGTGTAACTGCTTTAAAGCTACAGTTGGTAACTTTTATTGGAAATATAACTTGTATAATATTTACTGAAACTTTCACTATATCTAGACAGTTGCACACGAGACAGACAATGTGAAAATCATGAACCTCTGCCTCCTCAGTGCTTCTAATGGCATTTACAGAGTCAACTGTGAAAACAGTGAATCAGAGCTGAGGAGTCTCTAACACAGCTGTCATTCACTGCTCATGTACTGCGCTCAAACTGACAAACGAGGCAGCTCTGATCAAATATGAATCAAGATTCTGTTACTGCATTGCCTATTGCTCCCCTCAAATGTTTTTAGAACAACATTTTTCAGGCCAAGGACCCCTTAGCTTCAAGAGAAATGGAGCCAGGACCCCCTACTACATATAGCCTATAAACTGAGTTGGACGAGAGATAATTATTTGAATATTTTCAGGTCTTCTCTCATTTGCACTTGCCTGTAGCTGCTAAGTTAGCATCAGTTGTAGCATGGTTAGGCCGTTAGCCTCCTCTGCACTTTCACTGGTGATTTCTGAGGGGGTGGTGTGTCAGTGTCTTGCT
Organism: Epinephelus awoara; assembly: GCA_035609425.1. Classification (NCBI taxonomy): domain Eukaryota; kingdom Metazoa; phylum Chordata; class Actinopteri; order Perciformes; family Serranidae; genus Epinephelus; species Epinephelus awoara. The sequence continues at coordinate 33,952,294 of CM069306.1, forward strand.
TGAAAAGTTACAAAAAGATCCATTGTGACAAAAAAGTGCTACACAGTGATTTAGCATTAGCTAGCTAATATGATTACAGAAGGATTCATGTGTAACAGTTAGCCTATCCTCCTATCCTTAACGTTGTGTACCACTAACCAAATAGATTGTATAAATATTCCAATTTGTCTTCACTAATGATACATTAGGTTCATGTTAAATGTGTATTTTCAGTCAGGTTTTACTTTTTGAAAAAAAAAAAAATGAGAAACTTGCTATGTTAAAAACAGTGGGGCCAATATAAAGCAGCACCCATTGGCTGGAGCAAACTTTCATAATGTATAGTCAAACAGTACACGACAGTATGTTGCTGAAAATATGGCAATGCAGTAACAGAATCTTGATTCATATTTGATCAGTGCTGCCTAGTTTGAGTTCATGAGCAATGATGACATCTGCATTAAAAACTCCTCAGCTCTGATTGGTTGTTGTTCTGTCAGAGGCACTAGGAGGAGGCAGAGGAACTTTTTTTATTCACAGATCATCTGTCATATATATGTCTGTCAGGATATAGTGACAATTTGGAGAAAATATGACAGAAAGTTAGTTTAATAAAAAGTTTTGAGGAATAGCTCAGTCTGGAAGCTACAATGTTTAACAGGATGTTTGAAGACAGAGTTTCGGAGTCATTCTTAGCCCATTTAGCCATGGTGGCTATTACAGCCCATGCTAATTATGTTGCAGGTCCATGTTGTAAGGGGGTGGTCAACCCTCAAGCCTGACTGGTCAGTCTTGATTGGTAGATGGCAATGTTGATGATAAAACATTGAAGTCAGCACATTTTATTCCAAAATTAGTTCCTAAACAATGTGGAGCCAAGAGAGAACCAAACATGGCCTTCCTTGTGGCTAAAAGTATGACTGATGACCAAACTGACCAGCTGGTGTGTTTGACAAAGATTAAAGCAGCACACACTTTCATGGTATGATAACCTGGCATGCACCATGTGACCTGGTTAGCACAGTTGTTTGGACAACAATAAGGATGCTAAAGTTAGATATTCAAATGTGCATGTGTGTGTGTGAGAGAGAAAGCAACAGACAAGAGTTTATGCCCCACTTCAGCCGCTGAAAAGGAAAGATAAAGCATAGCTAGCACTCATCTCCCTGTTAACTTCTGTAAATACTTAAAGGTAGCCAACATTCACCAGCTGAGCACAGGATGATCTAATGCTCCACTTCGAGGATACTGTTCATCACTGCAAGCCATTTCCCTTGTCAGAGTAAGCTGTACTGCCTCAGTTGAGCCACACAGTGGCAGTATTTTTTCATAAAGGATTCAGGAGGAAGAAACATCCTCATATGCCTCTATTTCCATGTTTAAACTGAGGTGGGCTGAAAAAATACACTTATCACATTATGTCAGCTGTGATCCATTGGCACTAAGTGAATTTATATGTGACATCACTTATGATGCAAAGCAAAATCAGTGATTTCCTTCTAAACACATTTAACATGTTAGAATGTTGGAAACATAGAAAGACTGGGAACTGTGTAGCACTGACTTGTGAAGTAAGACTGTTTTCACTGTTTTCTGTGACCTTTTCTTTTGGTGGGCCTATAAGCCTGCTTGATGATGTATTAGAGCCATCCTAAACATAGCCTCTCCCACTCACCACTATATAAAAACTACATTACTTCAAATGTTAACTCATAGTGCATAGCATCAGTATCATGTTTTTTTGTCGACCATATGTCAGCAGCAAGTTCACTACATCCCATAAGCTATCTTAGCTCTCTCAGTCTAACAAATACTTGAATAAACATCTCTGTTAAATGCTACAAACATGTAAATACTGGCATACATAATGTACTTTCCTACTTTTCAGTCTGTCTTTCAGCCTGCAGTTACTGCTCACTCCCGTGGTTGTGTATGTTGGTTTTGTTTTTGTTTGTTTGTTTGTTTATTTGAAGAGCATATTAATAGACATTTCTGTAAATATGCCAGATTTAGCCAAAGGCTAATTTTCATCCATTGTCCCTGGCCAGGTGTTACAAAGGCTCCCTGAAATAAAACAAAGTAGAACTATGTTGAGGGAACAAACCTCAGTCTTATCTTAAAGCACCGATCAATAAACTACAACTAATTAAAATTGATTAGTGTGTGAACAACAAGTAATAATGACATTAAAATTAACATACAACAAGTAAACATAAGACAGCCTTACAATTAATACAGAACGTAAGGGACAATACGACCTTCACAGAAAGCAAATAAACATGCAAGCAAGAAAGCAGTTAAAAACATGTATGCAAGACAATACGTAGTTAAGACATAAGCAAGCCAACCCTCCATGCAGCATGCTGGTTAGACATCAGTCAGAACCAGAATGACTAGCCCAGAGTGCATACAAAACAACACTTGTGCACGAACATGGTACAACATAAGAGATATTTCACATTGGACAAGCCATACATAGAACACGACATAGGGACCAAATAACCATCTTATATTACCAAGGTGGCAGCAGCTGACAGAATTTTCAATGCTGACAAATTTGGTTACTAATTAGCCACTGTTTTAAATGAGATTTAAATACCACATACGTCCCAACATCCCTAATATGTGTTGGGATGTTGTTCCACTCTTGGGAGGCTTTAACAGAAAACGCTGACTGACTAAAGGAGCTTTTCTTTAGTGGAACAACACAGTCCCCTGTTGAGACCCCCCCTTGTGATTTGATTTGTACTAGTTCTAATCTTAACAAAAGATCTGAGAGGAGGAGGAGCTAAGCCATGTATAATTTTGAACAGAAGACATATATTTACATACTTAATCATGTTTTCCCATTTCAGAAGGCCATATTTCTTTAGGATTGTACAGTGGTGGTGTTGTTTTGGCTTTTTGTCTAAGATTTTTATCGTCTGTTTATACAATAACTGCAGTGGCTTGAGTGTAGTGTAATTGGCTTGCAACCAGCTTGTTAAACAGTAATTTATGTGAGAAAGGATCACTGAGTGCATGTACAGCTTGGCTGCTTCAGTTGACATAGAGTTGCGCATGAACCTGAAGTTTACAAGACTTGCTTTGACCCGTTGACATACTTTTCTAACCTGTGCCCTGAAATTAAGGTTGGAATCTAAAAAGATGCCAAGGTACTTGAATTCTTTTACCATCTGCAGTCGCTCTCCAGATATAAAAATATCCGGATCTACACAAGTGCCATTAGTATTTGTAAAGTACATGCCTACTGTTTTTGAAACATTTAATTGGAGACAGGACTGACTAAGCCATGTTGTAATTTCGACCATTATCTTTGTGAGCTTGGTCGCAACTTCTGCTTTCGTGGTGCCATGTACATATACCACTGTATCATCGACAGACATAAGGCATTTGATTGATGATTATTAATTCGTACTGTTTGGGAGCGGTTTAAGAGATAGGATTCCATAGGATAGGATTGCTAACGTAAGCTGCTGAACGAGAGGCTATAACAAATTTGCTCTTGTTTCCTGGTTCGCGTGTGTGCTGTGTTACTATAGACTGCCTGTGCTACTGACTGAGCTGCTGAAGAGAGTCCGTCCATGTGACTTTCATTCTGTGTGCATTGGGTAGGTTACCAAGGAGCAAGTGGGTATGTTCTATATTCCAATGGTGTTTTGGCTGATATTTGGGTTTATTGTAAACAGACAAAAAAAAGGGGTGGGTAAACCCTGTATACCTGCGGATACCCTCCACTACACCACTGCCTGAGCCAAAGAACAAGATGTACGTGAGCAAACTCCCCCAGAGCTGTAGAACAAGTGAGAGCTACTACTCAGCAACAGCAAGCTAAGCCAGTAGCACAATGCACGCACCAACTGAGTTGTAAAACAACAGCTGATTTGAACTGAATGACTGAAAGGTATGTTTGTGATGGCTGTTTTGCTCATATTTATATGACTGTGGCATGTAACAGAGTTGTTAACTTATTAGACCAAAAAAGGTAAGAGAGTCTGTGGAATGTAGTGAACTCGCTGCTTGGTCACATCTCCCAGCTGGAGCTGAGGTGGCACTGAAGGTGAACCAGAAGGACGAACAGAGTTGTCCATGAGTCAGTTCACTGAAGACAACTGAATGATACAAACCAGGTCACTTACAAGAACCGGTCCTCTCATCACTACTCACTCTAATTCCTGTAGAGGTCAGCAAAACAAATCCAACTGCGGTAGGCGGTGCCACAATACACACACACAGTAAAGTTATGACACTAGTATTGCTCTTGGAGGTGCTGTTGCACCAAAGATTGATCAATATTGTAATCACATTATTCCATCTTTGTATTTAGTCTCAACATGTCAAAATCAACTTGACGATATGAATTGCAGTGTGGCAGCAAACTAAATAGTTCACCACCAAACTGAATGATAACACTTTTAATGCAGTGTAAGTTCGTTATATTGATTGGTCTCAGTATTGAAACTCTTGTTTTCTTCCACAGGATGGTCAGAGGTCAGGGTCAGACAATTAATCAGGGGAATTACTTCTCAGAAAGACTGTGAATGTCTCTCTCCTCACTAACTCAACCTGTAGCCTTAAAAGCTTTGTACAGCACCAGATCAAACCTGCAGTAAATGTTCCATAAATAGTTGGAGTCACCTTCCTCATAAAGTTCTTGTGGTGACTGACAGCAGGTGCTGGACTGACACAAAAGTTCTGAATACTTTCAGACCAGTGTCAGGCTCACTTATTAGATGGTGAAAAGTTTCCTAATACTAAGAGCAGAGCACTAAGAAAATTCTTAGAATTGTGATGTTTTCTAAGAATTTCCCCTTAAAGTTAAGATTAGGTCCTTGTAAAGATAAAAGTTATTCACAGAGCATCTTAGACCTTAAAAGAGCTCCAAAGGTGGAAAGCTGTTGCATGGAGAAGGACTTTTAAGAGGCTTTCATGTTCCTTAAGCAGAGGAGAAAATGGTGGAAACACAAAGAGGTCGGACAAATATTCTCCAAACACTGGATGACAGTGAGGAAATGAAATACCACAGATTAGTTTGTGCAGGGATAATATTTGTGGTCAGTGTCATTAGTAGTGTGCAAACATTTTCCACCCAACGCTGAAACGTGAGAAACAAAATGATCACAACACAACAGTGCAGCAGTGATGACTTGGGTCCGTCTCAACTTTCCATCAGCAAAGTGATCACACTAACAATGACAACACTTTAACAGTCAGTAGTTCATTTCACTTCTACTAGGTGTCAACACCTTGCAGGATCACAAAGGGCGTGTCTCTGACAACCAATCACATCTGTTAAGAGGATGCATCACACCTAGTGACGGGGTCAACCACACCTCCTCACTGAGGTAAAAGTTTCTGTCCCTTCCTTGCTCACAGTTGCTCTGAGAACTTTCCTAAATCACTCCCAAGCTCGGACACCTTGCCAAAAGTTTTTAGGCTAATTTGGGAGGTCTCTGAGAATATTCTCAGAATGTTTGTGAATATGGGCCCAGGTGTTCATGTTCTGAGGCATTTGAGTGATCTGTTATAACAGACTCTGACCAGTCTGCCAGGGCTTGTAGAGGTTGCATCTGAAATCTGACTAATCATTTTCCTTAAGCATTTAACACCATCCAGCCATAACTGCTTTCTGGAAACTTCTCTCCTAGTCCCGGGCTCTTAACTGTTTTTATGCATCCGCTCTGGCGACAGCTGTGGCTGAAGGCATCATGTTCTACAGTTGTCCGTCTAATGAACTAGTGAACTGATCAGAATATGGTGGTCATAGGTAAAGGGCAGTGTGACCTAACAAAACATGTTTTTGGCCACAACTCAGGAATTCATATGTTAGTTATGACAATATTTGGAATCAGTGGACTATATGATAAGAAAAATAGATGTTTTAGTGCAATATACAATACAGTCCAAATTATCCTGCCTGGACAGTTAATGATGCTGTGACAGAGACTTTATGGTCATCCTACAGTCAGTGTTTATCATTGTATTATAATGCATTGTTTTGAGAGGTGTTTCTATTCTCATTTGAAAATAATTTGAAAAACCTTTCAACACAATAAAAGTCCTTCAACCAACGCAATGATCACACATCTGAATAAACATGTCCCTGACACTGTAAAACAAAATGTGAACACAAGTAGCTTCGCGTACATAAGATCTATTGTAGGACTGATGTATTAGGTTACATTGCCTTGCAGAAGTGTTTCTGTTTGTCTGTGTTAACGTTGTTATTTATAGCTTTCTATGTAAAGTCGGGCTGCAGACTGAGTGAGTCAGTGGACACAAATGATACAGATAGACATTTCAGACATCTGAGGATCACTTAGAGCAGTACACACACTTTCAGTAGAAGTCCAGTGCAAATAAGAAGTGCAGTTTCCTGTGATCTAATGATCACCATTCCTAAAAAAAAGTATGGCTATTTGTTGTGGAAATAATCCACCGTGTTGCACTGATTGATTGCTAATTATAGATCAGCCTTATTAAAAAAATTCTAAAATACTTTATTTTCTAAACTCTAAAAAGCATGTAACTCTATCCTGCTGGCATTTAACTTGAATAACAAATGCAGTGGTTAATGTCTGTAACTTAGACTGTCCAGCCTTTCTGCACGCAGTTGGAGAAAGAGTACAGGGAGACATTTAACACTTTGAAATCAGGTCAACCTTTATTTCCGGACTGACAACAGGCAGGTTTCAAAACAGAAACTGACAGATGGACAGGAGTGTTTAGTTTAAACATTTCAGGAATACAAAGCACAGCAAGGAACAGAAGATTATAGTAAGAAATGAGGAAATAAAGGGGTAGTGCATCAAATGAAAGGGAACCTCTGTAATGTTGAAATACACACTGTTTAATCCAAATTTTAGTTGTCATCAGCTGAAAAATACAGAACCTTTTAACTAACCTACATCTGTCTGGTGAGCATAATCACCCTCCTTGGAGTTTTTTTTTTTTTAGCACAAACATGAAAATAACACAAATTAATGTTTTATACTTGTCCTTACATCATTGTACAGTAGAAATATTAATTGCACAAATGACAAGTAAAGATATGCATTGAGATGGGACTTAGAGGCTGATGCACCTCTTCAGTCATTGTAGGAGGGGAAAACTTCTCATAGATTTTTCCAGAAAAAGGTTTGTTGTTATAACAGATATGAAATTTGCGGGAAAGAGACTCTGAAGGAAAATAGAGTGCAGTCACAGCACTGAAACAAGTGCTAAGCCCAAAGATATAATTGCTACAACAAAACCAAGTAGTTAAATCTTGGAAATTCTATTTGGCAGATATTAAGGGTGGGTCATTTGCATGCTATACTTTTGCCAGTGGATTTGATAATAATGTTTGATAAAATGTAAATTGTCAGCATGGTTTAATTACCAAAGGTGCTCATTGTTCCCAGGTCCCCTTAGCGGGTTAATACAGCCACACCTGTCATGCTGCATTCATAACACAAGTGACACAGCAACAGGCTACAAGTCATTCTCATTGGAAGCTGGTTACATGATGCTACAATCTGACACCTGACACCTGTTGTTGCTCAACAGCATGACACACTACAAATTAAACACTTCTTCAGTGCTCCAGTGATGAGATGAAATGTCAACAAATCATGTTTTGTTTCTAGTTGTGGCACTGTGTTATTTAGCTTAGTTAGCTGCCACTACGCTAGCTGCAGATTGATGGAATGGGGTGGCGAAATGTGATGTTAAAATTACTCTCAGGTATTGATGAAAAGACTTTTTACGACCAAATATAAACTTTAGATGACGTTCTGTCAAGGTGCTTTGTTGCAAGTAGCAGACACACACAAGCCATTGACAATGCAACTACATTAACTCATCCTTAAGCAACACGTCAACAGAGACTCTGCAATAATGCAGCTGGTCACACTGTTGCATTGTCACTCGAAGTGTGAACACAGTATCGGTGTGCACAGTAAGTATGTGGCTCCATAAAAATAGACTTTGATTATGGCTTAGATTCAACAAATACAACAGCAATAGCTCTTGACCAAAGGAACAGTTAGACTTTTTTTGCACATAGTTACTGTAGATGTGTGTAAACCATGGATGTTGAGAAAGAACTGGAGACAGTGTTGGAGGTGGGGCCACATTCATTCCTATTAAAGTTGCGCAGTGGTGCATAAAGCCAAAACAATTTGCCTCCCTCAGGCATAAAATTTACACGCATCCTTCAAATTGTTGGGCCCACAGAGCTGGCGCACTAGCAGCCTACATTCAGTTTATCCCTGTGCAAACTTGAATGGGGATAAAATGGTTCAATGGTGTGCCTCCTCTAGATTTCTTCATGTTATCAAACCAAATGGATCAAATCTTGATGTTGAAACGAGTCTTTTCACAGGGGTAAATGGACCTGCACTTGTATAGCGCCTTTCTAGTCATCCGACCACTCAAAGCACTTTTTACACTACGAGTCACATTCACCCATTCACACACACATTCATACACTGGTGGCTGAGGCTACCATACAAGGTGCCAGCTGCTACTTAGTTTTAACACACTCACACACCGATGGAACAGCCATCGGGAGCAATTTGGGGTTCAGTATCTTGCTCAAGGATGCTTCGACATGCAGCCTGGAGGAGCCGGGGATCGAACCACTGATCTTTGATCGGTGGACGACCCGCTCTACCTCTGAGCCGGTTGTGACCACAGACTGCATAATAATGGACGACATGACAGCTCCCCAAAAGAGACGCCAAAATATCTCAATCGCCCCCTGGTGGCTGGCTACAGTGCAGGTCATAACCCCCACCCCCTCCATGTTAGCGGAGGGGACATGGGCCAAAGATATAAACTCTAAGAACGTGTCAAATAGTTTTTTCCCACAGATGGTTTCTGTCATTTTATGTAGAGCTTATCATGCTGAGTTCATTTTTCTTGCAGGTTTAGTTATGTCATGCAATATAAATGGGATCTGACAGCTGTGTGTATTCATGTTCAAAGGAGCTGCCCGGTGATGGTCAGGCGGGTGTATGGCCGAGATAATTTGGCTACATTTTTGTACAGTGGGAGTAAGTGGAGATGTGTTGTCCATCTTTATATACAGTCGTTGTGACGCTCAAAAAACTGTATCCACTGGATTTACAAATGCATCTTTCATGATTTAAGGTCATTGGAAAGAAGCCCACCAAGTCTTTGGCAATGAGACCCCATCGTGATGTCATCTATTCAAGGAGGATAGTAAAGAGGTAGTAGATTAGGTATCCCCCCCTATGGAGTCTAGACACTGGTGGTGGCAATGGTGGTGAAGAGATGAGATGAGATGAAGAGGGAGCTGAGGATCTGGATGTGAAGAGGAGTGGGCTTTGATGAGCTTGTCCTAGGCTCTGGATAAGGTGAACGGGGCTGAGGAGGGTGCAACGATTCCACCTAAAATGATGGCTGACAGGAGCAGAGAGAACAGATTTAAAGACTGGCAGGAGCAACATGAATGGCTGAAGGACATCGTGGCAAAGTTTGATAGGCTTACCAGGAGAGGAAACACCCATAGTCAGCTGATTGGTGGAAGTGGTGGGAGTGGGATAGAGAGAATTGTGAATGGATATAGCATAAAGAAAGTCTTCCTGATTGAACTACACTGAAGTTTTTTTTTTTTTGTGGGGGCCCAAACATTTGCCTGGTTTGCATCCTCTAAGGGTGCACCCTTGAGGGGACTAATGTGTTACGGCAAATTCAGTCTACCTGGCTGAACGAGCTAAACCTGAATTGTTTTGAATTTTTCTTTAAGCACAGGCAACTTCAGCGCAAACTGGGTACCTTTTGTAACAAAGACAGAATATTTATAACCACTAACTCTACCACTAAGTCAGACACAACTAGAGTTTGCACAACTAGAGTTTCCTGCAAACAAGACTTGTTTGCAGGAGGAGCTTTGTGGACTTAAGGTAACTATACGGGTCTTGATAGAATTGCCTTCAGGGTCCTTTAAAGAAACTTAGTTAAAGTGGGTCAAGTAAGAAAGAGGAGAAAGGACAGTAAACGTGGACTGTGTGTGTTACCATTCACTGATTGACAGAGACAGACTGCTGCAACAGCTGAGTCTCAGCCCAGATACAGTACAAAGGTTACTGCTAATAATACACGTGCAAACACGCACATACAAATTGACTCACTGCATCTAATTTCACGTCATTGTTAACACTTAATTCATGACTTTTGTGTAACACTGGTTTTGTTGGTGCTGCTGCTTTCTCTCAGCCTCTGACTTGCAACCCAGACTAAATTAGTCAGAAATCCTGTGATATCCATATCACTACCAAGGCACACACGTCATTAGTTTAACCTCTCTCTACCCTTCAGTCATCTCAGTAGGAGCAATGTGACACCTTCAAGGCCCAGGAGACATATGACAGGGCGAGAACATACCCTGTGTGTTGAAAAGGGTGGGTGTGGGTGACGGAGAAGAGCAGAGAAGCCACAGTTACTGCGGATGTTGTCTGAACAGGGGAAGAATTCTAAAGCTACAACCATTGCACGTCTCTCAGGGTAACTCAGTGGTAGCTGTCGCTGAGTAAAACACAGTGGCAGCCATTTTATTTCTGCAGAAGTGATCCAGAGATGGCCAGTGATAGTCACATGGAAAACCTGTAATGCAAGGTCAGAGAAGACTGAAACTCAACTCGCCTTTCCGCAGCTGCAAGAAAAACCAGCAAAGCAACGGATACATGGTTTGTTTGCATTGTTTACTTGGCTGTGGCAAAACTACTTTGCACTGAAACTACTAGCAGATACATTATACTGTACTGAGTCAGGAGGGGGAGGAGCACTATTGGACTTAAGAATTCCATGCTTGGATTTCACAGTGTGCACATATTTGCAGTCTGTGGAATGCAAGGAGCCAGCTGTCATTTCATTCATGTTACACTCTGAGCATGGATGCCGAACACTAGCAGCTAACACCAGTGGACTTCAACTGGACTTCAACAACTTCCACACAACCAGCATCTTTGGATTTCTGGATGGGAATGAATCTTCCATCAACACGCCAATGGATCAACTCTCAAACTTTGAAAATATAGTTTAGTTTGTATAGATTGACTCCAGCCAGACTTAAGATGCTGAAATGTTCCGTTATGCAACAGAGGTAATCCACAGCATCAGCTAGTGTGTTAAGGGCATTCTTACAGGATTATAGGCGTATTACATGAAACAGTGCATGCTATTGAATCTGAGGTGGGTAACACTCTCCAGTATTCAGAACCAGCTGCAGTCCATTTTCATTTAGAAACCATCAGTGAAGTTGCGTCCTAGTCAGAGGATTGGTTTTGGGTCCAGATGTTCCTCAACACGTTGCTGGTGGTCCTGACGGACCTGGCGGCCCGGCTCCTGGGTAACACTGTGTTTCGGCAGCACTTCCACCTGTTGCTGTCGGGAATGGTGATGTTCGGCCCTGCGCTGAGCTTCTGGGTCTCCCAGCACAGCGTCTTTGCCAAGAGAAGCCACTTCCTCTACAGGTGAGGCTACTTCCTGTTTACTTCCTGGTCACTTGTCTTCTTCATACAAGTGGTATTTTTGTGCTACTGAGTTACCTACACTGTCTGTTACTGTTCAAAGATAATAACTGCTGCCACTCTGAAGACATGGGGACCCACTAGTCTCTAACTGGGCTATTTAGTGCCTGCTGCAGCTGAAACAAGGTTGATGGGAGCACTGAGAGACTGAAGCAAAACTGAATTTGTGGGCTGTAAAACCAAAACAATGTGCTAACTGATGCTGACAAGCTTGGTAGAGTTGAGGGAAACTGCTGAGTCATGTGATAATTCTCCATAAATTCAGTACAAGTGATCCATTTCACATTATACTCAGTATTGATTAGTTCAGCTTTGACAAAGAGAATCAGTACAGTCAAGATTCATGTTAATTCTAATTTTACCCACTCAAAATAATAAAATAGTGTCCTAAAAATCACTTATCACAAAATTATGACTTGGAATGTAAAATACATGAAAAAAAATCCCAAATAATGACTCACAAAATAAATTTTGTGTTTTCAGTTTGTTTGTTGAAGGACAGGCCTAAATAAAATAAGATTCAGTAAATTTACAAAATGAGAGAAAAACGTTCTCAAAATGACATATCTCAAAATAACAAGAAACAATGTGTCATTATTTTGAGCACATTTCTCATTAATTTGAGATGACAGGATATTTTTTTTGACTGAAATGAGCTTCCATACAATGGCAGGGTGAAACAGAAACCATTAGAGGATACCAGTCTGGTGGCTTTTGCATAATTACAGTTATTTGTCAGTTAAGGTGGCAGTGGTGTCCTAATGGTTAACTGCTACACTTCATTTTCACATTTTCAACATGACCAAATCTAATTTATCTCATTTCCTCCCAACACAGTGTCTCACTTAACTTCTAAAACTGTTCCCATCTCTCACTTCCTTCTTCCAGGATGTTCTTGCGCTCTGGTTGGGGCTGGACCTGCATCTTTGTTGGCTCCTTCGTCTTTCTCCTCTCCTTCTCCATTCGTCGCTCCCTTTCTCTGTCCATTCGTCACCTCTCCCGGCTCGGGGTGGCTGGCGGGTTGTGGCTTGGTTTCTGTAAACTCCTGGACCTTCTGGAGAACACCACCGGAAGCTGCTATGAACCTTTACTCAGCGGCCCAGAGGTCACCAACGGGCAGCCCCTGCTGGTGTTGAGGGAAGGGGAGAGTAAGTCCGAGTGTCTCAAAGCTGGCATGCTGTGGAGGGGCTATGAAGTTTCAGAAGATGTCTTCCTCTTGTGTCTCTGCTGCCTGCTGCTGGCTGAGGAAACAGCTGTGTTTGGACCTTACCTGAGTCTGGGAGGGATCTCAGATGCCCCTCTGAGGATCCTCTTCCTGTTCTGTGTTCTCCTGCTCTGGCTCTGGATCTTTCTGCTGCTCTGTCTCTTAGCTTACTTCCCTCAGTTCCCCACTCAGCTGCTAGGGGGCGCTCTGGGATGTCTGAGCTGGAGGGGACTGTACCAGGGCTGGTATCGCCTGGGGCCCAGCTGGTACTGCCCCGGGAGACCTGGACAGGGCCTGCTCAACACTAAGACCACCAGTGCTGACGCAGAGGACGCACAGCTGAACCATGATCACTGCAATTAACTGACGAAACAAACACATTTTAACACTGACACAAAGATGAATCATGAACTGTCAGTGGTTGTTCGGAGATGACTGACATGACCTGTCCGTTTGTGTTCGTTGTCCTCTTGTAACAGTAAGACAAGAAATCCTGCTGAAACTTGGAACAGACAAATGGACAAAAAGTGGACTTTCAAAAACGTATCTCTTTTTTTCTAATGTGTGACAATGCAGAAAATATATGCCATATGAAAAGGCTCATTTCCTGTGACATCATAACAGGAAATCAAAGTGGATGACAGGAGAAAGTCCATGAGACAAGGATTTGGGACAACAGACAGCAGTGTCCATTTACATACAGGCTGGGAATGTTTGAGAAACCCAGACTGTACTGAACCACAGCTTAGATTTTGTTTGCAATGCAGAGAAAGAAGGACTTGCTGAAATGATTTGATGGATATGTGACATAGTTATTAACAACTAAATTTCAATTCAACACTTAAAGGTCCACTGTGTATGATTAAGGGTTATAAACTAGCAGAAATCGAATGTAATATAATAAGTATGTTTTCTTTAATATATAATCACCTGAAAATAAGAATCCTGTTTTCCTTATCTTAGAATGAGCTGTTTCTATCTAAATAGCCAGCTGGGCCTCATGTATGGAGTTCACCATATTGCACCCTAGCCAACATGGGAAGTGCCAAAAACTGCAATTCCTGTCTAGCTCCACAAGACAGTCAAGATTTATAGCAGGAATAAACATGTTTACATCCTGGTGCAAAGAAACAGTTATGGTCTCTATAGGTAATTTCAACATTCATGACAACTGTACGGGAGCTTAATTTTTATGTAACTCACCCAGCTTCAAGTCGCACATAATTAAGGGCAGGCTACTTTGAGTGTCCTCAGCTTCTCAGATCTACCCCTTGCTCCTCCACAGCTCCAGTCTCTAACCCAAATATGGTCACTTATGGCTCCAAAAAAGACGGTGACTGCTGAAATGTCAAACTTGAGGCTTCAGAACAGGAGTCCACAAACTAATGGGTGACATCATGGTACAGACTGTGCTTGTATCGCCATGTTTCAATATCCCAGAATGGACAAACCAAACACTGGCACCATTTGCTTTTTTGCATTGGCCAGCATCGTTAGAAGCCCCTCTGCAATGAGCAGCATCAGAAAAACACCAATTTTTTAACGTGAAACTGTTTTATTCAGTGTTTTTACTGGTTTAAATCACCGGATTTGTTTGTTTTGGAGAGGAAGAGACCTCTGTGAATAATTTGGATCCCAGTAAACACCCCCTGAACATCTGGATCTTAAGTTATCATAGAACAGTGGTGGGCACACATTAGCAGTGCTGGGCTAAGGGAAAAACACTGCTTTATTCAGTGTTTTTCCTGCTGTAAATCACTGGTGTGTTTGTTATGGAGAGTAAGAGACCTCTGCAGATAATTCAGCTCCCGGTAAGAACCTCTTGAATGTCTGCCTCTTAAGTTATCAGAGAAAATAGAGGAGCACACATTAGCAGGTGGTGGGATAGGAACCAGTCTGCGACATGCTGCTTAATTCACTGTTTTTACCAGTTTTAATCACCTGGTTTTGTTTTTGAGAGGAGGAGACCTCTGCTGACAATTTTGCTCCTGATAAGCTACTGAACATAGAATATTGAAGACATTGGTTGAGTTTGGTTATACATTGCCTCCATTGTTCAGATGCATTGCTGTCATTTGTGCTCTAAGCCTGCAAATACAGTGATTAAAACTTTAAATGCATTCACCTACCTTTCACTGAATCCTGGTTCTCTTGACACAGGTCTCTTCTCTGTTCACCCAACCATTGCCAAAAAATAAAAAAAATAAAAAAAAATACACAAGTTCAGACACTGATTGTAGATTTCACAAAAGTCCTTTGCATACAATATTCAATCATGTTCCAGATTAGAAGAAATTGGTTTCTGCTATATTGGTTCATTTACTGTGTGAGAATAAAGGCAAGGCAGCGAACACTGAGGCAATTCAAAGTGATTTACACCCCCCCCCAAAAAATACATTACAATTACACTCAAAAACAATGAGCGCCAAAAACCAAAATAAAATAAATCAAATAGAACAAAATGAGATTTTAACAATGACATAAGGTGAAATTAAATACATATAGAAATGCACCAAAGGAAATGAAAGTGCACTAGAGAAACCCATCAATCAAAGGCACAGGGAAACAGCAGGGGTTTCACCATCAGAGATTGAGCCAGGATGGTCATGGAAAACCTGGAAAAATCACAGCATTGCACAATCTCATTTTCCAGGCCTGAAAATGTCATGGAATTGGGGAAATCCTTAAGGGTTTTGGAAAAGTCA
This sequence comes from Epinephelus awoara, assembly GCA_035609425.1. Lineage (NCBI taxonomy): Eukaryota > Metazoa > Chordata > Actinopteri > Perciformes > Serranidae > Epinephelus > Epinephelus awoara. The sequence goes on from CM069306.1 coordinate 33,967,719, forward strand.
CGAATTTTACGGGTAATGAAGTTGTTAGAGTAACCTTTTGAATATCCTTCCATGTACAGTAGCATAGAGGAAAATGTATTGTCTGTAGCTGCTGAGATAACGTAGCTCCTATATGTGTCAGTGCATGACCATCATGTATGTTTCGTCAATTTCTCCTAACAGTCTCTCCCTCTATGTATGCCAGCTATCTGGAATTATGTTTGAATAGAGTTTGAATCTGATATGTTTAAATGACACTGGGGCAAGAAAACTAATGTGTTGTGTGTGATGTAACATGTAAGGTCAAAATCCCAAAGTTTCCATACTGATGTCCCACTAATACTTTTAAACTATACTGCATTTTTTGAGATTGAGTAATTGACGTGGGCAGCCAAAGGCGGTCAGTTGTCACTTTGGTTTTATTCTTACTGATCGGCAAAGCCTTGTTTCTACCAAGCAGTCCACTCCAGTCATTTCCATAATGAAAACTTGTGGATGGTACCAATAGAACTGTCTCCATTTAGGTCACCCCTCTGTTGAGGTACCTAGTACATCCATGCAATACTAAAAGATGAACCTAGAAACACTACAGGAGAATGTTGTGCAATAAAGGTCACACATGAAATGGGATTGTTACAGTTCATGCTTTCACCAAGGCCTCCACAGCAATATGCAACTCTAGTGATAGACACCAGAGGCACCATTAGACTTTTCCTTGTTTCCAACATAAAAACAGAACTAGAATTGCCACCTCATGGTTGTATGTCTCTGTTGCAGTTACAGTTACACTTAACATCCATGTGTGTGAAAACATGGATGCTTCACCCACATCTTCTGGCATGTGGCAAGACAGAAGATCTACACAATCAGCACAGTTTCAAGGTGGGCACCCAAGATTAGTGTCAACAATTCAGTATCTGACCAAATGTCTCCCCTTCTGTTCCTGAGATACAACACTAATGGCCAGGAAAGTGTTTTATGCTGAACATTATAACGTTACAGTGAAGCTGACCTTTAACTTTTGTGTTATAAAATGTTACCACTTCATTATTCTATCTTATTACACATTTGTGTGAAATTTTGTCACAGTTTTGGCTCAAAACACATTTTGTAAGGTCACAGTGACCTTGGCCTTTTACCACCAAATTCAAATCAGTACATTTGTGTGTCCAAGTGGATGTTTGTGCCAAATTTGAGTAAAAAAAACCCTTCAAAGCATTCTTGAGATAGCGCATTCACTGATGGACAACCTGAAAACATAAGACCTACATATCTTTAAAAAAGTACACAACCTTTATATAACAACTCTAAAATGCTGACTGACAATCCCTACCACGCTCACAAGAGAAAGACTTCTTTACTTCTGTGTAAACAAAGACAGAAGACCATTTTCCTCCTAAATTTGTTTTATTGATAAAACGTCTCCACAAAGAAAATATATACAAAACCTCAGCCATCAAACAGCAGAAAATAAATGCTGCGTCGACATCTGATACAGCAAGTTAGCTGAACCTCGCTGAACCATTACAGTTTCACAGCGTTCAAACGCATTAAGAGTTTGTACCATCCATCTATTACAATGACAGACATGTAGCTTCTTGCCTGGAAAACAGGAATAAATTACCTTTGTGACTTATTACTGTGAACTCAGTGTCAGCATCTGTCCATACTTTTACATCTTTTACTTCAGAAAAATTTAAAAAAAAAAAAAAAAACTAAGGAAAATTCCTTCATTAATTAAAAAATGAACAAGACAAGACTGATATCCTGTGATTACTAAATTATCATAATGACCATCATTTAAGGCATAGTTTGAACTTCTGTTGTGAGAGGACGATCTCTTCTTTAAAAGTCAGGGCCATACCCAATGAGTATAGTTAGCTTTTGCTGGTGTCACCATTTCAGCATGGATCAACAAAAGTTGCAGAGGAGTTTGTTCCTTAGTGATATCATTAAATGGGAAAATATTGACATATGACATTCAGTTTCCAATGCTACATCTACTGTGTGCCAGTCAACAGCAGAGAAGGCTATTTCAGCTCCACCTCCCAAAGCTTGTAGCTCTGATTTATACTGGAGTTCATACAGAACAGTTTGCACTAAACAGTAAAGTCTCTGATTATTAAACACCATTTTCAATATTACCATCTTAGTAAACATTAAAAGTGAATTGTTTGTGTGTACTTTAAAAAGGGAACAAGTACTTGGGTTTAGAGAAGTACTGAGACAGTGAACTGAAGCTGGCCTTTTTAAGGTGTCAGTGTGGTGTTAGATCACGGCAGGTTACGGGAAGTACAAAATCAAAGTATTTAAGGTTTAGGAAGGGATCAGAAGATGAATTATCAGGAGAGGGAAGGGATGGGGGAGTTAACAGAATCCAGGGGTTCCCAGTGACAGCTCATCATGGCGTCATACAGCTCCTCGCTGCGTTGCATAAAATCTTTGTTCCACTGCTCCACGTCACATTCAGGGATGGGCTCTGCAAAATACCACCAAGCAATGATTGGTACACATCCTCAGTATATGGTTATCTGTGCATGCAAATAAATGGGCACAAGGCTAAAGTCAAAGTAATAACGCCACAAACACTGGATACCTCATTAGTTGATGATATAGTAATGCACAGGGCCCCTCTGAGGCGCCAGACAACCCTGAAGTTGTGGATTTATCAATTATATCTGTGAACAGTTACTGCTACCCCTCCTAAAAATAAGACTTAAAGGGACAGTTCAGATTTTTTTAAGTGGGGTTGTATGAGGTATTTATCCATTGTGAGTGTATTATATAAAATAGATGTCTGGTGACATGCCCCTAGTCTGGAGAAGCAGACTGAAGACTAACATGGAAGCTAAGCAATGTACTGTTGTGGAGGTGTCAGCAACCAAAGTTATTTTAGCCACCTAAAAAAGTCCCACCTGTCAGACAGTAATTTCCAATGGGAAAATGAAGCCCTTCTATCACTCTCTTCAACGCCAGACTCTGTTGAGAAAAGCCCCAGTTTAAAAATGTTGAACACAGGAGCTGCTGGTCCACCGCTGCCTCAGACAGTTATTCTGTTATGTGTTATTGTGTGACTTAAGCATTTTGAAGGGTTAGTTTGGATTCACCAAAGTCACACAATAACACAAACTAACTAATAGAGGCAGCAGTAGACTACAAGCTCCTGTGTTCAGCAAGCTAAAATTACTGTTTTTGTCAATGGAGTCTGGTGCCTTTGATGAGAGCATAAATGGGGAACTGAAGCTGTTTATGGCTTTGCTGTTGGAATAGGTCGTCAGACAAAAAGGTGAGGAGAGAAAATACTCTCAACATAGCATACACTTGAACCTGAAACTGATACTGATTTTTTTTAGGTGGGATTTTCTTAAAGTGACTACAGTACATTTTGTTGCCAACACCTCCACGGCAGTACATTGCTGAGCTTCTGTTTCAGTACTACAGCCTGCTTCTCCAAACTAGGGGCAGGCTTACCGCTATCAACTATATGTAATACATTGACAATAGATAAGAGTGTCATACAACTCCACTTAAAAAAAAATCTGATCTATCCCTTTAAATCAGTGGTTTCCTGCTAATTACCATTAAAATATGTGATAAACATAACCAGTTATGGTAAATATCGAAATGTTCGTGTCAAGGTGCTCCAAGCATTAAGCATCTAGGTTGGCAACAGGAATGCATCTACTTACACATAGCATATCTTGTACCATAATAATGGAACACAGAGGTGGCTGGCATGGTCAAAATCTTCTATCATGGTATATGTAACAATATATCACAGCAAAGGAATATTTCACAACTTATTATTTTCTTCTTTATCTGGAACTCCCATACAAACAAAAAATAACTAAGATTCCTGGGAATAATAATTTCAAGTGTTACAGGTTTCTGTATGTACAACTTCACTCTCCTCCTCCCTGTCTGCTCAAATCAAGTTACTTTGTCAGGCAGCTGGATTCAGGAGATTGCAAGATCACCAGATCACAAGATTACGTGAGAATCCAGCCCTGATCAGCTACACAGTCTGCTCTGAATAGCTCCTGGAGTAGAGATGGTATTACCAAATCTCTACTGGTGGACACATTTCTACCTTTGCATGGTATACCGTCACATCGTCCAACCCTAGTAGAAAACAAACAAACAAAAAGAGCTTTTTCATGATAAAAAATGTGTCTTACCTTCTGCATTATCTTCCTCCATATCTCCACCCTCCTCATGGCTCTGCTGGGGGAGATATTAAACATTGGGAATGTCATATCATATTAATAAAAAACACAATAAAAAAAACTGGTGGAACCCTGGTAATCATGCTACCATTCAAAAGGGTATACATTCAAGTCTGGAAATACACAGTAGTTTTAGTAAACACCTCACATCTGTGTACAAACTATTGTTTTATATGATTTTTGAGTTTTTGTGTGTAGACATATGGACATTTTATTTCTCCAGAACGGAGAAATGACACTGTACTAATGTAGGACCATTAGAGGATTCCAAAATAGGGTTTAAAATGCAAAGTGCTTTTCAATAACAATTTCATCTGTGTGTTCAGTACAGAGTGCATGTTCTGCCCAACTTAGCACATAATCAGGAAACTGAGCATAGCTGTAGTTCAGGCAGGACACATTGTCAAGCTCAGCTCACATCCCAGCTACATCAGCTGATAGATCACATGATTCCTTTCTATACAACTTTTTGGCAAATCTCATTCAGGTCGCCTAATTCAAACTGCTCTGGCCTGCCTATTGTTGCTGCTTCCTCTGCAAGCCACTTTGCTACCCGCCTCCACCCCAGCTCTTCCTTTTCATGTTGTGTCTGACTTATCAATGTCATTTCTGTTTGTCATTGATGCCGGCTCTGTTCTGTTACCAGGTTTGTTTTTTGCTGCTGCTGGTCTTTTCTGCTACTCTCCCAGCTTTTCCCCCCACAGCAATAAGAACACTCAACTCCCTCTGTTAGCATGCATATGGACTTGTTGTAGTTGTTGACTGTGTTGTACTATTGTTGTGTTCATTGTTATATGGTTTATTATTTCAGGTGTGTCACGTTGTGGGGGTTTTGGCTACAGGGCTATTGTTTTCCGCAATATGCTCTGTGGATGCCTGTATGCATTTTATTCATATATGTCTGTACACACTTGTTGATGTTGTGACTGCGAAGCAGTGTCCTATATATATGTACCGAAAGCAAATACCACCGACTCTGGCTGCGTGGCAATTCCATGTAGGCGCAGGGAAGGGCAGGGAGGTTTGCCCCCTGAGGTTCCAGGAACACACTGCGCCCGCCAAAGAAATAATCCAGAACATAATTAAGCATTATCACATGAGAGGGAGTGATGTTAAACTTGTATATGGTCACGGCTGTGATTCTGTCATGGGCACGAGGCCACCTGTCAGAGGCAGGCTAGAAACTGAATAAATGTATTTCCCGAACAATTCATATGTATTTAAATGTGGAAGTTGAGAAGGAGTTTTGAGCCTAACCTACCCATTCAGCATATTAATCAGGGCTACTTGTTGCCAACAAGAGCTGATCCTGGTCATCTTTTCACCCTCATTGCGACGTTGACAGTTTCACACACAGTGTCACTGAACAAGATTGAGTGGACTCTTCATTGTATTGGTGACAACTTGGTGGATAACGAGGCAAAGCATGTAAACAAGTCCATTTTGGAGATGTAACAAAGTGGCCTTTATCTTCACTAGTGGAGGCTGCCTGCTTGCCATTACTCAAACTTACTTAACATCCTAGATGATCTCTGCATTGATCACACACATAAAAAACCTTCAATCAATTCTTTTAAGCATGTAAAAGTATTTCCCTCACCTCTACAGCTCCTGACATATCAGTGGGTGGCATCCCCATGGGAGGTGGTGGCATCATGTGGCCAGGTGGTGGGTATCCATAGGGCCCATAGTTATAGTTGTAGCCAGTGTTGTAGCCAGTGTTATAGCCGGTGTTATAGCTGCTGTTGTAGCCACTGTACTGGTCATAACCACCCCACTGAGAGTAGTAACCCTGACCCCCGCTGCCATGGTTGCCATAGTAACCGGACTGGGTTTGGTTGTAGTTGCTATGGTAATTCTGGCCTTGGCCCCCGTGGTAGCTGCTCATCTTCTGACTGTAACACAAGAAAGACAACATAATTCATTAATATCTGAAGAAATTGATTGAAGGGCACTTTATATATGCTCAGGTCTTTGATTCAAGATTAATTTAAAAGATAATGTAGGTTATGCAGAAGTATGTGCATCCCTTTGACTGTCATCATCAGTTAGTCAATCACAATACAAAACAAATTTTGACCTCATATAAAAGACATTACATTTTGGGATTGCTGCACCTTATACTTCACTCTGCTTAACTTAGACCTGTTGTCCTTGTCTGTGGACACTATCATGCACCATCTAGTGGATGGAAAAGCACAATACACTAATTGATGTAAAAACAAGATGGCAGGCACCTGTGCCAGGTCAGTCTACTGCTGAAAAAAAGCAAATTTTGTGTTTGCAACTTGTTTATATATGCTTTATGTGCTGGTGCAGCCATTTTCTGCTGCAGCTACTTTTTAAATCTTGTATTACCCATTGTCAAAATGTTACTACTGTATCGCCCATGATCCCATCCTGCCGACTGTCCCGTTTATAAAGACATTGTTGTGATGCTGTTACTACCTCAGCTGCTGGCTTAAAGGCAAGACATCTGTCCCCCATTCCGTGATTATACCTTTTATATAGAACAAGGTGGCATAACAGCATGAAATTCCTGTCTTGAAAAGGCAGTGTAAAAGGGGTGACATGCAGGGGAAATAGGAACACTTCATGACCACCAAGGTTCTTGAATAACAACCACAGAATCATAGCATTGCAGGAAGCCACCACGTACCCTGGTCAGTGTCTTACCTCTTTGCTACAGCAACACTGAGTCTGAGCGGCTTTCCCCCCAGCATCGTACCCTGGCACTCTTCAATCGCTTTCTTCTGCTCGCTCTCTTCCCCAAACTTGACGAAGCCGTAACCTCTGCAGGTGAAAAACAGTTACACCTCCTCTCCACACCAACACACACTCCATACTTGGCATTTAATGGCCACTTATAATGAGAAACAGAATATAATGGGTATTATTATGGTAGAACTGAAACTTGTTGTTTTACTTTTAACATGAGGTAGCATCACTTGAATTGTGAGTTGCTCTTGCTTAGCCTATATGGGGAAAACAATAGTTTTAGCATAAGACGGCAAGTAAACATTTCTTCAGCCTTTTGTTCGAAAATAGATGAAGATGGTGGTCAACGTCCATAGCACTGCTTTTAAACAATTACACCACAAGAAATATTTTTATATTATTGTATATTTATTACAATAATATTCAAACCAGGAAATTATACAACACACCAAGGAAACAATGTGTAGTTCAAGAAATCATTTGTAGTCAAACTGACTGAACATTTCTAAAGCTATGTTGCTGTTGGGTCCACCTCTATGAGCTGACATACCTGGAGTATCCATACTGGTCAGTGACGACTTTGGCTCCCTTGCAGGAAAGATACTTCTTAAAAACTTGGTGTAGTTGGAAGTCATCCACCTCAGAAGCCAAGTCGCCCACAAACACTGAGAACTCCGGCCTGAGAGAGACAGAGACTTTGATCAAATACTCCTTATACACCAATACCTGCCAAGTATGAACAGGGCAGCTGGGCTTGTTACTGTTTTTCCTCTTTAATTAAAACCAGAGAAATTAATAGGAAATGTCCTTGGTCTGAAGCTTCACATATTCTTAAATACTATAACCAATATTAACAACATGCACTCTTGAAAGGACATGCTACTTAATCCCACCACAAACATCCATAAGATAAAAAAAGCTAACCTCTAGCCCAGCATACCTTCAAACTGGACGCAGAGATGCAACTGAGGTATACATGATTCTGTATTGACTTCAAGTGAGAATAATCATACATTTCCCCTAAAACCTGTCCTATCCAATCCCTTTCCTGTTTATCTGAAGATGTAGCCCAAATATCAACCTTTGAACACACTAAAATTAAATGAGTTTGGTGCAGCGTCAGAATTTCTATAAACATATTTTGTTACTGCAATATTGAGTGGTAAGTGGGAGCCTGGGGAATTACATTATATTATTGTAAATCCAACATGACAATATTATCACATTGTTTTAAAATTTTCCAAGATTCTGTAGTCTAGCAATATTTTTTTAAGCAAACTGTGACTAAAGAGTAATAAAAAGTTATCAAAGAGCATCTTAACACCCCCATGAAATCCCCATCAGTGATGCTGGCTGTGGTCAGAAGTAAACAGACATGAGACTTTCAACAGCAGAGGGCAGTGAAACACTGCTTTTCAGCCTGGTGTTATAAGATTGAGTGTATTGCACTCCTGTAACATTATCGGACTCACAAGAGACCATTTGACAAAACATAAGAAACAGAACCACCAAATACTAAAAGATAAAATTTTGTCTTATCCTTAACATTAACACAATGAGTAAGCCTAACATTTGAGAACAAACAAACAAACTTAAAAAAAAAAAAGTATAAAAAGGGGACCTATTATGCTTTTCCCTATTTTCTGTCAAATATGTAGTGTTACATCTAGGATGTTAATATTAAACATGGCCAAAGTTTCAAATAATGAGGTAAATATATTTAGAAGTAATCCCTGTGGGCAAAAACCTTGGGCCTCAGACCTTTTTGAATACTCTGTTTTCAGCACTTTTTTTCTACTTTGGCTACAATATGACATCAGCTCATGACAAATTTCTTAATATGATCATCTGCTCCAGGCTACTTAAAGTGTTTACGTCATGGAGCCTACACTCCCACATGTTAACATCAGGGAAACATGTAAACTTCATTGCAAGTGTTGTTAATTTCTCCCTGTTCTGAGATCATATTCATGCTGACAATGTCCAGTCATCAAGATTTTGTTTTAGAAGGTTTTTTGGGTGATTTTTCACAGTTGAAAGTGCAGCTATATGTTAATATGTTATAGAAATTCTCCTGCTGCAAGTACACCGCTACATGTAGCTACATGCTAACGTCAGGGTGACATGTAACCTCTGTGGTTGATGTTATGAATTTCTTCCTGAATTCTGATTGCATTCCTGTTGGAACACTTCTGATTGTAAAGATTTTGGTTAAGAAGCTTTTATTGATGATTTAACTAGGCTACTGTGATGGTGCAGAAATACAGAGGGCCTGGAAATGCTGATCAGTCAGTGCAGACTGGGCTTTTTCAAAAAGTCTCAGACAGAGGGTGAAGGCAGGTGTTCCAGAGACAATGTGAGGAAAATAAGGTGTTTTTGAACACTAAGGCATGTAAAACATATTCTAGTAGAAAGCCAAAATACAATTATGAACATAAAAAAGAGCAAATAGGTACCCTTTAACATAACTTTGGACTCAAACAGTAACATGAAAAAGTTCAATGTGAATGATATCTTACCCTGCCTCTGGCCGTTTGCCGTAGGTGGCATAGTTTAGCTTAAACTTCCGGGGCTGCACGGGGAGAGAGAAAACACAGACACTAAGCCAACCTCAAACACCAGAGATGTGTAGTATAGCACTGATATTGCTGGAAATAAAGAGTGGAGTTATTATGGTTGTTGTTATTTGGGTTTACATACCTCCACCACCCAGACCAGCCTTTAGCCCATTCCTCAGTTAGTTCCTACCAGAGACTCTATTCACCAGCTTCAAACAAAAGTACATTCATGTACAAGCAGCCTCTCAGCCACCTTCAGCAGCAGGTACAGGCTGGCAGACAGGGGAGCCCAGTAGCTTGGCCAGCTCACAGGAGCCATCAAAATATCAAATGCAGAAGCAAGCGGCTGAAGCTCGCAATTTTACACACCACTTGAGACTTGGTACATTTTCAAGCTGGCATGACTTTTTTTTTTGTTTTACATCCCGAGACCCTTAAGTACACTTGCTGTCACTGTAGCCAATATAGTAAATAGTTTAACTTAGTATCTTATCTGTAACTGGTATCTCGCATTGCTTCTTTGTAAACGCTTGGTTTTAATTCACTGGGGAAGCACAATGGTGATCATGAAATTAACACAAACAGCAAATCGAACAGATCTGTTGTATTAACAAGAATTCTGGTGTGTTTATAGAGCAAACTTACAACCTCATATTTTATTGACTCATTTAGCTAATCACTACTGAGTTACTGTTATAACAAAAGGAGGACCAAGACTAGTGGAGCTCCACTATCCACAGTCAGATCAACAATTAAATACTGCTCGATAACATAAGTCTAATACTGGGGAAAAAAGGAAGGCAGTATTAAATTGTCAATAATATATTTATAGAGAAACAATGATCATATTTTTTGCAGTAAGGAATGCATGAAAGATTTGAGTAAGTATTTTGAAATTACACCATAGAACTGACCGGGTTTGATCCAGGAACCAGTTTTCCATTCAGTCTTTGGACACAGCGGTCGACACTCGCTTCATCTGCCAGCTCCACAAAGCAGTATCCTGCTGAACCACTGCACATGAGGACAGAGTAATTAGGAATTGATGCCATTGTCATTGTTTATAAAGCACTGCCAACGCATATATTATATGTCACACTAGAGGCCAATGCTGTTGTGTTAAACATCACGCCTCTTTTGATTTTACAATGTCAGCATGCTATCTAAAATCATGCACAGGGGCCACATGATACTGCAGTTATTTGGTTCTGTGTGAAAATGCAATGGTGGCATTAAGGAGGGGCCTTGTAGAGGCCCTATAGGGTGATCTCTATGTAAAAAGTGCTTCTGTAACACCAGTGCAACATGCAAAAACAGTTGACATAAAGCCCTGTACAATCATTTACATAATGTGTTAACAAACTACAGATGTGTTTTAAAATGGTACAAAAAGGTATTATTAAAAAAGTATGATTTCAGCAACAAAAGGCACAGTAAAAACTTTGGGTGCACCAATATTAATTGCTGGTGCACCTAAATGAAGAAGTTAGGCGCACGAGTTCAAGCCGTGTCAAAAGGTTGATCTGAAGCCCTAGGGTTAACACTTGTCCACCTCTGCTAAACATTTTTTCTATGGGAAAACTTCAGCACATCTAATTTTCTAACAGTTGTCTTCATATACCTATCACAGGGGATTGTGTATGGTATGAAGTGTTGTGTATATCCTACCCTGTTATCCTGTGAGTGATGATCTTGACTCCAAACGGTGATTCTCCCATAGCGCTAAATGCCTGCTTGATGAAGTTCTCATCCATGTATGGGTCCAACTAAGAAAGAAGAAAGTTGTACACGCGTCACATTCACTTGCAGTCAATACCTTTGTTCATAATAGTACTTAAAGCACATATCTAAATTGTAAACGTTGTATTTAGTAAAGTATAAGATTGTTACAGCGTGGTTACTGGGTCCTTCTTGTTGATGCTACACAATCAGCTTTAAAGTATTTTACAAAAACTGCTTAAGAAAAATTACAGTTCATTACGATAAGTAACTTAACAAGTTATTTTCTTCGGGAAACGTTTTAATTGTTACACATGTGTAAGCGTTGACGATAACCATTGACGACGGCTATTTGATTAAGGGGTCACAAAACCAATGAAAGAGAGCCCAAATGCAAAGGCCATCCTAACAACTAACGTGGATGCATCGCTGGGTTAAATTCTGCATATCAATGAACGATTGCCGTGAGCTTGTACCAAGTTAGCTAACGCCTGCTTCAAGGTGAAGGCAACGATGGAATTAAAAGGGGTATTTTGTGAATCATTTGACCACCAATGTAAAATACTATTACTTGTGTTCATGATTGTGTTACGCTAAGATGTACCGAAGCACCTTACAACAGAGTTTGGGCTCAAGTTTTACAACACGGTCAAATTTCCAGACTGGCTAACTTAGCGTAACCGAGCTAACAGATAGCAAGCGTAGCTAAGCTAGCGTCCACACACTGAAAGAAACAGAGATTTCAGACATACATCACCCATCCACAGGCTCGTCTGTCTGTTAAACATCTTGAATCTGGACCAGAGATAAAACAACAGAGGGGATCGCTAGTGTTAAGAGTTTGGAAAATTTACAACGTTAAAACTTCTCCGCACGTTATGCTAAACACATCGGTACGTGCTTCCGCTTCCGTCTCAAACTGTGGCACTTCCGGTGTTGTGCCGAGCTCGGTATCTCCCGGTAAACTGAACGGCACCGCTCACATTACCTGCAGTTAAATTCTAGGAGTGTAGGTACAGCAAACGGATAACCCGGTTTAACCGTCTGAACGACACTTTACTGCGAATTTCGTCTAAAAATCACGTCCCAACGAGGCTCGACTGGAGCTGGTGTAAATGGTAAAAGCCATAATCACACCGAAGCTTCGGATAAACACACATGGCACTGTCAATAGAAACAGGATTTTACATTTTACATTTCCCCTGCTTACTTCATAGATAACAAATATCATCATGAATAATATGCTAAAATGCATTAAATGTGTTAAAAATTACGTTTCTCTGAACTCTTCTCAGTGTCTGCCTGTGTTCTGGAAACACTGCTTACTGCCTCATTAGGAACCATTTCATGATTGTTCCTCTCCTCTCCTATTGTAGTTCGTTTTGCAATTTCAGTTGTAAACCATAGTTGTGATAGTAGATTTTCATATAGACTCTCAAAATATCAGGTTCCACCGAGATTTGAACTCGGATCGCTGGATTCAGAGTCCAGAGTGCTAACCATTACACCATGGAACCATTGAGTGTCAATGGGGCTGCGTTCACAAGACATCCCTGTAATGGGAAATGCCAAAACGTCTAGAAAACGAGATAGCCGTCCTGTGCAAATATAAACGCTTGACTGTCTTTATTGCCAGCAGCCTAAATGTTCAAAGAGCGCCACCAGTCCATTGACTCCATCATGTGGTTGAAAATGGTACTGCAGCTCATTTCCCTCTGCCACCTTGCGCAGCGTGGATGACATATGGATTCCATGACAGGAGTGGCTGGACTCACAAGTCAGTCTTTAGACTAAACTATCAGAGGGCGGAGATCTCTGATTGTCTGGTGGGGAGACTATGAAGATCTATACAATCAGCACAGGACACCACAGATGAGTGTCACCAACTCAGTATCTGACCAGGTGTCCCCCCTTCTGTTACTGAGATATGATATTGAATAATGGCCATAAAAATGTTATTGTATAACATTATGATGAGAGACTATGGTGGCCGACACAACCATGCATAAACACAAATGGTTCAGTGTTGAGCAAGAGGGCTGCAACCGGCAGCTACAATATGGGCAACAATGAAACCACTAGGGGCACCCTCAATATGCGTCCTCTAAAAGTGCTTGTTTTTGCCTATTATTATAAATGTCTGACAACATTATGCAATACTGTCTTTTTGTTGAACAGTACGATCCTTTGTGTTACACCAGAAACAGCTCCAAAACCTCTGTTGACTACTATCACACCTAACTGGGTCAATTAAAGATTTATTTCAATCAAACTAGAGATGGTGATTGTTGGAACAGTGTAAAGACAAACCTTAATTATTTTTTGTGACTTTTATTTTGTTTCTGTTTCAATTTCAAACATCATTGTCTCCACAAGTCACTTCGACACAAAAACATGGGAAAATATTAAAGTTTCCCTTTAAGGAGCTGCTAACTTCTACTTTTAAAACACTTTTCAGGTTTGTAAAGTGAAAACACATAGTGTCCCTTTTATTATAAAGACAGCAGAGTTATTGCTTTTATTATTCCATGCAAAACCTGCTGCCTACTTTACCCACAATGCTACTTGGCAATCGACAGTTCAATGTGAGTTCCAGGTGTGTTACGCTGGTAGCAGCTAATGTAGCCTCAAAAATCCAGCCTCCAGCAGAGATCAAAAGTGGGATACAGAGGTCTGGTACACTCACGTCTTTATAAATCCACACCCTCTGATTTTTTTTTTTTTTCATTTTCAAACATGTACTCCTCAGCTTCAACTGAGACTGACTTAAGTGACAACACCTGATGACATTTATCCAATTTCACACACAGCTCCCTCTGGAGCCACAAAAGGCTTTATTCAACATTTTTCAAATATGCAGTAGTACTCCCCAACACCTGTAAACACACTATGACTTCATATTATGTAAATTAATGGAGTTCCCCTTTAATCCATAACTCTGATTTGTACTCAACTACTTTCCTACAGCACACAAGCAGCATAATCCCAGATTGAGAGAATGTACATCACTCATATATATCTACGCCCCAACAAAAACCATATTACCCATGTGATTTCCATGTCACTGCAATACCATTTAAATTGGTATTGCAGCATTACCCTTGCATATTATCCATCGTTACCACAGCAACATCTACAGAAATCATGTTGAGTGCTGTGGCTAACACTTTCATCTTAGGACAACGATCAAAGGCACTCGAATCATAAAACTGAAATGTAGCACTTGAAGGCCCGACCTCCTGTAGGTGCAACAGCTCGGGCTTTGAGACCAAAAGCTGTTTCCTGTTGTCTCCTTGAGTCGAGCATAACACCATCCAGAATAGGCGCTGAACCTGCTAATGGCTACTCCTATTCGTCACCTATTATCTTCAGTCTGAGCAATACATGTTGAATAAACATTTAACTCTTAACCTCTATACACATGTTGTATCTATACAAGGTTATCATACAAAGGCTGCTGAGACAAACTGAACATTAAACAGGTCACTTGTAAGTCTATCTTCTTCAAGACACTGACATGAGCTTACATCAGACAGTACAGAAAGACCTACAGTAGTCCACAGAAATAGGGATTGACAGAGCCAGTGAGGGTGAAAAGTGTTCCAAAGGTTAATCAGAATATAAAACCATGCAAGCACATGTCCGACACAGCGTACAGTCCAGTCTTCAACAAAATATGACTAGTACCAGGGTATCTCTTTTACATCAGTGAAATCTGCAGTATTTGATAGTGCACAGCACAGTATGAAGTAACAGAAATGGTTTGCAAACAGTGAGGAGGAAATGTTCTGATCCTGCTAAGGTTGGTCTTGTTTTTTTTTTTTTTAAACTTCCATATGGTGACATAACACCACTGAAACACAAATGCTTTTCTTCTGTAATGACCAACTGCCCATGTGGCAATTGGTCAGTGTTTAAGTCCTGAATGTGACTGTACATATTGGGATTTGTTTTTATACACTGTTCTCATCAGCGGCAAACATATCCAATTGTCAGCCTGAGACCTGATCCCCTGCTCTTAATTCACTGAGACATGCAACAGTCCAACCAATACTGTTTTTGGAAAGGAGATGTGATGATGTGTGGAGAAACAGACTGGGAACGTGCTTAATGACTTGAGATCAGTCCAGCTCATTGCAATCATTTACAGGATGTTGAGGAAGATAAAAACATGTTTGCACATGTTTTAAGTTATTCTGACTGACCCTCTGCTCAGGGTTACGGGGCTGTATGTGACATTCAGAGCATAACTATGGCTGACAGTCTGAGAAATGAAGCCAACACAGAAGTGCCAAAAATTGCAGTTCTTTGAACGGCCATTTGAGGCTGGTTCCAGAAGTTCCAGCCTGGTACAATAAACAGTTTTTGTCTATATAGCTAATCTCTCCCTTTATGCCAACTGTATGAGGGGTGACTTTTTATATAACTATATATTAATAAGACTTGAAGTGAAGCATAATTAAGGGATGATCTGTTGATAGTTTCCTCGGCTTCTCAGATGCATCCCTTGCTCCTCCACAGCTCCATCCTCTCACACAAATATGGTCACTTCTGGCTCTAAAAAACCAAGATGGCAACAGCTGAAATGCTGAACTCTGGGCTTCAAAACAGGAGTCCACAAACCAATGGGTGATGTCAGTGTGTCAGTAGCTTCGTCCATTATTTTTACAGTCAATGAGGACAACTGGAGGGTGGGCACTACACAAAAACACTGCTCTGCCACTGTGGGTTTGGACGGCACTGGTGCTGGCACTTAGCAAGCCAGTGAGATACACACAGGGACTCACACACACACAGGGAGTGTGACTTCATTCTCTGTTCAGGACACCATTACTCCACTATATCTTTACACAGCAAATAGTTGTTTGATGCTTCATTAATGCTCTGAATGTCGCATACAGAATCTTTTAGGTTCATTAAACTCTTTTCATCTTCCATCTCCATCTCTGCACTCACTGCCAGACATTAAGCATCCCTTCAACTTTGCTGCTTCTGCTCTTGATAGACTTGGTAGGTATCAAATTCCCACACCCAAACCTGAGAATAGGTTTAATCATCCCAAAATCTTTCCTAGAAAAAAGAAAGAAAGAAAGAAAATAAACTATTTTTGCTTCAAAATGTCCCCATTGACCATCACACTCTTTTCTGCCTTTTTGGCTGTAACATAGTTCAGGGAAATTAATAACTTAGTAAATCTAATCCCTTCCAGCCCTTGCCGTGACTTGAGAAATAATGTAGTCTACCTTTAATTCACTATTGTTTGAGTTGGACTTGGTCAGCCAATTTTAGCAGTTCACCTTTTTTGCAAACACTTTCTCAAACTCATGTCAACTAACCGACAATAAAATTTGTGGTTGTTACTCTCTAAAAGTGAAACTTTCCCTCTTGAGTTTTGCTTGGTAAAGTTTTCTGCTTACTGAGATGGGACTACTTCAAAAATCTCTCAAAACAAGAGGGTGAGGGTAAACAAGGATGAGGGAAGATCAAATCAATGCATTTATACTGGAGCCCAGGCTCTTTAAAAAAAATTACTACACTGGTCCTGACCCAGAGTTTGACAGACCTGCATCTACAGCGTGGGCAAGGGCAACAAATAAAACATTTCTGTGACTTATGTGGGGTAAATGTCTTCTGGCGGAGCCGACACTCATGGTTGTAGTGTTGATTGCCAATCCAAATTTGAAAAGCTCTTGTTGCTGCTTCAGCTAACAACTTCAAAGCAGCAGACCACTTTGAGACTGTGTGACATGAATTGTTGCGGTATAACAGTGCTGGTGAACAAATGGTCTGTTGAGGAATCCAGTGAGCAGTAATCCCATATTTATGTTTTTTAGGGCACTGAGGCTCATTGTTTCCTGTCAGGTGAGTTTCCTGATCTTGATAGCTTGTTGATCCACTAACTGACCTCAGCTGACGTGAGTGAAACTGTGCATGTGAGGAATACATGGTGTTTTCTACTCTTTCATTGGAATCTCATGTGATGACGATGGGACCAAATAATGAAACATAATCGACTCAGTCACTCCATTGGTTCTGCTATAATGTTCAGCATTGTGCTCCTCAGTTTAACATTTCACATTAGTGTCATTAGAGCGTCTGAAGGTGCAGGGACTTGGGTAGGGCGGCTGTCCAGTGTTCACTGTGAGCATGTGTTTGTGTGTATATGCACATGATGAGGAAGGTGTACCATTTCTCCTAGCTGCACGTATGTATGCATGTACAGGACTGTGCGTTCAGAGCCATTGTGTCAGCCGTTGCAGTTTCCAGTGGCAGCCATGTTGGTTCCACAGTCCTGCTCAGTGGCCTGTGCCGGTGACTCCAACCCATCTGAGTGGCTGATGTTTGGTGTCCCATGATGATGAAATCATACGGGCATGGTTATATTTGCAGCACATTCTCAGTTGTAGAAAAGGGCTGCCACATGTTGCCCTTACCACAACCTGACCAAACTACCAATGGCTCTGTGTTTGTTTCTCTCAGTGCTTTTCAGGTTCCAAGTTTGGTAGTTTCTCCAGTATGGCCTTATGGTCCACACCAACACTGGCCACCAGTCCTCCTTTGTTGACTGGTGTTCCACTGTAGTCGATGTCCTCTCCCTTCACAGTTGTCATGTGGCCTCCTACAATCACAGTGATTACATGTCATTAGTACAGTGCACTACCCACATTCCCACCACTGCGCAATAACCACCCTGACAAACACCGACCTGCAAGAGCATTACACCAAAAAGCAAAGCATTTCTTAAAGTGGCTGCTGTCCACGGCTGAGGGCTGATGTGCAAGCTAGCTTGTAGCTGTGTACACATATCAAGACAATTTACCAGTCATCTGATGTTTTGTGGAAATTCAATCAAAGGCACGGTTTTTCTTCTGGTTGTCCTGATAAGTTGCTATCACGATAACTCAAGGTAATCAGACACTAATATTTAGGGCTGTGCCTGACTCAGAATTATGTCAGTTGTATCAGATTTGACCACTTAATACGAATATTTAATGATTCGTTTTTTTCCCATAAGAAGTTGTAAAGCTTGAACAGGGCACAGCGGACGTTCAGTTAACAGCAGCATTCATGTTATAGCAAACAAGCTAACAGCGCTACGAGTGATGGGTTCCTACATAAACACACAATTTTTTTGCAAAAGTCAGAGCAGTTGTGATTATTTTGTGAGAGATTTGTGTTTTCTCAGTGTTCTTCTCACTGGTTTGAAGCAGGCGAGGGTTGGTCGGAAAAACCTGATGACACATTCTTCCATGTACCAATCAGGATTTTCCAACAATTGATTCATAATGTAATCCACTGAACCACAAAAGTAGTTCTTGTAATTCAATCAACCAGAAAATCTAAATAGGATTTTAAAACTGAAAAGAAAACAACACAATGGAAAATATTACATTACCCAGTGCATTCAGTATTGCAGCACCAGCGCAGATGTCCCACTTTTTAATATATGTGACGTGGATGTAAATGTCTGCCTGTTCCATAGAAGCTGTTTCACTGGAAGGCATCTCCAAAAGTGACAGGACCTTATATCCTGAAACAAACAGAATGAGAATGAGATGCACGGTATGCTGATATCTGGTCCTACGAATGAAAATTATATTTTGCATAAACCACAACTGATATCATAGTTGCAGATATAGCCTTTGAACTTAGTCTGCACATGCAATACTTCAGAATTCTATACACACCTGCTCCACCTGCTCCTATGACTGTTGTGCTGTTTCCAAAAGCATCCTGAACAAAACTTTTAACTTTTCCAGAGTGGGAGCGTGACACAATCACCTTTGGAGGGCTGATACTGTAGGATGACCTGGGACGCATGTTTGACGCCTGACCTACAAACGCCCAGGCTGAGGGAGACAGGAGGGAGACAGAGACAAAGGGAATGGAGTGTTACAGAGGAGGAAGAAGTTCAATACTTCTTTTTTTTGGCCAATTTCTGAACCAGAACAGAAAGCATTTCCCCTGAAATGGCAATATAGCAGAACTCCTTCATGCCAAGGTTAAAGGAAAGCCTTAAGTTAAGTGATAAAATACATTTATTTCAATAAAATGTGAGATTTTTATCCAAACAGGCACCAGTCATCTAATCATGTAAAGGCAGAGACATCTTGATTGACACACAGAACCAAGTTGTGGAGGCACACACACACACACTCTTACCAGTGAACCCAGTAAATGGCTGGTGTATGACTCCGATGACTGGTTTACCATCTACAGCCACACATACCATTGTGGTCACATACTGCGGTAGATTCTCTGTGGAGAGGGAGATCAGCAGATAAACACAGAGGGCAGAGTTGGGGAGAGAGATGGACAAAGATGGGAGAGATGGTAAAGAGAGAGGGAGATAAGGAGAACGGAAAAGAGGTTACAGGATATGGGTGGGAGCAGGGAAAATGAATTTAGAATGAATAGAAGAGACCAGTGGAGAGAACAGAAGATACAGAGATAAGTGTCCTATCTGTGCATATTTGTGTTTTGTAAACCTTTATGTTCTTATTAATAGCAAATAAATACTGGACTGTTGTTTGAAAGAACCTATCCAGCTGGAGATTTAATAGGTAAACACTAATTACAAAACTCCCCCATACACTTAAAACAACTACCAGTTAGTTTCTCCAGGGACCCTGGTACACCAAGCCGATGGTAGACCGCTGATGAGTACCTGTCGACCTAGTTTTTGCAGTGTGTGACCTGCAGCTGTTTTTTTTGGCTGATTCAGCATGCTAAATCAGTGGTGGAGCCTATTAGTGGGTGAATCTGTGTGTGTGTGTGTGTGTTGAGACTTAGAGGATTTTTTGGGGGGTATAAAAAACAATGAACTTTAGTTGGCTGTACCAAAAATAAGTGACTCTAACCTCTAAACTGTTTAGTGAATGACTAATGTAGTGAAGCATAACATTTTTATATATATATATATATATATATATATACTTTTATATCGTGGGAATACAACTTGCATCCACACTTACATTTCCAGGTTATTATTTTGTGAAGCCCTCTGCCCAAAGTGAAAGGGCCCACAGCTGGTAAAGAATGGGACAGACAGCCAGGCTGACTAAACCGTCCTTTTTGATGCAAAATTAACATAAAAACAGAACAGCTGTGTGACAGACTAGACTGACAATAAGAGATGATGGAAAGTTATCTCAATTTTACTGCCGCACCATCGAGTGTGACTGGGCAGCTTCAGACATAGCTGGTTACTCTGCCTGTTCTAGGTATCAGACAGAGAGATAGGAAAAGAAGGTGGAAGTTGGATTATTGCACTATGTTTCTGTAGGTCATAATACCTTAATCAGAATGCTGCTTTGTCACTTTATTACCTGCCTGCCCAAAACTCGAAATATTTTTTCAACAAGCTTACCCAACACGCCTGACCCATGAGTAAATCTGTGGGACACGCAGACTATGGGTAAACACATGCATCACTACTGTACACACCGGAACACTTGGCTGATGTTTAAAGATTTATACACTCACACAAGTTCAGTTTTTTGGCAAGAAAAATACAGTTTTAGTCTGGATGGAGGACTGAAACAGAAAGAAAAGGATGCATTTATAAAATGAACTGGCGTAGTGTGGACATCCTCTCAGTCACTGACAGCGTAAACATTAGCTCTAGCAGGCAGCTCCCAGCTGTATGAAATTAACTGGATGAATGTTAAAGAGGGCTTTGCTGCCAAGGAACCTGCATGGTGAGTCAACTTTCTGTAGATAATGGAACAAACAACCAGACCTTAGACAAGACAGTGCCCACCAAACCAGATATTTTCATTTAACATAACTCAACCATTTCACAATTTTAACAATGTACCCTACACAGTCCCCTGGGCCTGATCTGTGAAGCCAAATCAGCAAATCATTTTTTCGTGAAAAAACTGCTTTAAGAGGAGCAGCACACAATGTTTCTCAGTGACAGGTAAACATGTAATTGTCCAATGTGTCTTCTAAAATGACTGTGTAAATTAAGATGACCTAACTCAAGTAACATGCACACCTGTATATTCCTGCGTAGCATCTAGAGGATCGATCCACACAGTGACGCTCTCAGCAGGAACGTCTTTGCCGCCGTCTATCTTGTCTAGTATGTCAGCTGGAATGTCCCGGCTCCAGGCTGCAGCCTTATCCACCATGCTGTCATGTTCCTCACTGTTCACCTGAAGGGACACACATGCAGGCAGAAGTATGAGTCCTGTGCCTTAGATAAATTTCTTACTTAAAATGGTATGTGAAGGCATCTTACAAATAAGATTTCCTGTCTGACTCAAAACTGATTGAAGCAAACACAGGAATGATGAGACCACAACAGTTTTCCTAAAGGGCCACCTCTAACATCAAATTAAAGCCTTGCTTCTGTGGTTTTTAGCTTTATTGCTACTTAATGATAATTTCCAGTTTGTGATTGACCTGTCTAGACCAGTGGAACTGGTCGTGACTGAGATCTGCCTAACAAGTCAGTATTCCGTAACATCAATGGAATTTCTACAGTAGACAAGCAACGCCTGTAAAAAGAACTGAAAAATGTGTGGAATAAAGGAGACCTGCCCAACAGCTTAAGTCATTTGTGCTCACCGTGACTTCAGGGAAGGTGTTGCTTATGAGGTTAAACATCTTTCTATGAGACTGCAGGTCACCCATAGTCAGAAGCTCATTGGCTCCCTCCCTTGTCTTGCCCTTTGACTTCTCTTTCAGGCCATTTTCTTCACGCACCTTCTTCACCTAGGGAGGAAAGAAACACAACTCCTCATCATCACATGTTGATACTGTTGTGCCCCAGATGCTGATCACGTCTTTACTTCTGACGGTGGCATTTAGACTTCAAAAATCATGAAAATGGTGTTCATTAAGCCCTGTGATATTCATGAGATGTAAAACTGATACGTTATTGCTGCCTTTTTTTCAAATTGGGGGTTTGTTGTGTTTTTTTATTTATTTTTTTGATAATTTTCTTTTACTTACTCATGGTTACTGTGCATCTCATTTGCATCACTTGGAACAATGTGTCAGTTTTGTTGTTTCTGTTGTTTTTCTGTTTGTTTAAAATTAATTAATAAAAACTTAAAGGATAAAAGAAAATGGGGTTCATTTGTGAGGACTATCTTGCTAAACAAAATGTGTAGGTATCAAACTTTTTTGCCACATAGCTTATTTATTGTAATGATCCAAAATCCAATGGAAAAGATCCATAGGCTTTTGAATGAGGGAACCAGGGCAACGCTTACTTCCCTTGTCGGCCAACAGAAAAACGTCTCTGAAGCACACTATAAACACTTTACTGCAGTCATGCCACAGTTTATTCAATAATTACAGACTGATATTAAATCAATATTTTTAGTTAACATAAGTCAATTATTTCTTAAGTAGAAAACAAGTATGTATGTATTTTCTTTCATCATCAACCACTCTTAGAAACCACTGAATATCGTTTTACAACGATTAGGCCTCTGGGGGCAAGAGCCAATAGTTCAGGAGACCCACTGTAGCCAGTGGATATCCGAACAAAGACTTCCTCTTCTGTGCGCCACTTGTTCGATAAGGAACTTGAGACAGGTCCAGACAACATTTCAGCTAATCTCTATAAAGAGATATCTGCATGTGAACAGAGATACATTTTGAAAATAAAAAGCAAAATCCTTGACTGACGGGTTCAGAGATTCATTCCTGTTTACCTGTAGGCAACCAAAGCCTGCTCAGATGTAATTAGTCAAAACTACCATGACAAAACCAGAATGTTTGTGATACCAAAATCTTGTGCAGATTCTGCATACATGAGCAGATATCTGTTTATAGAGACTGATAATGAACTGGTGTGATACAGTATCTCAGTCTAAATGTGGTCTGGAAAATTGTAAAAATTGTAAAGTATTATAAAGAACAGGAGGTACAGGTTTAGCAATTATTATAACATTTGACTGGTCATAAAGAAACATCTTAAAATACACAGCTTACTACTCCCACATTCAGTCCATGACTCTGTTAGAGGTGATTGAAGCTCAATAATTGTAACTTCTACAACATTACGAAGCATCCAGACCTCTCAGGTCATCTGGGACAGGTCTGCTTTGTGACCCCAGAGTCAAAACTAAACATGGAGAAGCAGCTTTCAGATTTTATGCACTGCATATCTGGAGCAAATTCCAAGAAACCTGCAAGTTCGCTGCAACTCTCTGCTCTTTTAGATCAAGGCTGAAGATGTTTTTGTTTGCCGCTGCCTTTTCTTAAATCATTTCTTACACTTCATTGTAACTTTCATGATTATTTCATGTGTCTTGCTCTGTCTTAACTTGTTTTTATTTTCTATTCTCCTGGCTCATTTGTGACTGTTGTAATTGTATTTAAATGTCCTTTTATATTGTGTTTTCTTTGCACTATGTCTAAATGTTTTTGATGTTTCATGTCTAGCTTTCTGAATTGCTACATTGCTAGAACAAGCTATATAAATAAACCTGCTTTGCCTCAAGCCAGAGTGTGTGGAAATTAGATGCAATGAATATACAATCATGTCCTTGACACTTCAACATTAGCTAACTTGACTTTTTAAAAACTATTTTTGCAGAGATGGACTTCAAAAGTAACAGTAAAGATCCCTTTTTCAGCTAAGTTGTGGTATTTATCTGTCGTCCCTATCCTTTTATACAAGTCACTACTGTCAGGCAATTTAATCTATCCATTACAAAACCCTGATCAAACAAGCAAGCTCAAACAAACTACAAGTTGCGAATTGCATGAAAATTGCTCTCAGTTTAAAGTCAATACTACAAAACCCCCTTTTACATTTGATCATTGAGCTGTGGATAAAAACACAACCATGTTTTTACCTCTGTGCCACCTAGCACTGCAGCCTCCACTGAGACAGCCAGCAGGTCCCTCAGATCCACTGTTCTTCTTTGTCTGCAGATACAAAAGGACAGAGCAAGAAAAGTCAGAACAGCACTGACTCAATAAAAAAAAAACTTTCTTCATACCAAACCTGATGAAACTATGTCTGTCTTATCAGCTTTAGGAGGGTGAATAAGGAAATAGGTTTTGGACACCCTGGTGTTTTGAAATGAAGCTGAAATTTTGTGCTCATTCATCATCTTACAATCAGACCACTGCCATGTAAGACAGTTACAAAGACTGGGTGTCTCCCCCTAAACCACTGAAAGCCATATCATGGTAATGCTTGTAATCAGCAGTAAAGCTGATGCATTCAACAATCAATGCAACAGACACATTTCAATATGTGCTTAAAAAACTATACCAGTTCAAACCCCAGCCACAGTAAGCAGCCACGTGTCTTGAGCTATCATAGAATATTATCATGTAATAGCATCAGTCATAGAAGAGACTGGGCACTTGCTCTAAGGAAACACTCCAACATCAAACATATTATCTTCTCTCCATACAGCGCCACACACACTGAGAGGAGCCTGGTGGTGTACTGGTGTTTAACGTACAAACAGAGCCCTGCATTTGCAGATACAGTTAACGTTACCGTACCAACAGTGAGAGACAGTGTCACGTTATATCATGTATGGAAATGTGAGTAGCGTCTGACCTGAAAGCAGCCAGGCGGCTGGAGATGACCCCTGCGTACAGGTGGTAGATGACACCGACTCCAAGGAGGCAGAACACCGCCACACCGAGCGGTGACAGTCGGATACCCATAGGAGCCATTGTCTCGGAAGACTTCTCTTAGCGTTTAGCTTGTATAATACGAGTCCCAGAACAAACCAACAGCCCAGCTGCTCGCAGTCCAACACAGGCTGTGGGGATGTAACTAGCGTTAAGCTAACGTTAGCTGACGTGGCTGTCAACGCCACCGACGGGTCCCAGTAGAGCAACTAACGTTACAGCTGCTGCTTCACACCTGGCGTTAATTAACGGATAAATACGTCGACTGTCATGTAGCAAACAGCTGAAAGGCAGAAGAACAGAGGCTGTCCAATAACCGACATACGGCTAATTTCGTTTAACGTTAGTTGGATGGCCGTTTAGCATCACCTGAAGTCTGTCTGCCGAAATTCACTAAATAACAGTTAACCGACTGTCGGTTCCGATTGTAACGACATTCCGGTAGCCAGACAGCCTGACTGTGGTCCTTATTCTCGCTGTTACGTCGTTAAAGCGAGCCAACAGTTCACTGGTGTCGAAAGCAAAACGGAACAATCACATCTCTGTTCAGTCATTTTCCTCCAACGTTACATACACAGCGAATAAGGTCACGGGCTGTTCACTTCTCTTCCGGGTTATCACTGATGTCGTCATCACTCAGGGTTTGTTGTTTTTTTAGTTATCGATTTTTTAGCTGTTATTTACAAAGGATTTCAATAAGAATCTATTACATGCACACAAAAAATCTATCTATCTATATATCATTCGTGTGTGTGTGTGTGTACACAAACACAATATGAAAAGGATACAATTAAAATGACGGATGCACTCATGCAAGATTAACAGGATAACCGAGTCCTTAAACTAACAGTCTGTCTATTTACTAAGTGGCTCTGGTCTGTCAGATCTGCTTCAGCCTCTCTGTGCAGTCTGTACCTTCTGTTCTTCATAGCCAAGAATGCCTTGTGAAAGCACCATGGTATTAGTTATTGTTTTTTTGTAAAATACTTTCTCTTTGTGTTACTATTCCTCCACATAACCCAGAGTGAAAGCACCATCTGAAACATAAAGAGGAAATTCTGCAATAAAAAGACTTGAACTTTGGAAGATACTCACTTGATATGGCCAGCATAGACTGCTGAAGCCTCATAATAGCTTGAGCTGAAAATTAGAATGCGCTTTTACACAGACCAAGGACTGTATATTTTACAATTACAGGTTTGGTTTTATTATTATCAAGGTGGAGCAAGGTCTAAAACAACATCATGTGACAAACAAATACAAAATAAGCAGCTCTTTACAGTCAGTAGAGCCTTAAAACATTACTAATTTTGATTTGAGGAAATTGTTCATCGATAGAAAAATGTATTTCAAATAAATATTTTGTTATTTGAGAGTGATTTTATAAGGCATTCGTCTGAGACAAAACCACCATCATAACAGGTTCAGTATCTATAAAGTATTCAATTTGACTTCAACCATTTGTTATCATTGAGACTTGGTGCTGAGCTTTCCTTCTTTGCTGAATCAGTCGATGTTTCAGATTTCCATAATGCATGCTTATGTGTGGCTTATCCAGTCCCCTTTTCTCTTCCATTCCAAAGTAACAGTACTGAGATGCAGCCACAGCATCACCTCCTCCTCATTTTCTCTCTTCCTCCTCATATTTGCCAGCCAGCTGGCAGAGGTCTTCACAGGCTACAGTCTCTACACCACCTGCTGGCTGTCTGCTCATCTCTGTTACTGTGTCCTTACGCCATTTCCTCTGTTGTGTAGGTTACCAAGATCTGGCATCACCCCCTCTTCTGATATCTCTTCATCTCTTCCTTCTTTACCTCCTCACTTCCCCTCTTCCCCTCCTCCTCCTCGTCCTTGCTCTGTGGGCCATTTGACAGAGATGTGGTAAGACTTCAGCTCCTCCTCAGGTACTAAGTCAGGAGCGCAGCTCATGAGGTCGTGGCCTCGGAATGACTTAGGGAAAGCAATGACGTCACGGATGCTGAGAGCCCCAACCATAATGGAGACCAGTCGGTCCAAACCTGCAAGTGTGGAGTGATAAGATGACTTAATAAATATATAATTATTTTCACCTTTTAGCTCATGAATTGTGCACTTTTAGGGGTGGTTTTAAATATTACATACATAGCATTTCATATTTTAACACTTGTAGGGTTCCATACATAATAATAATTTATTTACTGGGTATGATTTATCAGTTGAACCGAGAACTACTGCCCAACGGATACCTTATCTATTGATATTATTACAGATATGTCATATGAATAAGGCATAGAGCAGGTGTTGACATATATGCAATACTTAACTATAATTTAAAAATGTTTTCCTGGTTGCATTTCATCTTTTTCTATGTATTTTGAGTTTTTATTTAAATGTATTTTTTAGGACTGTGAGCTGGCTGATACATGTATCCTATAAAACTACAAGATCTTAGGAATCTAATGGTACCATAGGTGTTATGCTAGCTTCTCAGGAAGGGGCTAACTAATGCTACAAAGCTAGCCAACAGTTTGATGAGGGACAAACAACATGGCCATTTTTACAGAGGTGCCTTGATCTCTCACCCCAAGATATCTGAAAGAAGATGGATTGTGTGAGTCTCCTCTTTACAGTCACGCCCACTATATGTGAGTCCCATACAGTTTTGGACACAAATGATGCACTTTTTTTTTTGCATGCATGCATTGTTTACTACACATTTATGACGAGGAAAACTTGACACACATTGCTCAGTTGCACCTCAAATTAATCTACAGGTTTCCAGCTTTTACAGTAGTTGATATATACCACTTCTATGTGGCATATACTACTGACCTGATATCTCCCTGTCCCCCCAAAACTGGACTTCAAAACTGTTTTGAAATGCAAAGTTATGGAATTTTAAGTCCGCATTTAAAAAGTGTGATTCATTGCGATTAACTATTGAAATTTAGCAACTAATCACAAGTTAAAAAAATTAATCATTTGACAGCCCAAGTTTTTGTTTTCCACTGAAATTCCCTGTTCAAATTTGACCTTAAATCTATCATAACTGTCATCTAACACTTCAATAATTTGCAGCTCTTGGATTTTTAAACTGTGAACTGTAGTAGACGTAGCTGAAAGATATTATGTGTGTACACAGCTTTATATGTAACATAAAAAATATTTTGTCTGATGCTCAGTAAACAACCAGAAATGTGGTTCACTGATAAATCTGTACCTGACCAGATCATACTCACCTAGGACCATTAGTGGGGGCTCTAGTGTGGAGCCCCACCAATGGTCCTTGGCTCTGCTTTCAGCTAATCCCAAACCACCTGAACAGCGAGCAGCATTCCGCTGCAAACTAGCTCGGTAACTGTTAAAGTTTGCTGTGGTCAAGGGTAGAGTTAACCTTACCCAGAGCAATGCCTCCATGTGGTGGTGCTCCTGAGTCCAGGGCCTCCAGCAGGTGAGAGAGAGGACTGGGGTCTTCCTGCAGCAAACACATTTCAAAAGCAGTGAAGACCTGTAATTGATTCATCCCCATTCCAAAGGTAGGCTGGACACTGCCAAGATATACAATGACTGACCTTGAGGATACTTTTCAGGACATGAAGCTGCTCTGAGGTCTTGTGGATGCGGATGGAGCCTCCTCCAATCTCACAGCCGTTCAGCACCAGGTCATAGTGCTGACCACGCACCTGAAAAATGACAGTAAAACCCATAATCCCTCGTGCATGATATACTGTATGATTATTCCTAAACATCCAAAAGTGATTAAAAAAACAACACAAAGATTACACAGATACAGAGTGAATCTATGTGACTACCTTCTGTGGCTCTGTGTAGAGTAACTGTGTGTCCTCTGGCAGCGGAGCAGTAAATGGATGATGGGCTGACTCCAGCTGCTCTGGCTTGTCTTCTTTGGGCAAGAATAGAGGGAAGTCTACAACCCACAGGAAGTGGAAGACTGAAGGGTCACGGATTGACACGCCATAAGACTCCAGGAGCTCTGCACACTGCAGGCGAAGATTACCCAGCAACGGACGCTGACAGCAGAGAGAGGAAGAGTGGGATGGAGAGAACAGAGAAGATGAATTAAGGTATATTCTTGTTATATTCGCTATTATCTTTCCTTTGTATGTTGTAAAACTTTCCCCCTTCGTCAATCTAAGTTTGACGTCAGCAAGTCTCTCACCACAGTGTGGAGAGGACCAGCTGCCATCAGCAGCAGGTCTCCTGGTTTGGCTCCAGTCCTCTGCAGCAGCTCATCTGTGGCTGAGACAGAGAGCAGCTTCTTCAAGGGAGATTTCAATGTCCCGTCTGCTCTGACCAGCACCACGCTGAGCTCCTTGGGACAAAACATACACACATGGAAAAAAAGACACAATGTTAAAGCACTGCGGGTGGAGACAATAACTGCAGTTAACTTCTGTGAACCTTCTAAAGTTCTGTTTTTGTTTCGGATGTGTCAGAGAGGTGTTGCTTCCTCTCCACAGAGGTTTTGACAGGGTTCTTGGTGGTGGTGATAGTGGATTGCTGTCACCTTCTTGTATACTCTGACTAGTTTTAGCCACACCAGCAGCATGGCTCTAAGGATGGCAGTGTCGGTCTGTCAGCCCACCGCTTTAGTCCAGACCAAATTAGTTTAACAACTATAGATTGCCATGATAACGTGTACACACATTCATGGTTCTCAGATAATGAATCTTTATGACTCTTGTGCCATTATAAGACTTATAAATTGCAGAGAACTGACCATGGATCAGTCATTAATAATCCAGCTCTCTGTTGACATCTCATGAGACAGCCACCATCAATCAAACATAAACTCTTATAAACTCTTTGTAACTGTGTTTCACAAGTGCCCTGCACCCTGAATAATGAATGCTAGCCTGTAGTCAGATTTGTTAACCAGTGGATATGCTGTGAGTCATTTACTGTGTGTTAAAAACTCCCAGTGTATGATGGTTTCCCTTGAAAGTCTTTGTGCGATAATTTGTTTTTTGGCAATGCTGTTGGGTTGTTTGGGCACTGTCAGGTAAATTTAATCAAACCACACCCACACAATGCAGATGAGGTTTGGGGTGTTAAAGTTGTAGTCTAATAAATGTAACCTTTTTCTGCAAGTGAAAACAGTGTGTGAGTGCTCTCCTTTTTGATTCATTACATAATAACGTAAAAGACTAGTGTGATGCATTTAGTAGCATCTAACAGTAAGTTGCAGATTGCAACCAAAAACCCCTCCACTCACCTCTCCCTTTCCAAGCATGCAGGAGAATCCATTCATTGGTACAAAACAACAAGAAACTGAAAAAATAATGACTTCACAAAAATCTAAGTAGATAAGAGACAACGAAGACAAACAAACCTACCTGGCCAAAATGAGTCTTAACTGTTTGTTTCAGTTCTTCCAAATGTTTCCTTGAAAATAGTTTCTGTAGTCATACACAAGACAGAGAAGAACATTTGAGACAGACAACAGTGACTGGTCGACAAAGGCAAAGATCGCAAAACGCAAACATCAGCAAATCTGTTACAAACATAGTTTTGCTTTGTATGTAACAACTTTTTGTTTTCAATATTATTTCACTGTACATCCTAATGTATAGTATGCTCTGATGGATTTCATTCAACGGGAAGTGGTCTTTGGTCTTACCGCTCCACTGGGGACACAGATGGCCTGAACGGAGCCTTCTGGTTGGTTGAGAGCTGATCTTAGGAATTCAATTTCCGTGGATAAGAAAACCTGACTGAGGTCGATCAGCTGGACAGATGGACAGATAGGAAGAAAGACAGGGATTCAAACAGAGTGACAGAGATGTGTGCTTTAACAGTCAAGAACACTGCTGGTCCCACACACACATTCACACCCTCTTGAATGTGCAGGTGATAACATCTGGGATAGCATTGTCTCGCTCTAACAGCAATAATTTCTTTAGTTTTTAGTCCACAGTGAAAACCCAACAATCTATTTGAGTTAACACGGCCCACGCTCATTGTAGTCTGGCAAGGCTCAACAGACACATTCAGCACAGGCATCATTTTAACTGGGCTACACATAGATAATTGACAAGTGCTCTCCTTTTCTGAGACGCCTATCACTGGGCTCTCGTAGGTCTCTGGTGACTGATCTGGAAACAATGCTACATTTCTCAGAGATAATCCCCCAGAACTGGTTCTTAATTCAGTACTAATTTAGTAAAATCACTCACTTTAAATCAGGTTAGATCGGCATGGTAACCCACTGTATACTGTACAGCTAACCTGCTACAGAGCAGGTTAAAGGATCTTGTGGAGTTTTTGATTTCTAGTAGTGCTACAGAGCTGTTTTCCTATAAAAGGTTCCCTCTCAATTATCTCATGCATGCAGGATACACACGGGCGTGCACATGGATGATGCAGTACACAGTCTTTTCGAGCTGCATGATTGGTCATCCATCCATCCATTTTCTAACCGCTTCATCCTCTTGAGGGTCGCGGGGGGGCTGGAGCCTATCCCAGCTGACATTGGGCGAGAGGCAGGGTACACCCTGGACAGGTCACCAGATTATCGCAGGGCTGACACATAGAGACAGACAGCCATTCACACTCACATTCACACCTACGGACAATTCAGAGTCACCAATTAACCTGTCCCCAATCTGCATGTCTTTGAACTGTGGGAGGAAGCCGGAGTGCCTGGATAAAACCCACACTGACATGGGGAGAACATGCAAACTCCACACAGAAGGGCTCCCACACCCGGGATTGAACCAGGCAGGAACCCTCTTGCTGTGAGGCGACAATGCCAACCACCGTGCCACCCGGCATGATTAGTCAAATAATTGATTATTCGATCAGCAGAAAATTAACCAGCAACTATCTTGATCATCAAATTACTGTTTTAGTATTTTTTCAAGGAAAAGTGCCATGATGTGATATTTCTGAGTTTTCAAATGTGAGGATTTGCTGCTTTCCTTGGTCTTACATTAGAGTAAATTGAATATTTTGGGGTTTTGAAATGTTAGTTGGACAAAACACAACATTCAATGAAGTCATTTTAGGCTCTAGAATTGTGCAACAGGTGTTCTCTCTGATTTTTTAATGTTGTGTAGACCAAACAATTAATCAAAAAACTAGAATTACTACCTCGCCTTGTATGCCTCGGCAAACCAATTAAGTTACAGTTTACATCCATGTCTGTGAAAACATGGAGGCTTCCCCCCAACAGCACTGATGATCTATACAATCAGCACAGTTTCAAGGTGGACACCCAAGATGAGTGTCACCAATTTAGTATCTGACTAAGTGTAACCTCTTCTGTTCCTGAGACATGACGCTGAATCATGTCCAGGAAAGTGTTTTTGCAGAGCATTGTGATGTCACAGAGAAGTTGACCTCTGTAGACGTTTGTATGAAATTTTGCCATAATTTGCCTTAAAAACAACTTAAGAGAATTTTCTGGTGAGAGTTTGAAGTAATAACTAACATTTGTATTAAAATAAAAAAAGCACTCCCTGTAACTTATAAATACAACATCTTGGTCAGATAGACCTCATCAGATATGAACTTCTTTTCTTCACCTCTCCTTGATCTCTCATTTGACAGCAGAAACAATCTGATATCACCTTGAACTTTTTAGGTGCATCACATATTGATACGTCAATAGTTTGTTCATCATGATACAAATAAAGTTCAAATACATTCTACACTACTAAGCGTATTGAAAATGTATTTAAGGACATACATAAAAACTCCTATGCTTACTTTTATTATCTGGATATCATTCCAGATGTGTACAGCCTCTTATTCCATCATAGTTAGATGATTACATTGTTTACATTTCACCATTGCTGAATATCATATTCCATATTTTCACACAGGTATCACCATTTTGAGTGCTCCACTCATGATACTTAAGATGATGATTAAACTCCGCCTCTTTCACATGAACACTTGTAGCTGGATTAGAACACCCAGAGTTAAAGGAACCAGCTGACGAGCAGTTTACTAAAACAAGTTATCCTTTATCACCAGTGTTAGGCTCAGTGAAGCCAGGCGACTCGTTTCATGATGCAGATTGTTTCAAACAATCAGATGGTTATTTTCCAGACTAAAGTCCCATGTCAGCACATATCAGATGAACGAGCTCAGAAATTTGGCTGGCTTTGTGTTTGATTTTGTGGCTTCTTTAAAACTGTTCTTATAAAAATCAATGTTAATCAATCTTAACAACAAATACATTTTATTTAACTATGTGAACTGTGAAATTAATGAGAAAAAAAAAAATCATCCAAAAATGAAGAACAAGGTTGATCTCAAGTAACAGCAAAGCAGTATTGAGGTATAATAGTAATAACGGTAATTCGAGTCATGTAACAATCTTATTTTTTTTCCTCCTGCAAAACGATCAGGTGTGATATCCAGTCATCAAGGAGACACTTAAAACAAAAAAAAACAAGCAACAAAATCTCACCTTCATACTGAATCTGGTATCAGGCTTGTCCACACCGTAGTCCCTCATGGCCTCTTCATATGTCATGGTTTGGAAAGGCACCTTAATGGGACCTTTCTCTGCGGGCCAGGAGTACTGCAACAAACCCTCCACCAGGGATATGATACCGGCCTGGTCCACAAAAGACATTTCTATGTCTACCTGGGAGAGATAATGAGAGGATAAGCTGTCAGAGAACACAGAGCAGGACTGTGAACCAACTAGTTAAGTTCCAGTCAACACCAGGAGCAGGTGCAAACTATGTTGCCTACATAGAACAAGGGGCAGGACCACAAACACATTTAGAATATACAGAGTGAAGTATGGTGCCAAGATAAGACCTGGCTGTGAATTAAAAAAAACAACAACAAAGGTTGTGTGTATTTTTTGTTTTCTGTACTCTTCCCATCCCTAAATGTTACCTGGGTGAACTCAGGCTGTCGGTCTGGTTTCGAGCCTTCATCTCTGTAGCACCGAGCCATCTGGAAGTACCTGCCGCAGAGACAATGGAGTACTGTTGGATATTATGCATGATGGTAGTTACACCACTCATTGTACACTCCTGTGAGCTAACACTACAGGTAAGTACATTTTTCCAAGTACTATGCTCTACAAATTTGTATTCCACTACATTTCTGATAATATTTGATTTATTAATGCAGGTCTTTTTTAGGTGGCTGAAACACGTTTTGCTGCTGCCCCCCTCCACAGCAGTACATTGCTTAGTTTACATGTCGGACTGCAGCCTGCCTCTCTGAACTGGAGGTGTGCTGACTGACGTCTACTGTATGTAATACACTGACTATGGATAAGTATAACATAGAATCCCACTTCAAAAAATCTGAACTATCCCTTTAAGCCTGTACCCACCTGTCTACGCCAGCCACCATTAGAAGCTGTTTGAACTGCTGTGGACTCTGGGGCAGAGAGTAAAACCGGCCCGGCTCTCTCGACGGGACCACAAACTCTTTGGCTCCCTGAAACACAAAAGAATGAACAAAGTCTCAAGGAAGCACAGACTATACTGTTTCCCGAAATTGATAATAGAACAACTTAAAAACAATTTGAATGTTTGTTTGGCAAAGAACCGCTGAAGTGACTTGGTTTCTGTGTAGCTAATATCATTAAAAAATAAAGGACCTTCTTACCCCCGGTGTTCTTTTAAACAAGGTAGGAGTCTCCACATCGACAAAACCTATAAATGAGAAAAAGAGACAATTTGACACAGTTTGATTTAGTCATGCTTCAGCACCTGGATTCTACTATTGTCTACCTTCTACTGTATTGTGTAGTGTCTCCAGCCACAGTCAGGATCCAACTAGACTCATCAGGGCAGTGTGCTTTTAAGTGTGAACGTGCTGGTGAGTGTGTGATAGCTGTCAAAGTGTTTCCCAGCTCAGGAAAATCACCAATCAGTCACTGTCCTGGACAAGCTAAACTGAACAGAGACAATGAATCTCACTCTCCGTACCGTGCACATTACAGAGGTATTCTCTCATCTTCATCACCAGCTGAGACCTCAGTCTGAGGTTCCTCTGCATCTGAGAGGACCTTAGGTCCAGGTAGCGATACTGCATCCGCAAAGACTCTGATTTCTGTAAAATCAAACCACAACAACGCAATCAGTCACAGTTAATGACAATGACAAATCTGATTATTTCCTTGAACATAAAAAATAGTTACTTACTTTGACAAAGTCTTTAATTTCAAAAGGCAACTGCCGGCACATGTTGAAAACCTCCACACCCTCAGCCAGGACTTCTATTTCTCCTGTTGGCATGCCCTGTTTGTATGGACACAGGATAAGAAGATGGAATACTCTTAATAATTAATACCTACCTCGAATTTTACTCTGCCAACCACCAAAGTTCAGAGTAAGTCTCTCAAAATACCCTGAAATTCTACAGAACATTGCTGCAGACAGTAATTTGAAACTTTACATTACATTACAGGAGTTCAGTGATAAAATTATATGAATGAAGGTCTTTGATCTTTGAAAAGACTGTTGGATAATTTTTGCTCTGCATTCTCATATGACTCCTGGTTTGTACATAGGCAGCCCAAGTTCAGCTCTAAGTTTGGCAAAAAACCCTTTTCCTCCTAGGGATCAATAAAGGGTTAAATTAAATCTACAGCATCCTCAAAACTTACTCATCTTTATAGGCAGGTTCAAAAGTGGAAATCATATCTCACTGGCTTAGTCCTGGTTGCCTCTGCTCACAGAGGAATCACTAGAATCAGGTGAGTCAGGGCCAAATGTCACAGCCTCCACTCTGTAGAATGAAAACGTCTTCACACTGACTGGCCGAAAAATTCATGTGTAATTCATTTTAACGTACGCCTTTATTGTATCATAATTAAATGGAAAACATTTTAAAAGAAGACATGCTTTTTCTTGTTTAAAAAGGAAATGCAGTGTCAATGCAAAATGGAAAAGAAACAAAAGTGTGTATAAATGACTGTGTGTAAAACAGTGGAAAAAAAAAGATTGTCCCCTCTAGGATTAATAAAGTATTTCTTCTTCTTCTTTTTATTTATGCATTTCAAATCTCCTCTCTCATTTTAAGGTTTGACTAACTATTGGTTTAGATTTACTGCACTGACAAAATCTTAGCCAGTGAAGCACTGCTGTTTTTATGGATTAGCAGTGCTGAATGTCCTCACATGAATAGGGCAACCTGCTTTTGACAGTCAGTGGTGATGATATTTAATGTTCGAC
Source organism: Epinephelus awoara (assembly GCA_035609425.1). Taxonomy (NCBI): domain Eukaryota; kingdom Metazoa; phylum Chordata; class Actinopteri; order Perciformes; family Serranidae; genus Epinephelus; species Epinephelus awoara. The sequence continues at coordinate 34,003,698 of CM069306.1, forward strand.
ACAGACATACACAGACCTTGTTCTCCTGCCCCGCTGGTCGTCGTCTGACTGTTCCTGTGACCTTTATGACGGACTCAGTTGTGAGATCGCACAGGACTGCTTTCAAATCACCCGCAGACTTGGAATACAGAAAAAAAAAAATCAAGTTTTGAGGTCACCATCAATCGAAACAAAAAGAACTTCAGCAGGAAATTGTTTGACAATATTATTATATCTTTGTTATTTGTCGTTATAGTAATACCAGACACTGCATTGTGGCATTTGAATTGTTTTCATCCTTACCTCTTCGCGAGGGATTAGAATTTGTGTCAAGCCACTGAAATCTCGCAGGATGACAAACAGGTCCTGCCTATTGGAGGGAGGAACAATGTTAAAGTACTGTTTTACGTGAGACCAAGGGAGAAAAACGAAAAACTCTGGGTGATGGGTGATGATTGAGCCCCGCTTCCAAGCAACCATCATATTGTAATATAAACATAACAACACAATTTCTCTTCATCACCGATAGAATAATGGAGTTCGATAGGAGAGAAAAAACAAAGAGCTTAAAGGAAGTTAAAATGTCATGTAACATACGCTGCGAGTCCTAAATGCAAAATATTTTTCTCTGAGAATGGTGAAGGCATGACCCTCCCCACTCTCCTTCTGACTGACTAGTATTTATTTCCTTCATTGGTTGGGAGCAGAGTAGGAAAGGTCATGTCTGAGCCATCCTAGGAAGAAACATGCACTCTGAACAGCAGTCAGAAGAAAAGGTGGATCAGACTTCTGATCATTTTTATATGAGGCTTTACTGACAGGCTGAGTTGATACAAATGAGTGAGCTGTGCACATTTTACTGACATCACAGGATGTGGGGGCATTTTCACCCATACTAGGGATAGCAGTGTCTGTCCATCTGTCATACAGGCCACTAACCATCAGACAGATGTACAGACATTCAAGTTCTCCATAGGATAAACAACACTTACTGTGTTGCTCATCTGTAGCCTCACAGAGCTGCCAGCATGTTAACCCAAATTAAGTGCGACCTCTAACTGCTTTCTGGAGCCACCAATATTTGAAGGTGATGTCTAACATAGCTTTAAATCCCTCTGCTGACGATTGTTAGCTCCATGTCTGTATGTGAACAGCAGTGATACCTGAGATACTGGACCCAGCCACACAGAGTGACTCTCTCTCCCACATGATCTGATCTCAGTTCTCCACAGGTGTGACTCCTGAATGACAGACTGCACGCACCTGGAAAAGAACCAACACCATGATTATGGCTCGACAGTAACTGAAGTTGTTGTGATGATATGATCATATTGTTCCAAAACATCGTCCAAATTAATGAGACAAAGAAAGCTGTAATAATGGTAAGTTACAAAACAACAAAACATCTGTAGTTTTCAGTGGTGCACAATTTATTGCTTTCAATGTTAGTTTGATTATTCCATGTGATTTTGCATCCATCTGTTATATCTCTATGTATATGGGTATCTGAAAATACCATTATAAATCTATATTGTTACAGTGATTTCAATCATGGGATGACATCACACTTTCATTAACTTAGGTGAGTGACATGTTGGCCTCACAACTTTTGGGGAGAAAATTGAATTTTTGTGTTTTTTACATGATGTCAAATATTTTTGTAAGCACTGGGGAGGGACTTGCTGTATTTTGTATTTATTTTACAGCCACATTTTTAAGAAAATATGCTTTCCAAACCAAAATCACACCATTCATCATTGCCAGCACCTGCAAAATGGAAATTATCGTTGATCACTTTGATATTTACAATTAAAAAATTGTAAAAAAAAATAAATGCAGTGAAAATGAGAGGCTTTTTTTCAACTCCAGGATTTCATGTCCAACTTTTAACTTTCAAACATCAAAGGCTAACTTATTAATTAGTAGCTTTGGAAAGGGTAAAAAAAAAGAGAAAGAAATAAGAAACTAAGTCACAGCCAAGCCACCTCCCTCCTCTGACAAGTAAAGAACAGTTCCTAATGGGAGTCACAGTCACCAGGCTCTATGCTCTTCACTGCCTGGTTTCTATTCACTCTGAATTTTGTCTGGATTCTGGTTCCGGTCTAGAGAGCGGATGCGGAATTCACCAAATTCACCAAAGTAAAAGTGTTCACCAAAGTAAAACTTTAAATTCTGGCGCACCATCGATTTGGGGTGATGAGGGGTGTAAGAAAATCGATTAACTTAATGGCTTGGGGCTTATCTTGTAAATTATATTCTTTAAATTAAAGTTTCATTTGTAGTTCTAAACATATTCAGGTGCTGTTTTTTTGTCTCTCCCACGACGTTATTCCTCTCTCCTACAGCAGCCATTACAATTACATGCATATGGAGGACAATTATGCAAATTAGGCGATGAAGTCTTTTAGGACAGCTAGTAGCTACTTTTCTTACTGGGGAGTTGGCAACAGTGCACTAACGGCCCCAGACTAACAGTTAGCTAAAGTCAAACCTATGAATCAGTGCCATGATGAGTCGCTACCTGTCAGTACCTGAGGCTGGAGAAGCAGACTGGCAGAGTGTGTATGAGCTGCTCAGGTGTCTGACTTGAGGTTTCCACAGCAGGCGTCCTTGACTTGAGGTCAATGCTGAGCTCTGGTACCACACAGTGTGAGCTCTGAGTCCTCTCAGCACTCTCTGCAGCACATACCTGCTCTTTGCTGCCATCCTCTATACACACACAGTGAGAAACCAGGCTGATGTAAAGATACGTGAGGCTGTCAGGGTCATGGAGCTCCTCTCTCACTGTGTCTGGCTGTTTGAATGAAGCACGTGGGAGCCGTTCTTATGAAAGACTGCTACACACAGTTTCTTGATGTAATGACACCATCATTCAAGCTGAGCGCTAACACCGGGTAACGTTACCGGACTTTACCGGCTCGGGATGTGTGAGACAGATACCAAACCTCCGGTATCACTACAGCACGTCCTGGTTCCGGATTTTCGCTCGTCTTCAATAGCTTTCACAACTCTCTGCTCATGTGGATGGGATTCTCTGATGCGTTACACATTAGCGCAAAGCCAATCCATGCATGTAGGAGTCGATTATGCGTAAACGGACGTGACGTCATGATGTGTTACAGACCAAAGTAGTCAATCTGCAGTAGGTTTGGTTTTTATGAGTTTGTAGGAAGAGGAGCTGCGACGGGTGACATCGTCAAGATGCGCTTAGATATTTAAATAGTACATGGTTTCGATCAGTTTCCATGATGATGTGAAACAAGATTTGATTTTTATTTGGCTTATTTACTTCGAACGAGTAGTAAAAAAAAAAAGAATACACAATATAATATACAAAATCTCATAAACAACATCAATTTGTATTAATAGATAATTACATGTAAGGAAAATATATATTGTCCTACCCGTTCTCTATAAATCACACAGTTTAATCATCATATTTACAACAGACAATTTTTTGTCTGTTTATTTATAAAAAATATTTTTAAATAAGGACATATTAATTATTATTGATAAACAGTTATTATTATTATTATTATTATCATTTTCATTATTGTTGTTAATAATAACAGCAACAATAATAATACTAATAATGATGATGATGATGATGATGATGATGATGATGATATGTTTATGGTACAAACAAAATGAATTTTGTCCTTTTTATAAAATTTATATATTACTATGTTTTATAATTGCATTAAAAACAAGGAAACATAAAACACTAAAATCCCCAAAACCAGATATCTATTTTTTGGAGCAGGTTTTTCTTTGATGAATCATTAAAAATTGTTGGGGAAGCAACTGGGTTAATACAGGAAGTTTTAGACTTTCTAATTCAGGGTCTAACTACAGGCTTTAGACAATGTTGCTTGACTCAGGGCTGATCAAAAGTTCCCTAGTGAAGTCCATTGTCATTTTAGGCTAAAGTATGTGTAAAATAAAGAAATAAATGAGATGAACAAAATACAACAATGCACAAAACTTCACTTATGTGTGGACGACAGAAAAGAGACCATGATCATCAGGATATCTATTATCATCTGAATATGATATCATGCACATAGAGTTTTTGGTATTGCTGTAATCTTTACTCTAAAGTAAAATATTTTGCACAGTAAGAATATTAATTTATTCATCATAGGGAAAATTACTCAGGCTGTTTTTTTTATAATCCTTTAAGCTGTATCAAAAATATTATCTTAATTTAATTCTTCATATTACTCGTTTTTCAAACCAGACAGCTGCAGTACACTCCAGTCCAGAGGGCGGCACTGGTGCGCTTATAACCGCTCTGCAAAGCGCAGAAGCAGAACACCTCTCGGGCTCAGGGTGCAGACGGAGTGGGAAAGTCAGTCCTTCCAGTTTGTGTGAAGTTCCCCTGTGTGTGTGTGTGTAGTCATGTCGGGCAGCAAGCTGATGAGAGCCATCAGAGTGAGTGAGTTTGGAGCTCCGTCAGTGCTCAGACTGTGCTCAGATGTGCCTGTCCCACAGCCTGGACACAGACAGGTGAGACACACTAAAGCTGTTCTCAAGAGGAAGTTCAGCCAAGATGAAAAAGTAACGTTCACCATGTTGTGCAAGAGTAGCACTACAGCAGAGCTGCTAGTGGCCTTAATCCAGGGTGGTATGTTGAAGTTGATACAACATTAAAAGCCAAAATCTGTTGTCACTTGTGTTCATATGTGTAAAACACAGGCCTTAATTACAGCTAAGCTAATCAGACAGAGCTTCAACCTTGGAGTTTGAAACATTAGTCGTGTATGAGTAAACTTTATAATGCATTAATAATGTTAATAATGTAAATCTGTCGCACAGTACAGTGCATTGCCCACAAACGTAAAAAACCCCACAGTGTGCAAGTGAAAGTGTGACATAGTGAATATGAAAACTTCATACACTGCTCAAAAAAAGGGAACACCTTAATTACACATCAGATGTTGATCAAGGAATTATTCAAGTTGAAAATCTTTACCGATGTACATGATATAATGAAATGACACAACAGTCAATGGAAACCAAAATCATCAACCCATGAGGGCTGCATTCAAAATCACACCAAAAATCAAAAGTGAAAAAAACTGAAATCACATTCTGATCCAATTTGTGTAGACTTTTTCACAGCAACTTATAATTTGGCTCAGTAGTTTGTATGGTCCCTGCGTCCCTGTATGCACTCCCAACAACGTCTGGGCATGCTCCTGATGAGTTGGTGGATGGGGTCCTGGGGGATCTCCTCCCAGACCTGGATCAGGGCAGCAGTGAGCCCCTGGACAGTCTGTGGCGGTATGTGGCTGCGTCAGATGCACTGATACATAACGTACCATAGTTGCTCAGTTGGATTCAGGTCAGAGGAAAGAGAGGGCCAGTCAGTGGCATCAGTGCCTCTGTCATCCAGGAACTGCCTACACAGTTCAAAAGTAGTTTTTAACTATTTATTGTCTTGCTTTTAGCTTTTGTTTTTAATGATCTATTGTTCCTTTAATGTTTTCTCTTGTAAAGCACATTGAATTACCTTGTGTATGAATGGTGCTATATAAATAAAATTGCCTTGCCTTGCATTACACACTCTGACCACATGAAGCCAGGCACTGTCCTGCACCAGGAGGAACCTTTAGGTTAAGAAATTAACCCTGGTTCTCTGAAACATGAGTGAGGTATCTCACTATGGGACACGCTCTCCGCGCTATCCCCCAGAAGCCCTTTTTCACTACGCCAGTCTTGACTGGCAGACAGACGTGACGTCTGCTCCATAGGGGACGGACATCCTCCTGCTATATGAGCCTGACGTCACGTCAACGTCCTCAGTCTAAGTAAGCACACCTCTTCCTCGCTCCAGGCAAGGAGGGTGATCTGGTGAGATAGCTCACTCATGTTTCAGAGAACCGGGGTTAATTTCTTAACCTAAAGCTCTCTTTCAACATTTGTTTCGTTATCTCACTATGGGATATCGCGACTCCCACATTGCCAGCCAAGCTCACCTCAAGGAGTGGTCTTTAACACACAGCCAATTAGACTGGCACAGTCAGAACTGAACCCACGCTCAAAACTGTATGAGACAGCGTAGGCGTGGTAGCATCCAACTTATAAAACCTAGTGAAGGTGTGAGGCGTAGCCCAGCTGGCAGCCTCACATATTTCTTCAATAGAAACACCTTGAAACAGTGCCCAAGATGTAGCCATTCCACGAGTGGAATGAGCGCGCAGACCAACAGGGGGGCACAGCCCCTGATATTATAAGCCATTGCAATAGCACTCACGATCCAGTGTGATAAACGCTGTTTCGAAAGAGGTTTTCCCAAGTGCGGCGTAGCCCACGACACAAACACCTCCTCTGATTTCCTGAATCCAGCTGTCCTGTCAACATAGATGCATAATGCCCACACAGGGCAGAGCGCATTGAGCCGTTCATGCTCCTCTGTGGAAAAAGGAGGAGGATAGAAAGCCAACAGCTCAAGAGGGCGGTATGACAACGCCGGGTTGAAAACCTTGGGCACAAATGCAGGATTAGGTTTCAACAGAACCTTAAAATCCCCAGTTAAAAACTGCATACATGCTGAGTTCACCGACAACTCATGGATATCACTCATGCGTTTGGCAGAGGCCAACACGAGCAACAAAGCCGTCTTAAATGAGAGTATCTTCAACTGTACCTGCTGGTGGACGTGACAGTACATCAAGCACCAAAGACAAATCCCACGGGGCGGCCAAGTTTCTTGACGCTGGGCGGAGGTGGCATGCTCCTTTCATGAACTGACAGATGAGAGGATGCTGACCAGCCGTCTTGTCCCCAAAGCCCAAGTGACACGCCGATATAGCGGCTAAGTACACCTTGATGGTGGAGAAAGCTAGACCTTTGTCCAGCAGCTCCTGTAGAAATGTCAGAATAACTGGTACTGGGCTTTGGAAAGCCGTCACCCCTGCTTTTATGCACCATTTAACGTCATACACGAGGCACGTAGAGGAAGCTCGGGCGCTCTGGATGGTTGCGATTATATTCCGTGGGAGCCCGGCCGTACTTACATTCAGCTTCTCACGGGCCAAACCCATAGAGCCATGCAGTCTGGGTGAGGATGAAGTATCTCCCCAGGAGATCCCTGCGGATCGGCAGAGGCCATGGCTGACCGCACAACAGCTGAAATATCTCCGCCAGCCAGTGTTTTCCTGGCCAAGTTAGAGTTAGACCCCTCTCTCTTACCCTGAGGAGAGTAGGAATGATCAGGGAAAAGCATACAGGAGAACCCGCGGCCACTCGTGCGCCAAGGCATCCAACCCCATCGGAGTGCTCTGATTGCACAGTGAATAAAACAGAGGACACTGAGCATTCTTCTCTGACGCAAAGAGATCCATCTCCGCCTGACCGTAAATTCTCCATATCTGAGTCACTACCTCGCTGTGGAGTTTCCAGTCCTTGTAGCGAGGGTCGCCCCTGGACAGCAGATCCGCTCCCCGGTTGAATATGCTCGGAACGTGCGTGACTCTGAGCGATAACAGGTGTGAGCTGCTCCACACAATCAGCCTGTGTGCCAACATATGCAGATGGCGTGAACGCAACCCTCCCTGTCTGTTGACATATGCCACCACTGTGGTATTGTCCGTTCTGACCAGAACATCGTTGTCCTTTCTAAGCATGTAACGATATATCGAATTTCGTGGTGTCGCGATAAAATAAATTCTCGTTACTGTCGTGGGAATTCCACGGTGCAATCTTGTACTGTCTTAAATGTTTGTTCAGAGCCCGCAGGTCTAGTATCGGTCGCAACCCCCCTCCTTTCTTTGGGCCGAGGAAGTACCTCGAGTAGAAGCCACTCAGGCTCTGTTCTCGCGACACCACCCGAATAGCTCTCTTTTCCAGCAGCAACGCTATTCGCTCTGCAGAATATAAGCCCTATCCCTTTGAGCCTGTGACTGCAACACTCCGTTGAATCGTGGTGGGGTGGACGCAAACTGGAGCCTATAGCCCAATACCCAATCTGACGCCCCACATGCACGCCACCGTTTGGCCCGGTCCGACAACGGGCCCAGGGGTGGCTCCGCCGCAGCACCGGGTCGGACAGGCATACCGGGCTGTGCAACTACGGCGCTCATCATGCCCACTGTGGCAGGCGGCTCTGCTTGCTGCCTGCTTTTTTTGGAAGGGAGGGGTTTGTGCACTGGTGTGTGCTTGTGCACTGCTGTGTGCTTGTGTGACACAGCTGTGGCTCCATAGAGCTCTCTGCAGGTCTCACTGTCCTCCTTTTCGCGTGGCCGTGAACTGTGAGCGCCGACATGGTAGGGCTGGGCGATATGGCTGAAAAATGTATCACGATATAAGTGTCTCATATGAGCCGATATTGATAATTATTGAATTTTTAAAAACCAATTTGAAATAAGGACCAGGAGAAAAAAATGTTAAATTTAAACACTTATATTTTAAATGTAACCTTTCCTCAGTAATGAACAAATGAACACAGGGGAAAGGAGGTCAACATAACCATGAAAAACAGTCAAATAAATAAATATACTGGTTAATTATAAAATCCAAAGTACTGCCAAACTGGCGAACTGACCTTTCCTCGTTTATTGATCATTTCCTCACGCTCTGTCGCACTCATTTGGGCACTGTTATTTACGTGACAACACCTGAACATAACGCACACACATATTGGCTGTTTGTTTCGACCTCTCTGCCACCCACCTCCGCCTTGATTAAATGCTGAAAATAAAATAAAAGAGGGAGATAGGTTTTTCCTATTTTATCTTATTTTGTTAGGCTATATTTCTCCCTCTCCCCTCGCTGGAAGCCTCGGACCTCCCGCCGCCCGCTCCCGTCTTAAACACAGAGGTCTCCGTCTCCGCAGAGCACCCACGGTGCACAGCCGGCCTGTTAAATAGCCTGTAACCATAACAACTGTGTGACACAAACTCAGTGCTTTAGTTGTTAAATGATTTCGGGCTCGGTTTGGTTTCGGACATAACAAAACAGAATGATTGTCGGGTTCGGAAAGAAAAAACGGACATTATCGTCAATTTATAAACACCCCCCGGATGCCCCGGACTGGACGTGAAAAGCAGGGAGTGAGTGAGTTTGCTCATGCAACCAAACTTGCTTAGCTGGGCTGGGAGCGCCGGGAGAGTCTGAAGCCCTCGCTGGAACTGCATCCCCCAGAATGCCTTGCGGTTCAGGACTGGGATTTTCTTCCTGTTTTATTAGACATTTTATCGAACGTATTTTCTATTGATTTCATTTTATTTTCATTTATTTGTTTATTTGTACAGGGACAATGCACATTAATGAACATTTCTGTAAATGTGCCAGTTTTAGCTGAGTAGCTAGTTTCCAACTGCAGTCCCCAGGCAAGGTGTTAAACGTCAGCTAAAAGGAAGAGAAAACATGACACTCGACATTTCGTAATAACAGTAAAATATACAGCACAGCACGTATAAAAGCACATGGATCAGAATAGAAGGCACAACACACACAGTAAAAGATAAGCTATCGATCATGTGTCTATCGCGATAGATATTGCTATCGTTTTATCGCCCAGCCCTACGACCTGGCTTCTGCACGCCTTTTGTAGGGACTGGAACATACCCTCTTTAACTGCAGGAAGAGAACATCTTTTGGGGGGACTGAGGCAGGTGTCTGGCTGGGACCGCCATTTCCCCCCAACGACAGCACACTAGGTGGCGCGCCTCTTCTTCTTGGCCCCCAGAGTGGCAGGATGGGCAGCTTGCTCCCCTGGCGTCACACTGGGAATTAAGGGTTTCTTGGCCCACGCACCTTTAAGCTCCTGGGGCCTGCTCCGACCCCAGCCACCCGCCGGGGGTTGGGGCTGACGCTTGGGGATGTGGTAGGCTGGTTGAGCCACAGCTTGGGCAAACGTCTGCCGGGGTGCAGTGGGGGGCACTTTTCTGGGGAGACACAGCTGGAGTGCTTCACCTTCCCTCTTCTTCTCCTCACAACGTTTCTGCATAGTGGCCACTGCTGGGCCGAACAGGCCTTTGGGGTCCATAGGGAGGTTGAGGAGCTGCGACTTCTCCTTCAGAGAGAGGCTGGACAGGTTTAGCCATCTCGCCCTCTCCTGAGCGACCATCACAGCCATGGCTCTTCTAGAGGCCTGGACAGTGCACCTGTGTAGACGCAGGCAGAGGTCGGTTACCATGCACAATTCGTCCCACAGGGCTGGGGTGGGTGAGGTCGACATGTCATCCTCCAACTCGGCCTGGTAGGCCAGCAGCAGTGATGATGCGTTCAGAGCCTTCACCGACGTAGCCACTGCCCTGTAGCTCTTTTCAGTGAGTGATGATTGAAAACAATCTGCTTTGGAAGGCAGAGCTGGGCCCGCAGAGATCATGGTGGACTTCTGTGTAGGGTGGAGGTGAGAAGCCAGCAGAGGTCCAACTGGAGACAGGTGGGAAAAACTGTTCTCCTTCATGTCGGCCCAGTCCAACACCGCCCAGGGCTTGACGCTAACTTTTTTCCCAAGGAGCACATGTGCTCCTAAGTTAAAAAAGTAAGGAGCGCACAAACAACTTTAGGGGCACAATGTAAATTGATCAAATAATGTGTTTTCCTTAATAAACATGATGCAAATAGATATTTACAAACAAATTATTTAATAAATTTGTATACAAAATGTACAGAAAGATAAAATCTCAAGTTTTGAAAAAGTATTGCAATTTGATTTTGTCTTTAATGTTATTATCTTATATATATTAACTTTGCAATATGATTATCTTATATAATGTTATTACTATCCTAAAACATTCTCCAGGTCCTCTGAAACTCTGCGGGACTTATTTCCACCCTGCCCAGCAGCAGCAACGGTCCCTAACTGCGGGGAGAATGGAGCAGGCTTCCCTTGAGGTCCACCGCTTTTTCCGGTCCCTCTTCTCCGCCACACTTTGACTTATTCCCACCCAGCCGACAGCCTGGCCGTGAAGAACGGTCCCTAACTGCATCAATAAGTGATTAACATAGGGGGGATCAAAATGAAATAAATAAATAAAATGAAAATCAACCAGCCTCCTCCCTTGACAAGTAAAGAACAGTCCCTCCATAAGTAATGAACAGTCCCTAAAATGTGGTGAGGTTTGTGGGCCGTTACCTGCCACAAAGAGAGAAATGTGAATGGCTTGTTTCTCCTCTGACACGCCACATACCTGTGTGCCGCCACAGCTCGGTTGTCCAGGTACTACTCGGCAGTCATGACACCAACCAAAGAGGAAATTACTGGACCTGGAGTCTGACTTCTCTGTCGTCGGTAAGCCGTTATCTTGTGCCGCAGAGCACGATGAACCTCCGCCGTATTCCTGTCTGTGACCCCCGTTCAACCCACAACTGCCAGGATTTGCCTTTCCTTTCTGCTGCTAGTTGAAACGTGATAATAGGGGCGCCCCAGCACCCACTCCACTAACTTGACGTGGAAATGAGCCTAGAAAACTGGCGAGTTTTTTTTTTTTTTTTTTTGGAGGGCGCTCATGCGCCCTCACATAGATTGCGCCCTGACCGGTCGCCCACATTGCCCATAGCAAAAACCGTCCCTGCCTCCGCCACACTTTGACCTATTTCCACGCAGCTGACAGTGGGACTTATGTTCATTGTGCCGACAGTGGCTTGGAATACCGCCCATAATCGTGTCACACGGGGAAGAGGGAAAGTGGCTGGAGTTCCTCCAACATTAGATTTGGTTAGATTATCATATTTTTTTATTGACAAAAATATAGGCTGCTTCGGCTGATTTTTTTATGCACACATGTGCCCCTAAATATTTTTTACAGTTCGCACACACCTACACTGTCGAGCCCTGCCGCCCCAGCTTGGATGCCTCCTCCAGGCACTTAGGGAAGACTGGCAGAAGCTGTCTTGCAGAGGATTTGGCTTTAGGCAGCCGTTTACCCTCGTACCGGGATGTGGTGGACTCGGCGGGGGATTCCGGCCATGCTATGCCCAGCTTTGCAGCTGGTGCATGCTGGCAGTCGGGTTTGGAGGGCCGCTGCTAGCATCACCCGTAGCTGGCTTTGCAGCCGGTGGGAGAGCAAACAGTTCCACACTATCGTCTCCATCATCGTCGGAGCCAAGGCTGATGCACTTGTCCCCCGAGTCAGACTCATCCCCCTCTAAGCCACCAAGCTCCACCAGCAGGCCGGCTTTGTGCTCATCGGGGTCGGTTAGTGCTGCTGCGGTGTCGAGCTGATCACCCCAGCTGGGCCCCACAAGGATGGTGTCTCCTCCAGGGCTGTCCGCTGTCTCCTGTGACGGGGGGCTGGCTACCCCCATCATAGGGTCCGCTGCGGCCAAGCTAGCTTGGCGTGCTAGCCTGCGTCAGCGAGTTTTGTTTGACAGGTGTCCACAATGCTCACAAGCAGCCGGGGATGCTAGCATGTCCTGGGCGTGTTGCAGCCCAAGACACGAAGCACACATGGGATGTGTATCCGCCCCAGCTATCTTGCTACCGCATGCACATACCTTTGTCAGCAGCTTGTTCTTGTCCATGGCGAGGGAAGGCAGGCTCCGTCGTAATTAAAATACGAAATGTGTTCAGTAGCTATTATGGCGGCTAGCTACTGCAGCAGCTACTGTTTGGTTACAGGCTAGCTTTCAATCCCAGGCAGCCTGTGCAGCGTTGATTAACGTTAGCATTCGGCGACCGAGTGGTTAACTCTCTCTGAGAACAGTGATGCTAGCCGTTACCCACACAAACCGTCTGAGAGGTTGCTTCTAGGAGCGAGAAGAGTGCGAGAAGAGGCGTAGTGAAAAAGAAAGAGAGCGCGTCCCATATTGAGATACCGAAACAAATGTTGAAAGAGAACCCAGCGCAAGGTCTGACAATCGCTCTGAGGACTTCAGTACCTCACAGCAGTCAGTGACAGTGCTCCTCCTGTTCCTCCTCACTCGAAGGAGCAGATACTGGTCCTGCTGCTGGGTTGATGCCCTGCAGTAGACCAATAGCTCAGGAATGAGCCCTTAAACCTGAAAATGAGTTAGCATTTTAGCACTCCATCTTCCCTCCTCCTGAAGGCAATGGGCTTTATCAATGGGTTTGTGGTTAGATGCCTGAAAAAAGGTCTGTGGTTAACACAAGCTGAGGAGATATTTGTGTTTCATTCTGCGATATAAAATACACCAGTAAATATCACACTCTGACATTTTTAGCCTTTACATGTCTTATAAAAGGTGGTTGCTAACAAGTGGGTAAATGAGACTATGGGATGTCATCATGCTGAACACAGCATGACAACTTCACTGTGTTGGCGGTGTTGAAATCATGCACCTGTGGTGTCATTTATAGCCTAATGTGAGCTTTTTACTTCTGGCAGCTTCTTTTGTGCTATAATAATCATAAAAGTGGTGTTTATTTGTGATCTTGCTGAAGAAAACGTGTAAGTATCATAAACTTTTGTTTGCTATAGAGCTGATTTTCTGCATTAATCCAAAATCCCATGGAAAAAGTCCACAGTTAGGCTAACCAGGGTGATGCTAACTTTCATATCAGCCTAAAAAGAGAAATGTTCTCTGAGCACTCTATTGAACAGTGGTAATGAACAGTATGGGAACTTGTATTGTTCATTGTGCCTGGCCTTTGGCTGTTGGTATGTTTTTCAATGTCTCATATCCCTATAAAAACCTTTGCATATGCATATGTCTCTCTACTGTAGGTGTTGATTCGTGTCCATGCCTGTGGAGTGAACCCTGTGGAAACTTACATCCGGGCTGGGACCTACGCCCGTAAGCCCCCCCTGCCATACACACCAGGCACAGACGTAGCCGGAGTGGTGGAAACTGTTGGAGAAGGAGTCACTGCAGTAAAGGTCTGAATTTGAAAAACACACACACACATACACACACACTACAGATGTGATTATCTGGCATTGAAACAGTGCAGCAAGCTGACTGTCTTGAGTGCTCACAGACATACAGAGACATACTACAGATGTGTTTTTATAAACAGTGCAGTGAGCTGCTGGCCTCAAGCACTCCTAGTTTTGCATCATCGTAGGGGACATCACCCAATCCACTAAACTATCACTTGCCACCCGTGTGCTGCTAGCTACTGTTATGCTGATGTGTAGCTGATGGTTCTGAGTTAAACCCATACTTATAAGCAGCCATGTGCACAGATATACCCCAGGTGGTGCTCAAGCACCTGCCCTTTTACCCTCTGTCTAGATACGTGCCCTTTTTGCAAGATATTTCTATTCAATTTCTTTTTATAATTTAATATTTAATATAGTGTTTGCCCTAAGCCTCACTATTGTTTGTAACTGGTGTGAGATTAAATTACTATTAAAACATCTCAATACAGCTAGCCTAATTTAGGCAATAACTCACCATTACGCTTAACAACAAGCAAGCTAGTCGGGCGCATAATCACTCTTTCACTTCCACATGTCTTTAAAAACCATAACTCAAATTGAAATAATGTTTAGATCCCCCATGCTGCGGTTCTGATAATTCATTTAAATAAATCTGAAATGTGGTTTAGTGCTTCACATGCCTTGTGCCAAGAGCACGGAGAGGAGGAGTGCAAAGCTGCAGCCGCTGTAGACGTCTGTCCTGTTTCTTGGATTGTTTAAGAAATTTTAAAGCTTATTGAGAGGATAATATTAAGAATTATAACATATGTGACTATTTAATGAAATCTCAGTGGTTTTCTGGTATACACAAACTTTTTTTAATGTACATTGTGTAGTTTGTGGACAACAAAATGACATAACAACAGTCAATGGAAAGTAAAATCATCAACCCATTGAGGGCTGGATTCAAAATCACACCTGAAATCAAAGCAAAAAAAAAATGAAGTCACAAGCTGATCCAACTACACCCATGCTTCAGAGACACCACATGTATAATGCATTATCTATTTATGTTAATGCATACATGTAACCATGGTAGCACATAAGTGGCCAGCCTAAGGCACACCTGTGCAATAGTCATGCTGTCTAATCAGCATCTTGATATGCCACACCTGTGAGGTGGGATGGATTATCTCAGCAAAGGAGAAGTGCTCACTAACACAGATTTAGACAGATTTGTGAACAATATTTGTGAGAAATGGTCTTTTGTGTATATAGAAAATGTTTTAGATCTTTGAGTTCAGCTCATGAAAAATGGGAGCAAAAACAAAAGTGTTGCATTTATATTTTTGTTCAGTGCAATTAGTAGGCTATTATTAGACTGCAAATTAATGGCATGTTATGAATAATGACTAACATAGGGACAGGATGACAAGGCGTCTTGTACAGTAACGATTGGGGGTTTATTACTGTTGGATCACTGTCACACACTTTTTAATGAACCTAATTAACAGACAAAGTACACAGAGTCAGATACCATGATGGCAGTTTTAACAGTTTTTTAATTAGTGAAAATAGCCTTACTGATGTCCATATGTGCTACCATGGTTACATGTATGCACTAACATAAATAGATAATGCGTTATACATGTGGTGTCTCTGAAGCATGGGTGTAGTGTGCCAGAGCAAGCTAGAGTGACGTTCTGCCATTTTTTCCCCAAGTGAGGAAAAAGCTTATTCACAGTTTGCATAATTATTTCAAAATTCACCAAAATGTTCTAACCACTTGAAGATCCAGTTGCTGTAATGCAGTGAGTCAGTATAAACATATGGAATGGTCAAAGATGTTAAGTTGACATTTAAGTTGTGTCAGTTGATTCATTACATCAAGTTGTGCATTGAGTAACATGCAAGAACATTCCACCTTTAAAGTTTCCGGTAGCCTTTGAATGGCACAGTGCATTATATATTGTTCTTAGTCTATAGCTAGCTAACTGTATACAAAATATGCATCACTCTTTTAACAGTTTATTTGTTTGTGATGTATTTTATTTAAACATGTCGCTGTATTCTCAGTGTTGACGCTAATTTCTCACTTATTTACATGTAAATAATTCTATATGTGTGTTTTTCAGGCAGGAGATCGCGTGTTCACCACAGCCACAGAGTCTGGAGCCTATGCAGAGTACACTGTAGCAGCTGACGACTGTGTCCACAAACTGCCCAGTGCTTTAGACTTCAACCAGGGTGCAGCCATAGGGATTCCTTACTTCACCGCCTACAGAGCTCTGATTCACAAGTAAGACCATGCAACCACAACAGTTTTGTTAACCGCAGTGGTGGATAAAATGTCACCTCTTAAAGTAGAGGCGAAACACTGGACGCTGGTGACGTCACGAGAATGATTGTTTTACTAGGAGTGCTGCGCACAACACTGTACTTCAGATTAGATAAGTGTTGATAGTCCACAAAGCAATGAGTGATGTCACAGTGGCTACATCCGGTATTTTATATGGTATATGGAAAATATTCTGGCCCTATGAACGCTGAAATCATTGTTCATTTAAATGGAGTCTGAAGGAATAGGCAATAGGGATTTTGGAGCTGTTATATGGTGAACAAAGAGGATCTCACTCTTAATCATAAAGGCCTATTTCTGTAGGAATTCTTGCCATCAGACACTTAGAATAATAATCTGAGCACACCACAAGCATTTTTAATGGATATAAATTCACAGTGTAACCATGCCCAGGGTGGTTAGCCTGTTTCCCCGTTGACGGCTGCAGCCCTCTCTCTGAGCAATGGACCAATTTTGAAGGAGTTCTTCCTATTAGTCACTTAGACACATAAAACATGGGAAAATATGGTCCTGAATGAAAAATATTGAACTAACCCATTAAGAAACAGACTAAAGCATTGTTGTTTTCTGCCTTTCCATTAGATTTGTTTGCAATAAGGAAATTATACAACACCAGTAAATGGGCGATGTTAGAAATAAATATGATGTTACTGATGTGTTGCAGAGCCCACGCCAAACCTGGAGAGACTGTCCTCATCCATGGAGCCAGCGGAGGGGTACAATATGTTTGTCTTTTTTTTGTCTTCCTTTTTTCGTATCATATTAACACTAGATGCCCTCTACATCCACATTGTGTGTGTGTGTGTGTGTGTGTGTGTGTGTCTGTGTGTGTGTGTTTAGGTTGGTGTGGCAGCGTGCCAGTTGTCCCGTGCTCTGGGTCTCAAGGTGTTGGGGACAGCAGGGACATCAGAGGGAATGAAGCTGGTTCTCAGCAATGGAGCTCACCGAGCCTTTAATCACAGAGAAGAGGGCTACACAGACAAAATCATGGTACACACACGTGCAAAAGAACACAAGAAGGAGAGAAACTAAAAAGAAATGAAGTTCACTAAGCTTTCAAACATTTAATATTCTGTATTCGTTGTCTTTCATCATTGAAGCAAAAGCTTATCTTGGTTTCCTCAGGTGTTTTAGTAATGGTTATAGAAATATGAACTCTGTGTTGATGTGTGCATGTCTGTCTGTCTGTTCCAGGAAGCCACAGAAGGCAAAGGCATAGATGTGATAGTAGAGATGCTGTCAAATGTCAACCTCAGTAAAGACTTGCAGATGTTGGCCTTTGGAGGACGTGTTACGGTCAGTTGGATTACAGTACAGGAGCTGTATTTACAATACACAATTAACACTTGCAGTCCTAAATTTCAGGATAAACAAAAAGTGAGTTGCTCAAAAATAGATTAAAGTTCAGTATCATTCACTTTTAACAATACACTAACATGATAAGTAACATCACCTGCTATATATTACTGACTTTGAGCAGGTCTCAGTGACCTTTGTACTTTCTCTAACTTCTCCAAGGCTGAGAAGCTACTTTTACAGCCAAAAAGCTTTGTGAATTGCTCTCAGACGTAAAAGTCAGGAAAAATTCTTTTAGTCTGGCACTTGACTCAGTAAGGTTTAGTGGCACATTTTGAAGCACTGTCCTTTTAGAGATGGTGAAATTGTAATGTTTTGTGATGTAAGCATATTGCCTGTTATTTTATTTTTTATTGGCTTGGCATGCTTGTTCTATCCACTAAACTGGGCTCCCCGAATAAAGTATACTTACTGTGCACAAGCAATCATACACACTGTCTCTGCTCAGTGACTAAACACATAATGTCAATATAAGACGTTTGTCTTGATCTCACTCCTCCTTGACTTTAGCTGTTTGCTTTCCTCACTTCCGTTTCTCTTCTCATGCACTGAGTTACACTGACAATCAGAGTGATTCCTCTAACCAGTGAGCTCTGTCATTTCCGATGCCAATTCAATATTCTAAATCAGCCGGGAAAAAAAAAGGTATAACAGACACTCACCAACATCCTTAGCTAGGCATGTCTGTCCTGAGTCAGAACTGACATCCTTTGTATTTTTCCACCAGTTAGGAGCAGCTGAATGCTGCCTCAGATTTCTGTAGCTCTGTAGTAGGCTACAGCCCACCACCACTGCTATGCTTAGCTATCAGGGGTAGTGGTTGTGTAGCTCATTCCTGTACATTTCTATATACACCTTCATCTCTCTGTTTTATTTTAGATCGTTGGCTGCAGAGGCTCCATAGAGATCAACCCCAGAGACACCATGGCTAAAGAGAGCAGCATCATAGGAGTGGCCCTTTTCTTTTCTAAACTGGTACAAAGCAATGACATCACACAAGCCATGTTTGACACACACATACAGCAGTGATTGGATTTTATACACACTTTGGATGATTATGTATGTGAGCATATGTAGCCAAGAAAAATGAATTCTTTTACAAGTTAAAGTACATGTTTTCTTCCTTCCTCCTCTCTCAGGAGGAGACGAAGGAGTGTGCAGCGCTGCTCTACGCAGGGATGGAAGCTGGTTGGCTACGTCCAGTCGTCGGTTCCCAGTATCCACTTGAGAAGGCCGCCCAGGCCCACCATGACATCATTGAGTGTCCCGGGGCTGCTGGGAAGACAGTCCTGATTATGTGATGATGTGATCGTGTCACAGGTCTAAGGTCACCCAGTAGGGTTTTGGCTGTTCCTTAAGGGGAGACTCTTGTTACAACAAAGCAAACAATGATTCATATGGTCACATCAAGCTTTAAATTATTACTGAAAATGACCTTGAAAATTAGAATACTAATGTGCTTATTTATCATCACTGCCAATATGCAAATCATGGATACAACAATATACGAAGGAAAGAACGTTGAACTTATTGCTGATGACTGCTTGAGAGTTATGAACTATGACTATCTGTATTTGATCAGAAATTTTGCAAATCTTTCTGACTCTTTCTATGCCTTCAGCTACCTTTGTCGGTCACATGACCTTTGCCATGTTCGTCAGAGCAGTTCCTTGTTTAGCTGTGGCTGGGCCTTCAAGTCATTAAGGACTTAAATTCAGCTTAAAAGCTTTTTTCTTTATTACTAACTTGCAGTGCACCTTTAAAGCTGCATTAATTGATTTTTAGCCACTTGGGGGCAGCAGAACAAGCTGAAACCACAGTTATTTATTTCCATCCAGACACAGAGCAACATTAGCATTTATTTGTGTCCACCAGTGTTGGTGGTGTTAATAAAAAGTGAGTATTACACATTACTCAATACTTTTAAAAAGTAATGCATTACTAAACTCAATCACTCCTGTAGAAAGTAATTTGTTACACTATTAATTATGAAACTTTTGCAGTACTCCGCAGCATCATCTGAGACCAGTGTTACCAGTGCACAACAGTAATAATATCACTTTTTTCAGTAACAAGTAGTGTAATTAATTACTAATACAATTTCAGTTATAATAGTACAGTTACCAAATAACACATTACATTACTTTTGTAAACACGGCACTACTTACTTGAAATACGACAGTCACATCAGTGGTTTCATTTTTGTAATCATCACGCTGTGCTTGCACATCACAACACAGTATGCTAGTTTGGAAGATGGAAACGCTTACCTTTAGCAGCTGGCAATGTTCTCATTACTTTGGTTTTGTTGGGATGATAGATGACAAGAAGACTGCTCCTGCAGGTAGTTTTACTTAAACTCTTTCTCTATGAAAAACATGACCTGAAACCTTTGGTCTGAAACACCTGCTAACAGCTCAACAACATGAAGCTCCAGGAAATACACTCCACGAAAGGTGAGCCCTCCTTGGCTGCGGAGGATGTATCTAGCCCTACACTGTCTAAACAACCCAAAACTTGATTTTAATTGTGGCAGCTGCAGGCTACAAGAACTAATGACGCATGTGGCTGGATATGTTATGGATGAAATGTTGCTCCAGGATTGACTCTCCGTCTTTTATGCAGAGCCTTGGGAAAATACCAGTCGCAGGCAGCAGGAAGGTTGAAAAAAAAAATCTAGCCATAGCTACATTTACTGGTGATTACCCTGACATTAACATGAAGGCGTACAAGTGGAGTCTGAATTTGGAGGGGACACAATTCCAATTTTGTGGAGTGTAGCAGAAAAGTAATATAACAAGTAGTTACACAAATGACTGTTGGCAGAGAGTAATAAGTTAAGAAATAATATTACTTTGAAAAGAGTAACAAGCCCAACACTGCCTGAGACACAGTGTCACATACTTGCAAGTTAACAATATAAAGATAAACTTGACATATGCCCACATATCAGAACAAAACAAGGCTCAAAAATGGCTACAACTGTCTAAAAAAGAAATTTAACAAGTATATTAAAGAGGTTGGCCTTCCTAACACTGCATAATACACATATTAACTGCCTTAAAATATTATATCAATAAGTCTTATTAAAATCATATAAGAAACTAGTCTGGTGATGATAACATACTCAAAGAAAATGGCATGTGAATGAATTTTAATTGTCCAAACACTCAAACAAACTCACTTGAGTCGATTGCTCACCAAACCATAGCTTTATAGTAGACTAGTCCAGCTTGACATATTCATCACTAAAGCAGCATTTTTACCTCATGAGTATTCATGACAACTTATTCCTCCATGGAGTCAGCACAGACTGCACGGGTGCACTAAACAGCATCACTATTGTCAGCATGTTTGATGATTTTTCTTTCCGCCAGCTATGCAGATAATTGAAGAACTTATGTAGTGCAAGCCACAACATAACTGTTTGATTAGTAGCTGTAATTTGATTACTGAATTTAGAACAGTGGTGCATTACACTACTGACAAAGGTAATATGATTACAGTAACACATTACTTTATAATGTGTTACATCTAACAATGGCACCCACCTCATGGATTTAAGTTCAGCATTCACTCCCCCTTTAGTTCTGTTTTTGTCTCTACTACCTGAGAGAGTATCTGACTCTTGTGCTCCTAAATGCTCCACTATGTTCACCAGCAAGTCTCTTACTTATCCTGATAGTAGAACATAACACAGATATTTGTTGTTCCTCTGGCTGCTCCTGCTGCTTTAAATTTGCATTTAAAACAACCAATCAAAGCTGAGGAGTCTCTAACACAGTGTCAATCAAAATCAGTCAAGTTACCTTCTGTAGCTTTAAGTGAATGTCTCAACTGGATAAGTATACACTGTGCATGATTTCCTTGACTTGAGTTGTGGAATGAGAATGGAATGAATTGTTTTGCTGAATTAAATGATTCCACATTCATTTAGTATGTTATACTCATTGCTGATTTATAGAAGATTAGCAATAGAAATACAGACAAATCCATAAGCAAGTAATTCTAAAATTGTCCACATTGTGTCACTACACAGACCAAAATCCCCAGTGTGATCTGTGCTCCATCTATCTATTCCTGCTGTGACATAACATATTTTCTACATTTTTGGTTTTAAACACACTTAGAAGCTGGCAACTATGCATACGTTTGATATCAAAATAATTCTGAAATAAATTGTGGATGAAAATAAAATCCATTTATAAAAACGACAATTTCTCAGAATCTTTGTGACAATCCTAATAAACAATATTGACATTTGGGGAAAAGGCAGTAAGGTGAGAGAGTAAAGTTAAATGCTAATTTCTGACACCAAACTGAGTCAGACATGACATCTGTGCTTCTCAGGTGACAGCTAGCTCTACTGAGCATGCGCCAGAGAAGGCCAGGTAACTTAAACCAGACACACACAGTTACACAGTATTTGCTACAGCACTGTAGCAACCAGTAAATGATGGAGCTCAGCTGAATTCCCTCAGCTCTAGAGAGTCTCACAGTGCTACGGATCATTCTTATGGATTAATATGTTGGTGCAGTGTGCCATACCATCAGCACAGGTGGCTCTTCGGGTTCTAGTCAACAGGTAAGCAGTGTGTAATGGGTTTTTAAATGATCTTACACTCTAATCATTATTTCTTTGCTTTAGGTGTGCAGATGTTCAGAAACTAAACTCAGGCAGTAAGCATATAAATGACATTGCAGGGGAAAAAAAGTCCTCACAGGCAGTTGGTGCTCTCTTTGGTATGGTGAATGTTAATCAGCTGTGGGTATAGTTGCTCCTCTTAAACTATTTTAACTGTCTAGTCACATGCTTGCAGGATTGAGGGAGATGATCACTAGGTGATGCTGGGGATCAGTCAGCTAGTGGGTTACAATGGACTGAATGAATCACAGAGTGAAGCAATAGTTTTTGGTGGACCAAAGACTGAAAATATGGAGGAAAAAAATAACATTTAAATCTTATGGCTTATAGATTAAAGTGACATCTAAAACATCTCATGGCTCACACAGTAAGTGCCTGAGTGAAAGCCACTGTAATGAAATGGTTTGAGGTGAGTTCATTAACTGACAAGGATTTCTCAGCTCAGACCAAACCTGGATTACCAACCCGGCAAAGTAAGTAGGTACAATAATGTAGGTAAGGGCCCAGACCCTCAGGGGCTTGAAAGTTTGTTTGTGTGGAAATCACTTTGTTTGTGTGGTATTACGCATTACGAAAGCATAATTAAACATAAAAATGCTAATTACTTTAAGGTGGGTCATGCATTTTTACCCCGTCTCCTAATACCTTAAATGTAATTTTATATTGTGTGCCTGTCCTTAAACAAATGGGGTGGCCTCCCTAGTTGGGTGAGTCAGCCTTGATGTAAACCAGTCAGAACAGACACATTGATGAACTACAGTCAAATAGTCTCCCAGGAAGTGTGCTGGGCTTTGAGGCCAATTTTTGTAGTGACCCAACAGTGTAAATTGTCATGTAATGCCATTAGGCCCTGAAAGACTTTCCCCCCTAGACTTACATTATGAAAGAGACATCTGTAAATCAGTGGATACCTTTTTTGAGTGGTACAACCCCTGTGAAATGACTAGTTTCACTTTTAGGATTTAATCCATTCAGTCTGATAACATTTGGAAAGTCTAGAAAACCTGCAAGATCGAATCATTTTGTGTCCATTCAGGTTAATGGAGCTTTCAATAAGAGGTAGCTGGCTCAGGCAGCAGGAGTCTCTAATGCGCCTGCTCGATGGACCACACAGTGTGGAAGCAATGCTTATCATCTGAATGATTTTACAAGCGGTAGTTCAACTTTTTTTGGCTCCACTTGGGCCCCCAGGACATGTACCAGGCTTTGAAGCTAATTTTCATAGTGGTCAAACAGTGTAATTACACCATCATGTGATGCCCTGTGCTCCTCCTCCAGGATGACTTGTTTCACAATCAGGGTTTGATCCATTCAGTCAAATAACATTTGTAAAGTCTAGAAGAGCCACACAATCAAATCATTTTGTGCCTATTCAGCTTAGCGAAGTGCTAAACTGGAAGTAGCCAGCTCAGCCAGCCAGCCTCTGGTATTGCTGTTCGCAGCTTCTTGAGAACCGCTCATCAAAACAACTTTTGGTTGGACACTGCACTTCCTTGGGTCTTAAGCAATACAACTACTACTACTATTACATAGTTTCGTCCTCTAGCAATGGTAGAGCTTATGCATTGTTTGGGTGCTGAAGCCCACACAAACATTTTATGGACTCAATAAAGTCGAGGACGGCTATTTGTGGTGACAAAAGCATTTATTCCTTAAGTTACACCACTAAAGCTTGAAATGTTTGAGTTTGATACAATATAATATCAGGGGTCTCTTTCATCGTATGTTGTTGGATGTACCTTAGTGAACGACAGAGAGTGCGTTGGATTCCAGGATGCCATTCACTGGTGAAACAGTTAATTGAGGTCCCCTCTCAATACACTACACAGTGTTAACTAACTAACTAGCTAACTTTCTGTCATTCGGAGCTAAGCAGAGCTATCAGAGATTTTTTTGTTGGGGCACAGGCCCAGGGGCCCAAGGGGCATACATTCTTCTTGTCATTTGAGGCGAAATTGCTCAAAGTCTGTCAGCATATAACATCATCATACTCTCTTGTCTGGACAGTCATGTTCACATTCTGTTGATCTACTCTGATTTATGGACTCTGTGAAAACATTACCATTGTGGAGTGACTCATATTTGTTCATCGGAGGACAGCTCACCAGAGGAAAGTCCATTAGGAAAAGAGCTTTAGAAGAAACATGATAGGCCTCATTCTGCTACAAAGTCTGGCTGTCATCCATCAGTCAGCATCCTCTTGGGACAACCTTCACCTCCCCTAATGATACCACACACGCACGCACGCAGACACACACACACACACACGCGCGGGCGCGTCACGTCAGGTCATTGCCAACACATTTATCACTGTTTGTTTGCCTAGCAACTCAGAATAAACAGTGACCAAACATGACAACTGGCTCACTGGAGAGTCATCAGAGAGGTTCGCAAACTTTGGTGCAAGGACACAGTGAGGTTTCTGACTGGCCTAAGCAATCTGATGAAGAGTTAAATTCAGTTCCAGACCTCACAATCTTTTCTTCAATGTTACTGCACTTGTGCTTATTCCGACCCAAGATTATTTATGATAATGGGCCGTGACATGTTTTGTAAACATGGAACATAGATGTATAATTTTCTGGACAAACACTCCTGTCAAAAAATTAGAGAGCTTGAAGAAAAAGGAGGAAAAAAAAGGATATTGTAACAATTTTGGGCAAAAGAGGTTTTTGCATATCAATCGCAACCAAATGTCACTGTGGTCAAGAGGACAGAACCCAAAGCCAAAAGCACCGGCAGTGCCACCGGTGATAATTGTAATAAGTGCTGTTTTCAATCTATGAGCAAAGGACATGGATATAGGGTCCTGGGGGGGCTGGAGACGTGATACATGATTATGATGTATTTCCAAAAATGTGATGATATGTTTTAACTGGCCTAACAGATGATGATTATGACAGTGATGCAGCTGTATCAAGTTACTGCCCTATGAAAGAGATGCTACCTCATCACCATGTTACCTCGACTGTAACACAACATGACCAGTAAGTACTACACACAATGGATTTCCATTATCAGTTTCACCATAAACAAATAAGACTGTAAGACACTAAATGTGAAATAATATTGTGGGACATATTGTAAGGTGCAATGTGTAAGATATGGCCAGAATTTTTGTTTAAAACATTCAAATCATGAACTAACATTATCAAGAGGATTTTAAGAAGTAATAATCAAATCAGCCAACCCAGGCCTGTTCTGTCTTATAGGCTAATACCATGTGTACCTCGAGAGGCAACAGTGAGTCACTGTAGCTTCCACTCTGCCCTCAGTCCAACATGAAAGGACAAAGAAGTCAAGTCCAGCACTAGTTTTTGTTTCGAGACACCTGTGTTTTCCCTAGACATAAAGTTCAATGATCTTTATATGTCCTAGACTTTTGCCTCCAAAATCCCAAAAGCCTTCTTCGATTCCATCTATCTCAGTACAATGTGTGCGTGATCGACCAAACAGTGTCTTCAGAAAGTACAGAGTTCACAGTTGCTACCCATTCCAACAGAGGTGGGGGCCAGATGCAGCCAAACCATGCTAACCGGGCCAAGCTAGCCAGCAGGCTCACCAGTCCTGTTTGGTCAAGGTTTGTGCTTACGATCCAGACCACGAAAATGTCTCAGTTCAGACAATCAGAGGTCGGAAATCCACAATAGAGTGCTCCAGGGATGATGTTTTTCTGTAGGCCAATGCACTGGTTCTCCCATCAAAAAGCCTGTGGAATTTTTCCACTGGACTCTGGATTATTAGGATTATCTAGAAAATCAACTCTTTGGCAAACAAACATTCATGATACTTACACATTTTGTTCAGCAAGATAATCTTCACAAATGAACACCACTTTTATGATTTTTGAATCCTAAATGCCACCCCCAGAAGTAAAAAGCCAATGATAGGCTATAAACAAACTACACTGCGGTCGCATGACCCAACATTGCCACCATAACAAGACTGTAAAGCCATGTTTGGTGTGGCGCGATGTGATGATGTCTTGTAGTCTCATTTAGCCCTTTTTAGTAACTGCCGAGTGGGGTATTTACTGACATTTTTTATGTTGTTCAAAAAACAAAAGTAAAAGTCTCTTGCTTGTGTGAACCACATACACTATTTCAGGCATCTAACCATAAACCCATTCAAAAAAATTATTTGCCTCAAGATGAGGAAACCGTAAGTGGTAAAATGCTACCTCATTTTAGGACTCAATCCTGGTGTACTCTACACTGGTGTGGTTGTGCCACTTCAAGCTTGTATACAGCCAAGCTAAGATAGCTAGACTAAGCTGGCTTGCAGGTTTACCTTTCATCGTTCACTCAAGTCTGTGATCTTAATGAATGTTGCTTGATGTAGTTGAGAAATTGAAGATTTAGACAGAAGAGTTTTTAAGTGAGAATGAGTGTTGTTGCTGATGCTAGCCATAGACATTAATATAATTACCTGAAGTAACACTGCAAACTAGTTCGGTGCATTGACACCATTAAGAAGGTTTTTCTTTTGCTAATTTCCAATCTGTCATTTTTCAAACAGTTTTAATTTGCAGAAAATGTTAATTTGTCTGCAGGTATTTTGCTGATGTTGCTGTTGACAGTCATCAGAGCCCAGCGTGTGACCCCTGTCCCATCATGCCCTGCTTCCTGTGTAGTTTGTTCTGAAGGTGCCCTCATCTGTCACAGACTGGCTCATATTATTGGTAACACTCAAACTTACAGTAAAAGACAGCTTTTGTGTCTAAATAACCCCTGCACACATTGCAGTAATATGACAAATTTTAAAGCATATCACCCATGAGACTTCATGTTCAGCACTGTACTGTATGTGTTGGCTGTGTGTGTGACCAGAGGCTCCAGACACGACCCAGGCCCTGCTGCTAACAGAAGGTTCCATCTCCACAGTTCAGCCTGCCTCCCTGGCTGACCTCAGCAACATTACAGTCATAGGTCAGTCACTACCTCTGTGTGTTAGTGTCTGTGTGTGTGCTCGCCAGTGTGCGGGGTTGTTGATTTTACAGTTATTCTTAGGAAGAGGAGAATGGGCAGATAACAACAAGGCAGCTGCTTGCCAGATTCACCCACCAGGAGGGCAATTCTACACATAGTGGTTTTATTCTGCAAGTGGAAACTAAAAGTATGTCTGTCTTTCTTCCAGGTTTGAGTCATAACCATATCTCAGTTCTGGGCGAACAGTCCTTCAGAAACCTGCCGTTCCTCCACACCTTACTGCTGGACCACAACCTCCTGACCAGTCAGGCCCTACAGGGGGGAGCTCTGACCAATCTAACCCGACTAGAAGTCCTTGCCCTTGGTCACAACCTCATCAGCATGGTGGGTACATCTTCAGGGGAAAGAATTTAGGAAGTAGACTTTTTTTTAGCAGGTTGCTGTATTTTTGATTTAAAGAATTTAGGTGATCCAATGGGTGACACATTATTTTATTACCACCGTCATGATGAGTGAAACCCACACGTTGAGTTTAGCTTCTTGTACTGAGAAAGGATCAACCCAGTCGCTGGAATAAATGTTGGCTTTATACATATCTGTTACATTTCTACGTTTCATATCCGCTGTTTCATATTTGCTTAAACTTAATGTTTTTATTAAGGTTTAGGCACATAAGCTTAGGTTTAGGAAAACATCCTATTTGGCTTATAATACCAGTTTTGTTGTTACAAACATGGCTGGACATGTCCCAGATCGTTAAAAAACACCTGCTTATGGGACGCCCTCTGGCCTAATTGGTACATTGTGCACCCATAGGCCTTTGCAGAGCTTCAGTTCCAACACGTGGCCCGTTGCTGGGTGCTATATAATTACTGCAAAAAGTCCAAAGAATAATCTTAAAGCACACAGACACACACACACACACACACACACACACACACACACTTTTCACTTTTGTTGGTCTCAAGCAGTTGTCTGCTGCTCTCTGCTGTCTTATATATCACGCCACCCACCATCCCCTCCTCTACATCGTGAGAAACTATGCTCATATACATGTAATCTGAACTATACATCATACATATGAAATGTGCAATGCCAACATTGGCTACTGGGTTGAAAGGGCTACATGTTTTTGTATATAAAGCAGCTTTGAGTACTCTGTGGGACATAATAATGGCTATACCTTTTCCTCCGACTTTCTGATGATTCCCTATGTGCAGGTTCAAGGTGGCTGGTTTCAAGGTAGCAAGGGCTTGCGGAGCCTGAAACTGGAGGGAAACCTGCTCACCAGTGTGGACTCTGCTTCCTTCCCTCTGAATGATCTCAGAGATCTGGAGAGCCTGGATCTGTCAGATAACCTGATAGATCATCTGCATAGAACCAGGTTAGTGTTCTATATAATCTTTCTTTTTACACCTTGTTTTTCATACTATATTGCAAGAGTGCACAGTTTACACTTCACAGATTTATATACAGTATATAACACAGTAAATATCCTGATCTTAGCTTCAGTGGGTTGGCGAGCCTGCAGACTCTGGATCTGTCCAGAAACCGTTTGAGTTCTGCTCCTGCCGAGGCTTTTTCCTACCTCAGCTGGCTGACAAACCTAAATCTGGACCTCAACTCATGGAACTGCTCCTGTCAGCTGCTGGAACTGGCTGCCTTCCTGTCTACCTTCATACAACAACCTGACAAGGTGCACAAGTTCTTCTTCAACATATACACATCTCCAGGTTTCAGGAACTGCTATATTAAAATAAAAGATTGAAGTCATAAAAAAAGAGCAGAAACATATTTTATGTGGTGACTGCAAATTATACCAGTACTACATTCCCCAGGTGGAAAAAAATGTAAAATGATATTATGTGAAAAAGTGATTACAGTACATTCTGTTTTGAGCCAAGTGACAGTTTCCTTATACTGGCTTACTCTTCAGTCTTTTCAAAGTTCTGTCATTTGTTTCTTTAAAAAAAACAACTCAAAATTGGTAGAACTGTATAGGAAACAACTGAAATCAGACCTGCAACTTAAGAGATCTTACAGGACATATCTTTTGGTTGTTTTAAGGAGAAAATGATCAGTTCAAGACCAGCTAACTTAAACCAGACCTCTTCCCCCTGCTGCTCTCAGACCCTCTATAATGGCCGTAGGATGGTGTGTGTGAGTGCTGACAACCCAGCAGTAACCACAGTGCTGGAGCTGACTGAGGCCAACTGTGTCCCATCCAATCAGAACATCACAGTGCAGATAGAGGCAAGAGGCAGCGTGACACCTCAACAGTATGCTCGAGATCTGGCCATCACTGCAGTCATCTGCTTCATTGGTGAGAATGATATAAAACACTTGAAGTTGTGCCATGATGTCACTGATGAATTAATCTGAAAAAAAAATGAGTAGATTAGAAACAACATCAGCCCAGAAAACTTTGAAGACATAATTTTTTGCTATCCTCTCTTTCACCATGGGAAAAAGTTTTGGGGGGGCCAAACGGCATCACATTACATTTTAAATACACTGTTTGCCCATTAAGAAAACTGGCTTCAAAGCCCGGCACACTTCCTGGGGCCTGAGACACATGTGGGTTGTGCGGTGGTTAACATTTGTGGGTTTGCAGTTGCTAGCTGTTATGTGTGACCATAACATTGGCTTATAATGTCAACAGTGGCTGCAATAAACAGGCTCAAGTTACATGGGATATAAACATATTGTTGTAGATAACTGTATATACTGTATTGTTTAACTGGTCAGCACGCTGGTTGGTGAGCTAGCAGGGGTGCTGAATAGTAACATACAAGTTAGCTTATAAAACAAAGCACCTTGCTGAGCCAGCTAACTTGCTAACCACCAATTAGCAGGCTAGCCAGCTCAGATACTAATGATTAAATCGATTGAATTTAGGGAAACCTACTGCTCACTCATGTCTCACAACTGACTTTGCACTACGTCACCTCTCTATGTGGAGCTCCTCATAGTCTCATAGGACAGGGTTAAGTGGAGTTAGATGCTGGGACACATTTGATTTGATTGATGGAATACCTCTGCAAATTTACTTTGCTGTTCTGAATGAACCATCTGACTGCTACAATTTCATTCCTATGAAGTGAATTTGATGCAAAATGACAAAGAAATGCTGCTCTCCCCAGGCTCTTAGAAAGAGAATCTTGAATTGATCAGACTGGATTAGTGTTGCACGGTATACCGGTACTAAAATAGTACCGCGATACTAGAGTATTTCAAACGGTACTATACTGCATTTGGAAAATACCAGTACTTTGAAATTGATTCAATTCATTAATTTAGTTAATTTATTTTACTCATTTATGCACACAAACACCTTTCTTGTTCCTATTGGAGCACAGATTGCACAAGTGGTGTGTATGACAGCACCTGTATCAACATTCGCAGCTGGCGCATGTGAAAAAAGACAAGAGAAAGTCTGCCTTGCAAAGGGAGACAACACGAGACAATACCAACTTGGTGAAACATTTAAGCAACCAAACAGTGACGTCCATACAGAGGTACTTTCGAACTATGATTTTTTGGTACCGTTACACCCCTACTATTTATTGTTCTAAAGGTTTGTAGCCAAAAGGACTTTTCCTTAGGAAAAGTACCGAAAAGTACCGAAAAGTATCGAAATTCATATTGGTGTGGGTACCGAAACAAAGATTTTGGTATCGTGACAACACTAGACTGGATATGATCTCAATCAATATGTAATGTAAAACATACTACACAACACTACATAACACTGTGAATATGGTTAATTAAAATCCTCTCTGTCCTGTGGTGCTTCAGGTGGCGTTGGCGTGACCCTGCTGGTGGTCTTGATCTACTATCAAGTCTCACGGAGGAAAAGACTGAAAGAAAGTGAAAGACAAAGTGAAGTGGAAGAGGGGAGTGGCACAGTGGTGAATCACCATGTCAGTCACATAGATATTAGTGAGAAGAGGAGGGATCTCTTCCTGCAAGCACATAGAAGCCAGCCTTGGGACAGGGAGGCCATGATGTTGGATATGAGGACAGATGGCCATGGGGGCCAGTTCGGGTCCAGAACTGATGAAAACGGCCATTTTAGGTGCCCAGACTGTAGCACCAAAGGACAGAGAGAGATGAACCCGATGAGATGGAACAACAGGATGAATGGAGGGATAGAGATAGAGGAAAGAGAGAAGAGGAGAATGAGGATGATGACAGAGGAGGAAAGGAGAAGGCTAAGGACTCAGCAGGGAATACTGACCAGGGACATTCCTAACAAGCTTCTTTCTCATGGCAACACTAACTCTTCCTCTCATCCACGGAAGGAAACCTTCAGTCACAGAATAGACGCTCTGTCTGCTTATAAGACAAACCGAGAAATGGGTGAGAGCTACAGAACTGACATGGAAGGCAAGAGCACAGGACATGAGACTATACACTGCGAGAGCTGCCACAAGACATACAGACCACCAGAGCAGAACACAAGACAAGGTAGGATTCATATCAACATGAAAGACTCTGCTCTGTGTGATGGCTTCCCTTCTCAGTACAGACAGATTGACATGAGTAGGAATGTTAACCGCAACCAGTTTGACATGATGATGAACACAGAGTTGAGAAGAGAAACAAGAAACGTAACTTTTGACCTGGAGAGTTTAGGAACCCTAGAGCAAGGACGCAGTCAAGGTGAGGACAAGAGGGAGGAAAAGGCGAGGAGCTCTGGAGACAAGGAGAGAGGAAGAGTAAGAAAACACAAAGCTAAAGTCCAGTCAAGCCGGTTACTGAAGGTTAAACTAAACTTGAACCCGCTACGAAAAAGCAAAGTCCATCCTAAAAGGAAAACTGAACAGGGCCACTCAGAGAAAAGCAGCTCAAAGAAGAGCAAAGATAAAAGGCAGGATGGACAAGAAAGAGGAGAGAGGGAAGGGAAAGGAAAGTCTGGTAAGAAAACAAAGGATAGCAGTGAGAAAATGAAGAAATCGTCCAAGACTAAAGGATCGACTGAGGATGGTGAGGAAGAGAGGAAAGACGAAGATGAAGGAGGACAGAAAAACAAAACATCCTCTAAGCAGCAAAAAGGCGAGCAGGAAAGTACAGAAGGTGACCAGGGAGAGAATACACACCTTGAAAACTCCCAGCCTGGTGATGTAACCAATACTGCCAACCAATCAGCCTCTGCCCTTGTCATTGGACAGGGACAAAACTTGCAGGGTATCCCATATCAGGGAGCTGGATTGGTTCTGGGGAATGCTCAGCTTTCCTCGCACCATCCCTTATCCCTCTCTGCCACTGACAGGAATCGTACTACCAACCTCTCTTTGCTTGGTTCAGTAGGCTCACAACTGACTGGCAGCAGCCTTTCTCTTCAAGGAGGGAATTTTTTGCTCAGCTCCATGGCTCCGGGTTCTAATGCACTGTTCCCCAGTGGTCCAGCTGCTTCTAGCATAGCCATCAGTGGGCCCAACATGGCACCAAGGGGTGTCCCAGACAACCTCAGCAGGCAACCAGGGGTAGGCCTCATTTCTCCTGCTACATCTCTTCTGACTAATACTGTACATGCCAACCCTTTGCAAGCAAGTGCAATACATACCTCTCCTCTTCATACCTCCCAACCTGTAGGAGTAACCTCAAGTTTAACAGCAAACCCACCTGTTAATTCTGCACCTGTGCAGTCCTTTTCACAGAGCAAGCCGCCTCCTGACAGCTCTCATCTTGTAGCAACACTGAAATCTGATCTAGCCCAAGGACCGGGCCTTCAGACTGGGGAAGTTCTACATCAGAGCCTCACTATTCCAACCCAGGCACATCCAAGTGTGGATGGTTTGTCTGGGGTGACCCCTCAGGCTGGACTAGTGACCACCGTGGAGAATCTGTCTAACAATAACAGCCAGACAGAGACCGGGCATGTGCATGGTGGGCCCACAGTCAACATGTCAGCTGGGGGTGGTGCTTCAACTGAGGGACTTGCAGCAGGGTTGTCAGGAGGCAGCATGCAGGCAGCAGATGTGTCTGTATCAGGTGTCACTGCCCCCAGCATGTCTACACAGAGTGGATCCTCCACAGGGGATGCAGTTGCAGCTACTGCAGTGTTGCAGCAGGAGTACCTGTCAGAGGAAGGAGGATCCTCCCCCAGGAGGAAGCTGAGGCTAGTGCTTCCTGAGAAGACGTCCAGCCGACCACCCACAGCACTGGAGAGGAAAATACGCTAGCTACTCATATCATATTCGATTAATGACATTTTATTGATCAGTGTTTTAATTAACTTGAAGTAAATGTAATTTTTGGGTGTTTTACAAATATTTGGTGTAGTTTTATTTTTATAATTATAAACACTGAGTAAAAAGACTTTGGTGTTATTTTTGGGTTTTAAAGTTTAACTTCATTTACTGAAGATCATATGGTAAGAAAGCTCAAGAACAGCCACTAAATGGACCTTGATGACAGTGTTTGTCAGATGCTGTTATTTAGTATGATGTAAAAATTCCCACAGAGAGATAAAATTGGACTTAAAGGATAACTTGGCATTTTTCAACCTGGGCCCTATTTCCCCATGTGTATGTGTGCGTATGATTCATAGGTACAACTCGTTCTAAAATTGGTTCAGTATTGAGGGAGGCGGATGCAGCCAGGAGCTGCGAAACTAGCTAAAACGGTAATGGGGGCAAATGAGTCCCGTATAAGTTTGCGCATTAAAAGTGCTTTTTTTCGCCACTGACCGGTTCAGGTCACCAGTGTTATCTCTGTAAATAACATAGTATAGGCTGTGTGTGACATCATCTCGTGAGAGCTTTGCTCCACTGTGTCTGTAGCTCTGTCTACTCGTGGGGCAGCCGTTTTCTTGAGGAAGAGGTGTTTCGGGATTGGATGTCTTCTCTTCTTCGGCTGGCAGTACTCATCTTGGGAGAAGTGAGCACTGCAGACCCGATGGTCTGCAAGGCGCAGTGTCTGGACAGGAGTGTTAGCATCCATTTGTAGCACAACTAGCCACAACTTCAGCATCTCTCCGTCCGACAAAGGCAGCCTATGAAAGCTGTGCGGGGTGTTGCACGACATCCTGTTCTTGCAATTCAGATAAGCACAAACACGAACCATTGTTTTCAATCGATGCAGTAAAACTCTCAACTGTACTCCGGGACAACCAGCGTCACTCTGAGCGGCGCTCAGCATGGCTCCTCTGTTTTCTTCCGGCAAAAAGCAAAGCTCTCGCGAGATGACGTCACAGCCCAATGCAAGTGAAGGGTAAGAGAAACACTTAGTATGCTATGTACAGAGATAGCACTGGCGATTTGAACCGGTCAGAGGTGAAAAAAAGCACTTTTAATGTGCAAACTTATACGGGACACATTTGCTCCTGTTACTGTTTTAGCTCGTTTCGTGGCTCCTGGCTGCATCCGCCTCCCTCAATACTGAACCAATTTTAAAACGAGTTGTACCTATGAATCATACGCACACATACACATGGGGAAATAGGGCCCAGGTTGGAAAATACCGAAGTTATCCTTTAACTGGACTAAAATGTTTAAAATTGAATTTTTGGATCCAAGTGGTCAGTCTTGAGTACAGCATATTCAGTACCAGTGCTGACACACCTAGGTCCTTAACACCAAAAAACTGAGACAAAATTAAAAAAGAGCTGTGAAATACATTTACAGTCCAACGTTTAAGAAATAATCCTTATAGTTCAGTAATCAAGGCAGCACATGAACCTGAGCAGGAGACAAACTGAAACAGCAGAAACTTTGACCTCTGTGCGGATTGTAGCAGGTTTCCAAGGCTTCTACGTGTCACTGCTAGATTGGGTTTCAGTTTTGGCACCAGGGTGGCTGTTCGCAGTGTGTTGGGTTTCACTGGTCACACTGCCGACCTCTAAATGCTGCCAACAAGCAGTTCGGTTTACATGTACCAAACCTTTACTGTCTGAGCGTCTTCATCAGAGCTGGGAAGACGTTTCAGGGTGCTGTGTGCAGTATTCCTAACATCAGTGTATCGTTTTCAAATCAGTGGTGCCACCTTGCTAGAATTTAATGAGATCACGGAGAGGATATTTCCCACCGGGAGTGCTCCCAATTCTCAGAGTTGAGACCACATTTCTCAGAAGCCGAGTTGTTAGATGTTGTAAAGTGTGCAAACAAATAAAAGAACATCAACCTCTTTCTGCTTTGTGCCATAAGCAATCCAAGAGGTTTCCATTCATCAGATACACAAAGTAGTCAACCCTCATTTAATTCATGATTGATTTATTGATGATAAAATGCTACAGGCAGCTAATCAAAGCTGCATCAATAGATTTTTTGGGCACTAGGGGAAAGCAAAACTTCTGTAGACTGTAACCTGCAGTTCTTTGAACAGTCACTTGAGGTTGGCTCCAAGAACGAGTCACTCCTCACTAGTCTGGGGCAGTTAGTGGCCGTTTTGGTAAGGAACCAGAACCAGGGCGAGTGCGACAAGATCTGGAAATTTCCATCAAAATAAAAGCACCAGGCTAATAAAAATGCAGTGAAACTCTTTGATTTAAAGAATATAATTTACAAGAAAAGCCCCAAGCCATTAAGTTACAGTTTTTCTCCATTGGTTTGGCTCATTTCTTGAAACAGAAATTACATTCTCAAAATAACATGGACAAACCTCCAAACCACTTGGCAATTGTTCACAACAGAATTGAATTTCTCATTCATTTCATCAAATTGCAAATGTCTTAGTACATGTATCAATGTCTAAGTACATCTTTGCAAATGATTAAGTACAGGTAGCCTACAGTTAGCACAGTTAGCCTACATTTAGCACAATTTCCAAGTGAATAGATCTTGTTGATCTAAACTGATTGTTGATTCTCAGTCTAATGGTTGTTCTCTCCAAAACATGTCAGCATCATTTCATTGTATAAGTTATCACATGCACAATAGTCTATTCAATTGTCAAAATTAGTCAAGAACATAATACCATGAATACCATGTATGAATCTCTTGGAACATTTGATAAATTGATTACGTAACTGACAGTCAGGTGAAACTAGAACTTGACTAATGAAGGAGGGGCCACGGTGGATGTCCCAGGCTAGAGTGGGGGCAATATAACTGTGTGTGCTGCCATTTCTGAGAATGGTGTGGCCACTCACATCCCCAGTCTTGGCCCATACAATACACAGAAGCTCCTCATCTTCTTGGACCGTCTTTATTCTGATTTGATCCCTGAAAATGAGAGAGGTCTGGTAGGGCCTCACCTACCAAACTATGTCATTGTGTGGGACAATGTGAATTTCCAGCGTGGCCCGCTCATCAGGGCCTGGTTCACTACTCATCCAAGGATGGTCATGGTGTTCCTACCACCTGACTCTCCTTTCCTCAATCCTATTGAGGAGTTTTTCTGCGCTTGGAGGTGGAGAGTGTATGAGCATCAGGCTCAAAATCAGAGGTCCCTGCTCAATGCAATGGATGCTACGTGTGAAGATATTACAGGAGATCAGTGTAGGGGATGGTTGCGATATGCACATCGTTTCTTCCTTTGCTGCATCGCAAGGGAGAATATACGCTGTGATGTGGACGAGAATCTGTGGCCAGACAGACAGCAGCGTGTGGATGGCCAGGAGGGTGAGGACGGTGGCCAGGAGAGGGAGGGTGAGGACAGCGACCAGTGAAGAAGTGTTACTGTAGTTGTGAAACTCCAGCTTTATTTACAGCACTGTTTATGTTTACATTACAGTATATGCTGTTTACATTTTATTTTTACTCTGATGTATTGAAGTTACTTTATGTGTGTGAATACAAATGGTTACATTTTCCTTGGCAGTATGAGTACAATGTGTGATGTCAAACCTTGGAGGCTACTCTTACCGTAAAATCCTATTTTATTTTATTTTTGTTCAGTTTATACACAATTGTATTCTGTTAGCTAGACAAAAAAAACCTAGCACAGTAACCATTGTCAATGAAGGACTGGGCTAAGACTGGAGGTGGACATGAGGGATATTTCAATGGTCCTCTGACATAGTGACAAAACATCTAACCATTTTGGCTTGCAGTGCTTACACAATGCCAAAGGGACGATGCATTTAGGGGGCACTGACTATTTATATGAGAAAGGAATTTAGTTTTGAAGCATGAGTGAACAGTTTTTGGAGAGATATGAGCTTTTGCAGGTGAACCATGGTGTTGCGCTGAACCATCCAGGTTATTTTGGCAAAAGCACCAAGAGTGTTGAGAACGTCCAGTCTGAAACGAGCCAAAGCAATTGAGACAGGATCTTTGCATTTTGGTGGCACTGACTATTTATATGGGAAATGAATTTAGTTTTGAAGCATGAGTGAACAGTTTTTGGAGAGATATGAGCTTTTGCAAGTGAGCTATGGTGTTGTGCTGAACTGTAAGACTGTTTTGCCAAATGATCTTACAGTTTTGAGAATGTAATTTCTTTTTCAAGAAATGAGCCAAACCAACGGAGAAAAACTGTAATAGATTTTCTTACACCCCCATCACCCCAAATCGATGGTGCGCCAGAATTTAAAGTTTTACTTTGGTGAACACTTTTACTTTGGTGAATTTCCGGATCCACTCTCCAGACCAGAACCAGAATTCAGACAAAATTCAGAGTGAATAGAAAGCCTGGTGACGCGAGGCTACTCCTCACAGACCGTCTTGTTAAAATGCCCAACTTTACAGCAGATATAAACATGTTTACAGCCTGGTACAAAAACTGGTACAAATTTCCCTGTTCATGACAACTGTATGGGGGTAAGTTTTTATATAACTCGCCTGTTTACAAGAGACAGCTTTGAGTGACAGGCTGTCTGAAGATAATGTCCTTGACTTCTCTGTCAGATCCACCCGTCACTCTTCCACAACTCCAGCCTCTCACCCACATATGGTCACTTCTGGCTCCAAATAACCAAGGTAGCAACAGCCAAAATGGCAAACTTGAGGCTTCAGAACAGGATTCCATGAACCAGTGGGTGATGTCACAATAGCTAAATCCATTACTTTTACAGTCTGTGGGTTCCACCAATGTTTTCTTAGGACAGAAGTCTGATACAGATTCTTTTGTACTGAAGCTCCTGATTGACAATATTTTGCAGTGTTTAATATCTTTAAATGTGACCACAATAAGTGTTCATTGTTAATCAGAGAGCTGTACTCTGGTCAGAGGGGAAAAGCCTTGGAAGCAGCATTTTACATTAAGTAGGCTACTCACTGTTTAACTTGCTCCTACGACCTTGCACCTCTTAACCTTCACACAAGCATCAATATTAGGTGATGCAGAGTCATCCAGTGGGCCAGACTGGACCCTTTGGTGGGCTGGTTCTGGCCCCTGGGTCGTACATTTGAGACCACTGATCTGTAATGAGTTGGATTGAGGAGCATGTACTATAGTAGGACCCTAGCTGCAGTTCTCAATTGTTGCCATTGGGGAGCAGTGTGTACCCGCTAACACACAGGCAGACTGTTCTTCAGTAGAACTGACAGCTTTGACTCATGACATTAACAGAACTGAAATGTCTCTCTCTGGACACAAAATGCAATTAAAGCAGAAAATAATCTAATTCTGCTTAAACGCATACATTTTACAAAATGGCTGATATATTAATTTGATTGTATTTAAGAAAGGCTGACAGAATAGAATGAAACCAGTTTTTTTTATATTTGGTATCATCTTTCAAACATCAGAATGTCAAAATACAGCTGTCACTGAGGAAAAACAGAAAAATGTTATATTTTGTGGAGCACAAGGTTTTCCTGAACAGTTGAATATTAACATTTAACCATAACAACTGTGGTGCTCGTCGGCATGTGACTGTTTTGTTGAGAACAGACACACTTAAAGTATGGAGCTCCTTTTTATCAGAGAAAAAAACAAACATAGATAAATAAAGTTAGGCAATATGAGTGATTGATGTGACTAAATACCAGCCTGCACTGACATCAGGACACCAACACCTTGTATTGTTAGCAATAATGTAACTATGTCCCCAGGCATGTGTGTGTGAAATGCTAATGTTGAATGCAGAAGAAGAAATGCCTGGTGGGCTCTGACTCGCCCCCACATCCATGCTCGCCTTGTTTCCACTGAAAAATGGAAATAAAGAACTTGCGATTTATACACACGTCAGAACCAGAAGTGTCCCCTCACCTCTGGTGCAGTCTTGGCTCTTCATTATGCACCAGATGTGGCTGATTATTAATCATAATGGCTGATAGTGTCAATCAGACCAACAGCCATCAAGATGATGATTACTGTAAGAAAGGAATTCCTGTTGTTTAAAGTATAAACACATGGATACATCACAGTGGCTCTTAATCTTAATGACGGCAATAACAAGAGAGACATGACACTGATGCTCATGTTACCTGACATTTAAATATGCTTAAATGTTGTGCCAGTGGTTTTGTAGGCGTTTCCCATAGTAACAGATAGTTAAGTCTTTAAGGAATCTGGAAATACCTTTGAAGAAGTGCTAGGTGCTGTTAAACGACCTCCTGGGTTTTCATTTTGGATTTATCTTTCAGTTAAATGAATGCTGAGCTCTGTAACTCAAATGGAATGCTAACACATGAGGCACAAAGTGGAGCTAGACCAAATTTAGCCAACATTTTTTATGCGGACCCACAATCAAAACAAGACTTAGAGCCTACTGCTAGTGAGGCTGTAGGGGAGAACAGGGTTGGTTGTCACATTCATCAGATCTCGCTCCATAGAGGGCGCTGTCTGAAACATTGAGAATTGGGGTCAGAGGTAATCTACAGGAACAAAGGCCTAACACACCAAGCCGACTGCTTGGCTTTATCGGCTGATTCAGCATGATAAACTGGCGAACCTGTGGGTGAATGCAATCACTGACTGGCAGGTCAGCTCAGTGTATAAGAAGAGAAACAGAAGTGAGGAAAGTAAACAAACCTTAAAAGGAATTGAGATCGAAAAACCTTTTAAGATGATGTAAGATTATTTTTCTTCAGCCATTGAGCTCCTCGGCAGAAACATTTAATGATGGTTTTGTCTTTGCTCACTGACGCGCAGTATATATTCTCTGTTTTTAACTCTAGATAGTGTTTTAAATGTGCTAACTGGCTAACTAGCATCAACAATGTCTTTTAGTTTCCCTTATTGAATGACGAATAAAGATGACCACCGTCTGCTGTGAAGAATATTTTCTCTCACACAGGCGGATAACAGTGTGTTCATGTGTAACTTTTGGAGGAGACACAGGCAACGTTAGGCTGTTACTTCTTTCATGTTGGTTTGGTGTGTCTGGACCTTAACACACTTTGCACTAAGATAAGAGGACTTAAAATGATTACCATGTCAAAATATAAAGATCAAGCTCTTCTGTGTTTCTCTCCTGGTTACCACATCTGGTGTCATGACCTTGTTCAGCTATGCAGATGGGAATGCTTGTCACATGTATTGTTCTTTGTAATGTTTATATTATTAGGACAAAAAAATCACTTACAGGTATAATTCCTGTTTATCTTCTCTTGATGGAGAAGATGTTAAGTTGTTGCATTTCAGTTTCAAATTAAATGAATTTAAAGTTTTAAAGTTAATGTTTTTTAAATTGCCATCTCCTTTTTGTTTTATTTCCCCATTAGAATAACTTATGGACAAGCAACCAGATAGTGTGTGACACAAGTGCACAAAACATATTTGACAGTCCATATCTTTTAAACTGATAAAGCTTAAGGAGAATAACATCACTCCATTCCTACCTGACACTTTAGGTTTCCATTACACATTGAAAGCTAATATATTAAGGTTATTAAGGTACACAGTTTTTGAGGGATTCAAATTAGTCACAGTAAAAAAATGAAAGGACAAAGTGACCTGATGAAGGTGCTAAATGAAAAGTCTAATGGTCACCAACAATTTACCTGTACATTAGTTTTTAATACTAAATTGCAATCAAGACTCACCACAGTCAGTAGGATTAATTTTCATCTCTAGCACAGCCACATGGTGTACATAGCAAACAAAGTGTTGAGAACAACTGTAATGAAATTTCTGTTAAAACTATTTTGACAAGGTCCAATCTCAGCTAACAGGAGGTTAAAAATACATATCTTCAGAGACTTCAAAGACATTTGTTTTGCAATTACAGCTTAGCTACTTTGCATAAATGCAAAGGCCGGGATACAAGAACAGGGTGTACTGTGTCACAGGAGCGGTAAAGGTTTACATTATTATGTGCAGTTAATTAGAGCACCTGTCACAAACTGTTCAGAAATAAACAAAGGACAAAGGAGGCAGGTAATGACTGCACATCAATGCAGCACTGACTTTATTTTCAAACACATTATTAGAATCTAAAAATAAGAAAATCTTCATGGTTGTTGTTGCCCAGAGTCCTTTCATCTGCCAAAAAACACATTAATACAAAGAGATACAGAGCGAGAGCGATGTGTCTCTCATCATCATCATCAACACTAAAACAAAACTTGATTTGATTAAAAAAAACAACATTAAAACACAGCCAACCCAGCAACAGTTATAGATTCTTAAATAGCCTCTGTGCACAGAGAAATAGAGATGACAAAAGAGACCATGCAACCCAATCAACCACTCTGCCTTCTCATTAACACTTCACACACTCTCTCTCACTCTCTCTCTCCCTCTCTCTCTCTCTTTCACACACACACACACACACACACACACACACACACACACACACACACACACACACACACACACACACACACACACACACACACACACACACACACACGCACAGTTTGGATCCAAATCAATATTATCAACAGACATATGCCAGGAGGAGGAGCTGTCATCGTACAAAGGAGTATTTTTGTTTCTTTTTTTTCTCAACAAAGAATTGTTTGACATTTCATCATTTCAAGGACTAAAATACATTGAATTTCTACCCTGCAGATCTGAGCCTCACTGCAAGAGAACAATGAAAGTTCTTTAATCGTACACACAATTATTCACAGCTAGCGCCTGGTTAAAGAGGCGACAAACAGCTTCAGGTGCTGTTCCACCTCTTTCTCTTATTTGTCTTCAGCTGAATCAAGTAGTGTGAGCTCAGTCGTTACTACTCTGTTCAACACTGCTAAGTCTTCTGTCTCTACAGTGTGTGGGACTTCAGTCCATACTGCATCACATCAAAAGCTTATATTCATATAATTAAAGAACCAGCGGGGAAATGATTTGTGTATTATTTGGTGATCAACCTGTGTGCTGTGTTCTCTTGACTTTGGCCACAGAAGGATACAGCAACTAAAAGGTCAAAGACCAAAAATCAATTGGCTTTAAATTGACAGCTCAACTATTATGTTACAGCAATTTACACTTGCTCTTCAGAGCCTTTTGGAACTGACGGTTAACACCATCTTTACAAAATGAGGAACTATATATGAACTTTTTAGGGCAGACAGGAAATTAGACGGAATATCCCTTACTGAGGGAGGTTGGAGTATATACACCTACTATTATGGTTCACAGCACAGGACCTGCCTACCTCCCCTCACTGGTATACACAACTTCAATTCAAGGCATAGCATGTCTTATGCTGTAAATGTCAGTAGAAAAGATACAGCCATAACAGACATCAGCCCAGTCATGGGAC
Source organism: Epinephelus awoara (assembly GCA_035609425.1). NCBI lineage: Eukaryota > Metazoa > Chordata > Actinopteri > Perciformes > Serranidae > Epinephelus > Epinephelus awoara. Next base: position 34,046,287 of record CM069306.1, read on the forward strand.
CTGCAGAAACTGGAGGAAAATATTCCTTCATGTTTTTAACACTGGCCTATTGTTTCTGTGGTAGTTATACACAGAAATGTCCCATTATTCTACTGATTGGGCTTTTGTTAGAAGTGCTGAACCCAAGTTTAGTTCAAGTGTAGGTGGTCTGTTGGTTAAGTCCTTGGTTGGTCATGGTTGGACGAGGCTGGCCTGGGTTCATGTAGAGATGAGGTTAGAGGTTCCATGGTGTGGCAGTAGAAGGGCTTGGTTGAAGTTTGGTGTCACGTTGTCCTGAGATTAGCTCAGATAGAGAGGTTTGTCTCTCTGCAGACCGCTGCAGAAGGAGAGGAGAGACAGAATGTGACGATGAAGATAGTAGGCTAGATAATAGGCTAACTTTTGGCACATTAGCTAACGTTAGCTGCGACTTGTTGTCCTCCTTTGTAAGTAAGCATAGTAATCAACTACAAAGCCTGCCATCTGACCTACAGCAATTCTGTCAAATCATCCACTGACTGAAAGCATCCAGGTCAGCTAGTCTGGTCCCATTGGTTGATGTTTACTTTTTCAAGTAACACTCGCGGTCCCAGAGAGCAAGTGACCTGACATGGTGTATTCGTAAATTCAGTCTGACGTGCTACACTAAAATCAGAGCCCTGTTGGTGGTAGAAATGGAGCCTTATATTTCTGTATGAATTAACGTGCTCTGCTGCACCGAGAGTGCAGTTCTCTGGATAACAGTACATTCTGAAAGTGCTCCAAATTTACGAACAGTCCAGTTTGTGCCAGAGTGCGCTCGGGCACTCAGAATGAACGCACCACTCGCATCATCTTCCTCTGTTGTCTAAAACAAGCCAACAGAACTTGCTAGCTCATGCTAGCTAATGTCTGTGGAGAATTGTTTTGCTTCCAGCTTAGCCCCGCCCACCAAAAAAAAGTCACACTGTTTACGAACAGTAAAAAGGTCTATATGTATGGACTGTTCGCTAGCTAATGCATGGAATGTATGCTAGCTACCTAGTGTTGCGACAGGAATCGAGCATAAAGATAATGATTCACGAAATTATCATTTTACAAAAACAATCACCATAAACACTGATAAAGCCTTCATAACAGACCACATGCAGAATTGCAGTACAATGTAATACTACAACCAGCAGGAATGATAATGATAATTTTTCAGTGGTGTGTGGTTGCCTGTCCTAGCATAGCAAGCTTTTTTATATATTTATATTTTTTGAACATATATTGCACCTGTACATAATGACAGCAAGGTGAGAAGGGGGAGGTCAGAAATAACAAGGTTTTCAACATGTGTTCAGTTACTCTTTGAAAACCTCTAACAATCAAACCCTAATACCTACCCATTGCCATGGTAATCAGTGCTCCAGTCCAGAGACGGGTGGTGGTGGTTAGGCGTGTGTCGACCCATCTGATGGTAGTCCACTGATGATGACATCACTGCTCCACTATTAATCATACCTCCTCCCATTGACTGGTAGTCAGACTGGAGAGAGGGGTGGTAGCCCTAAAATAAAAAAAACAACAACAAACAAACATAGTGAATAAAAAGACAAAAGACATAATAATTCATCACGGATGCAGAGTGTGTAAACAGCTGATCACACTGAGAAAATGAAAATGAAAACGAAAGAGGATGGCTGGTCAGTTATGTACAGATATACACTCTGCCAACATGAGCTTGGAAAATCCAGACAAATATTATTCCAGTTGCTGTTGACTTAGATACCAGATCAGCAATACTACCAGCAGTGGCAAGATGCATTTGTGTGTCCTTGTAATATTAGTGATACTGGAAGCCCATGTGAAATCTTTTCCAAGGTTGAGGCAGTAAGGTTGTGGAGCAGCTGATAGTAGCATGGAAATAAAAGGGTAGTTTTGTGATGTGCAGGTCTATCTTTAGATTAGAGGTTTTCACACTGTGAGGCGAAAGATGAAGTGTGCTGAGTGATGGGAGGCAAAAATGATGTGTGAGGTTAAAGGATCTTGTGGCGTTCAAAAAACAACTGAAAGTTCGTTACTGTAGTTTGACGCACTGATTTTGCACGTTTGCACCAGTGATACAGTGAACTTGTAGCCCAGACAGGATACAGCTGGCCTGCTGACCATTATTGTTTGTTTATTAAGTAGCCCCAACCTCCTGTCATTTTGCAAAAGTGGCCCCTGGCAAAGCAAGTTGAGTATCCCTAACCTACACAGTCGGCAGTTGGAGCTTAAAGGAGCAGTGTGTACAATTTAGTGGCATCTAGCTGTGAGCACTGCAGACTGCAACCAATTGAAACTTTTAATATGTGCTAAGTGTGAAGTCCTGGTTAGAATTCCTTCAGTGTTCATTTTTAAGGAGGTTTTAACCAGGAGCTGACATGTCCGAAGAGGTCTTTTCCTCTCTAACACAAATGGGACAGCAGCCAGCCAAGCACCTGCTAATGTGTCACCTTTTTTCTCTGATAATTTAAGATCCAGATGTTGGGGAGGTTTTCACTGGGAGACAAATTATCAGCAGAAGTCTCTCCCAAAACAAATGGAAACTGTGATTTAAATGTAAAAACACTGAACAAAATAGTTGTACATTAAAAATAAAAATCTGTGTTTTTCCAAGGCTGTTCTGCGCATCTTGAAGAGGCTGCGAACTAGTGAAAGGCCCCATCTAGAAAATGCAGATTAACATGCCAATCTTTAAGGATGAGGACATGTCAATTCTCATATCATATTGCTTATATTATACAGGGGTTAAAGCAAGAAAAAATTTTGTGCCTGAAATGTGGAGCACGTAAGATTTGTGTGCCTGAAATCTGAAATCTTTTCCGGAGCCCGGAGCAGGGGGCTTGGTGTTACGGTCACAAATTGAAGAAATAGAAATGTATGTGTTGCAAAGGAACATGTTTATTATCAAAACGAACAAAAAGATTATAGCTTAGTAGTTACTTTTCGGATTAAACTTTTATAGCTTAATAAGTTTATAAATAAAGATTAAACTTTCAGTGGTTACCAGACTTTTTAACTTATAGCTCCTACATCTCTTTTTTGCCTTGGTGCTATTTATTTTTAGAAGCTAAATCATTTAGGGTGTTTGCAAAATTGTATCACGTTTGATGTGAATTAAACAGGCAGTTGTGTCGAAATTTCGCCTCTGAGCAAGTATGTCATCATTGAAATGGATCATATAATGTTGTGGTGGTGACTTTAAAACTTCAGCATAGAGGATTTTTATTGCAACTTTCATTTCTGTCTGGTTTCTGTTACCTTACCTTCAAAATTACCGCTGGCTTACCAGCGCATAAGTCACACACTGTGCCTGTGCTCTGTGTCTCACTCAGTACGTTTACATGGACAGTTTAATTTCACTTTTAATCAGAATGAAAGGGCATTCCGATTAAAAGTGGTCATGTAAACGGTCATTCCGATTGAAAATTAAATCCGATTAAAGGGGGTGGTTTATTCCGTTTGTCATTCCGAATGAAAGAACTTTGTGTGCATGTATACACTCATTCCTCTTTTAGTTCAGTCCGGTCTTTCTGCGCATGCTTGTTTCCTTGCCCTTCTGGCGCGATGACGTATATAGCACACATAGCAACGGGCTGCATAGCAACGGGCTGAGATAGAGCAGTCGGACTCGTTGCACTCACCGAGGGGGCTGTAGGCGGGACATTGTTACAAAGCTCAGTGCAGTGGGGACTGCATGCAGGGAGGGAGACGGCTGTATCAGAGCCAAAGGAGCAAGTCTTAAAATGCATTTATTTGATCGGTTATCGATGAAAAAATGTCTGATGCCAATTACAGTAAACAGTAGGTTGTCTTTACTCGCACACTGTGCGCCTAAATAATTTTCTCGGTTCGCACATATATTTTTAGGGGCAAATGCGAGTGAAATGCGAGCACTACATAGCACTTCTGCCCGTGCCAGACAGAAACCTCGCCACGCCAGAAATCCGGCGCTGTGTTGGAGAACTTTAACCCCTGATTATACAGTCAGGTCCATAAATATTTGGACATTGACACAATTTTCAACATTCCAGCTCTGTACAACACCAAAATGAAACAATCAAAATGTGCTTTAAGTGCAGACTCTGAGCTTCAATTTGAGGGTATTTACATCCAAATCAGGTGAACGGTGTAGGACTTACAACACATTTTATATGTGCCTTCCACCTTTTTAAGGGACCAAAAGTAATTGGACAATTGGCTACTCAGCTGTTCCATGGCCAGGTGTGTGTTATTCCCTCATTATTTCACTTACAAGGAGCAGATGAAAGGCCTAGAGTTCATTTCAAGTGTGGTATATTCATTTGGAATCTGGTGAGGTCATCTCTCAATATGAAGTCCAAAGAGCTGTCACTATCAGTGAAGCAAGCCATCATTAGGCTGAAAAATCATCAAAGAGATAGAAAAAACATTAGGTGTGGCCAAATCAATTGTTTGGTACATTCTTAAAAAGAGAGAACGCACTGGTGAGCTCAGCAACACCAAAAGACCTGGAAGACCACGGAAAACAAGTGTGGTGGATGACAGATGAATCCTTTCCCTCGTCAAGAAAAACCCCTTCACAACAGTTGGCCAGATCAAGAAAACTCTCCAGGAGGTGGGTGTATCTGTGTCCAAGTCAACAATTAAAGAGACGACTTCACCAGAGGAAATACAGAAGTTTCACCACAAGGTGTAAACCATTGGTGAGCCTCAAAAACAGGAAGGCCAGATTAGAGTTTGCCAAGAAACATCTAAAAGAGCCTGTACAGTTCTGGAACAACATCTTATGGACAGATGAGACAAAGATCAACTTGTACCAGAATGATGGAAAGAGAAAAGTATGGAGAAGGGAAGGAACTGCACAAGATCCAAAGCATACCACCTCATCAGTGAAGCATGGTGGTGGTAGTGTAATGGCGTGGGCATGTATGGCTGCCAGTGGAACTGGATCTCTTATATTTATTGATGATGTCACTGCTGACAAAAGCAGCAGAATGAATTCTGAAGTGTTTCGGGCAATATTATCTGCTCATATTCAGCCAAATGCTTCAAAACTCATTGGACGGCGCTTCACGATGCAGATGGACAATGACCCGAAGCATACTGCGAAAGCAACCAAAGAGTTTTTAAAGGCAAAGAAGTGGAATGTTCTGCAATGGCCAAGTCAATCACCTGACCTGAATCCAATTGAACATGCATTTCACTTGCTGAAGACAAAACTGAAAGGAAAATGCCCAAAGAACAAGCAGGAACTGAAGACAGCTGCAGCAGAGGCCTGGCAGAGCATCGAAACCCGGCGTCTGGTGAAGTCCATGGGTTCGAGACTTCAGGCTGTCATTGACTGCAAAGGATTTGCAACAAAGTATTAAAAAGTGACAATTTGATTTATGATTATGTTAGTTTGTCCAATTACTTTTGGTCCCTTAAAAAGGTGGAAGGCACATATAAAATGTGTTGTAATTCCTACACCATTCACCTGATTTGGATGTAAATACCCTCAAATTAAAGTTCAGAGTCTGCACTTAAAGCACATCTTGATTGTTTCATTTCAAATCCATTGTGGTGTTGTACAGAGCTGGAATGCTGAAAATTGTGTCAATGTCCAAATATTTATGGACCTGACTGTATTCCATTGTATTCCCCTAAATCCTGCACACAATTGCCACAATTAAAAATCACTTTCTAGGAGTCATGTTTAGTGTGACGTAGACTTTATGAGGACCAATTTGAAATCATAGAAAAATAATCTACTCTTTTAAAGTTTTCCTCGGTATCAAAGTAATCCAGTGATAGTTGTCTGCACATTTGTGGGTTCACTGTAAATAGGAACTGCTAATAGCTAATTCAACTTATTTTTAATTTGCCAAAATGTAAATACAGTATTAGACTTAGAAAACCCCTGTTTCACTTTTTAACCTTTCTCTAAATTGAATTTTGTGGGCTATATTTTCGACATATAAAAAGTCATGTTTCTTGGCAAAAGTGGCTAAGAAGTTAAATCCTTTACATTCATCACAGAGCTATGGTGCAAGTTTGAATGTGAGATGCTGTTGCAGTGATGGTGGCTTGTTTATGTCCTCCTTCAACATGAATCAGCCTATAGACTGCTGATGGTTTTATCAAACCAACCTTTAGCACTTGTTTGGTAAAATGGTTTCTGATGAACAGGGACATGAATGAATGCAGCTGAAGTGAAAAGGAGATAGACATCAGTCACAGGTTCATCAGCACTAATTATAGAGTTCTGAGTATCTTGCTGATTTTATCATCTGCCAGGGGGGAGACGCAGAGCTGTGGACAAGTGAAGAGGAGATGAAAAGGTAAGATGGGAGGAGGAGGAAAAGGAGGTGAGTGTGTCTCTAACCATAAGATATCTAAGGGAGAAGAGAGAGAGAGAGATGGAAAGAGAGAAAAATGAGTAAGTGCAGTGACAAAGTGCAGGAGTGTGTGTGCCTGTGAAACACACACACACACACACACACACACACACACACACACACACACACACACACACACACAAACAGAGAGAGGCTGAAAGGGAAGTTAATCTGAGTGTTGTGAGTGAAAGAGGAGAAAGAGGAGGACAGCAGGTGGTTGGGTTCTCCCCCCTCTCCTCCCCCTCTCCTCCTCTACCTCACCTATTCATCCATTGTTGAGCAAATTCTTCTCCTTCACTCCTTCACAAAGACCCCATCTGCCTCTTTTGTCTCTCTCTCTCCCCTCTCTTTCCCCCTCTCTCTCTCCCTTCCCCCATCATTTCTCACTCTTCACTCAGAAAAAAGTTTAGAGCTCTGTCACTGTTTCCTTTTTTTCTGTCACTTTTTCTTTTGTTTTTTTGTTCTTTCTCATTTTTTCTGCTAAAAATATGCAGAATGGAGGAGAGAGGATTATGGGAGAGTGGGATTAAAAATGCTCTATAAAAAGGGGGATAAAATGGGAAGTGAGAGTGAGTGGCGATCTAGCCTCCCATTTGAACTACTTGGAGGAGACACTCACAATCACACCAACTCACATCAGATGTAACACAAATTCATATCTCAGCCACTTGTCTTCCTCTTCCTCTTGTTCTGATAGAGTGACTTTCAACAGACACTGACAGTGACAAATGGATTGATGGATTGATTGGCTGTATTTCACACATTCTTGAGAATTGGGCCAAATCATGTCCTGCCAAAAAAAAAAAAACACTTAAAATGATGACTTACATCACACTAATTCAGTTTCTGGGTGAAACATTATTTTTTAAATGATTTATTTATATGAATTATGATTTGATGAGATGAGAATTCCCAAATAACTTCAAACATTTAAAAATGTGTTAAAAGTGCCTTTAAAATCTAAAACAAAAATAAGTACTGATAACATCGGTGCAAAATGTACTGTGATATTCATCATTGTTTTAAAATATATTTTAAATCCAATAGACGTTGGCCCGTTAAAGATGTGTCCGAGATTTTTTGCAGCTCCGTCAGATTTCTACAAAAACATCATTAAATCATCGTGAGGACTGCTATCTCACTTTCTGGTTTCCAAAAAGGCAGGAATGCTGCTCAGGTGCTGATAAGCTTCCTATTTTATGATAAATTCATTAAAAGTGAAGTGTGTAACATTTTGAGGGAAATTGGTGGCATCTAGCGGTGAGGATTACAGATTGCCAGCTGAAACTTCCCCTAGTTAGGATTCCTTCAGTGTTCATTGTTCAGGAGGTTTTTACCGGAAGCTGACATATCCGCAGAAGTCTCTCCCTTCAAAACAAACAGACCAGGTCATTAAAACCGCTTAAAACACAGAGTAAAGCAGTTTCATGTTAGAAATCAATGGTCCTCCAACACTGTTCAGCATCTCGGAGACAGGTAGTTTGCCCACATGTTATTGTGAGCTCACCCCTTTTCTCTCACATATTACTTTGTGCTCACCTTTGTCTGATCCAAACATTTAGGAGGTTTTTACCATGAGCTGAATTAACCCGAGGTCTCTTCCTTTCCAAAACAAACAGACCAGGTGATTTAAACCATTGAAAACACAGACTAAGGCAGTTTCCTTTTACAAATCAGTGGAACTCCGGTGCTGCTCGTTGCAGTTGGGCATTTTACTACAGTGGCAGATACGAAAACAGGAAAATGCAAATGGCCTTATCTAGAGACAGTGTTTGATTTGTACATTCTGAGTTACTGTAAAACGTGGCAATCTCCGTAAAAGACAGGCTTCCTATGTTGACATAAACAACACATTCTAAGGTAATGAAAATTCGACTATTCTTATTTTCAGGTCATTATCCACTAAAGAAAACATTATATTTCTGCCAACATATCCCTCTAAATCCTACACACTGGACCTTTAAATAATATTGCTATTGGGTGTGTCTCAAACATGACAGATCAACTCCGTAGCCCTTTTAAATCAAAACTAAGTAAGGACTCTGGTTTATAAATGAGTAGTTGATTAGCATTAAGAGAACTCTTAGGAACTTTGAAAAATAAAATGGCTCCTCATTGTGACTGCTGTTAAATGAATAATTGCATATTTTTGTCAACTCTGTAAGACATCAACTCTGACATCCATCATGTATACCACCCAAGAAAAAACTGAATCACTAGGAGGTTGGCCCATTACAAGGTTTAATAGTCAGGACATTGATCTTTGAAAATATATTTTCCCAGCATAACTGAAGAGTTAAACCCTAAAAATAAAGTTTTGTCCCATTTCTCAAGAATGAGTGGTTACATGAGAGACAGGTAGATGGAGACAGGCAGAAGACGAGAAACAGACAAGTCCGACCAAAAACTGAATAAAATATTATTAAAAATCGATTTTCCATGAGAAGATTCAAAACTTTACTATTATTATTGGTTGATATTGTAACATCCAATGTCTTTCTACTAGTCCGGATGTTATGATGACACATCCATTCCATAGGCACACAGCAAAACACTAATCCAATAGCATAGCATAATTAATGGAGTTAGGAAAGGCTGGATTTCACATCACAGTTCAATACCGTTATTGTATATTCAGTACTATGGTCCTCAAGGAGATGCTGATGCATTCTCTCCCTCTCTAGCGCCCATCTCATCTCCACTGTGAGTGTGTGAGTTTTGTCTCTGCTGATATATTCATCAATCTCCATTCACCTCTGTGCAGCTTTTAAATCAGCAACATGCTGTTACCTTGAGGAAATGGGAAAACTGACTCTAGAGTGTGTTTAAGAAATGGTTTGATGACCCAGAGAGGAAAATACAAATTGAAGACTACTGAGGAAACAATAGCTGTGTCCCAACTCCAAACTAAAGTATTCACACTGGAGGAGTGTGATAAAGTAATAAAGTTAACTCCAAAGGGTCTGTCTACATGCAGAAATATGGTAGAGCTGAATGGAAATGGAATTTTATATTAAACAGTAAATAGTGAATGGCTGTGAGGTAGCTCCTGAAAGATAAGGGAGACCTGTGATTGATGTGTGACGATATCTGTAAATATCCTCATTGTCTTCTTGGCTGCTTACCATAATCTGTGTTTGGATCTTTAGGTGGGAGGTTTGCTTGGAAAGAAATGGTGACACAAACACGCTACGGGAGCTTCAAAATAAAGGCATATCCTACAAATGACGGTATGTATCAATGTTTCCACTTTGCATTGATGATACTGGATATCAGTAATATTGATCCTTGAATCAATATATCGATCCAGATTGATGCATTGTTACACCCTTAACGGTTAGTTTTCTAAATGGATTTTTGGACAGCAGAACAAATGGAGGCAAGTTCAAAATCTCAACAGTAGTATTAGTAGTAAAAATAAGGTTGGTGAATATTCTACATTATTTAATACTGTCAACAAATCCCAAACCAAGTCCAAAACCAATGAAGTTTTTGTGTTTATCAGAGCCAGGTATATCTTCTTCCTCTGTGAGCTCCATAGTTGTCCACAAACTACATCTGTGTGCCACACTATTGCACTGGGTGACATGTTCCTTCATGACTATGAACACACACACACACACACACACACACACACACACTGGGGTTTATCCTGACTAGTGTTGTCAAAATTATCGATTTATGGATACATATTGCTACTGAACATTTGAAAAGGTTTCAATACTCATCCTCTGCAGTATGGATACACCATGCAGTGCCAGCTGTGCTTTCTTGCTCTCTCTTATTGTTAATGTTTCCTACAGTCATTCTACTGTTCTTTGCTACAAACTAAGAGAAGAAAAGGTATTGCTGATACAGGTGCCAAAACAGTACTTTTAAAATGGTACTGGTGCTCAAATGGCACATGAAGTCTTTATTTTGTTTTCAAAATAAAGCACAAAACGATGGTCAATGACATGAAAGAAAGTTGTCATATTTATTCACTTACTAAAAGTCTAATCTGTAACTGTTTCTTAAGGCATTATATTGAAGATAGAAATTCCAGTATCCTGACAAGACTAATTCTGACTCAATCCAACATATCATACTGTATGTGGATTAAACCGCAGCTAAAAGCAGTCCCCAACAAATGCACTATTTCTTCCTGTTTAATCAACGTTTTCTCAACTCAACTCAACTCAACGTAATTTATAAAGCGCTTTAAAACAACCACAGTTGAAGCAAAGTGCTGTACATAAGAGGTCATAAAACAACAAAACAGTGAGATAATAAAAGCAGGTAAAACAAACAAACACACAAACAAAACAAAACAAAACAAAACTGAATAAAAACAGCAACAACCAAATAAAAACAGAGCGAGGTCTCATGCTGGGTTAAAAGCCAGTGAGTAAAAGTGGGTTTTAAGGTAGGTTTTAAAAACAGACAGTGAGGAGGCCTGTCTGATGTGCAGAGGTAGATTTTTCAACATTTTTGGAGCAGCAACGGAGAATACACGGTCTCATCTAAGCATTCACTTGGACCTCGGTACCTCAAGGAGCAGCTGATCAGCTGACCTTAGGCACCGGGCAGGGGCGTAGGGGTGAAGAAGCTCAGAGAGGCAGGGCGGGGCCAGACCATTTAAAGATTTAAAAACAAATAAAAGGATCTTAAAATGAACTCTAAAGTGCACAGGCAGTCAGTGGAGGGAGGCCAGAATGGGTGTGATGTGCTCTCTCATTCGTACTCCAGTTCGCAGACAAGCAGCAGCATTCTGAACTAACTGGAGACGTGCAAGGGAGGACTGGCTAACTCCAAAATAAAGTGCATTGCAGTAATCCAGCTGAGACGTGATGAAGGCATGGATTACTGCTTCAAAGTGCTGATGTGCAAGAAAAGGCTTCACTTTCGCAAGCTGCCTGAGGTGAAAGAAACTCGACTTTACAACTGCACTAATTTGGCGGTCCAATTTAAAATCACTGTCCATCTTAAAACCCAAGTTAGTAACAGTAGACTTCGCATAAACTGCCAAAGGACCCAGATCAACAGGGGAGGAAACACAGGAGCTGCTGGGGCCAAACACCATCACCTGTTTTTTTTTTTCATTAAAATTTAAAAAGTTTAGGGCCATCCAGGCTTTGATATCTTCAAAAACAGTGCTATCTAAGCCAGGCTTCTTCAGCAAAGGTTGTACATGTTTGAAGCTTACTGGGACAACACCAGAGGACAGGCTGCTATTTAAAATGGTCAGAACCGACTGCCCTATGGTAGGGAAAATTTCTTTAAAGAAGTGGGGAGGGACCACATCGCGAGGGGAACCTGAAGGTTTAATATGGGCCACCACATCCTCTAACAGTGACAGAATCACAAGTTCAAATCTATTGAACATAGCTGGTTTTCTGAAAACTACAGTGTCCAGTTAATAAACTAAATATTTGGGCTTGGGGCTGAGTGATACAGACAGTGCAGGGAAGTCTTAAAGTATTCAGAGACAGACAAATGCATTATTGGTTTTGGTCTTTTCATAGTATTTATCCTTTCAGACCTCTTGTCTAACTTGCTGAATACTATGAACTAGGGTTGTCACGAGAACCGATACTTTGGTACCGACTTGGTGCCAACACGCAAAGTACCGGATACAACTTTGCCCTTAGCGGACCGTGTCAATTCCTGTCGGAACTGACGGGGGCAGTATACGTGCGTCAGTCTGTGCCAAGGATGAGCGCCTGTTCTCCATAATCTTTGCTAGAAACAATGGAGAGCTTAGATCGGGCCCAAAAAATCCAGCCCAACCCCACCCAAGCCCATGCACGCTCTGTCTGAGCATGTCCCGGACCGTCCCTTTAACTGTAATTGTGAGGCCGAGCCCCGGCCCGAACAAGACTTTTTTTTAAGGATATAAACGTGGACATTGAAGGCTGACTCTCGTCTTTCTTTCCATGGCAAGCCTTCGTCATGTGCTTAAGTGTCGAGGTCCCTGTCTTTTTGCTGTCATATACCAGCACCGTGCTGCACTTGGTACACTCGACAAAGCCGACACACACATTGTCACTGTCAACAACTCACATGTGCACGGCCAGTGGCACCGTCAAGGGGGGGCCTGATTTTTATCGTGGTATCGAATGAGTATTTTGGAAATTCACTGGTATTGATATCAACTACTGAAATTCTGGTATCGTGACAAGCCTACTATGAACAAACAATTAAACAAAGTTTATTAAGTTATGAAATGTACATTCAGTGTGTGACTGACCTGTGTGATAGCGGGCGAGTGTGTCATTCCCAGTGAGTGTCCACTGAGCTGCTGGTGCTGATGGTGCGGACTGTGCAGCCCACCCAGGTGTGCCTGGCTGTGGAGGGGAGGGCTGACCTGGAGAGGAGGGGTGGATGCTGCTGCCATGTTGCCAAGGGACAGAGCTCCCTGGTGGGGGACACTGGGCCGAGGCACGGTCCCTCTGGAGGACAGAGCCTGGAGCTGGGGGTGGATCTGGGTGTGAGGGGGGGGCAGATGTGGGCTGAGGCCAGGGCTTGAGGCGTGGGAAGGGTGTGATGGGTGAGGGTACGGCATGTACATGCTCGGGTGCTGGTGGGGAGGGAGAGGGTGAGGGTGGGCGAGTGAGCTGGAGGAATGGTGCTGGCCTGGGTGACCAGAGTACACTGAAGGTTTGGGTGTGAACATTGAGGTAGAGGAAGAGGAAGATGTGGAGGAAGAGTGGGGTGGCTTCATTTCAGATGGATCGTTGTAACTCTGAGGAACAAGAAAAAACATAACCAAAAAAAAAAAATCATTTTGCAAGTTCAGATTAACCCATTCACTCCTTAATGTGTGTGTGTGTGTGTGTGTGTGTGTAGTACCTGTGAGACCAGGCTGGCTCTGTAGGCAGCCAGCTGTTTCAGATACTCCTTCTTAGCCGTCTCTGTCCTCTTCTTGTACACCTGAAGCATAAAAAACATTAGGCTTCTCTACCAGCTACCAGACTATCAACCTTTATTGCAGTTCACAGCAACTGAAAAATAATATCTACAAATTATTCATGACATTTATTAGCAGTACATTATTTGTAAACTATTTGTAAACAGTTAATATTCATCTTCGGTGAAGTGTAGCTGTGGATAAGCAACAACATGCTGTGAGAATTTTTCACAGCATTTAATCATAGCAATAACGTAATATGCACTCAGGTTTAACTATCGTGGGGCTCATATTTCCCTCAGCTGACACATTTATCTAATAACACATAACCATAATAATGAATTCCCAAGGTATCTACTACAACTATTCTCTAAATCTGAACTTTCAAAATTCTGTTGACATGCCACTTCAGGCAATTTTGGGAGCCCAGTAATGATTGGTAGTCTCAGCGGTATCGTTACAGCTTATGTTTCACTGCAGAACTGTTGATTTCTGTCACAAAGACAGTAAAGCTGCTTGTTGCCCTCATTCACCCTACATGGTTTTACTGAAGAGGATAAACATGTTGTTTAATATTTTCCTTTCATCATCTGCCATTGCAAAAGTTCAGAGACAAGACCAAGGTTTTAAGGCCATTTTAGCTTTTCTGTGAGGCTGTACCTAGGCACACAGGGGGGATGCTAACATGCTGATATTAAAGGAATACTTCACCCCCTAAACGACCATTTGTATTTCAATTACTCATCCCAACTTTTTTTCTCGCATGCCTATGGTGAGCGAAGAATCCATAAATTAATTGAAGTAAAAGGGGGCTGCTTAAACGATTGTTTTATTGTTAAACCTATATCCAAACATCCGTTTACAAACTCTCACACAACTCATGCAGTATGCTCCAAGTCTCATTTATCTAGTCGTATAATGCTTCCCTGAGCAGACAGTTCTTTCCTACAGGGTACTGAACTAAAAGTGAAACGTATCTATGCTCTCTTCAAAGCCAGACTCAACTGATAAAAGGAGTAATTCTACCTTGCAGAACATGGAAGCTAACTTCAAAAAGTTAGGGGCACCAGAGACGGTGGGAGACAGTCGCAATTTTAATCCCTGATTATACTGCATGACTTGAGTGACAGTTTTTAACAGTTTTTTATGTAGTTTTCTTGTTATTAATTCAGACCCCAGTGACTTCAATTAAATCAAGACTGTTTTCTGGTTTTGGATGCGGTGTCAGCAGTTGCATGCGGGAAATACAGTTATCATCACTAATTTAAAATAACATGCTTTGAGTAACTGATATCCAAATGGTCATTTAGAGGACAAAGCATTCCTTTAAGCAGGTGTAATGTTTACCATGTTCACCATCTTAGTTTAGTGTGTTTCATGCTCACATTTGATACTAAACACACAGTGCAGCTAAAGCTGATGGGAATAGAATAGTTTTGGGTATTTGGTCATAAACCACCACATTTTTCAAGTATCAGCACACACATTGAGTTGGTGGTGGTGGTAAATGAAAATTTAGGTGGTTTCCAAAGTTATTACAATTCTTGCTGTGGGGATGAAGAATACATAAACCAAATTTCACTGCAAGCCGTCCAATTTTTGATCCAGAATAGACACTAAAGTCTGGATCTTGATCTGGACAGATGTGGACCGACCAACTCTGCCAACTTTAGAGGCATGCCGCTATTGTGGCCAAAAACTTTTCCCTAATTGTAAAATGTGACACGAACTTTCTTCGTGTCACATTTTACAATTAGTGAATCATTACTAATTAATATAAATTCATTTGCATAACTTCCATACAGATTGGCAAGAAACCTGGTATTTTCTATCATCATATTTATATTTATACCACATCAGTTTTGGAGAATCACTTACAGGTCCTGGTCAGTTTGATTGTAACAAAGATGTTGATTTAATTTCAGAACTATTCATTATGAACAGTTACAGGCCAGCAGAAAGGCACACAGCCATGCTTAATTACACATAGAGGACCTACCTGTTTCTGTTCCTCTCCCAGACCGTCCCACATGGAGGCCACAATCTTTGACACCTCCCCAAAGGTGGCGTTGGGGTTCTGGGCCTTGATGTTGGCTTGGGTGTCCCTGAAGAACAAGGCGTAGGCAGACACTGGCTTCACTGGCTCATTAGGGTCCTTTCGCTTCTTCTTCTTTGGCGTTTTGGGTTTCTTGGAGATGTCCACTGTTGCTGGCCTCTTCTCTCCTCCACTGCCCAGCTAAGAGGAGAACAAGAGGTTGAGTAGGACACTGGTAGGAATGATAAGGATGAATTTATGGATGGACAGAGAATGGAGTTCAGTTTTGTAGTTTGAGTGCTAATATTAAAAAAAAAAACAGAATTCTTTTAAAAGTAATTATTTCCTTCTATTACTACATATCTCAATTTAACAATTCACACCTCTAGTCATGTCTTTGATCACCTCAACCTTTTCTTGTTTGATGTCAAGCTGTGACTCAACCACAGAGATCAGATATGGGGAAACTTAGTCAGTCTGAGAAGAGATGAAGCCTCTCAGATGACTGGTTCAAAACCACCAAACAGTGTCTACATCAGCCACACAGCAAAGCAAGAGCCTATCAGCGTCTACAAAAGATTCTTTCAGCCAGAGTACTGCTTAGAAATAAAGTAAGCAGTCATAACCAAACACAAAATCAATGCAGTTTAATGGATGTAGTATATCAAAAAATTGTTTTGACACCAACCAAGAGAGACACACAAAAAGAGCGAGTGAAATGAAAGTAATTCCCTAATGATTTTACAGGATGTTTTTTCAAATGAACCATGTCATTTGGCACTAATTACCAGTAAAATAGAGACGATGTTCAACTGGTGCACCTGCTTACCAATTAATATATTCCAATTAAATGCTAAAATAATCCATCAGTAGTGTTTAAGTGCACAGCTGGTCAGCTGACCAGGCAGAAATGTGAAAAATGTCTACAGACAGAATATGATTCAATAAATGAAGAATAAAGTTTCCAATCCTAGAAATACATGATGAATACATTGTGGAAATCAACAACAAATGACACAGTTCTTTACACGATATTTTCTAGCAATCATGAGGAAATATTATACCTGTAAAATAAGACACCAAGATTTGCATTGATTAAAACTGTAAAAATCCAGCTTTTTTTGACTTAATAAACTAGACAGCCATGCCCTGCACAACTGAGACTTGCACAATCTCCTGATTTTCACCTTCATTAGTCATAGGGATAATGTCTAATGTATTGTTGACTATTCTTACCAGTGCACTGTATCAGCAGCTTAGTTTACCTCCACCACCCACTCATGTTTTAAAGCTATGTAATAGATGCTGAATTATAGCTCAGCTTGCTATCGGAGCTTATAAAGGCATGTTAGTCACAATGACATTCTTGTATAAAACACAGTCTGGATTTCTTGACCTTTTACAACATGATATCATGCAGAGAACAGTTTTAGGAGTTCACTGTAATGTAATGTAAAGGTATATGCACTGCCTATTTTGTACGCTATTCCCCACCCTTCCTGAAGCAAGTACTACCTGTGTACCTGCTTATAATGTTGCCCATATGCAAGTCATTCTTCTATACATAACCAATGAGAATGATAAGTTTGCTAAATGTTATTCAGCAGTGCTGAAATGGTTTCATTTCTTCAGAATATGAACAGTCAGATTGGTCCAGAGTGCTTTTATCACATCTAATTGATACGCAGGGAGAACGGGTCTACTATGACACATAACATTAACATAACTATACACTGTCTACCCACCCACCCACACACACACATACACACATTCAGCAGCCAAGCAAGATATGACTCTGTAAAAACAGGAGATACAGCGTGACTGTGTGTTTTGCTTTTTTACCCTGAGTCCATCATCATTCTCGTCCTCATGTGCTGAACTGGAGGGGGATGGTGTGGCGGATTTACTTCCAGGAGGTGAAGGAGAATTATGGGTAACAGAGTTCCCACTCAGCCCCAGCTGGGATTGGTTGATGGTGGACAACTGACTTTGTTGGCTCATGCCTGATTGGCTCCTCGGTCCAAGCGCAGCTTCAATTGGCTGTTGGCTGCTGGTAAACCGAGAATCAGAATTCACCATCTGCTGCATCTGTGCAAAGACATAGGTGATAATGACAATTAGTACATGAGGGCAATCACATTTCATTTGGAGTTTGATGACTTGATGGGCATGTTTGTTTTTGCAACATCTACAGACATCTACAGTCTATGCTGTCCATTGACTTTACATTATTCCACTTGGGGTTTCATATCCTTTACAAAAAGCTATTTGATGCCATTATTTCTTGTAGATTTTGATAAAGCAACTTGCATAGACTTTTTTTCTGATATTAGCAAGCCAGTCCTACCCCGCTGCCCAGGTCCTCCTGAGTCGAACACAGTATTTGTCTTGATAAGCTGTGTCACACTCAAACAACAGCCAGCAAAGGCTGAGGTAACTGCCACCTGCACCTATAAGATGTTAACTGGCTATATGTAACTCTCAGTTGATTTAAATGGGCTCAGAAATTACATTTAAAGCCCCATGCGTACAGTATTTCCCTTGCCTATCTCAAACTGATTTTGGCAAAAACAAACAAACAAACAAACAAACAAATAGTGGTATGTCACACCATCTACACAGCAACAGCAGATTGCATCAGTGGGAATAATGTGAACTAATTTACATCGACATAACACCAGTGTGTGAAACTAGGTGAAACCAAGGGACAACAAAAACGCTACATGCTAACACAGCCTTAGGTAGCCATTCCCAGCTGACTCACACAGAGCAAAATAAATTGCCAAGGCAGTTGTTACATCTGCAGCCGCAGATATGAGACTCAACTCTGTAGTGGAAAACGTTGGCTGTACAAAAATGTTCAATGTAATTGAGTCCCATTACACTTTTCCTTCATAAGACCATTTCAGCCAGACTGTAATTCCTCCTTTGTACAAAAAAGCAAAAGCTCAAATTATGATGTTAGTTTTATGATGTCAGTGTTTAAGACAACATGGAGATTTCTATAGTAGATCATACTTTATGATGTAAGATTTGATAAACAAATGAATTAAGATAATATAAAATTAAAAAAAAAATGTTAAGGACAATTTTCTGGCATTTCTACTTTTTTGCTATATTACAAACGTACTGTGCTGCGACACCACTGTGTTATCAAATCGATCCAAGAATTTTATAAACCGTTACACCCCTTTGAGTACCCGTAATGCTAGTCACTCAATAGTTTATTTTGAAAATAATCTGCTGTATTACATTTCTGAACTTAGATTTGATTTATGTCATTTAACGTCATTGTAGCCAGTTCACCAAAATTTTTCAAAGTGTGAATAAATCCAACAATTGACTTGTTTGCTCTGACTAGCTCCTTATTTAAAGTTACATCGATCAACAGTTCATTGTTCAACTAACAATGAATCAAACGAATGCAAATAATCTCAATAGAGACACTTGTAGTAACAAACCCACAGAGCATTATCACCATGCCTGCAGTTCCCCTCAGTCGTGGAGTGTTTTAGAGTATTTCAGCTAATTGTTTTGGTTTTCTGGCCTGTATGTGACTGTTCTGGTTCAGTCTCATAGCTCTCATCATCGTCCTTCACACCTGCTGCTTTTAACAACTAGAACTGCAACAGCAGGAGTCTCATGAGTGGCTGTAGGCAAAACAGAGCTAGAAGGAGAGTGAACATGGAAACATGAATGCTTACAGTATGTTGCTATGTGTCTGCTGGGTGTCTCAACAGACAGCTGTTTGCTAACACGTTCATCAGACCAACTTTATGACTATATAGCTTGTGAGCATAGGGGTGCATTTATTAGCTAGAGAGCCAGATATTTGGCTGGGAGGTGGTGGGGGACAAAACAGCCTTAAACCTAATGATTAAAAAATGATGTAATTAAAATTATTCTTAATGTAAAGTTTCATTTAATAAAAAAAAAATGAATGAATAAATAATGTGTGTTTAAGCAACTGTTTGCCAACACGTTAATACAATTTTGAATTTTGAATTCACAGCTTGTTCCACAAATTAAAAGAATTATCAATGCTGCTTTAAGAATCACTGACACAGCTCGTACTTTGCCCTACAACCAGGTTGGTGTGCCGAAGCAGTATCTGTGCTACATAACATGTTCATAAAACAGTCCTAACTAGACTCTGAAACAGAGTCTGCCTGTGCTTGACAGGTTTTGTACAGTGCGCAGCAGTCTAGGATTCACTAATAATGAAATCTGATAGTAACCGTGGCAACAGGCAATACAGGTCAGACAGCAGATGGGATCAGAAGTCATAAAACATCAATTCCTGCTCGCGTGTAAATACATCAATAGAGATTCTAAACTCCATTTACTACACTCTGCAGAAAGTTGCTACCTAACTTTATCTGGAGGAGACGTTTTGGTGTCCACAGGTGCCTGAGATACAAGCACTGCTTTATTTCCTCGTGCATCCCATGTCCTCAATAATGTGCCCGAAAGCTGATGTACTGCAGGATATAAAGTGACCAGACTGTTTAACTGTCACACTTGTGTCACGACTGCATAATGTTTCATTGTGCATTGTTGTCTTTCAAAACAAATGTCTCACAAGAGACACTGACTACGCTTACATGTACAAAATATTCCAGACAATATTCCGACTTAACTGTTTACATGGCTATGAAAAATGAATACTACACTAGTATTCCCATTTTCATGCAGCTGTGCAGGCTTTGATTAACATGCCCTTATGTCATTACTCACATCAAAATATAGAAAAGTGGAATGGCTGTCACTTGTAACAGGATTTTTCAAAGTTTTCCACTGGTGGCGGACTTGTTCAACCAAGCACAGCCTCCCCATGGCCACAAAGCAAGCAGCTATATATGTGTTAAGTTTAACGTAGCGTTGGCCAAATAGGAGAATGTTACTTCATGGCATATTTTGGTGTTTGATCTTTCCTTCTTATGAGTCCCTTCTGTCATCCCCTGTGTAGAGTAGTTCAGTCTTAACTGGCATTACCAAAATATGAGCTGTCTCATAGTGAGTCAGTCACCAGTGATATTTTATCCATTTCTCAGGAAAACAAAAGCTAAACAAAAATGTTTGCTTACACCCTCAGCATGGGAACTTTGACACCTATTATGACAAATATGAAGACGGGACTCGCTTGATGATGTGTATTTAGAGTTTCCTCTTAGTAAGCATCGAATAATAGCGGATGTGGTCTGGTGCGCTTTGCCCATCTTGGGAACATATTACCTGAACTCTGAACTCTGTTACCGGCAGCAGCTTCTGAATAGTCCTGTGGTATTCAGATAGAACACAGAGTGACATTTGCCTGACACGGGAAAAAGTTTCAGATTGACGTACATGCAGGTTGAAAGGCTGAAAAATAACAGTTGCGGTTCAGCATTGGTTGTGTTGGGACTGCAATAAATGTCATATTAGTACTGTCACAATTTTCCAAAGAGGTTTTACTCTTTATCAAATTTCTACGACAGCTCGTCTTGTTTAGATTAAACTGTTTAAACAGGAACTGTTTGACAACCTGAGGATCAAGCTGAGCTGATGACAATGCAATGTTAACTAAGAAAAATACTTCAAAACTTTTTTTCCCGTTTTTACTAAAAAAAAAATTGGAAAAATGTTTTTGACATTACATGTTGTATTATTAATATGATTGTACTATATGATAAAACTGACTGGCTTAGAATGTCAGATTGATACTAAAAATTGTTGACTTAACAAAATTAAAATGCACCCCAAAAAAAAAAAAAAAGCAGAGTAACAAATGGAAAGAATGGAAAGAACGTTTCTGTTTTAGTTTTCGGTGGTCTGGGTGGAAACATCACTACCAGCATCTATTGACAGGAACCGAAGGTCACAAGGTTATACAACAACACCTACGTGTCAATAAAACTTGGCAAAGGTTTTCAACTTCTGGAACTAATAATATTACGAATGGAATTAGGGGGGGAGTCAGACAAATGTTTGTAGCGATGGCCGAACAGAGGGGGAACCCCTGACAAAATCACGGTGAGTATTGAGTGACTCATGTCACAAGAAGTGAAAAAGCTTTGGCTCACATCTTCACATAGGTGTGGTTGATGACAAGATTTGAATATGAAAAGTACAGCAGTACAAATCTGAATCAGTTATTGCTTTTTTTTTTGTTCATTTATTTTATTTCTGGAAAACAAGCATTTGCTTTTTTTTGGTGTGAGAATTTTGCTGATCATAAGAAACTACATATGTATATTTTCTAAAACTAAAATCAGTATTCAAACATTGATACATTGCAAAACTATATGGATAGTCAAGGCTTAAAGGGCAGAACAGACATCTCTACATCCTGTAATGTAAAACCAAGAAATGCAGCAAATTCTTGTCATTTTTGCTCAAATAACTATTTAAACCATTAATGGATTATCAAAATAGTTGTCAACTAATTTTCCACTGATAGATAGCTCTAATTAGGATGGTGACTTAAAGTTGAGTTGTTTTAAGGTTGACTAATTTGACAGATATTACTAGGGATGTATCAGCCGCCGATATTAGCAAAAAAACGTGCATCGGCATCAGATCGGACTGCATGGGAAAATGCCGATCCAAGAACTCCAATCCAGTTTTTCATTGAGTCTGATCCAGCATGAGCACTTACTATCAATCCACCAGGCCAGCATGCAGACACACAGGAAACAGCAGCACCAGGCTGGCACTGACACTACAAAAATAACTGAAAAGGAAAGACTGCATTGTTTGTTAAATGTCAACAATGTCTTGTGGTGTTAATCTATTTTTTATGTATTAGGGGGCCAAAGCACAAGTGTGTGGAGTCTTGCTGCTATTTTAATTTCAATGTTAGACATGTTAAAGATTTCTCATGTTGATTTATTTTCTATTTATTAAGGGGCCAAAGCAGCCAAAGCAAACCAGCTATATTTTTTATTTAATGTTAATGTTCAAGTTTAAAGGTTTTTTTTATTTAACCCTGTTAACAATAAACAGGTCAGTTTCTCATATCAACTGTTATGGAGTTGTAGTAGTTGTTCTTGTTGTTAGAGTAATATCGCTTGATCAAACCTTTTCTAACATGACTGACAACAAAATAAGTGAATATGTATAATATGCGCTTGGATCGGATTGGTATCGGTATTGGCCAAAACTCAAGGCTGTAATATCAGTATTGGATCGGAAGTGAAAAAGCTGGATCGGGACATCCCTAGATATTACATTAAAAAAAGAAAAATCACAGTGTGTTCAGAATAGGGGTGTCACGATATGCCGGTATTAACAATAACTGTGATATTTAAACATGAAATATTGATATCATGTCAGTAATACATGTATAAAAAAGTCAATAATCCTAAACATTTCTGTTTCTTTCCTTTGTCACTTTATCTCCCTCTCCTGACA
This sequence comes from Epinephelus awoara, assembly GCA_035609425.1. Taxonomy (NCBI): domain Eukaryota; kingdom Metazoa; phylum Chordata; class Actinopteri; order Perciformes; family Serranidae; genus Epinephelus; species Epinephelus awoara. Next base: position 34,068,947 of record CM069306.1, read on the forward strand.
CTATCTGCTTGCCTTTTAACTATCCATTAACTGTAGTTGCTCTTTTTGTACAATATTGTACAGTAATGGCTATAGACTCTCTCTCCCTACACTCATATTTTGTGTGCTGAAAGACCAATAAACAGAGTTAAAAATGGGTTTGACTAAAGCATTATTATTACATGTTCAGTGAGTGGAAATACTTGCCTTGACAGACAGACTCCTTCAGCCAATCAGTGGCAAAATAACAATGAACATTGGGTTTGAACCGGAGAACAGTTTAGCAACGAATTTATTCACACCATCAGGGTAAAAGCAAGAAACGTATTTAATTACATTATATTTTATTCACATGCATGCTGTGCAGAATAACAACAGTCCACAGCTCCTCGGCTAAGTCTCCCCCTCTCCTTTTGTGCAGCAGCACTGAGCAGGTACCAGCTGGGCCTGGGGCAGATGCTGGGTGAGCACTGGGGAAGTGTCCTTCATGACTGAGCCTGAGCAAACTAACTAAGAGTGCTTACTGTTGTTCTTGTTTAATTGTTGTTATTGGCTCTATTTCTGCAATAACTTTACTTATTGCTGTGTTTACTCAACTAACGTTAAAATTAGGGACGCACCGATATGGATTTTTTCGACTGATACCATAACCGATAATTTCACATTTTGGTATTTTTAAAAAAGGTGTATAAGGTCGTTTATGTACACGTGAGGGTAAGAGAGACTAAGATGTAGTGAGAAAATATGGTTAATTTAATATTCCATAGCCCTGAACTTATGAAATCAATCTGACATCACTATTGTTAACACAACAAAAACATATATCATTTGTGACTCTTCATACCTGTCAACATTAAGCTGTAAAAAAGAGGGAGATTTTCTGGGGTATTGTCAAATAGCCTACCCTCAAAGCCCCTGCCCCCATATATTCCCACACTACAGATGAACATAATAAATACAAGGATGTTAAATTAAAATGACTTTTAATCAGTATTAAATTTATAGTTAACAGTGAGAGAGAGACAGATTATGAAGCCAAGTGTTACTTTGTAATTCTCAGTTAAGTGTATAAACTACACTGCAGAGTGGAGTCTCCACTGACAGAGCAAACAGTGACAGCTGAATCGTATAATGGGTTAAATGTGCCTTAATTAAGTCAATGAAAGCAGTCTGGCTTCATATTATCAGCCTTATTTATCGTCTATACTTTTAATTATCAGAGTAATGCATAATTATAAAAATGTCCCATTATTGGCCGATAATTTATCCTATATCATATCGCTAACCCTAGTTAGCATTAGCTCTTGCTGCTATGGGAGCCACCATTACTGTTTTGCAAGTGACGGCCTGCATTTTACCTCATCAACTAAAATGCAGACCCTTTGGCTGTTTATGTCGTCAGATCCCTGACTGGCCCAATTGGATTGTCATTTCTAGAAAATGTTTGGGGCAACAGGAGAGCCAGACTGATACAGAGAGTGAAAGAGAATGTTGAAGTCATGTCATCAGGATAGTCTGACCAGGCTAGCGTTCGTCCAGAACTGTAAAGTAAGGATGGGTGGTAAGGAAATATCTTGTGTCACACTGTATCTGTATCACAATATTGACACATATCCCTATAGAAATTTAACTTAACAATTGTGGGAACTGGAATGTCTGTTGGTAGCTAATCTATTAAATGAAATACCTGTAATATTAAGATCCTTCATCACATTGACACAGATGGCAATATTTCCATGAAGCACCTCTGTGATTTGCTATACTGCCAACAATAGCCTTACAAAACTAGAGATATTAAAGCGACAGTAAACTTGGTCTACAAGATATAGAAAAATCTCTGACACCAGTCTCACAGTAAACAGTCATATTGCAAAACCATACTGTAATGTATTTGTCCTTGTATTTTTAACAATTAATTGTGTATTTCTGTAGGGTTGTGCTCTTTTCTTTGTTCATCCATCCATACCACTGCTCATGAAAACTTCTCAGTTCTTCTATTTGTTTCAAACAAACTGGTGTAAGTAAGCTAACTGGTGTTAGTAAGTTAATCCCATAAACCAGGAAACTGCTTGTTAGATCATTACATGTAACATCAGTACATGACAGACAAAGAAAAACTGTAAATGCCTATAGTTTAATGTAATCACCAATGATTATGACTGTGAACCAGGTAAAAACAAAATCACCAAAAGCACAAAATGGAGTTCTCTAAATGTATCATTTTAGACATTAACCTTCATTCAGATGGAAGCCAAAATAAAAAAGAGCAGTCTCTCTTAGTATTAACTGCAACTGAGTAGTCTTGCCTCTTCTTGGAATAATGCACACACACATTGACTTGAATCTTTTTAGCCCCCCCACCCACCCCGATTAGGCTGAGCCAGGCACGGTTGCTAGGCAACCATCATTCATGGACTGGCAGTAAATGAATGTTAGTATGAGAATATAAAAGCGAGGTGGAGAGACGGAGAGAGAGGGAAAAGGTAGGACTGAGACTGACTGAGATGGAAAATAAGACCTTCCCTTCAGGCCACTGAAATAATTACCTCCACTGTCACACAGTTAACACACAGGTTAGTCACAATCAAAGAAAAAGAGAAAAAAATATCTGGATTTAATTAAGTTATTGAAAACGGTCTCTTTTATGGTGTTTTATAATCATTCTAATTCAGCCACAGTCAGGGTTGAGAGCTTCATCGTGAGGTTTCAAATTGACACTTCATATTATAGCAGGCAGATTTAATATGGAGATGGAGACAACAGACAGAAAGATTTAAAGATCAAGAGTGGGAGGTGACAAGTTTCATTCTTAATAAAACGGGAGAAATCTTCATTACAGATACTGTCACATGTATACCTCTGTCACCCCGCTGAACACTCCGTCTGTGAAGGTGAGACTTTCATTTCTTTACTGTATGACACAGTCAGCCACATCTGAATGTCACAGCTAAAAGCAAGATTTTCACTTTACTGTGAAATGGAGACTTAAAATATGAAGAAAAATGTCACATCGACCAGCTGCCACGATTCAAATAACACTGCCCCAGGCAATATCCCATTCCATACAGTTAAACTGAACAAATTATGAAAAAAATATAGTTAAAATATATCAGCTGGCTGTCAGTTCGAATCTTAAGACTCACTGAGATCCTCATCTTTCTTCCATTAGGTAAAGTCAAAGTATCTCTGAGCAAGATACAAAGTGATAGTCCATCCTAAAATATGTCTTTTGAGTATCAAGCATCATCCAAAGTGAGTGTTCAAAGTGTGTGGTGACTGTTAGGGAGCAGCAGCTGGTCAGTTTGAATTCATCTCAGCTTCAATGGTTTCATTAGTGAAAGGTTTTTACAGTAATCTAAACCTTCATAGAAATGTCTGAAATCACTCCTACAACATCATGCACTTCTCTGCTGTCTATGATCTGTATGGACAGTATGTTCCTAACAAACCAAATATTTCCTAACAGACTGCCTCTGGCAGTTTTGATATTTCACTATCATCCTTCAGCTGATCTTTGACCTGTGATGGCGGGGCTGTTATCTGGGCAACTCCCAGTTAATGTGTGAAAAAGGGTGTGAAAAACAAGAAGCTTGAGGACAACCACACACAACTGACAAACCCACAACGGAATACTTCATTTGAAATCCCACCAGCCAAATATACTTAACAATCTGTTCTTCTGTGCCCTTGATTAATTTTTCTTCCACAATTATTTCCTTTCTTAAATCTCAGACTTCTAATTACTGCCCTCTCACTAGGGCTGAGAATATTGTAACCTCATGATTCTTTGGCTCAAAATTGATTCTTGATTTAATGAATAGAAAAAGGGGGGCAAACTTTTCAGTCTCTTGCTCCAGTATACTGTGTGTCAAACCATTCGCTGGTGTCCTTATTACAATAAAGTACTAATATGAAACATAATAGGCAATTAAGATACATGGTTTGCAGCCTTTCTATTTAAGGAACTTAACTGTTGTGTATATATATATATATATATATATATATATATATATATATGTAACTATTGTAAATGTTTCTGCAGACTCTGCCGTGACCCCCACCCTTGAGGTTATTGAGTTCCGCCTTTTTTCCCCCGTCAACATCCTGCTATTAACTAGCATTTAGAAAACATTTTTGACATTAGTGTACGAATGCCAACTCATTTACACCTGCTTCGTAATGCATGTAAAAATATATTTTCTCCCCACACCAACCTCTAACTGCACTATACTGTATCTCTTCACTGTTCTTTTTGTGTAATCCTATCTTCGAATTGTATCTCTTTCTATTTAAATTTGATTATTATATTATATTTACTCCTGTCTTTTTTCAACTGTTGTTCTTATGTTTATCTTCTTTACCTAAGCACTTTGATTTGTCTCTTTGAAATTGAAAGGTTATATACAAAATAACTTTACTGCCCACTGACTAACCTGCTGTTCCCGCTAAACAAAACATTTGTTTTGAATAAATGTGAAAAAAAACCTTCATCCAATGAAAGCAAGTTTTCACATATCATAATAAGACATAAATTAACTTGTCACCATGCAAAACCTGTTGCTATGTCAAAGGTTTTGTGCATTTAAACATTTTTGTGGATTCAAAATTCATTCATTCATCTTCTAACCGCTTCATCCTCGTGAGGGTCGCGGGGGGGGGGGGCTGGAGCCTAACCCAGCTGACATTGGGCAAGAGGCAGGGTACACCCTGGACAGTTCGCCAGACCATCGCAGAGCTGACACATAGAGACAGACAACCATTCACACCTATGGACAATTTAGAGAAATCAATTAACCTAGTCCCCAAATCGCATGTCTTTGGACTGTGGGAGGAAGCCGGAGTACCCGGAGAGAACCCACGCTGACACGGGGAGAACATGCAAACTCCACACAGAAGGGCTCCCACACCCGGGATCGAACTGGCAACCCTCTTGCTGTGAGGCGACGGTGCTAACCACCACACCACCGTGCCGCCCTTGGATTCAAAATGTTTAATTAAATGATAAATTCATACTACAAAGTTGAGAGGGATGTTTTGTATTATGTAGAATGTTTAAGCTTCCACACACCCACGTCTGTCAGTTAAACAGAGGTTTCATGTATTTCTCTGAAGGACTGTGTGGACATGCACAGACTGACTGAGTCTTTCTTTCTGTCTTTTGAAGCCCCCCTCCACTCAAGTGTTTTTTTTTTTTTTACTAATTATTGTCTTTACTTGGATGTTTGACCTTCAGTGAATAATGTATGTGCAACCTGTGATGTGGAAACTTGAAACCTCCAGTGCATATACTGCACGTTACGACTAGACTTTTCATTGACGTAAGAGAAAATATACACCCACTACACATATAAACCGTATAACCACGCAGAAGGAAGCTTGCATCTACTGCCAGCTCACCGAACATCACCAAGCTGGTTAACCTTACAGCTCATCCGCAGGATGCCATTCATGTTTACACCTCGCACTGTTTCTCGCCAATGAGTAGTACACTTTCTTCTGTGCGGTGATTTGATTGGCCGGTATAGTTCAGTACAAAGAAAATAGTTCCTACATGACACTGCTCACAACAAGGTCTGTGGATTATCTTGAGTAGCCAGGTCATGATTTCTGGAAAGAGACATTGCTGTAAAGTTTTTTAAATGTATTTTTTGGTGCTTTGAGCACTACAAGCTGAGTGCCATCTAGTTACGGTATGGTATTAATAAAATGCAACTGGATGGAGAATCTCACCTTTAGTTTAGTTATTTTCAAAAGAGAGACTGTTTACACATACTTCCATTAAAAAGAATGATTTCAGGTTTCATTTGTATCAATAAAACATTTGTTCAACCAAGGTAAAAACCTTCTGTGTTCATTCCTTTAAGGGTCAATGTAATTGATAGTAATAATAATTCTGTAATACCACGACACTGCAATATTTTCAGAGACAGTTATCATACTATGAAAATCTCATAGTGTTGCAACCCTTCTACAGTTAAGAAAGAAAAATATGTATTTTTGATTCTGGGGTGAACTATCCCTTTAAATTTAATTGCACTCACTCATGTAGTGGTTTAACAGACAAAAGGTCATGTTTTCTAATGTCATGTATATAAATCCAACTTCCAAATTTTACTTAATACCAAATCATTCATTACTAAAGCAAACTTATCATTAAAATGTGTAATTATTTATGTTTGGCACTCACCACAGACAGTGTACTGGTCATTGGTCCGCTATCTGGACTGAACGTGCCACCATCTTGGTTCAACATAGCAGTTCCATCTTGGTTCCCGGGCATGCCAGGCAGATCCATGCCCTGCAGCTGGTAGGGGTGGTGTGGAGCTGAGCTGGAGGGGGGGTCCAGAGGGTGGTACGGTCCAGAGCGGGAATCGTGGGGGAGATGGGGGGGTAGCATGTGGTCTGGCAGCGTGGGGGGAGTGATGGGCGGGATGTTGAAGTCCTCGTCACCCAAACCACCCACTGAGTAGGACTAAAGAGAGACAGAAAGAATATATGATTAAAAACACCAGTGTTAAATTCCATAGCTATGTGTTTGATCGCATTCACCACAGTGTTTTTTTTCTTACTGACTGTTTCTTTACGGATGCGGGACAAAGTCAAGTTTGGGGAGGCTGACATATTGTGATACAGCTTGGCTGGATGGGCAATGTTGCCCTCAGCAGAGTGACAACTTGGAGAAAATCAATAAGAATTACGTAGGGGACTGTAAGAGACCAAAGTGTCATGAGACATTACTGTCAGACATAATAAATGGAAGAGATGTAAAAGTGCCCATCACCATTAACCCAGTATACTTTATCCAGTCTGAACTACAGCTCTGTGTTGTGTCATGTAGTCATTCCTCCTCAGTCAGAGCTCCTATCACAGACTAATTAGCACTAATGATATCCCAAGCCTTGAGAAAAAAACTCACTCATTCAGCAACAGAACACAGTAATTTAGATGTACAAGCCTCCTTTGCCTGAGAGAATACACACAGGCGGATCTTTGTGTGTAAAAATACATCAAGTGCTAATCTGACATACCAAAAGAAAACCAGAAGCAGCACCATATATGATAATGAATTATTCTGAGAGCAAAGACAAATGAGAGGGAGACATGAGGAGGGAAATGGAGTGAGAGAATCATGCAAGAGAAGAGTGAGAGATACGAGGGTGAAAAGAAAGAGAGAGAGGCAGTGTTAGAGAAGCCCTCTCATACTAATCTGACAGAGGAGATCTTTTATAGAGACTGACAGCCTTTTCTGCTCGGCTAGCCACACCAGTCTCTCCCTCTCGTACTCTTTTGCTCTTCATCTCTCACCATCCTTCTCCTTCCACCCCTCTTTTGCCCTCTCACTCTTCTACTCTCATCGTCCCATTTCTCTTTCATCTCTCTCTCACTCTTTTATTCTCTCTCACTCTTTTCTACTCTATCTCAAACCCATATGCAGTGTCGAGTTATGAGTTGCGTGACTTGTGAGCTGAATGATCAGTTACGAGTGGAGTTATGTGATGTTTACGCTCACTATGTAATTATCAGCCACTGTGGCAAACCACCATTTGAGGTCATAGTTTCACCACTTTAAAATAAGATGGAGGAAAAAGGAAAATAGGAATGTGCAACATGGAATATTATCACACCTTTCATTCCAAAAACGAAAAAGAACTCCCATTATCTCCTTTTCTATTGTTGACTCACCAGGATCAAACCAGTCAAACATTCAATAATGCACCTGACACCTGACATGGGAAAACTGGAAATGTTTCTTTTCTTTAGAGGTTATGTGAAAAGCCACACCTGGAAGGAGACCAAGAGCGCCAGCGCGCTTGGAATGGTGGAATGAATTTGGTGTGTGAGATGTCAGCACAAGACGTCTCCTGTGTGCATGTTTCACTTTAATACAAATTCTTAGTCACATTTACATTCACATGCTCTTAAGTTTAAGGATAACTCTGGTGATATTCTCTGTTTTACTTTTAGTCAACAAATCCCTCGTGCAGACTCAAACCAACAGCAGGGTTTCCTACACATTCATTTATTTGTGGTAGCCCACCACAATAACAACATCTAACGCCAGGTATTGATTTTCTATTTTTGGAGCGGGGCCGAGCGCTATTGGAATATACATGCATACTGTTTGATTATTTATTGCACCACACTCGGAGTGCAGAGCGTACTATGGAGAGAGATGAAGCAGCAGAACTGAAAATGAAATTAAGCGTTCATTGCGCTGGGTCTAAAAGTTTGCATTCACTCGCCTCTGCAGTGACTCAAAATCAACAAACTGCTGCTGAGGGAGAAAAGAACTCATCAAGACTTTGGCCTGGGCTGTGTTTACAGACCTGTAAAAACCTCAGAATTTAGAAAGGTGACACAGAATGATCAGATGGACACATGAGGGGAAAAAAATACTGACAGACGTCTCTCTCATAATATAAGTCAATGGGAAAAGTCTTTTTGGGCCCCATGGCATCATGTGACAGACCTGCAGGTTGTTTGGCCACTGTGTCAAATTGGCTTGAAAACCCAGTGCTGTTCCCCTGGGACTTTGGGCTAGCAGCCAGTTGGAAGTAGCATTAGCTGCTAATGCTAGAGTTGCTTGCCTTGTGTTGACTGATCCTTTAGGTAACTTTACTCTTGGCTCATACATCACCTTCTTAAGATTGTTCTTGGGCATTTTCACCACCATTTGACAAATGGCAGTGTAGAAACAGGAGAGAGGGAGTTGGGGGGAATTACATGCAACAAAGGTTCCGAGGCTCACATCACAATGAGTATGCCACCAGCATATTTTATGATACTGCCACACATTTTGAAGATTGCAAATGCAATGATTTTAGGCAACGTGACACTTGAAGGTCCCGATATGAATAGATTTATAGATAGAGTGTACGCTGAACAAAACTCAAAACGTTTGCTTTTGCTCCCATTTTTCACAGGTTTAAGTTCAAGATCAAAGACTTATTTCTTTCTAATTTTGGTCGCAAATTGGTTAAAAACCAGTTAGCGAGCACTTCTCATTTTCCAGAATAATCCATCCACCTAACAGGTGTGGCATATAAAGATACTGATTACACAGCATCATTACTACAAAGGTGTGCCTTGGGCTGGTTACAATAAAAGGCCATTCTAAAATGTGCAGTTATCCAGCTATTATCTGATCATTAAAAGCAAATGTATGTACTTTATAAGTACTACATATGACAATATGACAATATTATTGTGTCATATATTACTAAAGGTCAGGTGTAAATTACTTTTTTTAATTCTTGTTCAGTCACTGAAGTACTTTAGCCATATTCTGCAATCATGAATATAATAAATAAATTTCCATCTAGAGACATCCATCATGTCAGCTAGTTTCAAAAAGTGAATCCTCATGTGTTTGACCACTAACTTCTACTACATGAGTTTATGAGGCTGACCGCATTGTCATGTGTATCCAACACTGTGTTTATCAGGTTCTGACAAACCAACAAGTCCAAAAGTCTGTTTCTTAGACACAGTGTCCTGCTGGAGCTCAGAGCTCTGCATAAATTACACTGTTTGTCTTCTCTCTCTTCCTCCCTCCTCTACTCTCTCTATCATTTCTTTAAGTTCTGAATAAATTACTTTTCTCTCTCTTACTCTGCTCTTCCATTCATGTCAGTACAATAGCCTGTTCCCCGTGCACTGGGAGCTTCTGGGGAAACTAACGTAGTCAGGATTAAGTCTTTTCACACATGTTGTGTTCACATTACACACTTCTCACACCTCCGTGTTCATACAATATGAAAAAGCACACAGGTTTGTTGGATATGAATGTGTGACCATCAACATCGGTTTCTATGAAACAATAGTGATTAAATGTGTCTAGGAAGAGAAGGTAATTGATATGTATAGATATCTAAAAGTTATTCAATCAGATTAGAATTGTCTGAAATATAAATACATCTCTGTGAAACAGTACATTTTCTGGGTATATTTACGGTATGTACATGATGTTTGTCAATCTGTTATATATTGACTTGTAATGAGCATAGCTGGTATATTTGTATTTTTTTCTTACCTGCATCTGTTTTGTATAACAAGGTAACAAGGACACCTGGGCCACATTCTCTGCATGCTGTATTCTCTTCCATCTGTGTCTGTTTTATTGTGTTGCTGTTCTACTGGGTCTGTAATGGTTTGTGCATTCATAGTAAACCATCACTGTACGGGGATTACAACAGGGCGCACGCAGCTACATGGTATGTAGGTTAATGAACATTATGTGGAACCAAAGTTCATAGGTGCAAGTTCCACCCTGAAACTGTTAGCTGCACACCATTAGCAACTTTTGCTGAGGATAGCATGACAAGCTGATTGGCATGTGAGCGCAAATCTGACACCAGAATTTTTACAGTGTACTACGGGTTTAAATAATAATACATTTAATAATGAAAATAAATTACCAAATTAACAGCAGTCAAAATGCTACCTCTGTCCCCAGATCCTCATGCATTCAGGATTTTTCCGCTGCACTGAACTCCCCCCTAAACCAGAGTATGACCCAAACCATGACTTTTGTGTACCATAACACCACTACTTTCTACCGTAGACTGTATAAAATAATGGACAAAGCTACTGCGACCAATTGGTTTGTAGGCTCCCATTTTAAAGCTTTGAAGGACATGGCATTTCGGCTGTAGCCATCTTGTTTTATTTGGAGCCAGAAGTGACCAAATTGGATGAGAGGGTGGAGTTGTGAAGGAGCGAGGGGTGGATCTGACTCACAGCCCGTGGTAACACCTTGCAGACAGCCTGTCACACAGGGACCACAACCTTAATTATGCGTAACTTTAAGCCTTAATAAAATGTAAATTGGTGAGTTATACAACAATTCATCCCACTTACAGTTGTCATGAATCAGAAATACGCTATTAAGACGAAAACTTTTTTGTACCTGGCTGTAAACATGTTTATTTTGGCTGTGAAGTTGGGCATTTTAACATCTTTGGGGAATGACTGGCTTCTAGAGCCAGCCTCAAGTGGCCATTATAGGACCTGCAGGTTTTGGCACTTTTACCTTAATTTCATGTATCAGCCCTGGAGGTTCTATATCCACATACAGTAGTTGTGGGTCTGATGATTTGAGTAATGTCCGTCTACTTAAACAGCTGCACTGGCAAAGTAAATTGTTCCTCTTTATTCATCTGTATAGCCTCTCTTCTGAGAAGCGGACATTTTAAATAGATTGCAAATGCTGATAAGCCGAATAAACAGACAGATTGAATTATCATAAATGTATCCTTTGAGTGCACACACACACACACACACACACACACACACACACACACACACACACACACACACACACACACACACACACACTCATACAGAAGGTACAGTATGTGTTTGATGAATGCCTGATCTACATCTTCCTCATTCCATTTTCATCATTGTTCTCTCAATCAAATAATACTGTCTGATAGAGGGTGTGTGTGCATATGTTATGGACAACGGACACAGGTGAATTTTATTGATGGCATTTTGAATGCACAGAGATACCGTGACGAGATCCTGAGGCCCACTGTTGTGCCATTCGTCCACGACCATCACCTCATGTTGCAGCATGATAATGCACGGCCCCATGTTGCAAGGATCTGTGCACAATTCCTGGAAGCTGAAAACATCCCAGTTCTTGCATGGCCAGCATACTCACCGGACATGTCACCCATTGAGCATGTTTGGGATGCTCTGGATTGGCGTATACGACAGCGTGTTCCAGTTCCTGCCAATATCCAGCAACTTCGCACAGCCATTGAAGAGGAGTGGACCAACATTCCACAGGCCACAATCAACAACCTGATCAACGCTATGCGAAGGAGATGTGTTGCATTGTGTGAGGCAAATGGTGGTCACACCAGATACTGACTGGTTTTCTGACCCCCCCACTAAAGCAAAACTGCACATTTCAGAGTGGCCTTTTATTGTGGCCAGCCTAAGGCACACCTGTGCAATAATCATGCTGTCTAATCAGCATCTTGATATGCCACACCTGTGAGGTGGGATGGATTATCTCGGCACAGGAGAAGTGCTCACTAACACAGATTTTAGACAGATTTGTGAACAATATTTGAGAGAAATAGGTCTTTTGTGTATATAGAAAAAGTTTTAGATCTTTGAGTTCAGCTCATGAAAAATAGGAGCAAAAACAAAAGTGTTGCGTTTATATTTTTGTTCAGTGTAGATACGACCAATCTTGTCCATGATAAATAACTCAGGAAATAGACACACTAAGGATGTCTCCATCAAGTTTATTTGGCCCAGTTCCCGATCCAAATCCTTTAATGTTAGGTGTCTCTAATACTGAGTCTGATCTGACACTTAAATATGATTAAATATGTATCTGACTCAGTGAAATAACAGGTGCAGGCTTCTCATTTCAACTTAATTTTCCTGAGGTCCTGAAGGCCTTGGTTCACTTGTACTTGATAAGTGTACATTTTTTTTACATTAAGCATAGTTTTATTTGGAGGAATGTGATTTTTGAAATTGAAATGAAGGAATCTGTTGGAAAAAAGCTGTATCACTGTGTAAGAGTTGTTGGGCCTACAGAAACACTCCATCCACTTGTGATTGTACAGTGGTGTTTAGGGCTGCCACGATTAGACGACTAATCGACTGTTAAATTTATCGGTGACTATTTTAGTAGTCGACTAATCGGTTTGAGTCATTTTTCATAGAAAAGTACTATAAAAGTACTCCAAAATACTCTTCGTGCAGTTTCTTACGTTCAGATATTGGCAGCTTTACACACTCTCCCATGACAGTGAACTAAAACCCTTTGGCGTGAGTTTGAAACAAGACATTAGATAACGTAATTTTGGGGTTTGGGCGAGACAGACCGACATTTTTCAAAATTTTAACACATTTTTTGATGAAATGATTAGTCGGCTAGTCGAAGAAATAATCGACAGATTAGTCGACAATGAAAATAATCGTTAGTGGCAGCCCTAGTGGTGTTACAGAGTGATGCTTTTTTTTTTTTTACCTTACAAACAATCTTGCAGAGAGCACTTAAACCCATCAACAGCCAAGTTTCATTTTGGCCCATCATCATGTTTGTTATTGAATTAATGTTAATTACAGCTGAATTACAGCAACATTTGTCATTTTAACCAGTCAACGTAACAGTTATAGCCAACTAAAATAAAAAGCTGCTTTTCAAAGAGAAGAAAAGCAAAGAAGAGAAAACAGATTTGTTACGTTTGGAGCTTTACGACATTTGCCAACCTGGTGTCAAAACCGGTGCAATCACAGTTGTTCCCATTCACAAACTAATTTTAACTCTCATATGGGGTTACTCTCACATTTATTTTTTCTTTGGACAAATCAAATCTTATCTTGTCTGCCTTCCTTGTCTCTTTGAAGTAATCAAACAGAGGACACATGATGGCATCAAGAGCAGTGTGAACACACACTTAATTAGCAGCTTAAAAAAAAAAAAAAAAACGCAGCTGTAGCACTTCTTGAAGCAGGTTGCACAAGTGTCAACCATAGACTGTATATGAAGATGGACAATGCGTCTCCACCAAACAACAAAAAAAGGGGGCCAAAATATCCCAGATACGGCCATCTTGCCATCCTGCACTGGTGATGTCATTTTGATTCAGGGTCCTGCCCATACACACATCCAACTCAACTGTAAGCAGAGCCATCTTTCACTAGCACAGTGATTGACACAAACAGCTGTCGTACATGATGTCTCACTAGGGCTAGGCAATGTGTAGTTATCATATCGTTATCAAGCTATGAGACTATATATCATTCATCATATTTGATTTTGGATATTGTTGTATCATGATGTGGTATAAGTGGTGTTTTTACCTAATTTTAAAGTGATGTAAATTTATCAACTTGCCAAACTTTTTGTTTTATTGCTTCCTTAACTCACTTAGTTGTTATATCCACAGCATTGATGAATATTGATAAAAATCTCATTATTAAAATCTCTTGAACAAAACAAAACAAGAGTCATCCATACAACTTTTTTGCATCAGAGAGGGTATTGGGTCAGTGCTTTTGAGGATATATAAAAATATTGAGATATTTTTTGTGTCTCGAGATGAAGCCTAAAAAGTCCTGCGTCTAACCACCATTTTTTATAGCATCAAATAACGGCATCCACTAACATGGAAGGGGCGGGGTTTATGACAGCCACCAGGGGGCAGTTGAGATGTTTTGGCCTCACTTTTGGAAAGCTGCCATGTCATCCATCTTTATATACAGTCCCTGATGTCATTTGCAGAAGCTTTTACTGCCATCCCCTATAGACGGTACACATCAGCTTGTTTACATCTGCAGGTCTACACTGCTGCCTCTGTTATCTTCCTTCCTGTTCAGCAGCAGGTGGTGCAGGTTGGAGTAGAGCTGCAAGTCCTGTTCTGTAATGGGATGCTATTAGCTGAGCCTGCTTTTTAGTGCATTTAATCAATGCTCTTTTTTTTTTCTTTTTTTTTTTTAAATGACACTGTTAATTTGCTAGTAGCGTGTCCATTTCAGGTCAGCCTTTAGGTGTGACTTTCAGTGTTATAAAATCACCTGAGAGACTTAAGTGTTGCCTGGAAAATGATGCGTTTGCATGTGTAAGTTTTGTGTGTATTTACCCAAGGCAGACGATGTGTGTCAGCCATGTGTGTGTCCCTCCTCCAGTGCTGTGAGGGCGGGTTGGGTGGCGTCACCTTGCTGAGAGGGTGAGGGGGCTGTGGCACACGAAACTGTGAGAAGAATAACAAAGACAAACAAAAGGTTTAAATGGACCCAGAGGCCACAAAAAGGTCAGAGGTCAAATGAAAAGGTCACGAACAGGATCAAGGACAAAGCGAGAGGGAGGGAAAGATTTCACAAGAGCCCTCGCTCACACCCACACCCACATGCAGTCTCCCTAACACAGGTCAAAATATTTTATCTTTATGGCAGAGTAATATTGTTTTTACTTTAACACCAACTAACAGCTACAACTGAAATAAGTTGACAGAAAAAAGAGAAATAAAATGAAAGTGTGAGAGCTATTTAGAGAAAGAAAAAAGATAAGAGAAAGAGGCTGTAAATAAATTGCTTGTTCATTCCCTCCACAGCTAATCCCTGATAAGAAAAGGTTACATCGAGTACCGTACAGCTGCAGTGAAGGAAGAAAGACAGACACATATTAACGTCATAAACACATAACAACACTGGCACCGACAGGCTAGTTAGGTTTAGTAGTTCATGTTCATGTTTATATTTTTCTTCAGGAAGAAGTGTGATGATTAACATGTTCTCATGCTGCACATTTTTTGATATCTACACAGTCACACCTGGAAGCCTCACACTACAACCACAACCACTGATCAGCTCTATGCTTATTTGCTTTTGTGCCAAGCCTAAGATGACAAGATCAATGCTACTGTCATAGCTGTCCATTAAATATGAACTTGGAGCCAGTAGCTAGCTAGCTTAGCTTAGCATAAGGACTGGAAACAGGGTTATGTCAAGACAACCAGAGAAGGCTGCTCATCACTCTTCAACTTGGTTGGTCAGAAATGTTTCTTTTCCTCAAGCCTGTTTTGACATTTGGTGGTTTTGAATGAAATGTTTTAATAACAAGGCTATTGGATGGATTGTCATGACATTTGTTTGAGACATTTATGTTACCCTCTGGATGAATTGTAATTACTTCAGTGATCTTCTAACTTTTCCTCAGTGCCATCATCGGGTCAAAATTTAATTTTGTCCAGTATTTTGGTTTATGACCAAATACCTGCAGAACTAATTACATTCACATCAACCTCAGCTGTAGTTTGTGTTTACTATCACTTAGCAAATGTTAGCACGCTAACATGCTAATCCTGTATGATGAACACTTTAAATATGTTAAACATTAGCATGTTAGCATTGTTAGCTTTCTGAGCAACTCAGCACGATTACGTTATCTTTCAT
The DNA here is from genome assembly GCA_035609425.1 of Epinephelus awoara. Lineage (NCBI taxonomy): Eukaryota > Metazoa > Chordata > Actinopteri > Perciformes > Serranidae > Epinephelus > Epinephelus awoara. The sequence goes on from CM069306.1 coordinate 34,084,853, forward strand.
GCCAACACTTCTGAGGACAAGGCCAGCTTGTTAAAATAAAACTTTACTGGAATTTAATGGCCAAAAGAACTTATCAGAGTCAGCACTTGTGATTAATATTTTTCACGAGACATTTTCTGTCCCACCAGCAGACACACAATATCCCAGAAATATAGGGCTACACTGATGAGTTTGAAGCTTCATTCATAATATTGACATCAGAATTTTAAATCAACATTTGAATGCTGTATAGGATTCTTCGCATGTATGGTCATTCTGTGAAAATGTCTGCTATCTCCCTGTTTCAGGGTAAGATCAGTTACATTACACTGCTGCTCCATTGACGAATAAAAAAAAGACGAGTGAGAGTCAGACTGGACTAATATTGGTCACATCCATCACAACAACCTTTGACTTTATGGAAGCAATGCACTTCAATAATAAAGCCATGAATTCTTATTCCACACACCACTCCCTATCTTCTTATGGCACAACACTATGAATAAAACATCAAATCATAGATTCCTATACCACACAATATTCTCTACATTGTACTCTATGAATAATGTATTTCCAGTGGTGTTTCTTATTAATATGGGCTTTTCTTGGTGGTGAGGTAATTCTGCACTAACAAACACACATCTTACTCTCTAGAGGCTTCACTAGGCCTCTAGAAACTACACAGTGAATGCAGTTACACCCACAGCCATAAAAAACAGAGTTTGCTGCACAGTGCTGTTCCAGGACTGTTGCTTAGTGATCTAAAAACAGCTGATCTTTAACATGTTGGTCATTGCACTGAGGTGACGTAACACAACAGCTGTACATACACCATCAACTACCCGTAAACCTAGATCTCAGTTTATGCAATGAATGCAATGTTCTCAAGTGGAAATTTCCATCCATGTATTTATTCTACACGCTTCATATCCTGTTTAGTATCTCAGCACTAATTTGGGACAAATTAGATGTTTTCAAGGAAACTTCTTTAATAAAAAATATCAGTCATTAAGCTCACATTTTTCATTCTGATAACGTACAAGCTAGGATGGAAATAATGATTATTTTGATTATGGATTAATATTCTAATCCTACAATTAACTGTTTAATTTAAAAAAAAAAAAACATTCACATATAAAACACATACACTAGCCAATGTGTCAATCATATGCCATACTCAGTAAGTCCATCTAATTTTCTTAGTTTGATGGATATCCATTGTGTACTGCACTGTACATTTTCAGTATGTATGCACCGATTTATTGGCTGAACATTGGTATTGGCCAACCTTGCTGACTGCCACTGGCCGATTGGCAAATAAGATGACAGTCACCGATGGCAGTGGCTGTGTTTCGTCACATCAATTTTGTGGAGGCTAAAAAGCAGGGCTCAAGGCTACTATGGTTCTAGAAACAATAGAAAACCTGCTTGGGAAGAACAGCGATCTTCCCCGGGACGCCTGCAGAAAAAATGCAGTAAACTCATTATCCACACATCAGAGGATGCACTCAATTCTTTCCCTGACAATGATACATTGTGATCATCAAATCTTTGTTGAAATCCGCAGAGCTAGCTAACATTAGCTGTTAGCCAAGGTCTCCCACACATTCATTAATTTGTGGCGGCCCACCTCAATTAAAACATCTGCCACCACATTTTGATTTTCTATTTTGGGGGATGGACCATTCATTAGAAGGGCTGCTGGAATATACCGTTCCCTTATTTATTGCTCCACACTCTCGCAGTATTATTTTTACGGTTCTCATTGGTTTCTTTCTTTCTTTTTTTTTTTTTTTTAACCTTCACTTAAGTATTTCTTTTATCTACTGCATTTCCTATTGTTTAATTTTGCTTTTGTTTTAATGTGTTGCATCTTTATTGAGAAGTACTTTAAGGTAGAACTCTTGTATGAAATTTGATCTATAATAATTTTCTATATTCAAATTTATTATTATTAGTGGTAGTAGTAGTACTAGTAGAAGAAGAAGTAGTATTACAATATGAAGTCAGTCAACAAAATCTAAAAGTGTTATTGACACAAGATTCATTTATATCATTTGGAACTTGGGCATTATTTTCAAGCCTGTAAAGTAAATATAAAGGTGAACTGCCTGAAAAGATATCATCGGTTTATAAGGCAAACTAATGTTATGCAAACATCTCAAATACAGGAACTAATTTAAATGCCAGAATTGCAATTAATAAGTAACTCCTGTGGCAGGCTACACTTAGAGCTCAATAATCCTACACAGTACTGCAGTAGTTCTCTATTTAGCTTAGAGATAGAAATTCATTATAATGCTTTTTGTGCCTCAGGTTGACTGCAGTAAGTGATATTGATTTGTGGAACAGGAAGGGAGGAAAGTTGATTTGATGCAACTGGAAATAACTGCGAAGACTGAAATAGCTGAAGGTGAACTCAAAGACACAGAGGGGCATGATCAAATGATCATAAAGAAAGATAATATCATTAATGCACTACGCTGTAAATGAATCGCAACATGTGCATAATGGCAACATTTTCTCGCCTCTCCAATGATGCTCTGCAGTACACTGTGTAGTTGCTGTTGTTTAAGTGGGGCTCTTCATCAGAGCTTTGGGTTTGAATGGCATTCCCAGCTGTCAAGGACATGATAGTGGAATCACAATAGGAAGTAGATTCTTGAAGCCTCAGATACCGATTACCACTTCATGTCTACAGACAGGAAACAGAACACGGTCTGTCTCACGATCAGCACTACAGGTAGGAGTAAAAATATGTATTCTTGATTTTGGGTGGACTTTCCCATTAACAGCTAAATTGTAACTGATTCCCCCCAATGGACTAATGTTCTTCCCTGCAGGGACAAAACAGCAGCACATCCATTCATAAATATCACAGGTTTGGTTCCTTTATACTTCCCTATTAGCAAGAGGACAATATATAAGAATTCCCTGCTAAAATCATGTGAGCATGAAAATGGATTTGACATGCCTGTACCAACGTGATGACTGCTTGAAAATTAAAAGAATCCTCATTTGCTAATTTTGTGCACACCTGCCATATATTTGTTTATGCTTGCAACAGATTGTTTCACATTTACACGTTAGTAATTCCACTTTTGAAGAGTGTTTTGACAAGATACAGCACATCCAATTCTGTTGGGAAATGTTACAACACGTTAACAACTAATTAGTTCCATTTAGAAAAGAGCTCAATGTAATTAGAAACAAGGAAATGTCAGAGGAACGGCTTCATAGGGCAATCACTCTGTCTATGTCTCTCACACACAAATGAACAAAGTAATACACACACAAACCTGATTGGCTGAGGGAAAGTCAAAGCCTGCTTCTGGCATACCCAAGAACATGGTGTCCCCATCCAGCTGGAGAGAACAAAAAACGCAAGAGCAACAATGTCAACAAACTATAACCATACACAAAGGAGGAGCAGGTCTGGGTCCTGTTCTACAGTAACAATCAGTCTTGAGAACAGACCTTAACTGTCTTATTGGCCATCACACAGATGCTGAAATTAGATTATTTTGAAATTAGATTATTTTATCTTATTATTTCATCTATAAGCCAAATATGTGCTATAGCCAGGTTTTGATGTGTTGCTTTTCCTTTGAAACCCTCCCAACATGGTTTTGTGAGGAGACCATATGTAATTAATAAATGACTCCTTCCAAACAGAATAATCACATCATTGACAAGTTTGAGGGATATTGAGCAACAAAACAAATTCCAGCTGAAATCACAGAGAGAAACTCACAGTATTACCTTATCCACATGGGACAACAGATAACTAAATAACATACAGGTCTCTATACTTATCATAAATCACTGGATGGTTTATTAATTGTTGGATACATATTTCTCTGTATGATCATGGCTCCAGTTCCCATTCTCTTATCTGTCTCTCTTAAGAGTGTCATTGGATTTTAATACATACATTAGACCTAAATACATATATGCAAGGAAATGACCAAAACAATTTAAATTGAATTAAACTGTATTCTTGCTACCAAAACAATAAATAAATAAATGCCCACATAAAACATGTGAGGGAGCCTCCTTTTCCCTTTTCCCTCAAGGCATCTTTCCACTATCTCCAGCTTCTTTAACTGTGTCTCAATTCCTTACTCGTTATTTAACCCCTTACTAGTGATTTTCAGATTACATTCATCATAAAGATGCATTAATCTTAGATTGGATTATACAATCATACCAATGTATATCAGTACACATACTAACAAGTATATGTATATGCCTAAAATGTATTTTTTTGGCCACACGTTTTCACACTGGGAAAGTGTCCCAACAGAGAATACTCAAACTGTCATTGTGTCCACTAAATCTTAATGGTTGATTGTGCTGTTGATACACCATTGATAAATGTGTATCAGCAGCAGTAACATTTCAAAGTTGCGGTGTGATTGCCATTTGTTAGCTTATTTCCCAAACAGGAAATTATTGTGCCATCTTGTTTACTATCAGCATAGACTGTGTACTATGATGATACACTGTATGTTATACAGCATACAATGAATGGTATTCAGTATGGCTTTAATTTCCTCATTTCCAACTCTTATCTCCCCTACACTTCCTCCTGTGGGGCTCCTTCTCTCCTTCTTCCTCCATTAGCTCTTATTTGTCCTACACTACAGACAGCAGTCAAGAGCAAAGGTTTGAATGTTACTGTCAGAGGTACCCACTCATATCACCACATCGCATATTCACATTTAAGTGACTAAAAGCAGCTTATGTCATCTTCCTCTGATAGGATAAAGGTTATTTTTTATTCACTGTTAGGCAACATCATATTCTGTCAGGAGACACATTTTAGTGAATAATTAGTTGTAATAAATCAAATTAAGCCTCTCTTAGACACAGTAATATGTGGCTGCCTTTTTCCTGCCACTGAATACTGTTTGTAACTGGTCCATCTGTCTTTAAAAGCTGCGCATTACAGAGTCATTTCATTAGTTTTAACCTAGGTCTTAGCTCTCAAGTATGAAGCAGAGATCATGTCATGGTATTTTTAACTCTTGCAGGTTTGTTTTCACACACATAAAATCGTAGGAGAATATGCTTTTGCATATTACTACACTGAACTAAAATGTCAAAGCAACACTTATTTTTGCTCCCATTTTTCACAGGTTAAAGGTAAAGAGCTCGGACATTTTTTTACGCACACAAAGACTTTTTTTCACATTAAATGAATTTAAATCTGTGTCAATGAGCACTTCTCCTTTTCAAAGATAATCAATCCACCTGACAGGTGTGGCATATTAAGATGCTGTTAAACAGCATCATTATTACCAAGATGTGCCTTGGGATGGTCACAATCAGCACTACTGCAGACCACTGTTCGAGATCAACAACAACAAAGAGTCATTGCTGCGTTTCCAGTGGCTTTTTAGGTTTTTCTGCCTAAACCAGACCACATGTAAACCACAGTGTTGTTGAAATGTAAAGTTTCAATGTATCTGTACATAATAACCTACATAACGTATCTGTGGTTTGCAGAAATGTACAATGCTGATATTTATTCTGGAGATAGTGTTGGCAATACAATAACATATATACAATATGCAAAATTACTTTAGTAAGTGCATCCAATGTCATCTTCAACAACACAGAAGGCTGACTTTACAGAGCTCTTAACAGTGTGCGTATGAACTCAGTGTAAGAACATCTTCAGTAAGGAGCAGAAATTTAAGAGCTTTCATATCAACACTCTTTCAAACTTTCGTAACTTCTAAGATCGATTGTTATCAGGAAACAGAGCTTTTAGCAACATGTCACCATAAAAACAATCAAATTCAGGGCTAAAACTAACAGTTCTTTTCATTAAAGATACACCCATTCATTTTTTTAATTAACTGATCATCTATTAGTTCATTAAGAGCGCAAAGTGATGTCGTCAAAATGGTCAAAGAACCAAAAGTGTTCTATTTAAAAAAGATAGGGCAAGTCCTGAGTTTTTTTAAGCTGCAACCAGTAAACATTTGGTATTTTTAGTTAATAAATATTAATCATTTACTTATCATGACCAAAATTATTGGCATTCAGTAATTACTATGTTATTCTATTGACCAAGGATGCTGGCTGACATAGTATTAGTTTTATGTCTTTTTTTGTGATTTGTGTCTGTGTATGTGCTGTACTACAGCCTCTCTGAGGACAATAAAGTTTTCAAAAGTAGACTTGATAGTTAACGCAACAGTCAAACTAAAGGTATTGAACACTGGCACTGCTATTGGTAGCTTCAATCTGAAAACTGTAGAATGAGCTGCAGTAACCATGACTGGCTAAACCTTACAGCTCACACCAGCAAAACAAAACAACAAGAACGTTTGAACAGGTGGGTAGAAGCAAAGCACTGTCATGTACACACACACCCAGCCTTACACACACGCGCACACACATACACACACACACACACACACACACACACACACACACACACACACACACAATTACAAACACAGGTGGATAGGCGGACAGACAGGTGTAACTGCCCTATCCATTCACCAGCTGTTGGGTATTATGCAAATTAGGTGTAGGTTTACAGAGTCAACAGAAAGCTAAAACAGTGTTGTACAGACATAAAACACACACACACACACACACACACACACACACACACACACACACACACACGCACACGCACACAGTGTGGCTTTAAGGAGTTATTTTTACAGTTATTTTCATTGTTTTATAAAATAACTAACAGGAATGATGAGAGCAGAGGATGAGATTTTCACCTCTCTGTCTCGTCTGTATGCCTGATCTTGTATCTCTCTGGGGCTTTTCTGACAAAACAGAGGAGAGGGAGAGAAGAAAAGACATGCTGACCTCACTGTCAAGTTAGCTTCTTCAATTTACCTTTGACAAGAGTTGATACACCACATGGATCGCACACAGACACACACATACTTTGTATTGTGGTGCTTGCATGTACAGACACACACAATAAGCTCAATGTAACACTATCACAAAGCCTTTTAGAAAAACTAAAAATGGGTTAAAAAAAAAAAAAGAAAACAATAACTATTAAAAATGAAAAGACTGTGAGTAAAATAAAAGTGTCTTTAAACCCGTTTCCCAACACGGAACTGATCTTTTTACAGCAGAGCCTTGTCTGGGACACATATATTTCTCATAGTTATCTTGCCACTTAAGAATTTTACGGAATCAAACCCTATTTTTAATGCTATTTATGGTCTGTCTTTTTTCAGCCATTACCAATGCACATTCTGTAATTACTGATACTGTTTTCCTTTACATCATTCAACAGGCCAACCAACATTAACATTAGGAGTAACCAACATTACTGCAGCCTGCTGCTACTCGCAGTGTACAGCATGAAATCAAATCATGGTGATGGAAAAATGACAGTTACTGCTTTACTTTTTTATAAAAAAAAATGTGAGTTTGCTGCCCCAAAATTTGTGGGACTTGAAATATAAAACTGCATTTGCTGTAACCACGTTAACCATGGGTGTCATCAAATCAACTGGGACTGAAATTTTAAGAATTAAGGTTTATTTACACAAATAATAATCAGTTTTCGTGTACACTATTTGGAATATTTTCACCTCTTTACCTTGCTGTCAGACAGCCCTTTCCAACAGGGAAATGAAACAGTTATCTCAAAGCCACCAGACTCCATTGAAGAAAACAGTAATTTTTTTGCAGAACACAGGAGTTGCTGGTCTACTGTGTTCTTGATTAGTTAGCTAAAATACGTTTTACTGACGCTGTGTAACCGTCAAACAGAAGCAGGTAGATGGCAAGGCGAGCAGCCAAGAAAAAGATGATGAGAATAACATTAATTACTCCGTTTATTCACCTGCTAACTTCTGGCAGCAACACAGCAACATGACCTGCTCTGTGTTGTTCTGCCAGGAGACGCAGTGACTTAAATTAATGTTGAGTAAGAGAAAGTATAAATTCTACGTTATTTGTTAAGCTATGAGTAGCGAAAAACCCCACTGTTTTGTCTATGAACCTTGACAGTTATTATTGAGGTAAGATAAGTTTGCCTTCAGGGCTTTGAGCCAGGTACCCTTAAGTTTTAGTAAAAAAGATTATGGTTTGGGTTAAAATGAAAAGATTTCTTCCAGAAAGGCTGACTTGTTTCATGTGCAGTTACAATTGTTTACATAATTTACAAGTTGTTTTTATGTTTTATGGCCAAAGCAAAAAGAAAAAGGGGTGGCAGCTTCTTCTGCAACAGATTGTGTTAAATGGGCAGATAATATAATCTCATATCCATCGCAACCCAACCAGTTGAATCAAACTGAAACTGTATCCTGGCAGAATCTGTGATATTAGCAAATATTGTATTGTCCAAGGAATCGATATAATATTGTATCATGATGAAACTAGCTATTTATACCCCTAACATGTACCATGTTTATCACGTTGCCTGTGTGAAATCTACTTGCTTACGAAGTACACCTTATCAGACCCAGTCCCTCATAATACCTGTCGCACTGCTTGCTGCTGTTTGGAGATTAGATAGACTCAGACACAATACCTGCTACTTCATGTGTTGCATGCATCCATTTAAGCAATTCCCTGCCCTTGCTGCTATGTAACACCCCTCACACCAGCACAACCTAATGGAGCACAGCCAGTGTGACCACCTGCCCCTGCACTTACCAAAACCATCTTAACTTGCTTAATGTCACTGGATGGTCAAGTCAAGTTGTAAGGTTTTATCCTTGGCATCAACAATAACTGTTCATCACAAAAAAGGGTTACACACTAACTTTTTTAGAACTACTTTGACACAGATACATATTGCCAAGTACGCTGGCAAATCTCATCTTAAACTGAATCAGGCTTCAAAATAGAGTCATTTGTAGATGGTAAGCTAAGTGGCTAATGTGTTCCTGTTATCCCTAGGACAAATACAGCTCTCAGGCTACAGTAAGTACCATCAGAGAAGAGCGAGGATAAGAGGGACAGAGGATAGAGAAAGAACCCATAAGGGAGAAAGAGTGATGATTTCTTTTCAGTAAGCGCTCAGTGTGAGAGGCAGAGTGGAACATATTACACTCTTCATCAGTCCTGAGAGGAACAGACAGAGAGATGGACAGCCAGCCAGACAGAGAGAGAGGCTCTATGAAGGGATCAGAGTGCCTGACAGTGACGTAAGCTTCATGTATGCCAGGTCACTCAACACTCAACAGTTGTGATGCAGTTGGGATGAAATTACACAATTTCATCCAAAACATTTAGAGTTTTGTTTTGTTGAGGGCATGGGCGGATCATGGCAAATGCATGTTGGCTTTCTCGTTAATAACAATAAGGTTTGATGGCATTAAGATGCATCAGTGTTGATGTTCGCGCAACAGACTAAAATCCAGGGAAACACCACAGATTTGTTTGTGTAGCGGATTATGTGAGTCATAGCTGGTTTTCCATATAGAAAATGATTAAATGTCTGGTTTCATTTACCACGTTAGATTTTTTAGAAGAAGCCAAATCCATTTAAAAAGACTTTTACTAAGATTTTATGTCACCATTATAAACTATATAAAGATGGACAAAAATGCCTCTAAAGATGGATTCCTTTACCCTAACTGTAAAAAAACATGAAACCAGAATATCCCGGATACAGCCACTGTGGCAAAGATATAATGATCCAGTAAGTATTATTTTTGTTATTACAGAAATTATTAATACTGCAGATACAAAATACATTTTTGGTGGCCTACTAGCACGACAAAATCAATTGCTTTTTCAGTCCACGATGACTTAGTGAGAAGTGAGAAACCCTCTCCATAAAACATTATCTTATATGATAAAACAATACTCAGCATGTCGCAAAATGTTTGAAAAAGCAATAACATTGTATTGTGTCCAAAGTATCGTTTCTCCCACAATTCTGACTTGTATAATGTGCTGGCTGGTGTGTTAGCTGGGCTCTAGTGTGATGCATGCCTGTTTCACATCCTGTGATCTTCTTTGGGTGGAATTTGTTTAACAGATGAGGTGCTGTTTTACCACCCTGTTAACTGAAACATGCTTTAACACCCCTAAAGCACTGCTGTCATATTTTCCATCATAGAGATATCAGATCATGTAAGTTACAGCCAGTGCTGAGGCAGAGTATATGTGTAAATTTGTTTTCCATTTTAAAAATAAATCAGGGTTCAGTGGGTCACAGCTGAGGCAGCACCGCCACCTCCTTCTGAGTCAGGAAAAACCCTCTCATCACTACACTGGGGCTTTTCCTCAAAAAGGTGTTGTTTTGGGTGTTTTAGTCTTTCACTTTACATGTACCGGTAAAAGCCCCAAGAGAGAGAAAAACAAAGTATCTATGTTTTAAGATATGATTAACAAAGCTGCAATGGTTGCAACTGATCAACTAGTTGATTGACAAAAAATGAATCGTACCAGTCATTTCCAAGAAAAACTGCCAAACGTTCTCTCTTTTCAGCTTGTCAAATGTGATAGTTTGCTGTTTTTCTTTGTCATAAATGACAGTTAATTCAATATTTTTAGGTTTCGGACCATTAGTTGGAAAAAACAAGCAAATTTAAGACATTGCCGTGGGCCCGCAGAAATTGTAAATGCCATTTTTTTCAAACATGTTTTTAACATTTCACAGACTAAATGATGAAATAATTAATTTGACAAAATAATTGGCAGATTTATCAACAATGAATATAAAAGTTAAAGGTTTAACTGAGTATTGCTGCCTCTCAAATAAGCACTTTTACAGTATGTGTAGTGAGTGTGTTGCAAACCTTACAGTGAGAGAAGTATAAAGAATAGCAAGGTTTGTAGTCAAACCAAATTACACCCTCTCTTTCTCTCTCCTCTTCATGCCTCTGTCTCTCACTCTCTCATCTCTGCTGCTCCTGTGCATGTGTGTGTGTGTGTGTGTGTGTGTGTGTGTGTGTGTGTGTGTGTGTGTGTGTGTGTGTGTGTGTTGGTAAAGCAATGGTTTGAATAACAAGCAGCCAGCTAAGTGGGTCAGGGTCGGAGGAAGGGGGGAGAAAGGGGGAGAGAGAGACTATTAGGATGACAGACAAGGACAAAGGAAAAGAGAGAAATACAGTGTATCGAGGAAAAAGGGAGCAGCACAAGGAAGTGAGAGAAGGAGAGGTTGGGAGAAATTAAATGTAAAGGATAAGATGACGAGATGGAGAAGGCTGTAAAGAGGGGGAGAGAGTGACGTGGAGTTAGGTAGGGGGTAATATGTGAATTGGATGAGTGCGATGTTACACCTTGTGACCCTCAGCTAATATTCTGTTAAAATTGGAAATATTCATTCGGGATTGTAAAAGTAATAATACAAAAGGCAATCATAAATGTTTATATAAAGTATTAATTCTGCTGTTAAAGTGACTAAAGAAAAAATATCTGACCTCACTGCTGAAAAGAAAGATTTATTTAAGCATCAAATTATAAATCTGATTGAACTATAACTAAAATAGAATATAGCATGATTACAGATGTTAAATGTGTAATGTGCTGTAATAAAATTTCTGTAGTCTATAACCATGACAGCAAAATGTTTGCAGTGTTGGGTTTGACTTCCTCTTCAAATAAAGTCAGTACCATAGACGGAAACATGACGTCTCCTCGGGGATGTGAGCCTATCTTTGTGTAAATGTGTCAAAAAGACACAGTCAAATTGCTGGCGACCATTTTTATCACCCATGGGTTTGGGTGGCGTGTGAAACTATTTGGCTGGACTGGACTGAATGGATTTCAGTTGACTCTAAACTGCATCAGGGGACATAAATCAAGTCTTTACAGTGAGAGATAGACGGAGAAAGAGAGTGGAAGACTAATGGTGACTGTGTGTCTGAGAGAGAGAGCGAGAGAAGGGAGATGCACACAGCTGTGGCAGTTCAGCTCAGCAATTGTTTATCTGTCTTATCACTGTCACCATGACAGCAATATAAACCAAGTTTTATTGGCTAAACTGTATTCACCCTGACTGTAAGTCTAGATTGTGTGAGCACAGAGAATCACTTTTGTGGTTATTTCTTACAAGTGTGTAAGAATACTTTCAGTAAAGACAGACAGGATTTTAATTTCATCATTTGTGAACTAGCCTTGATTAAATTAGAAAATTTGAATGAATCTCTAGGTACTAAACTGGTTTTGGAGTTTCTCAAATATTTTCTATCCACCAGTGAAAAATAAATATTTGCTCTACTTTCTTATGAATTTCTTTCAGACAAAGCACTGCGTTGATGTCTTTTGACTGATTTACTTCACCATTTAGAGCTTGACATTAACGCCTGCCTGGGGCAAATAAACTCTGTGTTCAGGCGAGTGAAATGCCTCATGCAGTCGTCCAATCCATAGACTGTAAAAACAATGGACATAGCTACAGTGATGTCACACATTTGTTTGTGGACTCCCTTTTTGAAGCCTCGAGATCAGCATTTTGGTTCGTTTTCCCCTTGGTACTGAAAATGGTAGGGAAACACCAATGTTCAAATTCTTGGCTGATACCAATACTTGAAAATACCAATTTGGCTGATACCCAACACCACTGTCTTTATTTTGTTTATTTCGTGTTGTTGTATTTTTATTTATTTTTTTACTTTTTCTTTTTGCCAGGGAAACAAAGAAATCTACACTATAATAAAATAACTACATTTTAACTACCTTTAAAAGAACGTTTAATTTAAACTTTCACATAAAAAACATCTTTTAAAAAAGAAAAAAATAACTGATTCAAAAGCCTATTTACTATGTATTATATATCATAATTCCCTCTTTAATATCTGTTGAATATTTCTGTGAAAACATCAACAAATTCCTTAATCAAACAACTGTATTTATTCAATTTCTCACCAAAAATCACATTTCACAAGATTATTGAACACATCATGAGAACATTAGAGTTTACCTTCGCCTTGTGCTAAGGCTGGGTATTGACACCGATTTCCCGAATCGACTGGATTCACAAGGTCATGGATTGGATGCTAGGTGCTGGATTTCTGATATAATTCGATGCAATATCGATTCGATTAGGGATGTTTCACTTACAATACCAATTTAGCTTGAATATGAAAGAGATTCATAGAGAGCTAATGCTGTAAATGTACAAGGTATTGTTTTAAAAAAGACAACATTCAGAACAGGATTTAGATATAACTAAATGTTGTTTCTAGAGCAGCAACAAGTACTCAACAATATCTCAATGGAAACACATCTAAAGTGTCAACAAAATACATCATGTTCCTGACATTAAACAGGCGACTGAGTGACGTTTAGAAAGAATGAATACAGACATCAGTCAGCATCAGTCCTTCCTCCTGTCCTCACTCCTCCTCCCTCTGCTGTTGGATGAATCACTGCCTGCAGGTAACATTGCCTTTGGTAAAACTAAGCTAAACAGTTAGGCCCGCTCAGTACCAGCAAGACTAACGGGGTTAAAGCTTCACCCATCTGAGGGAAAAGGCATACTTTAAAAGATCGATCTTCGATGTTATAAATCGATATTGGTTCGTTCAAATGAAGAGCCATTAGAGTTGGATGAAACAATTATTTTAACCCAGCTGTACCTAACACTAATTTTTACCTAACAGAGCTTGAACGCATCATAATGTAACTCAATGCAACCTCTGTGAGCTGTTCATTGCGGACACCGGCTGCTAACAGCTAATGTTAACTAGCTCACTGCCTGCCAGTTTAAGCACAGAAACATTGTTTGTTGTAACGTTGTCATGGAAACAACAGGCTGTGTCACGTGATGATAATGAGTTTGCTGAGTCCTTTCGTCCCCAACAGGAAGATCTCTGTTTGTCACAACCACGTTTTTGTATTGTTCCTGGGGTGACAAGACGCCGCCTGCTACTAGCCATCTCTTCAAACAACAGTGAGATCACAGAACCCATGTACCAAACAATCATTGTACTCTTCTTGTACCTGCTTACTGATTTAGGTTTGTGGCTATTAGTCTGGAGCCCTGCTTTTTAATCTGCACAAAACTGACGTGACACAACAGGAAAACATTGGCCATTGCCCTCAGTGAATGGCATTTGCTGACAGGCTGATAGCAGTGTACAAGGCGAACATTGTCCGATACCAATGTTCAGCCGATAAATTGGTGCATCCCTACAAAATAGCATTTATTTGTGAAAATTAGAAATTACAGTATCCTGACATCACTACGTAATACAACAGCTGACATGTCTAAACTAATCCTTTTAACTGCTGATTCCTGACAGCAGGACTTAAAACTCTGTTCTCTGTTCTGTTCTTTTTACTCAAGTAACATTTCTGTAAATGAAACCTGCCCACAAACAGAGCAAAACATGTACGATTATACAGTCATTTGGGGGTGTAATTTATGATATTGATCATATACCACAAAATTTCACCTACTCACAAACAGGTGGCATTCAAGTTAAGACAAGCATTGACGGCGAGGTTGTGCAATGAAACAGGTTTGCTAAATCCGACTTGCACCTGTATAAGTGTATAAAAACTAATAAGAAGTAGCAGATAAATCACAGATTAGCAGACAGCTTTGTTTAGGTTAAGTTAAGTTTATAATAACACAAGGAAACAATCAAAACAGACATGAGTTTCCACATCTCAAATGTGACTTGTTTATTTTATTCTATCCACAGCAATTAGCACTACACCACCACAGTTATCACTGTATGATTGTGAACAAAAGCTGACGGCCGCAACAACTCCTGAATAATTCCTCAGGAACTGATCCAATTTCTTCCACCACAAGTTAATTGATCCAAGTTATTGTCACTAATACTGTACACACACACACACACACACACACACACACACACACACACACACACACACACACAGAACAATGCAGCAATGATTGCAGTATGTGATTTGATTGCAATATGTTTGTTTTGGAAACGAAATCCTAATAATTAGTCTCTTCTGGCAGTGCTCGATCTCCGCCCATCTGTTCCATTTGGCAGCCCTCCACCAACCAGGAGTCCCTCATCGCTCCGTCCCCATAATTCAACCAACTGAAACGCTTTCAGACACCGAAACACAAGCAACAGTGCTGAAAGTCACCCAATCATCAGCAGGCTGAAGGGGAAGGGAGGGGGGGGTCTGGCGAGGTGTTCAGTAGCAGGAATGGCAGCCAACATGGACAGACGGACAGACAGATTGACTGGTTGTGTTCTGATAGATAATTAGATGAGATGCCGACACTGTGGCTGGTTAGAAAACTGTAGGAGGGGACAATGGGAGTATGTGATACCGGGGAAGGGGCCAAAGAATAAAATAAGATAATTTAAGATAAGATAGGATAAAAGATTTACATTTCCTGGTGATACATCACAAGAAAAATTCAAGCAGACAAGTTGAGAGTGTTATTTTAAATACATGACAGGCCATTTTAAATATACTGACAAATCCATTCCAATTAATTTTTGTAATCCTGACTGACAAAAAATGTTCTTTAAAAATGGCAGTATTGCTGTGAGGGTTTGTTGTAGAGTGGAAGATCCTGTT
This sequence comes from Epinephelus awoara, assembly GCA_035609425.1. Lineage (NCBI taxonomy): Eukaryota > Metazoa > Chordata > Actinopteri > Perciformes > Serranidae > Epinephelus > Epinephelus awoara. The sequence goes on from CM069306.1 coordinate 34,100,306, forward strand.
TATACCATGGCATCTTGCCAGTGATGGTAATATACAGTATGTTCTGTCAGCCAACTGACAGTGTGGAGCAGATTTATTGTTACATGAACACTGAGGTTACCCTGCAGGTAAACACTAAGCCCCAAGTGTGATCATAATAAAGTGTCACCCAAGGTGATTTAGAATCAGAGCTTACAGGTGGACTCAGGGAGTGAGGCAGGGTTTATGAAATGCTATATAAACAGCAGCAGTGTTTCAGGAGTGTTTCCAAATGAGTTGTAGCGCAGCAGCACAAAGGACAAAGGAATGGGCAGAAACTTCAATAGAACCTCTTTTAGTAAATGCTGCATGTGAAGCAAGGGCATAGGTTTCATTTTAACACTGGGGGGACACAGGCTAGAAAACTTTGAGCATCAAACACTACATTACCTGCATTCTGCTGAATTTTTATGCAACGATTTGTGCCTTTTCTTCTTCTTCAGTTTTTGGTGTAAGTGTTTTTAAAAATACATTATGCAGTATTTCCTAAAAAAAAAAAAAAAAAAAAAATGTATAGACTCACTTATGATCCACTCTCAGTGTGTGGTGGTGTATTTTTCTGCCGAGACTTTGCCCTCTGCCTGGATTTCCTCATTTTCTTTGTATTTTCTGCGTTCAGGATGATTATGAGTATGTTCCCCCACAGTGCTAAGGTGAAGTCGCAGCAACCTTGTGACTGACAAGTCGCTACCATTGCAGCCTGCCAATCAGAACAGGCATAGCAATGCTACCCTCCCCTGTTTCACCCTCTCATCCAAATATGGCTCAAAATGACATGCACCAGTGCACATAACTTTCCAATTCACGCATCGACTCTAGGATTCATGTAACTGAAACTTTTCACATGCTCTTGCACCATAATCTGTGCACACCGCACATCCATGTTCTCACGCAGGGAAGAACAAGTTTTGCTGAGCAAAAATAGGACACTTACAGTGCACATACAGATGAGATAGAGCAACACATCTTAACAGCAGCACCATGTAAACTCTGCAGTCAAGCCAGCTGTGGCCACCGCACTGAGGTGAAGTTAGTTTAAAGTTAGACATTCATTCTGAACCCAGCAGCGCCCACTCACTCAGTTTGACCCAATGTTTGCTGTAGGAGGACAGTTTGCCCACTGTCAGGCCTTCATGTTCAACTGCTGGGGACTGACTGTGGGATTATCAATGTTTTACAATAAATAACACAAAAATCATGTGTTTTTAATACATTCTTGCTGACTTGCCAATTTTTAGTGAAAATCGCAATTAAAAAATATACTTAATTGGTTGTAGGAAACTTATTTTCAATATTAATGTGTATTTGATTTATTTTACATCCATATTTTAACAAAACACAATGGCAATTGTTTCAATAACTTCCATGAAATGTGTTCCAGTGACTCAGATTTATATTTTTCAAAATATATTCCTACACAGGCCAAATCTTTATATGGGTATTTAGTGCTTTCTTTTTTTTTTTTTTTAAATAAATATTTTTATTTTAAAAAATCATGATTTCATCCCCAATAACTTTCAGCATCCCATTTAATTTCAGTCATATTCACAAACAGCATTGAAGTCTGTTGTAATCATGAGAACTTAGTAAACTGTAAACTGGAGGTCAATATCCAGTCCATAATATTAATTAATTCATTCATTCATACCACAAACTTTGAGAGGTAAGTTACTCCCGCCCCACAGAAAATGAACAGCACCCAACTTGTATCACACTGTGTTCAGTGGATCTTCACTGACACAGCAGAACCCAGAGCATCTTTTCAGTTATGAGTATTATTTAAAATGATGATGAGACCAGAGCCACGCACATATCTGGGGGTAGATTAAAAGCCAAACTGCTGAATTAATACAGTCATTTGCATGATTTGAAAACAATTCATGACTATCGTAACCAGTCTACCAAGTTTTGAATGGTGAACAGTTAGACCTTCATACAGCGTTTCAGTTCTTCCTGCTCTTGGCAAATTTTCTCACTGTGTCCTCTATTTGAAATTACTCTGTTTTGTATGTATCCCTTCAGTGCTTCTCTACATTTAAAAAAAAAAAAAAAAATTCATCCTGTCCCCTGACTGCTTTTTGCTGCTCTCCTTCAATCTATATTCTCCTGTTCTTTACTAAAACCTACTTTGTTCCTCCCTGTTCTCTCTTCCTCTCTATTTGCTTTAGAAATACCTCACCCAGCTTTCACAATCATCATGTTTACATTAGGCCCTCTCTCCCTCAGTCCCTCTTGCACCCTTCCCTTCCTCTACTCTACCACTGATTCATCCCATCTCTTTCCGTCTCACTTTCTCTTGCTCTTACTTTCACAAGCTGTAATTCAATAGTTATCTTTTTAAACTGTTTCACCACAAATACTTGTGTAATTTCACATAGATGCTGAAGTCACCCCATGGTACTGCAATGTTACAATTAATAAACTTTTGTATCAAATGAATTGCTCCTATTCACATCTGTGGAGACTCATTACGAGCACTGTCATCCACTCAGACCTTAGTGTGGCCCACTCACTTCTGTTCATCCAACCAGCCCTCCATGTGACTAAACTGTGCACATGCATCTCAACAGCGGCACTGAGTCTGAAACCTTCTTTATGGTAAATTGCTTTGTTAACAATGTTAGTAAAAGAAAAGGTGAAAGCCACCAAATAAGGAAAAATGCAACACACACACACACACACACACACACACAAAAAGTACCGCCAGGCCTGGAATTTTGTCATTTTAGGGGCAAGGCCACTTGGCCTTTCGTGTTGTCAACTTTTTGAGGGCACAAAGATCTAAAATAAAAAAATGATTTTAAGTCCACATCCATAATGAATTTAAGGACTACAGATGTATAACTATCTGTGAAATGAATAAATAAAACAAGCTCAAGTAATAATAATGAGTATAATAAGTAATAATGTGATTTATTTAATAGCACTAATAAACACAATGTGTTTTAAATATAGAACAACCAGGTTTATGTATTTATAAGTAAACAATCTTAAATATTAGGCCTAAATATTTTTTGAGTGTAGTACATGATAAACTGATTCACTGAACAAGACTGGCTTACAATTATTTTTGATGTGTTGTTAGATAGCTAACAAACAAACAGACTACAGAGGGGCTATTCAATTAGGCTACTATTTCAACTGGGGCGCATTTCAAAACCAGATAATGTCGACGGGCCACATTTTTAGCAGTGGGCAACCGATCCACTTTTTTTTTGCATACATATATATATATTTATGTATACAGGCATGGCCCTCCTCAACATGATGCAGAAACAGACTAAAAGAGAGCTGTCAATGCACAGATGCATAATAAGCTACATTAAGTCACAGTATCTAACAACACACACTATCTCTCTACCAGCATCTCCCTCTCCCCTCTCCTCCACACACACACATGCACACACCTCACCTCCTGATGCTTTCCTTATAGAGTGCCGAAGTCACGCCCCTTCCGGTAAAACTCATGGGACCTTTGATTGGAAAAAATATGAATGGCAGTGAATGGGGAGAGCAATATTATCTTTTGGTCCCGTTTGAGTTGCGACATGAAATCTAAATATGTTGTTAATGAATTTAAAACATAAATTTTAAGGTCAAGAAAGTCATACTTTGTGGTAAAACTGTTGAGATATAAGCTTTTTAATTAGAAGACTCAAGAGTACACAGGAGGAGGTCGCGTATGTGACGTCATAGCTTTCGCTTGCTTCCTGCAGCTTGGCCTCCCCGCTGAAATTCCACTGTTTTATGATTAATCGATTTATGATTGAAGATTTCTGTGCCAGGTTGCAGTCACTCCAAGCTGCAGGAAGCGAGCGAAAGCAATGACGTCACATACGCAACCGCCTCCTGTGGAGATTTTCTAATTACATTTTTTTCAAAAGCTTATATCTCAACAGTTTTACCACAAAGTATGACTTTCTTGACCTTAAAATTTATGGTTTAAATTCATTAATGATATATTTGGATTTCATGTCACAACTCAAACAGGACCAAAAGATAATATTTCTCTCCTCATTCACTGCCATTCATATTTTTTCTGATCTAAGGTCCCATGAGCTTCACCGGAAGGGGCATGACTTCGGCACTCTATAGGTCAGTTACACAGGATATAGTTTTATACAGTCCATGGCAGTAACAGTCATGTTTACAACAACAAAGTCACTATTTAAAACCCAATAATATCTGAATGGAATATAAATATTCCTCCTGACATCACAATACTGAGTGAAGAAAGTCATGTTATCTCAGCATGAAGAAAAACATCAGTATCAGTCATTCATCCTGCTCTCTGTCCCTCCTCTACTGAGGCCACTCACTGTCTGCAGGTCGGCTGCCTCAGGTACATCTTCAGATGAAATGTTAATCTACATACAGACAGCTTTCATTTAGATTGTCTTTAACACTTTGCTGTTAGCACCGCGAACACGATGTGCTTGTGTCGACCGCGATCATAAATCATAATAATGGTGAATGAGAGACTGCGGAGAGCAGGTTGAAATATGGCTTTCTACATGCTCATCACATGTATTGATAAAGTATTGGCTTGGCTGGCATAGGTTTTATTGCACTTACTCACAGTAACAAGCGTCGTTAACAGTTGTCGTTAACTAGAGTAATCTTGAAGTTAAGCCCTTTTCACACAGAGCATGCAAATCGCAGACCTCCGCCAACGAACCCATTCATCGTGTATGTGCTACCGCGGAGCAAGAGCACAACGGTCTGCCGCCGAGCTGAGCGGCATGCGAGAGGGCGCTTGCCGCAGCGTCTGTGCACCGCCAGCCTGCGCTCGAATTGAACATTTTTTAATTTCACTACAACGCGCTGTGATGACACCTCGGCACGTCCAATAGCAGAGAAGAGCCTGAAGTAGACCCGGAAGCGGTCACCATGGAGCTCTGGCTGTAGCTCCTGAACAAGCCTGTACTCCCCAAATCCTGTCTTGTGCATCTTGCATTCCACTTACTCTGCGCCCTACCCCGCGGTGGGTGCTGCGAAAATTGCGCTCTGTATGAAAGAGGCTTTATATTCCCTTCATCTGCACCGCGGCCTCTCTGTTGTTGAGTTTGTGTGTCTGTGTGTGCACGCACTGTGAGGGGTGACATGCAGAGAGCAGAGAGGCTGCAGAATGATGATGAAACCGAAACTTTAAGAAGTAACGCCGATAATGGCGGAGCTTACTATTAAACTTGCCTTGGGTTGTTTAATAATGGATCTCGGTACTGATCCCTGCCCGGGCATTTAATGAAGTCTCCTGGTTGGCCGTGGATAGATTGGTGTCAAACTGTAGTTACAGCCCGTCCGAGCGGTTCATGCCAGGCTCGAATCAAACCCCCCCACTGGTGATGCATTCATCGTCTCATTTGATGTTGCCCAATAAGAATACAGACTGTCATCACATTATTTTTTTCTCAACAGACACAGGTGTCAAAGCCGTGTTGACAGGAACGAGGCAGAGGAGAAAACCGCAAAATCACCTGGGGCAGTGCAGGCGGGGCATCAAGGCCACTGTGGCCTTAAGGCAGATATTTTTTTCAAGGCCACAGGGCCAAATTGGGAGGGCACGAGAGCCATGGCCCTTGTGGCCCTCGTGAAAATCCTGCCCTGTGTACCGCTATTTGTTATTTAGAACAATCTATCAAATGTCAGCGAAGAGTTTATAATACTCGAATCCTGAAATAATACAAAGGATAAAGTGAAAAATTTTAAAATTGCACACATAAAATATCAGTGAGTGATTCATTAGGCCAAAACAGAAAAATTTATAGAACTGAATATATGTTACACATTTTGAATCACCAACTGCTTCAATAGAACAGATAGATACAGTGATCATAGAACAGTGAACAGAAATATTTTCATTAAATACAGTATGTGGTCGCCTGACATAATTGTCACCATGTTTACCACCATCTTTAGACTACGGCCTCTAGCTTCGCAGACCGGGCGAGGTGGAGGCGCAGCGCACCTGCGCCTCGCCAACTGGGTGTGGCCAGGCAGATTTTGCAAGTTTGGCACACCGTGCATGCTGGTGCAGCTACTCCTCTTTCCCACCTCCGTCCCTCCTACCTGCGCAAGTCGGAAAGAGGGAGAAGGCGTGGATTGTGTTTTACACACATCACACCAATCAGATGAGCCCCTCTCCTCGCCCTTAAATGCGCCGCATGAAGGCGTAATGAGAGTTTACTCAATTCGCCATGGCAGAAGAGAGCAGCAGCGTCAGACGGCAAAACTTCTCCCAGGAGGAAACTGATGTTTTGGTCCAGGAGGTCCAAGCTCGCAGTGTCCGAATATACAGAACTGCGAGCAGACCTCCACGGGCTGATGATGCAAAGGTAGCCTGGGAAGAGGTCACCACAATTGTAAATCAATGTTGTGTTTCTCTCGTGCGCGTGCGCGCTCTCTCTTTCTCTCTCGCAGTCTCACTCTGTTTCTTTTCTTTTGACTTTTCTAAGATGACAGATGCTGAATATATACTCCCTATCTGATGCTGTGGCTGTTTGTGGTTGGCTGAGAGGGATGTGAACTCATTAGTTTGCAGCTGTGTTAATCAAATCAGGTTGGGTTTCCATTACGCATGCCAAACATACCAAACGTGCCAAACAGTGCTAATCCCCTTTTATCTGACATCAGATGTGACAGGACAGTCAATATAAAGATACATTTATGTGCTGATTGCAGATAGTTGCATTGAATAGTGGTTTTTGTTGGTATTTATTGCAATGTTAATGTGCCTGACATTCTGGAAACCTGCCTGTGAGGTTTTGGTGATGTTACCACACCTTCGGTGAAGCCTTTTTGCACTAAACTGTGACTGCGCCAAGCTGGATCTGTCGACACCTCCCCCTGCTGCGCCGCCAAACCCATCTCAGCGCAGCTCAGTCTGCCAAACTGAGCACGCCTAGGGTTGCGCTGCTCGAAACTAGCTCTGTGCAGGGTTCGCCACCCTGCGCTGTGCCGGCAAACTAGCGCCCTATTACTCTACTATGACTACTGTTTTTCACTGAGTTTTCCCAGACAGACCTTCCTCTGAGGTTTCACTAAAATGCTCTCTTGTTCAGTTGGACTGGTGGACCCCCACACTAGGCCTTAGCAATATGACGAGATTATTGTTCAACCAGGGCTGGACAATATGGCAAAAAAATATTTTCACACTTGTTTTTTCCATATTGATCAATATCAATATTTATCCCGGTATCTAATTTGATCATGCTGCCAGTCTGAACAGTAAACTTAAGAATATAGTTTATTTAACATACAAAATAGAATAACAAACAAAGTGCAAACATGTCATGGTTTAAAAGAATATGTTGAATGGCATCTGAATGTAAACATTCAACTTTGCAAATATGCTATCCGTCTGAACAAAACTCAACAAAACAACACAAAACAATAAAAGTTAGCTTGTCTTGTAACATATTAAAATAATTGTGTGGTCAATGGGATGGTACCTTTGAAAACTGAAACTGGCGGTCATCCAGAATTCATAGAACCCTTGTTGCATCAATAACTCGCAATTTGTTGGGTTTCCTGTCTTGATTTGCACCAACTAACCCCATATTTTGCCAACCATGCTTCTGCACTTTTGAGATATCCAAACCACTTTACAACTGACGTGTTGTTTGTGTTTTTGTCAGCGAGAGAGGATAATGAGAGTTCACTTTCAGCACGTTAGTACAGTGACCTCTGTGGCTGTGTAAAACAAACCGGGTGTGGATTAAGAGGAGGCAGTAAGTTACAGCAGGCAGAATTTCTGCAAGTTTGTTTTCTGCTTGGTCAACTTGTGTTTGATAATTACTGTCTCCCTTTTGTTGTATTTATGGATAATGAGCATTGTTGTCTGTCGGCAGAAAGGCTGTTGTCACGTGACAGGCGGTTAGATCATTTCATATTAAGTTCAAATGTCCAAAGTTTATCATTTGTTATTGACATGAATTTTATCTCGATCCCCGAGATCGTTTCATAGCCGAGCCCTATTTTTCAAACGACACTGACTGGCCACGATAATGGTCATAACATGTCCACAGTAACACAAAGATCAGTCAGTCTTTTTCTCCTTTTCTCTTGCTTCATCGCATTGTTGTAACTTTGTGTCTCAAAAGACACAGCATACTAGCATACTTCCATTGCTGTACGTGATTACCCATGAAATCGTAACTTCAGCCAAAAAGATATCCGTTCTTGTTAGCAAAAAGAATGCAAATACCCCACTTTGGCAATTCTTTGATTTTAAACCAAATAAAAAAGAAGAGCCAGCTAGCATAACTAAGTGATTTGTAAGCTGTGCAATAAACAAATTGGGACTAAAAATGGAAACACCACAAATCTCCCATCTTAAATCACCATCCAACAGAATATACAAGGGTGACACTGACTCTGTCCACAAAGAGCAAAACTCCGACCATGGTAAGCAATTAACCTTCCATCATTGAATATAAATGTGACGGTAAACGATGGCGAGGGAAGTTAATCTTGTTATTCAGTAAAAATTACCTCACCAGCTAACTGGTCTGATTTATCAATCTCAGCATTCCCTTTTGTAAAATGGAACTTACTGCCTATACAGTGTGGGTTTATGTGTATTGCAACATATACGTCTCCTGCCCATAGATATTTACATCTATGTGGGTCTCTCTTCAGCATTTTGTAAATTATAGTTTTTTCTGAAAGTAATATTCTTAGTGGGGGAATATCAATATCGCCCAACCCCACCTAGGATCAACTATCACTGTATCTGTCACCAAATTGCAATAACTTAAGTCATTTGAATGGTAGAGCATATGAGAGGCGGTACACAGCTTTGATCTGCTCGGTGAGGCTTATTATAAAACAGTTTAATCATGCACATGCGGAGGTTATTTATATACATCTATATATGAATTTCATTTTTGTGAGACAGGGTCAATTTAATTAATAATTAGGTTCATAGGTGTCAGTACAGTACATTACACAATTTTCACCACGATCGCAGAGGATCTTGAGAGCCACCTTGGGTTGGAGGTGAGTCGGCAGGTAGTCTGCCACGACGAGTCCTCATGTGTGAACAAGCCTACGAGCAAGTCGCCCCCTCGTCTGTGACTGGGACTGGATATCTGGCATGCTAGAAAACTGGAGAAGTCTGACAAAGAGCATCAGCCAATGAGAGGCGGGATAAGTCCCATGTCAGCACGCAGGAGGACGGAAGAAATGTGAGGAGGACAAGCTGAAGGGTTGCCAGGTCTGCTTATTAGCCCCGACTTTGGGCTTGTTTTTTTGTTAAGTCGCTTACAAATAGTGGCAGTCGCAGGTTGGGGTTTTTTGGGCTTGTTTCTTAAGTGGAATTGCTTATTTGGGCTTGCTCTCTAAACATCGCCTTTCTCTATATATACGTATCCGTCGCCCTGGTTACTTGTAGCCCTGGTTGCTTGTTTCTCTCCCAAGATCTGGCGACACTGACAAGCCGGCAAGCAACAACAACAACAATGCCGGCAACCACAGGATCACGGGGAGTGCGTTGTGTTTGGACCCAGGCCATGGAGGCAGATCTGATTCAACACTGGAAAGAATATTCATGCCTTTACAATGTGTCGTCTCCAAGTTGAAAAACGTAGTTTAGTGACGTCACCGCGTTACCTGGGGCTCTGTCTGCGAGGGCTCGGTGGAGAAATCTTGTGGTGTGCACACAGGTCGTAATGCAGTTGGCGAGACTTCCCATGACAGAAACACACGTCACCAGGTATGAACACTCAAAAGATTACGATAGTCTCCGCGACGCATTTTGCGGGGTGAAAATCGTGTAATGTGAACTAGCCTTAATGCAGTTCCTATAAGACTGGTACAGGGAATGTAATTTTTTTTGCAGACTATCAAATTATTTCTGGTTATAATGGTTTTTAATGATGCTTTTGTTCATCAACAGCTGTAAGTCACAGTTTACCCACTATTTTCACCTAATACAATCTGTTTTACAACACAATCAGTTGTCTCACAAATCATTATAGAGTCCATTTCAACGAGACAAAGAACAGATTTACATCTTCTGTTTACATACAAGTACAGATGAAAAATGAAAACAGTCTATCTCCTTTATTAAAGGCTCCTCCAGATGCAGTGAAATACTAGAAACCTGAAATACAAGGCATTATAGCAATACAATCTATTTTGAGTGATTGGGGGGAGAGCACAGCAAAGCTAAACTAATGTATATCTTACGTATCAACTACTTATCATAGTTCCTGATTAAGGGCACACTATGTTGCGAAATAGTGCCTTTTCAGAGGTAACTGTGAAGAGAATTTTCTATATTTATTTGAAATGGAAAATGTACACCACCTCTGGTATTATGTCTTTAAATGCACACATCTGTAGGACCCACCTCTCTCTTCTGTCTCTTTCTTACACACACACAACCACTGCCTCTCTCATTCTTTTTAACTCAACCTCTCTCCGCTCTCTTCCTCTTCTTTGTTTTTTCTCTTGTTTTGTTTCTTCTGTGCTTCCTTCTTTCCTCTTCTACTTCCTGTCTCTCTCCCTCTTTACTCTGCTATGCCTTTCTCTCTCCCTTTTTTACATACCCTCTCTCTCTTTCTCTCTCTGTTCCCCCACACAGTAATATGATCTCTTCTATCAGGCCGACACAGCCGTGAATCAAAAGACACAGAGAGAGAAATATAGTACAAACCTTAGTGGCCCCACCCCCACTTCTCTCTCTCTCTCTCTCTCTCTCTCTCTCATCTGCAACATCCCTACCCCCAACAACCCTCTTCTCTCTCTCTCTCTCTCTTCAGTCCCTACCCCCAACCACACCACACCACACAGCTCTCTCTCTACATCCCCAGCCTCTATCTTCTATCTCTCCCTCCCTCTTTCTGAAACAAATATGCTCACTGACAACAACACAAAGCAACACTGGATGATTCTGTGTGCAGAGCTTTTTTGCATATTATGTTAGATTCTGAGCTGAAAAGCAGCAGGTTGGCATAGAGCACAGTGAGTGCAGTCATTAAACGTGACGGAAAATACAGAGTGTTAAATAAAACACAGTAAATAGCTCGTAAAGACATTGATGTGATATTCCATTCAAGCCCAATCAGCACGTATTGAGGTCAGAGGTCACAGTCAGCTAGAAAACCAGCATGGAATGAAATGCTGTGCCTCAATTACAAACTACATAGTAGGGCTGGGCAGTATCAATATTATATCAAAATCATGATATGAGACTAGATATGGTCTTAGATTTTGGATATTGTGTTGTCTTTTCCTGGTTGTAAAGGCTACATTACAGTAAAGTAAGGTAATTTTCTGAACTAACCAGACTGTTCTTGCTGCTCTATTATTTGCTTTTAGCCACTAAGTCATTATATCCACATTACTGATGATTATTTATCAAAAATCTAATTGTGTAAATATTTTTTAAGTAGCAATAGTCAGCACTACAATATTGTGCAATACTGTTATTGAGATAAAACATACTGTGATATTTGATATCCTCCATATGGCCCAACCCTTCTACATAGTAAATGTATAGAGTATCTACCACATAATAGTGATCGCAATACTTCATCATTCGTTTCTATCTTCAGAATAACACCAGTAATTACATATTACAAATGGACAGTTAAATGTTTTCTCACAGATTTAATTTTTGTTTTCTGAGATCACTTTGGAGCTGTCTCTCCACAATCTCCATACAAGTTGTATGTGGTGTATCCATTTCCTTTGTACATTGGATGATAAAATTTAGTGATCACTGCGCATGTAACAAATAGCATACATTAACAGCAAACTCAAAACACACTACATGCCCAAATGTTGCTTAAAATTGGTACTTAATAATTAACCAAAGTTAGCACAGCAGTGGCACTTAGACGGTGCTCACTAGCAGAGAGTCTGAGCGCAGTATTTCTGCTTAAAGCAAAGTTCTTGTAACCACAACATCACGCTATTGTTGCTGCAGGGTTTCACAGAGGAAAGGCAGCCTGTCAGTGACGCTGTGAGGGAACAGTTAATAAATGTGAGCAGGCAGGGCAGGATCAGACAACCGGCCTGAGAATAATCCGATCAATCATTAAATTGTACACCAGCCACTCAGTGATGACAGTGTATATTCTGACATCACTCAATCTGCCAAATCCATAACAGAGATAGATTATATTTTAAAAGCAGCCAGTTAAAGAGAAGAAAGTGGTCCCCCAAGTACTGTAAATGTTAATAACCCCTGGGCCAGCAGTGAATAGTAATAACAACTGGCTCAATTTTGGTCTCACAGTGCAAAAATAATGTAAGTGATAAACTATGAGCATGAATTGTATACAGACAGCAAAGCTTCGTACTCAGATATTACATGCCTTCTTTTTGTATGAATATCTGTCCTGCTGTGTCTGAGGCGAGTATTTGGAATATTTCCTTTATATTCTTAAGCAACACAAATCCATTTGCTTGTCATACCAACAAAGCTTACTGAAATATAAATTAAAAATTAAATTAAGACAGAGAACTCTGAATAAGGAACAACTGCAGCTTGCCACAGTCTGACGAGTAAAACTAGTCCATTAAAGCGATTTAAAAAATGACATGTTAACATTGTTTTGTACTGATAATAGGAATGTATTTTTCTGCATAAATTAGTGGGAAAATACTTTAATTGCCTTTTCCAACCAAAAGACAAAAAGAATGTGTTCCATTTTATTGTGCTAAGATTGAAGAGTAGTTAATAATCTGTCATTTACTCTAATAGCTGCACTCATCAGTTGCACATAGTTAAATAATTAAGCAATTCATCACTGTCAATGAGCATGGTCCCACTACATCTTCAGTGTGTCTTAAAGTACCCAGACACTGAAAGAAAATCTCTTTGCACACAGACATAGATAAATATTCACATACATAGATAGATAGATAGAATTTTGAGACCAGACGATTCATCCTGCTAAAGAGGAGTCTTACAGTAAGACACTGGATCCCTAGCAGCTCCAGCTTTCAGTTGTGACTCTGACCCTGACCTTTGACCTTGCTCTAAAGGGAGAAAGACAACAGAGCTTCCCAGACACCAATTAACTGATGTATCACAATACAGAAACGAGACGCACTGCTGTGAACTCCAGAGAATATTAACTATTTTAAGCATACCAAAAGATAACAAGGCATGCTCCTCTAACTATGACTTACCATGTAATCATTCTAACCACAACTCCTCTGGTGTACTTGTACTGCTGTACATATTTAAACTTAATTACCTTTCAATTACCAGTGGTGCAGTTTTAATTAAAGGTGTCATTACATCGCTGACAACAAACTGGGAGTAAAATTACAGCCAGTGTATCATCCAGTGAGTGGATGGATGTGAACACAATAAATGAGCAACGCTAGAATGTAGTTACCTTCAATGTCTGCCTTAATAACTTGAGCCTAATAAAGCAATTAATTACCACTTAATTGGCAGGGCAAGACAGATGGATAAATAGAGAGAAGCGATGGCTAAGGTAATCACTGTAGCATCGCACAATGGTGTCTTTCATCTCCAGACAATGGGAAACACAAGTATGCAGGTTCCCTCTTTCCTTTCTTACCTTGTTGGTCCCAAAGGCCGGGTCAGGGTAGGAGAGTTGCCCAAGCCTGGTGTGGTCTGACGCGGCCAGGGGCTGAGGAGGAGGCGGGTAAACTGTTACATCCATGGCTGGAAATACATCCACTTCTCCCTCTGTCCTTCCCTTCGTCTTTCTGTCTTCTCTTGTCGCTGTGAATGTCTGAAACCACTCAGACAAGCGTAATGTTGTTTTTTACAAAGTTGGAAGGCTTTTGTTGAGTCCCTGAGGAACAGAGGAAAACACGGTCCAATAAAACAAGCGTCTTTTGGAAAATAACTGCAGGTGGTACAAAAAAAACTCAGAACCATTCAAAAGTCTAAAGCAAGCTTATGAAGTCAGTGAAGTTTAGACTGATGCTCTCCTCTACACACCGGCTTTCATGCTCCAGTAACTGCCGCTGTGAGTAGCAAACTTCCCCGTAAAACGCACTTCTTAAATACCTGGCGTTGAAAGCAAACGGTAATGATGCACTTAAAAATGCGTCGTTTTCCCTCCTTTTTACGTTGTGTGTATCCAGTGGCGGTGTGCGCTTCGGACAGGGGACAGTGTAGGACCCCGGGTGTCCCTGGTCGGGACTGTGTCTTATTGCTCCTCCGTCGCTGGTGCTGCCGCGCGTGTGCTCGGTGCCGAGGTGCCTCGCGGACCAGTGATACAAAGAGCTCCTGAGTCAAGCGAGCACGAGTTAGACACAAAAAACCCGGACGTACATTTCCCCACAAAATAAAAGCGCAGATTCTGTCACGTGTAAAAACAAAAGAATGGGGAAGACAAAACTAACACAACTTATTCAGACGTCCACGAGTCATCACATTAACTACATTAACAAACTTCAGCGGCGTTTGGTTAAAAAAAAAAAAAAAAAGAGAGAGAGAAAATAATTGTAGCAAAAACCTCTTCGGCACGCGCTTTTATTTTGTGAGTAATCGACACATCAGTTTGTGTCCACCGTGACAAGCTGGATCCAAACATGCTGAATGGCAGAATGTGCTCCATCTAGAGGGGGAGAGAGTGTCAAAAGGCCCAGCCAGGTGTTTCTGTGGCCTAAAGAAACTCAATTGATTAAGTGAATGGGTGTTTTAATTATAGAGATGAGCAGTGGTGGGTGAAGTACCTTAAGGCCACACTTGAGTAAAGGTACAGATATCTTACCAGAAAATGACTTCGAAATTTAAGTCGTCTATTAGAATATAACTCCAGTTAAAGACTTAAGTATTAGTATTAAAAGTATTTCTATTATATCAAATTTAATTATTGAAAGTAAAAGATTATGAGGTTGATCTCTTCTGAACATCTACACCAGCTTAAAAATGAAGCGTACATTACACCTCAAGAAAAACAAGGTCTTCTTCACAAACTTAAAGGACTTTAAGAAAACCTTTGACCTTTCAGGGCTGACACACTGCAGTGAGTCAGTTACTGTGCTGGTACCAGTTACAAATCTTTATCTTCTTGAATCATTACTTTCATTAGTGAAAGTGTAGTTTCTAGCATGTAGCATTTAATTTGACAGGCAGCTTTGGCCTGACTGGAAATCCAAACTTTACTGTGGGTTTGAGAGTACTTGTCTTCACATAACCTGTGATCTAATTTGCAAGCTTGGACCACTAATTCGCCAAACCTTCTCATTTTACCAAATGCTCAGGACAAAGAAATACATAGATACTGGAGTAAAACTGGAGCAAAAATATATTTAGGTACACATTCTAATTAAAAAAAATGTAGTGGAGTAAAAGTGAGAGTTGACAAAAATAGAACAACTCAAGCAAAGTACAGATACTCCCAAAACATATTTAAATATTGTAACAAAGTATTATTACTTAATAACAGTACATCACTGGGGATGAATGTAAATGTTAACAGTCAATGGTTTAACAGAAGCAAATATAGTATGATATACATGTCCATAATATATATTTTAGCAAAACTACAGCAAAGCATCCATTCCCAAACTCAAACACAACTCGTGCAGTGCAGTCCAATACTCATTTCTCCAGTCCTATCCTCAGTATTGTACAACCTGAACAAAAGTGACACTTATCTATGCTGCCTTTAAAGCCAGACTCAATTGACAAAAACAGTAATTATACCTAATTGAACACAGAAGCTGCCGGGGATTTGTTTTTTAAAGGGTTAGTTTAGATTTAGCTAAGTCAATAACACAAACAAACCCCCAACTGAGGCAGTGGTAGACAAAAAGCTGCCATGTTCAGCGAGGTAAAATTACTGGATTTATAAATGGAGTCTGGCTTTAAAGACAGCATAGATGAGTTTTGTTTTTACTTTAGTTCCCGGTTGGAAAGGGCTGTTTGTTAGTAAACGGATGTTTTGATATACTTGTTAAATGTGGACCCCTATGACTTCAATTCACTAAGAATTTTCTCAGTTTTGGGATGCTTTGTTCACTGGAGGCATGCAAGAAAATCGTTACTTTGTGATTTCAACTTAACATGGGGTGAGTGATTGATACGCAAATGGCCATTTGGGGGCTGAAGTATTAATGATGTGTCTGCTGTCTGTGGAGCTAACACTGCACAGAACCCACTCCCTAACCTAAAAGCCCAAGTCCACTGTGTGTCAATCAGTCCAAGTATTGATTACTTTATGACAATTTCCACACAACCACAACCACCACTGAACTTGTAGTGCATATAGTCTGCTGTGGTCACTGTGACTGATGGGGATTTGGAGGTTATAGAGTACATATACACAGACAACTGGAGGCATGGCAAGTCGATATGGGTCTAACAGAATTTCCCCCCAGGGCCCCCTAACAGGTTAATCCAGCTGCGGCTCATACTGTCTTGTGTTTGACTTTGACATCTCAGAATCTTTTCCATTCCTGCACCTCTTGACAGTTCCTTGTGCAATCCAAGCTGTGATTTGACTTCCAACCCAACAGATTCATTAAAAAGAAAGACAGGGTTAACCTCTCTCTTCTTTGGCACACTTTCTCTGTCTCTGTCTGAGCTGAGCTTGGCCTGGATCAACTGTCTTCCAGTCTTCCAGTTTTCTCCACAGACCATGAGAGCTGGAGGAAGTACCAAGCACTGAAGAGGCTGCTGAGGACCCATCTGTTACTCAAGCTGGACTTCCACACTGTTGTGTCCTTTCTTGGGAACATCCTTGCTTGCTCCAACACTGAGACTGACAAGCACAAGCTGTATGTGGTTTTGAAGTGGGCCCAGCCAATTACATTCTGCTACCATCAATGCAGGCTTCAAAAGAGACCACCTAATGCTTTCAACCAACAAGTGTTGTAGAGACTGATCTATCTGAGGTGTGACAAATGTGTTGTTTGTGCAGCATGTAATACTCTTACTGGTGTTAGTGGAGTATGTCCACCACTCCTTTCAGTCCTCCAGCAGTATGACATCATTATTCTAAAGACAGACTGGGTTCCAGCAGCTGCTGTTCAATCACCAAGAGACTGCTGTGCCAGCACTGAAGAGGTGATTAAGTTCCTTGTTGTTCACCACATCTCCATTGAGGAGAAGCTGTTAGTTGTTTTTTTGTGTTGTAGGACCTTTTAAGGAGATTAAACAATGCTGTCTGGTCTTGTTATTTACCCTTTCTATATGTGTTTATCTTGAGTTTCCTATACCAGAAGACTAGTGTAGAGGTAAAGGTCCCTCTGTTGTCCACCATGCTTGCTCCATCTCCTCCTCATCTGGTAGATGGACAGCTTGTGCTCTGTGTGCAGAACTGTGTTCAGTTATTGGGGTCTTGAAAGGATCACCAGCTACATCAATGACTCTATGCCTGCAGTGCATGTTCTTGTTCAGGACTTCATCAGGGAGTTCAGGCAGTCAACACTTCATAGCACATCTCATTCTTATGATTGCAATATCTCACTTCAAATTTATTGATTGGAATAAGGTGGTCAAAGGTCAAGGTCATTGTGACCTCACAAAAAATGTTTTTGGTCATAACACAATAATTCATATGTTAATTATGACAACATTTCACACAAATGTCTAATGATATATAATGATGGAGTGATAACATTTTATATCCAAAAGGTCAAAGGTCAACTTCAGTGTTCTCCAAAAACACTTTACTGGCTGTTTTTCAACTTCATAACTCAGAAGGGGAGACATTTGGTCAGATACGGGTGACTCTGATCTTGGGTGTCCACCTTGAAACTGTGCTGATTGTACAGATGTTCTGTGCTGTCGGGTTCAAGATGTGTGTGAAACTTTTAGAACCTGTAGCTTAGTATAGTAGACAAGTATTTTCTGCTGTTGTGACTACAAATGAGTCTGGACAGACATGGATGTAAACTGCAATTGACTGGTTGGTGGTAATTGTATTAATTTTTCTTAACTTATCATTATATAGTAAATGTTGATTTCACAATGTAATGGCTGTAGAACAAAGGGGCACCATTGGCGTTTAAATTGGTTTGCTATAACTCACTTTCAGTTCCACAATTCTATCTGGTACAATCTCCCAGGAAAATGACAGCACCATTTACAGCTCATAGGAAGTGCATCAACCATTGTGCAACAAAACAAATATGAGGACAGCGCTTTTGTTTTCCATGGTAGCTGTCAGTAGCTATCCTCAGCAAAGACCATCAATGTAAGTTCTTTGCAGTTACGATCTCCAGCAATGAAAATTGTGGACGGTAGAAACTCTACCCTGTAAAAGAAAAGGAGCCTCTTTAGAGCCTCTTTGCTCGGCTCTGAGGAAAACAGAAAGCGATACGGTTGTCTTTGCAGCAGTGGTACCAACATTAATACCAGTGGGAAACACTGGGGGCACTAGGTTGAAAAGTTGTGTGTTTCCACTTTTACTATTTCTGTCACTTTTTATGTGAACAATCAAGAGCAACACTACAATCAAGAGCAACACTGTGAATGTCTTCCAGGAAAGCCTGTCTGAAAATGTACGTCGTTATACTCATATTTAAACAATATGGCATCAACCCTCTCTCACTGTGACAGCCAGCTTCTCACTCTGCTTTTCAGTGTGGCTGTAGTTGTTTTGGCGCATGACCACACCCCGAGTGTCAACATTGCCTTCAAGTTAAACTCGACACAAATGTTTTTTAGTCTTTGCTCTGTGCAAATAATCACATAGATTCATGTTGGCATATGATGTTGATGTATAAATTTATATTGTGTGTTAAAACATCTTTTTCAGATGAAACAATGAAACAGACTGTGTGTGTTTGAGAAACAGAGACTATTCAATCCTCAATAACCAAAGTAGATGGATGTTGTTTTCTGCCTGTCCAGATGATCTTCAGTGACAGAACAACACATTTCCATTATCTGGAAATAAATACATGTATACAGATGCACATAAACAAAGAGAGTCTCTCCCACCCACTCACCCACTCACACAGACACAGACAGACAGACAGACAGACAGACACACACACACACACACATACACACACACTGATAATGCAAATCTCACTGATTCACACACATACAGAACACTTCAACAGATGCTCGTAGATGCATATCAAATATCAAAATCCACTCACACACATAAAGTACCTGCAGAAATACACACAAATACATACAATACATAATTATACTCTATATAGTGGTAACACACCCACACATTACAAACATGTACGTATTTGTATACAGTCCAAACACACATACATTTAGATACACAAGAATATAAAATTGCACATACACACTGCGGAATCTATGCACACACCAATAGGTATCATAAAATGCATTTTCTCTCTTTCATGCATTCTCAAACACTCTCGCTCACTCTCTCCCTCACACACACACACACACACACACACGCCACAAACCAGCCCACACATTCTTAGTGAACATACATACAGTGGGCGTTCCGCCCATCCCCCACATACACACATACATATATGCACCCCTCCCTTCTGAAAAAGACATAATTCACTTGCACATTCTCCTCCCCCACACACAGTTCCTCTCTATAAAACTCCGCACACACAGTATACACACACTAAACCACCTGCACATATATACTAAACCGATCAAACACTCTATACACTTAAATACTCTACATATACACAGACACATAAACACAGACGCAAACACACAACTACAAACATACACATACCATGCCTATGTTGCACCATATGCATGTCAACATGCATTATAACACAAACACACACATATACATATATATGTGTGCTGTTTGTATATACAACAGATGCACACCAACACACACACACACACACACACACACATAAAGAGGCATACTCTCTCCCTACCACATACAGTTCTCAGATTTCCATGCATGCGCTTTCCAACATATCTGATGGGTTGAAATAGTAATGTACTGTAGCATTTGAATGATGTGTGTCTCTTCATGTCGGGGGATTACATTATAGATTCATAGCACTGCAATCCACTCCAGGGTAAAAACAGGCCAGCCCTTTAGGTATTATAGCTTTCCAGTATGAGAGAGGAGGTGCAAAATGTGAGAGGGAATCAGCTGAAAGGAGTTTATTAAGCAAGATGCTGGGTAGAAAACCTGAAATTGTTAGATAAAATATTGTGAGATTTTGTTATTCCATGTTTACAAAGAGCAACATTTTATATATTTGATAGGTCTCTTGAGATGATCTATATCTATATGCAAACAGGTTTAGTATAGGGGTTCTAAATTTAGATGTTTTGCGGATAATTGTATACACATTTCTTCAAATGTATCTAGAAAGATGTGATGTATTTGGAAACTGGAAAATTATTATTAAGTCCTGTGGGTTTGAATTAAGTTTGTATGTATGAAGTTGTAATGACAGTAAAACAGCCTGTTGTGCTGGTTGGGCTCACTTGCAGTGGAACAGAGTAGTAATTTTATGCCATATAGTTCAGCAGTTTAGAAACTGAATGTTATGGTCACATGCGGTTAGTGTTCTGACCAAGACACATTTTCCAATGGACCATGCTCCACATTTATACCAGCTGTCATTTTAGAGAGGACAAGCAAATCTGGCTCTCAGGTTTGACTGCAGCCAAGATGATTATAGTTCAGCTCTGGAAACCTCCCCACAAGTTTTTAGAAGAATTGTTTTGGTGTCTGTTGGATATTTTGTACATGGGACTGACTTAAAGGTCCAGTGTGTAGGACTTAGGGGGATATATCGGCAGAAATAGAATATGATGTGATATCCACAACTATGTTCTCGTTAGTGTACAACCACTTGAAACTAAAAATTGCTGTGTTTTTATTATCTTAGAATGAGCCATTTGTATCTACAAACAGAGCGGGTCCACCCCTAGTCCACCATGTTATTGCTATAGTAGCCCAGAGTGGACAAACCAAACACTGGCTCTAGGTAGGGCCATGCATTTTTGCGTTGGCCACCGTAGTTCTTCTACATGCTTGGTTCACCACTAGATGTCACTAGATCCTGCACACTTGACTTGTAAAGGGACAGTTCACCCTCAAATCACAAAAACATGTTTTTCCTCTTACCTGTAATGTTGGTAATCAGTCCGGATAGTTTTGGTGTGAGTTGACGTGTGTTGGAAGCATTGGCTGTAGAGATGTCTGTCCTATCTCCAATCTCCAATATAATAGAACTAGATGGCACTCAGGTTGTGGTGCTTAAAGCGCCAATAATACTTTTGAAAAACAGCAATGTCTCTTTTCAGAAATCATGACCTAGTTACTCAAGATAATCCACAGACTTCATTGCGAGCAGCTTCATATAGGGACTGTTTTCTTTCTACTGAACTATACCTGCTAACCGTTTTACCGTATCAGGAGGAAGCATGCATCTACTCATGGACAAGAGGCTTGTGCTCATGACATGATCTCTGCAAAGAGACATTGCCATAATATCTTTGCAGCGGGTCCTCATCCACAGAGTCTGAATGTTATTTCTACAGTAGCCCAGAGTGGTCAAACCTACACTGGCTCTGGATAGGGCCATTGGTGTTTTCACGTTTAAGCATCAGTCACTGTAGTAACATACTTGGTACACAGGAGAAGATGCCAACTAGATGCCACTGAATGTTACATACTAGACCTTTAGGTGTCTTAGTTAGCAAGTGTCAAAATGTCTGCTGTGGATAAAAAGGTATATTGACAAAAGAAACCTAAAACTGAGAGATGTTTGAGTCTCTGTATGGTTATTTTTTGTAGTGTTATTAATAACCAATATGGTTAATCTAATTTAAGCAGCTGAGGGTATGTGCAGCCAAGACAGTGCCATTGGGGGGATGATATGGCCACCTGGTGTAGCTGGAGTTTCCTCGTAAGCTGGTCCACCTGTGAATCATCTATGTATTCAGCAACACCTGTCATATTCTGTCTCTCTGTCCTTTTGTCCAGTCGCATTTCCACTTTTCCCAGACCCCTTTATTCCCTTTATTACCATTCTCTACCTGTCCACCAAGTGCCCTCTGACTTTTCCACCTCTCCCACATTCCCCTTCTCTTTCCTCCCTCATTTCCCGTGCTCTCTTTACTGCTGCTTTAAATGAGGCTGTGAATCTTTTTCTTTCTTTTTTTTTTTAAATGAAGTTCAGTGTTTTAACTTGGGTGGACAGTATGCATTGAAGTTTTCAACAGAAAAAATATAAACCAGTGTATGAAATAATATATATTATATGAAACTTTGAAATAAGTTAATACTACTAAGTTACATTCTAATAAAACAAATGAACTGATTAAAAGCCAATAAAGTCCCTGCAGATAAAGTATTTTCAAGAACAACAAAGTTGGTGTTAAAATATAACCAGTGATGCATGATGTCCAAATTAGTGGACAGATGATTAATTGTTATTTCCTTCCCAACATAAAATCAATACTTGAAAATTTTACCAACTGTTTTACTCCTTAGATGTTACTTAATTCTATTTACCTGCAATTATAGAAGGACTGGCAAGATAATCCTACGCATTTCTTGTATTCTTTCAGCCATCTTGGTTTTGAGAGATTTGTGTTGCACTTACAATGACTGGCCAGTGTGTGGCAGTGTATGGTATGACACGCTAGCATCCACAGTAGTGCTTATGCTACTAGCATCATAATGCATATGCAAGAAAATAGCTTTAGAATAGCTGCCCACTGTAGTGACTACTATGTGTGAAAGGCTTTATCAACATTTATCCAGACTCCTTTCAAGTGAAGTTGTAGCAACCTCAAATTTCAGCATTTAATAGCCAAGTCAAGACACAGGTTACATTTCAAGCACTTTTACAAGTTGCAGATAAAAGAACTGTGTGGGAAAAATTAACGCAAAACATTAACTAAAAAAAAATAAAGCTACAAAAAGAACATTTTCTATTAGTAATAGTAATTTCCTTTCTATTATATTGCATCTCACTTATGTCTATAAGATAGACAGATAGATAGATAGATAGATAGATAGATAGATAGATAGATAGATCAATTGATTGATCGATCGATCGATCGATAGATAGATAGAAGGTAATAAGTAACTCCTAACTCATTTTCTCTTGACATATAAATTGAAGATGAAGTGATGCTATCAGTCATGGTTTACTTGCCATACTTGTTTTCATTTTTGGTCAGTAACCTTCAAGAAGAGAGTTAAAGTACAGACTGTGAATGAGCTCATGTTTTCAGTTGGCTAGTGATACAGAGCACAGTATAAAGTATAGGCTATAGTCACAGCGCTGAGGCTTTCTTTCAGTGAGTGTTGAGCATACTTACATCTCAAGTGTCACCACTGTATGCTGCTCCTCACTGTTTCTCATACTGTAGCTGTCATAGCTGTCCTCCCCCACTGCATTTCTATTATTCATATGTTTCGATAATATAAAACCTCAGAGACCTTTGAATCCATACGTTAATGATTGAGGCTTTTGTTTCCACTGTCTCCTTGTAAAGCAGAGAAAACAAGGTGCTGTCAGGAGCTGACAGGCTCAGATCAGCAGATGTCAGCTGGGGCCAGTGCTACAGCTCTGCTCTGATATAAACACCATGTAGCATGACCTTCAGTATCTTACTGCATTTAAACTTTTTATTTTAGCCTACTGACCACAAACAAGATCCCTATTGGCAAGAAAAATACATGTCCTTGTTTATTCTTAGTGAATGTGGTGAATAAAGCACTGAGATAGTGTTTGAGTTAGATTTATTAGCAGTCCAGTGTATAGTTAATTCGTAATATAAAAGGACTAAAAACCCTCAAACTTAAATTCTCAGCCTGCGGCCTTGTCACCACCATACGATCTTGAGTGTTTGTATTTTCGCCAACAAACTATAAAAAAATTAATTTTGTTAGAATTTAATTTCTACATTTCTGTTTTCTGCACTATTAATACATAGTTCTGTTTCCCAGAAATTACATTTCTATATTACTAAATTGTTCATAATGACATTGCGGTGAGAATGTAATCGCTGCCTGGATTATGTTCAAAGACATCGTTTGTTTTTTTTTAGTTAATGAAACACTGTGTACCACACTGAAATCATAGAGAGGTGGTCAGGGCGGGTTGTGGAAATGCAAAGTGCAGAATTGTGAAACCAGAATCATAGGTTTGCATCCAGACTCCTGTCTGTGGGTAGGTTTAGGCAACAAAAACTAAAGGGAGGGAAAGATTGTGATTTTGGTTAAATGTTCTTTTTTTTTTTTTTTTTTTTTTCTAAAAAAAAAAAAAAAAAAAAAGGTAATAAGGTGTGCATTGAGTAATCAACATAAAAATTTATGACCAAATTACCAAACTAGTTGCCAATGAATTTAATCCTTGCTTAGTGACACCTAGTCCCTAGTGTGGGAGCTTTTCACTGATAACTCTGCCAAAAAAGGCTGTGAAGATGACCTTGCCTGGGATGGGAGCATCAGTTATGCAGGAGCATCTGAACAGGAGGCACACTGACTCTCCAGATGATGAAGACTTGTCTCCTAAGTTTGTTAGCTTGTTAGCTTTATGTTAAAAACCGTGATTTGGAAGAATTAAACATCGGCTGCAACCTGCATCAGTATCCAAAGAGATAAAAAGAACTATAATGTCCTTTGTTTCACTGAGACTTAACTGAAACTCAGACTTCTGGACTGCACCATTCAACCAGATGATTCTTTTTCTATATCTGACTAGTAGAGGAGTCTGGTGAGAAAAAAAAGCAGGAGGTGAATAAGGACTTCTAGGAATATTGAAATGCTGTCCCATTCCTGCTCGCCTTTCTACCAAGACACTTCTACCTTTTCAGTTGCGGTAGTGCTGCACAAAGCAATTATCTTGTACTAAAACATCACTGCGATGTTTCCAGCCAGGATAGTGCCATGCAAAGCAGTTGTGTCTGACCAAGAAGTTTCTGTGTTTCCATCTGGGATAACGATGCTAAAAATAGTTGGTTTTTCCTAGATATCACTGCATTCCCAGCAGGTACTGTCCCTCCAAACAATGCCAAACATATAAGCGGGTGGTTTTTGTGCCTAAACCTAACCACATGTTAACCACAACTTAGTCAAAACATGTTTTGACATATCATATTATATATATCACTATACGATACTGAACAAATGTAACATATCTGTGGTTTGCAGAAATGTAAAATGCCAACATTTTTTCTGGAAACTTAGCCTTATCTACCTCTCGGACTCAGGAAAGCGATCAAGCATTTTCTCAACATGTCGAACTAATTCTTTAACTTGTAGTCTTCTTATTTGCCATTTCCTCAGTGGATGAAAGTTGCCCTGTTGTCATGGAAGTAACTGCTGTCATTGACCCTGGACCCAAATTGTTATTAACCAGAAATATTCTTTCAGAAAAATTGTCATTCACCTCGCTTCCAGCTCCCACAGCATTGTGTTTGATTGTTAATATCAGCGCCATAATCTATATCTGCAGGTCTACAGGTAGGAGGCTTTCAACAGGAAGAAAAAAGGAGAAGTCATATTGAAAAGGAAAAAAAAAATAGACAAACATAGATTTATTATTAACTTTTATGACCCTTGTACAAACATATTCTCTTTCTCTCTCTCATTTCTGCTTTTATTTAACATGCATACACACACACACACACACACACACACACACACACACACACACACACACACACTCATGCGCACAAACACACATAGAGAGAGATCCTCTGATCTGACAGTCTCATATTCGATGAATGTCAAGTCCACTGAATACATTTGCACATTTTTAGCTGAGGGTTGATGCATCATTCAGGCCTATTTTTCCATGCTGTCACTGTTTTACACCCAATCTCATCATTATTTCATACCGGGCTATTTATTATGCTGCTGTAAAGCACACACACACACACACACACACACACACACACACAAAGTGAAAATTCAATGCACATTTGAGCCAAAGTTAGAATATTCACCGCACAGAATTTGTTGTTATGAGTTTGTGTGCTCTCGGTGGCTGAAAAAAACTTTCTTTGCTCTCTGACTAATTTTTTTTTTACAGTGCACGTACTACATGCTTTAATGCTGTTAATGCTGCAGTTCTGTATCAAGGACTGGTAATATGTGGGTCAACTAAATATTGACAAATAACAGCAGCAATTCATAATCCTTCTTAATTTAGACTAAACCTTGTCTGTGGCTTCAGTTAGAATATAAAACATTGTAATGATTCAGGTTTTTAAGACAAGATCAAATTAATGATGATCTTTAGGGAGGGAAACAAACACAATAAATGACTGGAGAAACATATCAGATGTTTGTGTACAAAGGCTTAGTAAAAGGCATTCACAGTTAGAAGATCTCAACACAACTGAACAAAACATCAACTGTGGGAATCCACGCATGGGGAGAATCTATGACAAGGAGCCCTGAAGCTGTTCTGGAGGCTTGTAATGGATCGACACCCAAGACAATTAAAGTTGGGTTTAGGCCACACTGAAATATAGCAACAAACACGGGATGGATTGTCGTGTGTACAGATTCTTTTTCTCCTCCTGAGATTCCATTCTTTTTACCCTGTGTAAGGTTTTCCTAATCTGTATCAAAGGTCTCAGGACAGAGGGTGTCATATGCTGTACAGCCTCGAAAGCTCCTTCAGGCAAATTTGTGATGTTAGGTTATAAAAACAAAACTGACTGGACTTGACTTGATTCCCATGAATTTATGCGCAGAGATTCATGGTTCCCAGAGGATTAATCCTACTGTAGTTATCGTCTGACTTTTCTTTATTGTTGAGAATGAAATTGTGCATGGATTGGAACAGACATACATGTTCACCTCAGTATGATTATAATACTGTAACTTTGGCGATCCCCTGACTTTTCTATTGAGCATGATCATCAGGTCCAAATTTCAAGTTTGTCCAGTCTTTGGGTTTAAGATCAGGACTAATGACATGGCAAACATTTTCCAATACTGAGGTGGTGACCATGTTTAACATTATACAAAATTAACATTGCATCATAAAATGTTTTAAGAGGAATCACCACACAGTGTTGCTTGGGTGTTACCATGGAGCACTTTAATATGTCTGCCATGAAAGTGTGGAATCTTTTGATTTATTGCGCAAAGAAAATTGCTTTCTCTCAGTAATCTCCTGTAACACTGTGTGTGTGCATCACACACAGAACTGAAATTAAACTGCATTTTTTATGCTACAGCACACATACACTGTATCTGGGTTATTTGGTCAGTTTAGATGCTAGTGTGTTCCTCACTCTTTAATACCACATAAGGTTGTTGACTCTCACCATTTTTCCTCCTTGCTGGGGCTCAGCCTGCCAGCTGCTGTCAGTCAAACACAAATATCAGGACTCCGCTCCAGCTGCTGAGAGGAAAGTGAGCATTATGAATATTCCACAAAGATCTTTCTTTCTTACTTTTGATAATCAGCCAACAACTCTGTGTGTGATGCACCCAAATACATACATTGCCCATGTATTTTGAAAGGCTGCGATCACGTGACCGATGCACTGACAGCTGTGAAGAAGGAAGCAGTCCCAGACTTTCTTCTGGATTCATGGGTTCGGATCTATGTGAACACTGAGTCATTTTAAGGTACATCCTCACCATGTTTCTCCTTCTAAACCTAAGCACAGTAACTTTTATTGCCTAAACCTTCTGTAATTTTATCTTAATAAAGTAACTGTACGTTAAGGACATAACATCATTCGTGGGGTGCAAATTTGTTTGATATCATAAGAACTGATCTATGAGAATATGTTGGTGTGTATGTCAACATTCTGAAATGTGGATCCTGGTGACACCTGTAACTGTAGCAGCTGTAGCAGAAACTAACACAGAATCAGTTTTGAGTATTTTGCTAGGTGTTGTAATGTCTGTCTGTCAGATTTTGTCCAAGCAATAAACATGCAAGATGCAGTCACGAAACTTTACAGGTGTGTGAGAGATCAAAATGAATGAAAGTTTGGAGATCGGTGTGGTCTAAGCAAGGGGATTGGAAGTAGGGGGTAAGAAGTAGAAAAGGGGCCGGTGTCCCCCTACCCACTTTCCACGCCCGGCCCACATTGGTT
Source organism: Epinephelus awoara (assembly GCA_035609425.1). Taxonomy (NCBI): domain Eukaryota; kingdom Metazoa; phylum Chordata; class Actinopteri; order Perciformes; family Serranidae; genus Epinephelus; species Epinephelus awoara. The sequence continues at coordinate 34,128,282 of CM069306.1, forward strand.
TTTAAATTGTAGATCGCTATATTGCAGTTGGAGTAATCCCTGGTCTCTAGGATTAAACTATTAGCAATACATCAAAAACATACTGACATCATTTTTAATTACAAGGGGGATGACTATATGTGATTTCAATGAGACTAGAGTGATATCATTTCTGACTGTGTCAGTTTACACATCCATAGTAAAACAAGCCCTGTCTGTATTTACAGGTGGCTCATAAAGTGTACAGGTCATTGTCTTCTCCATTCCTCCACTGTTTAACAGGGTTAGTGTTGTAAGTCTTTGTGGTCACTTAGTAATTGATCATTTTTGCATCAGTCTAAAGTTAGCATATGTATAGATATCCTGATATATTGATATATTGATTGATTGATTGATTAACTAATTGGTTAATGATATAATTTTGCCAAAGATAAATTCAATACAAACAATGGTGATTGCTTTTGTTGACTGAGTGAACAAGAGAACCAGTTTCATTTCCCTGTAGAGATGGCAGTAAATGGCATTTTATAGGTGCGTCTCAAAACTGTAATTGACACATACTATATTCATTACAGATTAGAAAAAATCAGCCCTGGAGAAATGTTTACCCACCAGTGTATAAGCACTGCTGTTGACAGGAGCCAATAACTTAAGCTGTGTTGAGTAGAGAGTAACTTATATCGATTTCCTGCTTTACTCAGCTCATTTACACATACGGTATGTACACAGCAGTTAAATGTCTTGTTCTTCCTACATCATTCTTCTCTTATTCCATTCCTCTGTTTACTGGATGTCCAAATGATCAGTCTGTATGAGTGCCTCCTTCTAACTATACAAGTGCATTTGACAGGATTTTAATGTGAGAGCTTTATAAATCAATTGCAAAACGACACTCCTTACATTTTAGCACTTTGTAACACACCCCAGAGTAATCACTGGAAATCATATCATGCACAGGCTGTCATTTGGCATTTCCATCTTCACCCAAACAGCTGACAGGAAAGTATGTATGACAGGAAATGAGTTGCAGTTTGCACCGGAGCATTTTGAAGTGATCTGAATGGAAAATGACATGGCTCCAGCTCTGAACTGTGCTCCTTTAAAGGTCCTGTAAAGCTCAGTGAATATGGTGGAGGGGCACTGACACACTGCCATTTAAAAATGTATGCAGTCATGGTACTGGTACCAATTACAAACATTCATGCTACCCAGCACAGAGAAGCATCGTAGTTATTCACTATATATGTACATTTAACTGATCTCAAAATTCAGCACAGCCACACTTAAACTGAATCAACACATCAGTTAGTATTTAGGTCAGGAGTGAAATTATTATTTACTCTGTGCCAATGTGTCCATGTTCCTCTCAGTTTATCAACCTCAAATACATTAGCTGGTATAAGGCCTACAGTACATACAGATCATGACTTTTTACGGGACTGCAGCTTTTATTTATTGATCTCATGTAACGTCATTTGTTCTCAGATAAGACTAAGCGAGCAGCCTGAATAACACCTATGTCATCCAAACATACACACACACACACACACACACACACACACACACACACACACACACACACACACACACACACACACACACACACACGGCTATCAAATTTATTACAAGGTAACGAGGATTTACCTGACCTAGCTGCAGATTTTATTAGCCAACACACCTGGCACTCTTCATTGCAGAAGGTTGTGTTGAACCCTGTTGTTCCTTGAATCTGCCAATACAAAAGTTGAGATATGTGACACAGAGTGAGGCAAATATCAATGACTCACTCCATGTTGTTGATTTCAAAGGATTAAACCATTTACGTGAAGCATTTACGTGGATAAATTACTGCATTGTAGAGTGGCCCTGAGAGCTCAACCCACTGCAAATTAAGAGAACATGCATATAGACACAACTCAAGCACAGAAACATGACGACACAGGCTTCAAACACTGATAAGCACTGCAAGAGGTTTCCAACACAACAGGAACTGTATCCAGGGGACACTAAAATGTGCTGTGACACACTTGCTGTTGACATGGTTTTGGTTATGGAGTTATCAAAATCAACCATCCATCATTATGATCGCATGATTCAGGTACCATGTGGTTCCAAACCTTTGTCCTCAAGGGAACCTCTTTCTGTCATTGAAAAATATGACTACATGACACATTTTATGGACATTTCATTTATTCTAAATGCATAGTAGTTTTTAGCACATCTGGACAGTTGCTTTTATCCGAGGAAACACTGGAGAGTTTTGCCCTGGTTAATGCAAGGACACTTGGTCAAGTTTTCTCCCAAGTAAAGCCCACAACCTGCCTTTTAGATCCAATTCCCACATCGCTTTTAAAGATGTTTTATGGTTTCTACGAGGAACAGATTTTAAATATAGTAAATTGCTCCCTTCAGACAGGCGTTTTCCTCATCTCCTTTAAAACGGCGGTGGTGAGGCCCCTTCTGAAGAAAAGCAATTTAGACCTCAACATTTTTAATAACTACCGTCCTGTATCCAACTTACAATTTTTAAGTAAGATTTTAGAAAAACTGGTTTTTAACCAATTAATTGATTTTTTAAATACAAACAATATTTTAGAGAAATATCAATCTGGTTTTAGAAGGAACCACAGTACCGAGACAGCCCTTTTAAAGATTTTAAACGACTTCAGGTGTAACGCAGACTCACAGTCTTGGTACTACTGGATTTAAGTGCTGCCTTTGATACAGTAGATCACCACATTTTATTGAATAGACTGAGAAACCTGGTGGGCCTCTCTGGTACTGTTTTTAACTGGTTCCGCTCTTATCTCACAGATCGATGTTTCTTTGTAAGTATGGATACATGTTCCTCCAGGTGGGGTACATGTGGGGATGGGAGGGACGGGCTTTCACTTTTTATTGTTGTATGTTTCATTATTTTATTATGTTTTATCTTGAGAAGCACTTTGAGTTGCATTTTTTATGTATGAAAAGTGCTATATAAATAAAGTTTTGATTGATTGATTGATTGATAACAGTATGGTACAGAACAAATGATAAACTGTACAATAAATCCAATTAGTGATCACAATAACTGCAGGAAGTTTGTGCAAAACAAGCGATCAATTTCATGCAGATTATTTCACTTAAATTTTGCATCAAAGATGAGTTTTCCTGAACTTTTTAGTATGTTTTTACACATTTATCTGTCTGTGTTATGGTCTTTTTTTGGTTGTTTGTTTTATTTTTTATTGATTTATGAATTTTCAACTATCGTGTATATTTAAAGGCTTCTGTTTTTGACAATTTTGGTGTTTTCTTCAGTTTTCTTCTCCCTGAAGCTCGGCCATTGACAGAGGCGGTCCTGGTTAGTTTTACACCCTGGGCGAACCATCCCTCGGCTCGTGAATGGCTCGTTTCTCCTCTGACACGTCACATACCAGGTACTACTGGGCAGTCACACCAAAGAAAGACGAAATTACTGGACCTGGAGTCGGACTTCTCTGTCGTCGGTAAGCCGTTATCTTGCGCCGCAGAGCTCTATGAGCCTCCGCCGTATTCCTGTCTGTGATCCCCGTTCAACCCACAACCGCCAGGATTCGCCTTTCCTTTCTGCTGCTGGTTGAAACGTGATAATAGGGGCGCCCCAGCACCCACTAACTTGACGTGGAAATGGATTTTTTTTTTGTTGTTGTTTTTTTTGGATGGCGCTCATGCACCCTCACATAGATTGCGTCCTGGGCGGTTGCCCACATTGCCCATAGCAAAAACCGTCCCTGGCCATTGATCTATAGAGTGCCCCAGGGACGCCGTTTTCCTATAGGCGGATGCAGACGTTTGCATCAGTCGGGGCCCTTATCAAAAAGCCTATTGGATTCTTCCATTGGGTTTTGGATTATTGCGGAAAATAAGCTCTGACTCAAACAAAATTTTATGATACTTACAGAAAGATAATCTTCATGAATGAGCACCACTCATGATTTTTAAAGCCTAAATGCAATCGCCAGATGTAAAAAGGATAACATTAGGCTATATATGAACTACACTGCAGCTGCATTACTTCATTACTCATCATCACAGTAAGGCTTTTCAGCCATGTGGTGTGATGACATTCTGTAGTCTTACTTAGCCACCTGCTGGCAACTGCCTTTTTAAAGACACATAGAAGCTTCAAACTTTACAAGTGGGTTATTTACTAACGTATTTTTTTGGTAGAGCAAAATGACAACGTTTCTTAAGTTTGTATTAACCTCATACTTTATTTCAGGCATCTAACCAAAAAGAAATTCAAAAAACTCAGTAACTCCAACACAAGGGAATTGTGAGTGGCACTTGCTAACTGATATCCTAGTTTTAGGACCCCTGGGGCACTCTATTAGCTCTTTCGTTGTTTTGGCGCTGTACGGTTGTAATGCAGGACCAGACTGTTAGGCAGAGAGAGAAGGCTCTGTGAATATAGCTCATGTTCAGATCTTCACTTCAGATCTTTTTAAGTTTATATCTTAAATAATAATCTGAACTAAAAAAACAACAATTTCATTTAGTTTTCTTAACAGAAATTAATGAAATGGTGAGAAATACGCTTACTGTTCATGTTTTTAAAAGGTTTCTTACTCCCCTTAAAATCAAGATGGCCTTGCGACAACCCATGAAGCTTTGGCAACCCCAGTGGGGGTCAGAAACCCCAGGTTGGGAACCAGTGCTGTCAACAAAATGCTAGGTTAACAGCAGATATGAGCAATAACATCTGAATCATGCCATCACAATTTAAAAACAGACTAAAAAAACTTCAGTTTTACTTAATTTTCCAACAACAGTGACAGATACCCAACAATAATTAACAAACAGCAACCACAAGCATGTGCCAGCTGTGTGCATCACTTTTTAGTGTTTTTTTCTGTGTGGTCAAGTTGGAAAAGATAAAAAAAAAATGTGTCTTTATTTGCTTGTGTCATGTCTATTTGCACATTTTCTTAGCTTAGCTGTCATGGCTGCTATTTGCCTGACTATACAAAATTTAACTCTGAAAAAATCAGAAAAGGTGAGAGTTGTCCTATACTAGGACTAGACAATTTCATGTTCACAACAGTGTTACCATTGCAACACCACCTTGGACACCTATAGTTCAGTCTACATGAGTTTCTGAAGGCTTGTGTTTTGGTGCCACAGATAAAACCTTTATTATTACTGTACTTTTCAAAACAAAGTTACAATGTGGTTTACATGGTCAAACCAGGATTGAAATATTTCAGGGCTGCAATGAGGCAAATCCAACCAGACTGGTTAAATAATACAAATATAAGTTAATAAAATATCCACTTATGGCATAAGATACAACATTAGTGATAGTAATAAAACAGATAAGACATGTTGAATATAGAATAGTGTGCTACAGCACTATTACAAAGCATTAAAAAAAATTATCAGTTTTACGTAGTGATGCAGCCTCAGATCTTCAGACAGGGAGTTCAGAGCTGAGGGGTCCTGACTGCATAAGCCCAGTCACCTTTCATTTTGAATCGGTACTGACAGCCAGCAAAGCCCTGTCTGAGGATCTGAGGCTCTGTCTCACAGGGGAGCTTCAATTAAGCAATATAACTATGTGCTAAACCTTAAAGTTCTGCAAAGGTAAACAATAAAATCTTAAGAGCATAGCCTACTCAGAATGAAATGTTCAGGCACTACGTCCCTCTGTGGAGTCAGAAGCATGCACAGTGAGTAGACTGACTTCTGACAAAATTATATACCAACTAGTCCATGCCCACTGAGTGCACAGTTGCCCACATACAGTTTCACATGGTGTGTGTTTGGGATACAGGTCATAGGAAATTGCAGCTTAAATAGTCAACTGAACCCATTAAGAAGAGCAATGTATTCAGACAGAGTTAGAGTGAATTTGATAGTACGCTTGCTTTATTGAAAGTACAGTAGTACCATTGCCAATAGTGGGATAGTTAGTGGACTACAACTGTACATTAGTAGTTGAGGTAGCACGTTGAAAGGCAGATAGTTAAAGTGTTTATATGTTGTATTGACTTAAAAGTGGGGCGCACTGGTAGAATGACTGACTGACTGACAGAATGTCACACTGACAGTTTCTGTGATTATGTACAACATACCATACCATGACTTAGTCATACCAAAAATTAGAAAAAAACCAAAAAACATTCGGCCACAGGGGGAGCCACAGCGATCGGTCGCATTTTAGCCATTTTAAGCATTTTTCTGTTGTTATAGCGCCACCCAGTTGCAAATTAGAGTTACATTTCTCCAGTCACCTTGAGGCATCCTGTTCTACATATCTACCACGTTAAGTTAAAATCGATATGGCGGTTAGGCCTCGATAAGAAATTAGCTCTCTAGCTCCCCCATTTTGTTTGATGGGGTCAATAATGGAGGGGTCCCCTCAGATTATGTGTGCTCATATGCCTACAAAGTTGCGTGGTGATCGGTGAAACCCTTGAGATGTTATACACCTTTATGTGATGAGCCACGCCCTCCGCAATATTCATTGCCTTATAGAAGCTATATAGAAGTTTTAGTAAGTTTTCCAACTTTTGCCAAGAGGGAACTTTAGATATTGGTCCCTAAATTATGTTCACCGAGTTTCATGCAGATCGGTCAAACTTCCTAGGAAGAGATCGATTTTAAGTGTTTTTCAAAAAATTCAAAATGGCGGGAAATCTATATAACTGGAAGTTATGGGTTCTTGAGGCAAATTTGTTCCTCATGAGGAACCACATGAGTTTGATGTCTGTACGACATACGGGCATGAGATATGCCCATTGAATTTTACAATTTCAGTCAGTTGCTATAGCGCATCCCTTTGGTCAATTGATGTAATATTGCTTCATTCACATCCTCCCATGACCCTCTACCACTGTGCCAAATTTCACATGGATTGACCAAGTCAGTGAGGTGATAAACGTGGAACAGACACACCCACACACAGACAGACAGAGTTTTCGTCATCTCCTACTGATTGTGTCCGCGCTGAATCAACATTGTACCTACAGTGTGGGATTTACCTACCTGTACCCTGCGTTGTAACGTCTGTGTAGGCCTTATTAGAGAACAGCAGCAACTGTACGAGCAATGGATATTTGGCCAGACAAGAGCATCACCAACCAGCCTACTAAAGTGTGATAGCCCTGAGAGACTTACAGTGGCCGAGTGGCTGACTTTTGGTTTAGTGCTCTGCTAATTTGAATTGGGAGAAGAATAATTTAATTATGCGGTTTTTCTAGACTACAGAAATGTTATCAGACCAAATTGATGGTGTCATTTTGTGGGAGTTATGACACTCAAAAAAATCTATCCACTGACTTGCAGATGTCTCTTTTACCATGTATAGGGGAAAAAGTCCTTTTGGGCCCCATGGCATCACGTGATGGACCCAGAAGTTTCACGTTTGGCCATGATATAAAATGAATGAATCCCAAAAGCATAGTGATGCAGCACACAATGTACAATGTTGTATGGAATGAGTAACAAACCATTACTGTTGGGACACAAGAGATGATACTGAGATGTGCATCAGTGCATTTTGGATGTGAGATTAACTGTGCTGAGCTGCATGCTGGTAAAGAGAGAGAGAGAGAAAGTTAAGGAGAGGAAGAGATAATGTTGCTGACAGCCTGTCAGTTTGCATAGACAACAATGTGACAATGAGTTCTACTCCGTTTTGACAGGCTGCCCTAACCCACCCCCTAAACACACATGTCCACACACACACACACACACACACACACACACACACACACACACACACACACACACACACACACACACACACACACACACACACACACACACACACACACACAACAAAAGACAATAATGAAGCATAAATTTGATCACATGGGTCCAAAGTAATAGCTAGTTGTCACGGTGACAGGGAGGTGGGGCAGAGCACTCTTTTATATTGAGAATATGGGTTTGAACTGATACAGTAGGGGGGACATAATCAAAACAAGAATATTAAGGGTGTAGTACAACAGTTCCTGTTTCCTGCACGAGCTGGTCAGGTTTTGATTGGATGTTTCATTATGTGTCTCTGACGTTGGGCTACAGGGTGATGATTATTTTCAGCATTATTTAATCAGATTTTTTGAGTAGGTTAACTAATTTATCTTTTACTGGAAAATACCCAACACAATTTTCCAAAGCAACTGTAACCACTATAATCATCTGCAGGCTCTAGCTACATACATGAAAGTGATATCAATATTCTTATCCAACTCCAGGCAAGAATGTGAATAAGTAAGTAATAATAAGTGAATTTCCCAAAATGTTGAACTATACCTGCAAATTGTATTGATTTAGGAATCTTCTCAACAAAGTTACAAATGCATCATGGGTTAGAATCAAAGGTTAAATGTTAATGAAAAGCTAATAATGACATCAGCAATACCAGAAAACACGTAACAGTGTTTACGGTGGAAGAACTGAACTCAAAAACACAGACGTTCATAATGTCTGTCACCTGTGAATTACTGTAGAATATGCTAAAGATGGAAGAAGACATTAAGAGCATCATACTAAAATAAGATCACCACTCATATTTCAGCCATGACAAAAAAAAAAGATGAATATTCAGTGCTACAGTTGTAATGTTTTATCTGTTAATTGTGATACCAGGTAAAAGAGATTATCCAGTACCTGAAAAACTAAATTATCCCATATAAACCAGCAGATAAAATTAAAGGTCTATTTTTTAAAAATATTTTTATGATGAAAAAGCTGTGCTACCTTGTCTGCCAGCGAGCTGAGGCGGGTCTGGGTTACCTTTAAAAAAAGAGAAAAATCCAAGCTATTAGAAAGATGTCATCACATATCAGAGACTTCACAAAATGCTCCAGTAGGTGCAAGAAACAGGGCAGGTTTCACAGACACACAGTGATTTCCTATTCTGTTAGATTTTATTCCAGTTTGGCCAGAGTGTGTACTAATGCTGACCCAGACTTGACAGTAAAATAATCCATTTCAACATTTATAGAGCAATTTTTTGTAGTATATTACAAGGCTATCTATTATGACACTGTATACACCCACACACAGACACACACGCTTACACACACAAAACGCCTGAATGGTCTAATGCAATGACACAGAGAGATTGATTCAGGCTCCTAAACAGGCCACATCCCTTCATACTGAATAATCTTCTCTTCTCTTCTCTTCTCTTCTCTTCTCTTCTCTTCTCTTCTCTTCTCTCAAGTAGAAGATTTGTTTTAAGGAAACAGTAATTAGTTGACACTAACAATCTTTTCTTGTCCACCAAAATTTCAATGAACATTTGTGTGTTTGCGTGTGCTTGTTTGTTCATCACTACGCAAGTACCTCCCATTCTAATGGCATAGACACAGAAAAACAAGGAACATGGTCTAACACAGACAGACGGAGAGACAGACAGACAAGCAGACTGAAAGAAAAAAGAGAAAACAGAGAAAGAGTCCAAACGGGGAGAAATGGAGCGCAGCACATCAATCATTAGGATGATTATTATGGCAGTTGTCATGGCAACATTCTCCCATCCCCCTCTCCCTCCTCTCCTCTCCCTCCCTCTCTTTCTCTCTCAAATCAATTCAAATGCATTTAAATGCCACAGTAGGCACAGTAAAGATACTGTAAGTGCAGATGAATATGAAGAAAAAACTAAACAGAGAAGAAGAAGAACACAGTGCACATGGCAAAATGAAAAGGATAAGATTTTAAAAAAGCCATTTTATGTTGTTTAGTTAAGGTGCTATTTGTTGCAGTTTAATTTCTCTAAATCATGTTATGTGATTCCCATGAACAGATAAAACATCTGTAAACCTCTACTTGCCACTACATCGTAGAATATGACTTTATATTTCACACCGTCAGAGAGAGAAATCTGCTGGGTTGTTGTGACACACAGCAGGAAGAGGGAGCTGTTCTCCTTCAGCCTTCAGTGTTTCTGGTGATGACAGATGGTGAAAGGACTGAGGGTTTGTGGGAAATATGCATCTATTACTAAGTCCCAGTAGTTGTAATACCACTGATGGAAGCAATATGAAGAAAATTAGAATCTGTCCATCCATCCTGGGAGGACTGGCAACCCAATAGCTAGAAAAACGTTGGCATTGTTTGTTTCAGTAAACCACAGATTTGTTACGTTTGCAAATTGTTATGTGGCAGATATGTTGAAACTTTATGTTTTAACAGAGCTGTGGTTCATAACTGGTTGTTTAGGCACAGAAACCACTTGGTTATGATAGAAAAAGACCATATTTGGTCACAACACAACAGGAAAAGCAGGCACTTTGCCTCCAAATGGCTTGCTACAAAACACTCACATTGAGAGCCTACAAAGTTGTTTGATGGTCTCAAACTGTGGTTTCCAGTGGTCTGCAGCTTTGCAGGCGTCCTGCCTAGCTGTGACTCAACCTCCCATTGACAAAGTCAACTCATTAGAAACACTGGTTTGCAGAAATGTTCAATACCAACATTTTCTTCTGGCAAGTGGGCTGGAATTGGAGACACAATGATAAGAGTCAACTATGTCCTTAACAGTAATTCTGGTTTATCACATTATGAGTTTAAGTTTAACAGCCAACAGTTCTATAAGCTATGATAACAATGCATTCATTAAGCTAATTGCTGAGATCTGGGACATGGTGACATTAAAAAGAAGTCTGACAGGCAAAGAGACAGTAGCAGTCAGATGATCAGACTGTCTAGCTCACCTTTGACTTACTTTACTTTCTATGGTTGTACACTCACTTTTCCCCCTATACAGTAGAGGTAGAGCCAAATCACTTTGTTAATTCAAACCCTTCAAATGCACTTTGGTACTCTGCACTGCAGCTGAGTGCAATAACTAGTGACTGTAGCCTGAAGGATAGCAAATAGTTGTTTGCAGCCAAAGTAATGTTCAAAATCTCATAGAACTTTTAATCAAGGGTTTAGAAGAAAGGGGAAAAGATTGCAATAGTTAGCACAACCAAAAACACAGCAACATCAATGACTGGGATAATTTACAGGGAGGGAGGGACATAAAAATTTGAGAAAGCATTTCACTGAACACAAAATTAATCAAGCCCCCCCCTATCGTTTCATGTCGTTATCCAGGAAATGACAAACTCTAAAATACAGTTAAGTAAACCTACAAAGCAACTTTTTTTCCATTGCTGAGCCAGATTCTGGTGTAAATGTGACGCAAGACATATGTGATGAAAAAAAAAATTGAACATTTATTATGATGTCATGGGAATTTTGATAGCAAACAAGTTTAATGTAGGTGAAGCTTCAGGTAATTGGAATGAAGTCAATACATCTTGAGGGCAAGTCACCATAAATTGAAAAAGAGAAAGTCTTAAGCAATCCCCCAGAGACCAGTAACCCTTAACACACATACACACACACACACACACACACACACACATACACACACACACACACACACACACACACACACACACACACACACACACACACACACACACACACACACACACAGGAAAAAGAAAAAGATTTTAAAAAAGAGTTCAGTTTTCTGTGGATAATGCGCTCCAACCTCTCAATCCTGGACTGTCTCCCAGCAGCTCTGGCAGCAGTTGAACCATCACAGCTCTCACAGACTGCTTTCATAGATCTGAATTATGACAATACATAGTCACCACAAAGAAGAAGGAAACTATTGTTAAAGCATTGTATACTCTTATACTCTCTGTTACTGTGAAGGTGCTGCTATGTCAGGCTGACACGACTGTCACTGATGCTCATATCAGACACAGTGCAGGTAACAAAAGTGTCCTTACATGGGGAGTTTGACTTTTTGTGCAGTAAGTTATTTCACTAATAGAATTATATATTCACAGATATTAGCTCCAGTTTAGGGTTCTGTGTTCAGACATTCATAGCCAGCTGCCCAAAAGTCAGACCAAAATGAACCACAGCACACAGCAACATAACAACATAGCGTGCCATAGGACACCATCTACACCACAGTGCAAAAACCTCAGTCTTCTCTCAGATGTTTATTCTCCAGTCAGGGCTCTTGGTAAGTGGGAACAACTTTGTTGTAAGCCATTGTAGTAATACTACTACTGTTTAAAGGAGAATGTGTGGGTAAGCTTCAGCACTGGTCTTAAGTGGTATTCATCTTTTTGGTATCCTATTGGTTGGATGTTATTACAACACCCAACAGGAATTTACCCTGCTGTAAACATAAAGTAGGCCTAAGGACTGTAGCTCCTTTAACACTGCCTGTTCAAGGTGAGGCAGAAGCTTTATAAAAGGTTTGATTGTGGAATGGGGGAGCAGAGTTTTCCTCTCCTTTAAGATGGCAGCGAAGGTAGTTACAGAGCCAAATAGACGATTACGTAAAATGGACAGCTGGCAGGATGGGATGGGTGTGCATCTGATGACGTGTTATGTGTGCGACCCAACAAGGTTTAAAAAGCAGCTACGAGCAGTTAGCAGCTAACTCAAAGAAGAACAGCAACTGAAAATGTCCACAAAGTGGAAAGATAATGAGCTCCAGGAGCTACTTACCTTCCAAGCAGAGGACGAGATCACCCGCCATATAAGGGTGATGCTAAATGATTGTTATTGCCATTTGATGCTTTTATTATTGTTTATAAAGTGCATGCTGACGCATATCTTATATGCAGACACCGTTGTGTTACATGTCACGCCCATCATGCCTCTTTTGTCTCCAGAATGCTGGCATGCTATTTAAAAATCACACAGCAGGGCGGCACTATGCCATCGTTGTTTGGTTCTGTGTAGAAAAGCAAAGCTGGCATAATGAAGAGATGTTGTTGCATCCCAATCCAGAGATCTCTATATTAAAAGGGCTTGTGACTGTGGCTTTATTGCCATCCAGTCAATCTCTTGACTTGGACTGAGATAAGACAACACTACCAGTATTAAATAAATGAAAAGACATTATAAATTAATAATTAAATGAATAAATTGGGTAAAATATATAGTTGAAACAGAAATTTATGAAATTATTTAATAAGTTATTACAATTCATCAGATGTTACTCGATCATTCTTATTTCCATACAGTTGTAACAGACTTTTTTTTATATGCTTTTTATATGCTTTTCTAGATATTTTTATCTCTAAAAGTCTGTTTTTATTTCATAACAGCAATTTCCCAGTAACACTGTTATTTCATGTCAACTTTTGCTTCATAATATCCCTTTTCATAATATCCAATATTAGCTAGCTATGTCGGTAGCATGTGCAGCCTTGTTAAGCTAATTAAATAAAAGGTGGTGTTAGCTTCTGTGTCTGTGGACTGTGTGTATTTATATTACAGCAGTAGCCGCTAGTTGTTGGTATGGAATATCTTTAGGGTTGTTGTTGCTGTAGCGAACAGAAGCTAAGTGGTAGAAGCTGTTGAGCTTGCTTTGATAAGAGGCAGGGGGTGTGTGATTGGCTGAAAGGTGAGAGGGTGGTGATGGCACCACTGTCATGAGAAGCAACATTATGAAATAAAACTTACTTTTATTCAATAAAATCCAATTATTTTAAAAATAAAGTTGTTTATATATATATTTTATATATATTTCACACAATGTATTGATATGTGTTTGTAATTTCTTGTTTATTTATTTGCTTTTGGCCACTATGGGAAGCCATGTAAAAATGAGCACCACAGCTTATTGACTGTTCATATGATCCTCTGGCACCTCTTCCTAGCAGGAATGGATGTTAGTCAACATGAAGGCTGGAGGCCCCATCCTACATTTGACAACTGCTCCATGCTAACCAAGACACCCTGTTAAATTTGTCTGAATTGAAAGCAATTAAATCCCATTTTCTGGTGTCTCATTACTATACTGAGCTATTATAATCATTATTATTTTAGTCACTGTGGAAAAATGTGTATCATCAAGCTGTCAGTTACGCTTTTGTCAGAGGTCTCCTAATTTGATCAGTTTCAAATAGGCTCTTCAGATTGTAAAAGCACATTACATCAGTGCATTAGTCTCTGTCAGTCCATGCATATCTTCATCATCACACCTTGTTCTATTTGCTGTCTTTACTGTCAAACCCTCTGTTTTTCCATGTGTCAAAAGAGGCTATATTCGTATATATCATATATAATATCACTGAACATCTGCAAAGGGAAAAGAATTTGATTCATTCTCTTCGCCCTCTGTTTCCCTTCCCTCTTTTCACCTAGTATTTTCAATTTTCTCGGACATGAGGAGATCGATGCAGGCTGATGGGATTATGTAATGACCCTGTTAGCAAGCATGTGTGTTTATGTGTGTTATTTAAAACCAGGACATTCTCATGCAGTTTAAAAACCTGTAAGGTTGCCCTTGTCAAGGCCAAAGCTCTAGATCAGACTCATGAAAACAAGTAAAATGTATTTTCTGGCATAGCGGTGAAGCCATGAAGATAGTTTTGGTTTTGTCCAGGTTTTGACATATATGTCTCTGAGATATCTGCCTCCAGCACAGTGCAAGTTAGATAAAAAATAAATAAAAAAACATAAGAAAGCATCTGTATCTGTATCTTGATAACCCACAGAACACCCTGTCAGCATTGGGCCTATATGTTTTTGGTAGAAAGCAGATCCACTGAAAACAGGTGTGGATTAGCCTGAGTAACCATTCACCTCCACTGTATTGAAATGGCAAAACCTGGGCAAATAAAAGCATTACAATCTGCTTGGCTGTACACAAGCGGTAAGTGGGTAAACCAACCCTTTCATGCAGCACTAAATGCCATAAATATTCATTTACAGCTGCGTGGTGCACCTGTTTTGGTGACTTACACAGCACACAGTTGCCTATTTACACATCCAGCGGACACAGCAACATGGCAATCAATTGCAGTTGTGCTTGTGTCCACCTGAATGTAAGTCCAACAATCCCTCTCCTTTTAGCTTTGTTTAAGTCTCAATCAACTCCTGAGAAATATATCTGTCTCTGTTTTGCGGGCACCTTGCCTTCAGTTGATAGTTAATAGTATAAAAGATGACAGAAAATGAGGGGCAAAAGAGAAAGGGAGAGAATGACATGCAACAAAGGTCCCTGACACAATACACAGTATTGTGGTTATTGGACGGCACCTTGACCTCTACGACACCAAGGTGCCTTTAGCTTTGTGCTGGACAGGTAGTGTACACTGGGTTTGTCAGGACTTCACTGAAAACAGCTACTGCTTGAAACAGGATTGATAAAAGCAGACTTTGTGGACAAGGAAACGATTCAAGGAGCTAAAAGCCCACACTGTGCACTCTTCGAGTGACCTCGTTCATGTTACATGTGTCTTTTGATCCAATGTTAACATAAAATATTAAAAAATTAATATAAAATACAGTGCAGCTTTAACTTCACAATGTAAGTCCAGTTCATTATTGAAAGGTATACTGTACAGAAATTGTTGCTTACTGTTGGTAAACCGTAGACTGTATAGAATGAAGGATATAGCTACCAGGACTCCACTCACTGGTTTGTGGACTGCTGGTTTGAAGCCTCAACTTTGGCATTTTGGTCATCTTCATCTTGGTTTTGTGTTTATATGACCATATTTGAATGAGTAGGTGGAGCTGTGGAGGAATGAGGGGGGAATCTGACTCACAGTGACCCTCACAGACACCCTGTCACTCAAGGGGCCCTACCTTAAATATGTAACTTTAAGCCTTGATAAAATGTAAAGTGTGAGTTATATAAAAATGCACCCCCTGTGTAGTTATCATTAAAATTACCAAACCTTTTTTTGTACCAGGCTGTAAACATATTTATTTCTGCTGTTAGGTTGGGCATTTTAACATGGGTCTACAAGGAATAAGTTGCTCTTAGAGCCAGCCTCTAGAGGCCATGAGAGGAACTGCAGTTTTTGGCATTTCAGCATTGGCTTCATTTTTCAGGCATGAGCATAAAATGATTTAATCTTGCAGCTCTTTTTTGTTATCAGACCAAATGAGTCAAATAATGACAGTGGTGAGTCATTTCATGCGGCTGTGACACTCAAAAACACATCCACCAGTTTACAGATGTCTTTCTCACCGTATAGGTTTGTGGGAAAAAGTCTTTTTGGGCTATGTGGCATCATGTGATGAATGAAATTCCACTGTTTGGCCCCCACAAAAATTGGCTTCTAAGCTCAGTGCACTTCCTGGGGGCCTGCTTCATCCTCATCCCCTCCTTCAGTGCTCCAGAGGAAAAGTAAAAGCCAACTCTGGATTCACTCTTGTTTTTGAATTCATGCTGCTACTACCTGGTCACTACCTTTTGATAAAATTGTGATCTCCCCTGCGTACTGTTTTGGCTGGGGGCTACACACCCAGAGACATCGCAAGCATACAGTAGCAAAAAATAAAAAAGGCAGAAAATACAGGCAGAGGGCAGAGTCTCTGTGGATATACACACTGCTACACAACCACACAATTCTAGCAGGTCATAAGTGATGATTGAGAGGGATTACTTTTCACGAATCTTATATAGTACACCTTGAAATTCACCTTGGCATCAGGCTGAAAGGCTCAAAATCACACTGGTGACCACAACTTTAGCAGCAGTAAGTCATTGTGGCTAAGCGAAACAACAGAGCTTGCCCCTCGCTTATTATCACTGCTTAGGTGCCCTTGAGCTAGCCATTTAATCTTATACTTCCTGCTCTATTGGAGCTGGTGGTGGCTAACAGATTATACTGTGACTGTGGTGAGCTGTTTTTATTTGTAAATATGAGTGAGTGTGAAGCAAAAAACCAAACAAAAAAAAATCACAGTTTCTATTTCAGCATTATAGTTGTGTTTTTATTTGATTAATCCTTTAATCAAACAAATGTATGAATAGTAATGAGTACATGTTATTAGTCTCTGCTCAGCACCAGCTGCAGCCTTGATAATGGAACATGTGAAGCAGGTGGGAGGCTGGTGAGTCAAGCAGAAATACTCTGCAGCGTTCTGTGTGCAGCAGGCTGAACTACAAAATAGTAAAATGCCTTGATGGATGACATTTAGCTAAGTTCAGGATGATGGGGGGAACTCTCTCTCTCTCTCTCTTCCTGTCTCTATCTATCTGTCTGTCTCTCTGTATTTTCTGGGTCTTTGCTCTGACACAATTACACTTCAGCTCCTATCAGTTCCCTGGATGCTCCACTGCACCCCAGGAATGGATGGACACACACACACACACACACACACACACACACACACACACACACACACACACACACACACACACACACACACACACACACACACACACACACACACTACAAAGCCACTCTCTTTTGCCAGACCGACCTACTAGGGTAGAAATTATATTAAATGTTAGATGTTTATTATTTGATGTTTATTTTATTCAGTCATTCTTTAGACTGAAAATAAACTTTTAATTTTAAATAGCTCGCTGTAATTGCATTATGAAAATGATGAAAGTGATCCACCAACAACCTCTGCTCCAGGTTGAACTAAATAACTACAAGATGAAATGAAACTTTAATGATCCCTCTTGGGACATTGGAAATTACTTAATGAAGATACATTAAAATGCCATCATGGCCAGATAAATATGATTTTCATCCAGACATCACTCATCTAAACAACCAGATGTGGCTCAGACTCTAATACATTTGAGCTCTAAAAAAAAATAGAAAAAGTAATTAAATCACCAATTTTGACCAGGGTGTG
Source organism: Epinephelus awoara (assembly GCA_035609425.1). NCBI lineage: Eukaryota > Metazoa > Chordata > Actinopteri > Perciformes > Serranidae > Epinephelus > Epinephelus awoara. The sequence continues at coordinate 34,145,874 of CM069306.1, forward strand.
CCCTGCCTCTCTCCCAGTGTGTAGTGGGATAGGCTCCAGGTATTACTCCTTTTTTTTGTTTCGTGTCCAAAAGTATGTGTGGTATACAGCTCTAGGCCCCTATTGTTCAGCTCAAGTAAATGCATCTCTTTATGGATGGATAAAAACGCCATGGCAAAAATGGCAGAACAATTGAGCTTTTGAGCAATACATCATGAGGCATCAGCAGGAAGATATGGGAGAACTGTGGGATCCTGACACTCTGAGTGCCTACATGCAGCAAGCATTTTGCTGATATGACCAGAGAAACTGTAGGGGTTGGAGCTAACATTTACAATTTACAATGCCTGGTTATGATCTTCATTATCAAATCTTACCTGGTGATTTGATAAAATAGTTGTAAATTTCAAATTATGTCACTACTGGCTATTCAGTGGGATTATTTCTCCAACATAAGCAAGGTAAGGGGAACGGACACTGAGACAGACTGACAATATCAAGTTTGCTTTTAAAAGTATAGCTGCAAATTAAAAGCAACAATAGATGTAAAAACACACAGAGATAATACATCTGAGCATTTATACCTCCGACTGCGGCAGCAGCTGAAAATTATTTTGATACATACAGGTATACATATTGCAAAACTCTGTCAAAGTACACCAAAGCATACATTTTTGTTTCCAAATATTTATTTGAAAACGAAACCATTCATACTGTTAATAAAAAAACATTTTGTTAATAATAAAAAATTTGAATGTAATCTCAACGGTGACCGCGCCAGCCATGTGTGTGTGTGCGTGTGTGTGCATGCGTGTGTGTGTGTGTGTGTATGTTAGTATGTCAGAGAGGAGGAGTATCAATAAAAAAAGGTTTCCACTAATTATTTCGGTGTTTATTTCTTTTATTCTTAAGGATTTTTTCATTAAAATGCATAATATAGCCAACAATATTATAGACCAAAAGTTAATCTAATTTATTATTATAGAATGCATTTAGCAAATCACCACTTTCAACTGGAGACACAGTGCAGCAAAAAAAAAAAGGAATTATAAAAAGCCGACAAATAGTGTTAATTAATTGACATGAGACATTGGAGAGGTTGTCAGTCCTATTCTATAGTCTGTAATATATATTTATTTTATCATAACTTCTCGGAAATTACTCAAATGCATTTTTGGTGTGCTTCTGAGCACACAGGCAGCATAAACAATTAAGTTACATATGCTGCGGCGCTTGGAGGGGTGCTGTAATCCTGGCGGTCCGAGTGTAAAGCACCATGGACAGCGCCAATGCATCTATCGCTGTAGCGCAGGGGCTCTGATGCCTAAAGTCTGAGCATGTGAGCGGAGTTGGAGCCGCCTGGAGGGAGGAGCAGGAGGATTTTGTATGTATGTGTCAAAATAGATAAAAAAAATCATAATTTCTTCGTCTTTTGTGTAATAAAATATTTGGAAATGAAAATTTATGCTTTGGTGTACTTTTACAGAGTTTTGCAATATGTATAGCCTATGTATCAAAATGTAAAATTTTCAGCTGCGGTCTGCCGCGGTCGGAGGTATAAACGCTCAGAAGTCTAGTGTGTTTCATTTTTGTAACTTAAAGGCTTCAGAAAACATACAAGGCACATTTTCAGTAAAAGTCATAGGAAGAGAAGCTTGTAGGTTTTATCTACACAGAGTTATTTGCATTATAAAAACCGTCGTGGCGGCTCTACATTGATCATTTCCATGAAATAAAACGAGAAATTGGAGAAGATTGAAAAAATTGTTAAAATTAAATTAGGGAACTGATCACTGATGCATTGTCTCTGTGTGTTTTTACATCGATTGTTGCTTTTAATTTGCAGCTATACTTTTAATGAAACAGACATGTCATGACAGTCAACTTTTAACTCATTTAACTCAACACAACAAGAGTTGAGTAGAGACCAAACACAGAGCTAAAACAGACTGACTGCTGAACTTACATTTATCAGTGTTGCTCTGTACCTGCTGGATGTTTTATACCCAACTGTGTGCTGTTAAGTTTACCATATCAACTTAAAGATCCAGTTCATCCCAAAATCCCAAATTCACGTTTAGTCTCTTACCTGTAGTGTTATTTATTAGTCTAGATAATTTTGGTAGGAGTCGCTGAGTGTTGGAGATATTAGCCGTAGAAATGTCTGCCTTCTCTCCAATATAATGGAACTAGATGGCATTCGGCTTGTGGTGCTCAAAGCGCCAAGAAAATACATTTGAAAAACTCTTTATAGAACTCCTGACCCAGGTAATAAAGATAATCCACAGGTCTGTCAGGCTCGTGCTCAAGATGTAAACATAAATAGTGTCCTCCAAGGTTGAGCTGTAATGTTAGCTAGCTCAGTGGTGCCAGGTGAGCTTGTGTGTGGTGAAACTGCTCACAACTGTTGCTTGAGTAGAGATGCAGCTGAACTTAAGAAGACCACTGCCCACGGCATCTTCCAACCATGCAGCCAGACCAGCCAGACCAAGCGCCACCATGGGCATTGTGACCGCCCTGGGACGAGAGCTGGGATAATAGCTATCTTGCTGTAATACAGCTAGTGGTAATTCCCACTACAATATATGTCCCCAGGATGACATTTTACCATGATGACACACACCCACAGACTTACAAGGTGAAAATTATCCCAGCTGTTGTGACATTGTTGCAGCTAGTAATAATGTGCATGATAGGTTTGAGTCTTACCTTCTCTAATATTGAGGATGCGTGACAGCATGACCCAAACCAGCTAATGATAGAGGAATCATTTAACCAGCTATCTACTGGAAGTGGATGTGACGGTTTAGCGGAAGTGGGATGACAAGGCGGAAAAGACAAACTATAAACAGTGGGCGGGGTGGAATAAGGTGAGTAGACTCCAAATTTGGCTGACATTCAACCCTAATGTGGAGCTGTTTTATTTCTTAACAGTGACATTCTTGCTGATAAGCTAACAAGCTAACAGTTTATTGAAGCTAACAGAACTGAATCATCTCAAGCTCCATCTCACAGTGTGCTGAAGTGGACGACTACAGCTTCACAGCAATCTACATTTGGAAATGTCTACCTCAGACAGCCAAACCACAACAAACCATTTCACTTCTTTTTCTCTCCTTTCTCCTTTCCCCACATACTCTGTCTTCACATGCTCTTCCTCTTTCCTCCTCATCCTTCACTATCTTTTGTGTGCTGTGGTCAGTCTGGGGTTAATGATGTCTGTGCTAATGTGATCTAGGCCAAGGGCACCACACATACACACACACACACACACACACACACATACAGAAGGTCAACAGTGTGACAGGGTCAGACAGATGGTCAAGTTGACTAACAGCAGGGGAATTTAAACCATAATGTGTGAATAGCACATACACTGATACACACACCATTACACTTGTGAGATATTTGATTTATTGTATTTTAATAAACTAAGTCCCTATATCATATTAACTATAACATTAACCCTTGCAGAGCCTCTCAGACTTTTCCACCCTTTGTACCATCTGCATCTTCCTGCATCCTCCTTGTCCTCTTATCTGTCAATCCATCTGTTCATTCAGTTATTATGGAAATGAACAACTGTCTCACCAAGACAAAAACAGAAACACAGTAGCCTATATTCTGGTTTTCTATACTGACACACAATATATGTGTGTATATATATATGTGTATATATACATATACATATATGTATGCATATATTGTGTGTCAGAAAAAAAAAATATACACACACACACACACACACACACACACATATATATATATATATATATATATATATAATATATATGTATATGTATATATATTTTTAGTTTAATGTGAGCCAAAGTTCACAAGTACAAGTTCTTAAATTTTAAGCCATCCGCTACATGTGCTGAGGTTAGCTTAATGATATTATTGGTGAACGTGTCGGTCACACTGTGGCAAGCGCAAATTAAGCATTGGAGCTGGAAAACCCATCAGCAGGTTCCCATTCATCTACAATGAAGAGAGAATTGTATCAGGGTTGCTCCACCATTGTAGGCTCTGTTAATGGAAATGCATCCCACATGCTGACGCACATTCAACGGTATCACTCAGGACGAGAGGGAAAAAGAGATATTTTTTATTTTTCATATCATAAAAGATGCTTTTCAGTTTTTCAACCTGTTGTGATATGTTATTGAGTGGGAAAGTGTTTGTTCAATGTTCGTACAGAATAATACACAAATATTACACACAAGAAATGCTCCTTATTTTTCTGATTTTAATAATTTACCAAATTCTCAGTGGACAAAATGTTACATCTGTTCCTAACAAAAGAAATATGTCTGTCTTTGACATTTACACTTCTGTCTGTTCAAAAATCAATGTATAGAAACATGTTCTGAATCAAATCCTGTAATTTTCATGTGTTGTAGTTCTAGCAAGACCATAGTATCAGGAAAACAGCTACATCAAAGCCAGATATCAATGCCATTTGGAATGTTTTTTGGCATGGTTTGTGGTGTTATTATTTGCCCTGTCTGTGCTTCGCGCATTTGGACATGCATTTTGTTTCGACCAGTGTCTTGTTTGAGGCAATGATTTAAGATGACAGACTTGAACAAGTGATGAATGGTTAGCCAGCAAGCTAACTTAGCCTAGCTTACTTAGCTTGGCTGTATACAGGCCTGAAGTGACTGACCTAACCACACTGGTACTTTGGATTTTGGGTCATCGCCATCTACGCTCAGTCTCAGTGAACCAGCCTCCAATTCTCATAACAGTAGTGGATGAACAAGTGCATTAATTCACGTTTTCTTTTGCCTGTTTTCTAAAACTTTGATTAAAATTTGGACTACATTTGAATGCAACCCAACTAGTGGCTCAGTATCACATCTTAAGGTATAAGTGGTATTACAATAGAGGATGGGCCGGGGCTAGCTGGGTAGTATGCTCATTTCAGCAGATCTCTGCAGCACAATACATAGCTGTCTTTGACATAAGGTCAAACTCTTACTCTTCATATTCTGTTAATAATGTCAGCTCTTTTTTAATTATTCAAACTCTCTAAGTCTGGCCATATCTTACATATTGTACCTTAAAAGTTAAAGCATGTATAAACAAGTCTCAATGTGAAGACTTCATCCATTGGTAAGATAGGTACTTACTCTTTCAAGAGTCAAAAACTAGTAGTAAACCAAAGGTTACTATGCTGTAATACATTAAAAAAACACAATAGCAGAAATAAAACATCTCAAAGGCCCTAATCTGATATACTATTCTTAAATTCAGACTGAAGTATGAAACTGAATCCTCACCAGATCACGGGCTGCTCTCTGCAGCTGACCCCCACCCCTGACTTCTGAGGAGGTTTATGAAATCACATCATGTTCTCTGCACATCAACACCAGTTTTGGGGCAGGTTCACTCATATTTTTTTACATGACTACATTGCACCCTGCTGGTCACTGGACGTACTGACACTGGCGACAACAGAAAAAAATGTATTGACAAATATACTGTAGAGTGTGACTTTGGTTCATAAGAGGAGGACGAAAGGAGGCTCCCCAGATCAATAAAACAACTGTTTTGTAAAAGATATTAAGAAATGTGTCGACATCCTTATAATAACACTGCAGGGCTTCTGTTTAAGCATCAAAATGTGACATGTATGAGTTGAGCTCACATTGGCTGGTTAATGCAAATCTCACAAATAATAATAGTGCCAAGGATTTGGTGAGTTCACCTTCATTTGGTTTAATGAGCTTTATATTTTTGGGACACACTCTAGACAGTGATGTTTATCTACTAAATTCATAGCATAGACCTTTAAAAGTCACACTGAAATGACAGAGAAATGAAAGCAAAGATGAAAGATGAGTTTTTATAGCACTAAACTTAAGTAAAATTCAGTTACTATTTTTGTTGCTTTTCAGTAGTGATCAGTGACAAGAGATCCTCTTTGTGCTGCGGTGTGTGTGTTGCGATGCAGATCAGCAGAGGGCAGCACAGTTACATAAAGATCCTTTCATCAACACAAGTCTTTTCAAGTATAGGTGAGGGCAAAGGTCAGTTAAAGAAAATCATTAATTGTGACACAGCAAACTTTTATTTAAAATCTTTTATTTGTGTTGACATACCTAACACAACTTTGTTTTTACATTTCATGCTATTACTCATGTCACTATGTAAAAATACTGTATTGTGCATGTATTATTTTATGCTATATCATTGTATTTTCTTCTATTTTTAAAGTTTGTATATTACATAAACTGCATTTATACAACATTATTAACATTAACATTAATTAACTCCTTTTGGTCTCTACAGAGGACATTTAGGGCTTTTCAATGATACCAAATGTGAAGGGGTGCGGCTTCGGTTCCTTTCTCTTCCTCATTCAGGAAAATGGCGTCCGTCAGTACAAGCACATTTTATGGGAAGAGGAAAAGTAAGTGCATAATACTTTTTATTGAGCAAATTTTGGCTTGAAATGTTGTTGGCATATTTTATACAAGTCTCATCACAACACATTAAAACATTTTCTGAATTATTTTAACTGTATTTTAGCATAGAATTTAAGTGTTTAAAAAATGTCCTCCGTAGTGGACATTTGTAGTTATTTCCTCCATTTTTTTCTGTTTTTTTAAATGACAAGAAAGGGAGTCATTCTCAGAAGCAGAGAGAATTTTACTGCGAATTGTTGATGGAAACTCAGTTATTAAGTTGTCTGATGAAGAAGATCAAGATGCAGTGTTTGAGGCAGAAGCAGAGGAAGATGATGATGATGAAGAAGGAGTGCAAGATCATAGGGGATAAGCCCTTCAAAAAGAAAGGAAGAGGGGCATCAGAGATGGTTGTCAGACGAAGCCCTCCTGAACTCGCTGTCATAAAGTAATTGGACAACAAGCCAGTTGCCATGGCATCCTCTGCCTATGGCACTGAACCTCAGGACACACGCAGAAGATGGTCCAAGAAAGACAAAAGGTTTGTCCAGGTGTCAAGGCCACTGGCAGTTGCTGAGTACAACACCAACATGGGTGACGTGGACTTTGTTGACTGAATGTTGAGTTTCTATAGGATGGCCTCTCGCACTCAGAAATGGACAGTGTGTGCAGTTTTCCACTTTTTTGACCTGACAATCACCAACTCATGGCTTCAGTAAAAGAGTGACTGCCAGTTTCTGGGGAAGAAACCACTGAAGTTCCTTGACTTCAAACTGCTCCTTGATGAAGAGTTAATTACTCGGGCCCGAGCAGGAATCGCAAGCAACAACGAAGATGACTACAAATCAGGTTAGAAATCTCGGGGTAATAATGGACTCAGACTTGAACTTTAACAGGCACATCAAATCAATAACATCAGCAGCCTTTTACCATCTAAAAAACATCGCCAAAATCAAAGGTATGGTGTCTAAACCTTACTTGGAGAGACTTATCCATGCATTTGTCTCTAGTAGTCACTGGCCTCTCCAAATGGGCCGTAAGACAGCTGCAGTACATCCAGAATGCTGCTGCTTGGGTCCTGACCAGAACCAGGAAGTACGAGCACATTAGTCCTGTGCTCAGGTCTCTACACTGGCTTCCTGTGGCTCAGAGAATAGACTTTAAAGCAGCTCTGCTTGTGTACAAGTCTCTCCACGGCCTAGCACCAAAGTACATCTCTGACATGTTAGTGCCATATGAACCATCTCGGACTCTGAGGACCTCAGGGACCGGCCTCCTGCTGGTGCCCAGAGTCAGGACTAAACATGGGGAATCAGGGTTCCAGTTTTATGCAGCTAAAATCTGGAACAGTCTTTCTGAAGATGTGAGACAGGCCTCTACTCTGACAATGTTCAAATCTAGGCTCAAAACAGCTCTATTTCACTGTGCATATGACTGAAAGGATCTTATCTGCACTCTTCTCTTTTACAGTTCATTTTATAATGATTATTTATGTTTTTATTTTGTATTGTGATTTTAATGCATTTTCTTCTTCTGTAAAGCACTTTGAATTACTTTGTGTATGAATTGTGCTCTACAAATAAACTTGCCTTGCCTTGCCTTGCCTTACACTCCCCCACGTCAAAAGTGGAAACCGCAACCAAATGCAGCTCTGAGACACTATGGCGCCATGCATCTTCCAGAGATGGTGGACGAAACACATGCATCAAGGTGTCGCAGATCCGGCTGCAATAGCACATAACATATGTGATGTGCATGGGGCGGCACGGTGGTTAGCACTGTCGCCTCACAGCAAGAGGGATCCCTGGTGTGGGAGCCCTTCTGTGTGGAGTTTGCATGTTCTCCCCGTGTCAGCGTGGGTTCTCTCCGGGCACTCCGGCTTCCTCCCACAGCCCAGAGACATGCAGATTGGGGACAGGTTAATTGATAACTCTAAATTGTCCGTAGGTGTGAATGTGAGCGTGAATGGTTGTCTGTCTCTATGTGTCAGCCCTGCAGTAGTCTGGCGACCTGTCCAGGGTGTACCCTGCCTCTCGCCCGATGTCAGCTGGGATAGGCTCCAGCCCCCCCGCGACCCTCAAGAGGATGAAGCAGTTAGAAGATGGATGGATGGATGTGATGTGCACAAAGTGCAAGGTTTTCCTTTTATCACACCAAATAAGCACAACAAAGCAAAGCAAAACAAAACAAAAGTGCTGATGGACAGTTATGTGGATGTTTAACTCATTCTTATGTTGACGTTTTTACATTTTCTTTGGGACTAACTGTTGCCATCAAGGATCAATTTCACTGGTATGGCGTTCCGATGTCCACTGTAGTGGACACATGATATCTTAAAAAGAAAAAAATAATATTTTTTTTTTCAGTATTCTAATAACCTTACAAAGATTGGGTAATTTTAAAAAAAATGTGATTGGACAATATTTTTTTTCCTGGTAGTCAGAGGATATTTGCACTTATGTAAGATTGTACATAGCTCTTTCAATGTGACCTCTCTAATTCCCCTAGTCTCATATTCTGTTTTGTATTATTTTAAAGAGTTCTCTATCAGTCTGAGCCTGTCTGTGTGCTGTTGTAACATGTAAAACTCCCTTAAGATATCAATAAATCTAGTTGATACCTATGGGCAATCCATTGATAGTTACTGATTTAAACAGGTTTTTGGGTTAACAGATCATCTTTAGGCCATTTCCCCATCAAAATCTATTTTCCTGTTATTTTTGGAAAGTGATATCATTGCATCCAGCCATGTCTGATGAGGACAGCCATTCTACTCATTATTAATTCTCCTGTTGTTATGGCTCTCTGCAAAAGTTCTCACATTAAATGTGACCTGCACTACACAGTCGACCCCTGAGGGGACATCTGCTGCTTAACTGTCTGTAAAATTGCTTTCTTTATAATGTTCTTAATGGAATCTTCTGCCTCATTAGATGGAGTTTCAGCATGGACAGTGTGTGGAAACAGATGACATTGGAGATCATAATGTCTCCCAGTTGCAGTTGTTCCACACATGTATCACTTAAAACCCTTCTGCTACAAAACTTCAATTTCAAAATGTCCTCTAACCCAGATTTTCTCTTAAACATTGATCTCTTGATCAAACCACAATGGTGACAGCTTTTAACATTTAATCTTTTGTCACAAGGAACAAAGACACATGAAAGATGTAATGAAGTAGTGGTTAAAGCAATAACTTTTTAACATTTTTTTGCACAGGCATGTCTCAGCCTTATATCTGTATAAATCAAGTCTTATGCATAGACTGTATGAAATGATGGAAATAGTCAATGTGACACCACTCATTGGTTTGTGGACTCCTCCTGAGTTCGGTATTTTGACCCTCTCCATCTTGGATTTTTAGATCCAGAAGTGACCATATTTGGATGAGAAATAACCCTAGCACTTAGGACTATTTAAACAAAAGTATGTACTGGAAAAAGTGAGCATCTGACTCCTTTTAGAATCTTTTTGTACAACCAAATGCTCAACAAGTCTGTCTGGGCAACCAAAACGTTACAGTTAACTTAAATGAAATAAGGTCAGCTACGGCTACGACTATACTCTGAATCTTGTGCCATGGTTATGTTACCTTACCAACTTGTTGTGGTATTAACTTGTCAACAGACGGCACCTGCCCATCACTCAAAGCAGCTATGACCTTAATTAGGCATAACTTCAAAAATCCCCTGTAAGCTGTGAGTCTTTGCTTGGCAGTCTCCAATGCCCCAAGTATGACAGTTTGTTATATTTCCTGGGTACCCCTTACTTCCCTACACCTTTCTGTAGCTCTGAGAGTTGACTAACCTCCCTCCATGTTGCCTTGATCTTGGCCTCCAGCCTCCTTCTCCAGGGAGGGTAATGCTCTTTGTGGCCCATGGTGTTCATCTTGTAGCCGAACATCTCTAGGATCACTGTTGCTGCAGTGTATCAGTATAATGTGTCAGCTGATTCATCTCAATAATGGTCCTAGTGGGGATACTACATAGTACTGCATTCACATCATCAAGTGGACTTTCAGAAGGTACTTTGTCACTAAGCCTTGGTAATCGGCTTCAGGGGTGCCGGGATTCCAGCTTATTCATTATTCTTGATCTCAGGTCATTCGCCCTTGCTGTAAGGGAATCTGTGTCGTAAGGGCTTGAGGCTCGGTACCCAATCTGGGAGTGTGGGGATGATGATGACATTCTCAATTTGACCTGTCGTCATGGCTCCCCTTTGCTGAAGCATGTAGTCTGTGTGTGTGCGCGCACACATATACATACATATATATATATGTATGTGTATATAAAAATTTGAAAAATGTGGATGTACAGTAGTTGCCAATGGATTTTTCATTAGAAAAATGGACTTGGAGCAGCATCTCTGAATTTATAAATAATGTCAATCATTGTAATAGTTATAAAAAATAGTTTTGAACTGTTTACAATCTGTCCACATTTTAATAAACCAAATCATCTCTAAGTGAATAAATCTAACTCTACATTAGCTTACTGTATGTGCACAATATACTGTAACACTGTGTGTGGAGCCCTGAAACCTGCTTGCCTGTCTGTAATACTCCTCTTTTCATGCTGACAGTAAAACAGAGCCAAGGACATCTGACACCAACAGATGATGTAATAAAAGACTTGTCCCAGAAGAATTAGCTGAGTAAACTTGGCCTGTGTCTTCCTGACACCAAACAACCACACCTCAATAAATCGACCAGAATTTGGCTTCAAATATTTGAACAAGCCTGAGGTGCATTTGACTTACTTGGCCAGACTCAGCTGACTAAACAGAACCTGTATTCAAATCAGATAATCCTCCTTATTTACTCAAAGGATAGGACTGGTGCTACTCTTTTTCTTAAGGTATTTCCATGAACAAAAAAAAAGAAAAATGTAGAAGTCGGTCTCTCAGTGCTTTCTGACTCTCTTACCCTGTCTATAAGCCTGTCTGTAACCCCAAGCACACTGGTTCTTACTGAATACGTAAATCTTTAAAAACAGCTCACAAAGCTAAGTTTTAAAGGACGCTCTGTAACCCTAGGACCCAAGGAAGAGTAGCTGCTACCTTGGTAAGGGCTAATGGGGATCCACAATTTCACAAAACAGTTGGTCATTATAGTTTTTATTTAAAATTTATTCAAGCAGTAGCATGTAGAGCATTTGTTGGGGACTATTTTCAGTGGTGGATTAATCCACATTTGGTGCTCTAGTGAGTACTTGGGGCAGCAGGATTGTGGGACTGAGTCAAAATAAACTGCAGTACAGTGTGTGTGTTCATGGTAATGACAGGGCATGTCAGCAAGAGCATCAGTGTGACTCTTGATGTGTTTTTAATAGTTTTTTAGACAAGAAATGAACACATAAAACATATCAGGCTTTGAACAGACACAATACTTGTCAGAAGGAAACATTAATTGTTGGTTTTAGTTTGCACAGATTTGTTGACAGCATGAAAAATATCACCACGCTCATGGTTTTAATAACCATATTAGTTAATGTTCATGAGCTACTATTGCTCTTGGTTTAAAGAAGATAGAAATTACCATTTCAGTTCAGTGTTTTAGTAAGTCAGTATTGTAGTTTATTGTTGCTTTACAGTAACAGTCATCAGTTCTCACAGTTTATTTCAGCTCAGTTTGTCAGACACAGTACCTTTAAAGACAACACACACAAACACACACAGGCCCCTTTTACACCTGGTATCAACATTATCTATATCTGGATACATTTTCTGAATAATGAAGCCCAATCTGTGAGTCTGTGCGCTGGTATCACAATCATGTCATCGTGCACTGTGATTGAATCTTAATATACTAATTAAGTTAGGCTGGCAATGAGTTTCTAGCTGCTGCTATCCCTTTTGCTGTTTTTTTAAAAATATGTTTAAACACATACAAAAAAAGTCCATAAATAAGAAATAAAAGCCATGTTTTTTCTTAAGAAATTGAATACATTGTATGAATTACATTTACACCTGACCAACATCCAATCACAATGCAACCCTGACCACCTCCACATGGGCCTGGCTGATTTGATCCCAATCATCTGTAATAACATGCATTTTTCCTTGTCCAGATACAAGGCACATTTTAATGCCAGATATAATTATAGCAATATGAAGGGAGTGATGAGAGTAGTGTTTCATTGATTTTAATGAGGGTTAAAGGTGTTACTTGTCATTACATATTTATTTGAATTTTTGAAAGAGGAAAAGTCTTCAGGATTTCTTTCTTTAGACAATGACATGGCACAAAACTTGTACTGACACAGGGAATAAAGACAGTGAGACTAACACTATTAATGATCCAGACCATAATAACTGGACCATATCTGATTTTACTGTAATTATCACTGTTCTTTTTGAAGGACTTCATTGTCAAGAATTCCAATCATGTGAGTTTGGCTAACTAAATCCGCTCTAAGTGCATGGTGCGATGAAGATGCAGAGCAGCAGCAGATATCTCTGCATGGAGCACTTACACACTAGTAGCCACCTCAACACCACAATTTAAGCTTACCAGTCTAAACAAACTCATTAAAAGGTAACTATTATAACATATTATGCACGTTAATAGATAAAAATCACGGTCAACCAATTACTCCCAGACTCCCGTTTATATTCCCTTATTGGCTGACTTAAAGCGTTATAATGTAAGGTCAGTACAGGGAGAATAGTATCAAAGTACTGTTAAGTTACTCAACTGTATTGTCTATACCAAAGACCAGTGGCTCTCAACAAGGGTTTTGGGGACCCTCAGGTATCCTTGAGGGAATTCCAGGCAGTCCCCAGGAATTGGGGAGTGGTTTATTTTCAGTTTTTAATTCACTATAGACGTGAGACCAATGTTTTGAGTCATAAGAGTCATAACAACCAAAATCTTTTCAGATGAAAGTCCCTGTAGTGAAATCTTATCAAATGAGGCTCTGTGACCTAGTCTTTATCAATGTAGGGGTCCTTGGGGGTCCTACTGCAGCGGCACTGCCCCAGTTGCTGCAAACCACAAATATGTTACAATCCATATGTATCATATCAACATTTCCAAAGTCACATATGAGCTGACTTAGTCATTGGGAGGTAGGGGGTTGGTGTGACACCTCAGCGAGATGTCTGCAGACGACTGTTTGTCACCAACAAACTACAAACCTTATTGTGTCTTAGTGAGTCACTGCTTCTTCCAGCAGCTTTTTAGGCACCTAATGTGGGTGTTTTGTAGCAACCTGGTGCTATTTTTACAACAGGGATGGTGCTATGAAAAGTGGTTGTTTTTTAGTCAGACATTGCTACTTTTACACTGAGGATTGTGCCCCTAAAACGTTGTTTGAGCATTGTTGAAACAAAGTTTTAGCGTATCCGCTATCTAATAAGTAATCTAATGCAACTTATTCGTGGTTTGCAAAATGCACAATGCCAACATTTATTCTGATGACTGTGTTGCAGTGGAGCTAATCACATTCACACAGACAGTGAGAGCATAAAGGTTCTGTGATTAAACCCATCAGGATCACTTGCTACCTGTTGATTCAAATCCTCAAACTCCATCACTCTTTGCTTTGTAATCAGAAGAAATAACCCATTTAATAATACACACAAACATTTCAGCCAGAAAAAGGTAGCAAGAGATACACCAGGAGTGGCTGCTCACCATCGCCCTGTGAAAACACCACTCTGTGTTAACTGTCCCTTATTGGCCCTTTAAGTCAGTAATTTAATTTTAACTATTTCAGTGAGAAGTTTTCTAAGTAACCTTCATGTCAGTGGTATTTGATACTGTAATTCCAAAATGGTTTGAAAAGTGAAATAATGTTGCACATATGACATTGCTAGGAGATTTACAAGTCAGGTGCCAGCCCATCAATGGTGGTTTGTCTAAACTGGCCAACAACGTGGATTCATGTATTGAAACATATTTTAATATAATCATTTTCCCTTTAACATTGACTGCATTGTCAGATACAATTGATTCAATCAAAGTATTAAGTTAGAAATATAGTCTGTAAACTGTGTATTGAACTTATCCAGGTCTACTACAGCACTTTCAGTCTGTAACACATAATGACCAGCCTGGTGGATGCACAGAATGTGTAGACTGCACAGTACACATGTGTGTATATTGTGTGTGCATGTCTAAGTGTCTCTGTCAGTATAGTCAGGTTTTTCGTGTGTGTGTGTGTGTGTGTGTCCGTGCACGTGTGCGTGCGTGTGTTTGTGTGTGTGTGTGTGTGTGTGTGTGTGTGTTCAGGTACATCTGTGGTTCATACTTCCTCTTGTTTTGACAGCAGAGACGGGCCAGCTGTGAAGCCTCCTATCACACACATACAATAATACTAGAGACAGACAGGACACATACAGGCACGGGCATAGACAGTAAGAATGAGAGAGGGTCAGAGAGGTTATGCCAAAAAGGACACACCTACACACACACAGACACACAAACACACGCACGAACAAAAGCGAACACTGAGGTGTGAGATCAGTAGTTTCTTTGTCCACCTTCGGTCTGCAACTGATCTACAACCACATCAACTTTCTCTCTCACTCCCTCTTTTTCCGCTCCTCTCTTCATACCTCTTCTTCCTTCTCTCTGTGAAGATAGAGAAATATGGATCAGACCAAAAGGCAAGAAGAAGAGAAACCAGATGTGCTCTGCAGCCTAGTATAACGTCAGTAAAAGGGGGAGCTTTTATTGCTTGTGTGCTTCTGTTCGTACTTTTCAACGTTAGATTGGAAGAAGAACAAAAACTGCAGTAGTGTTAATTTCACTGACAAAAACTAAAACAAAAATGATTCATCAACCACCTTTTTTCCATGATGAAAACAAGATGATGATGGGCTAAACATACACTGAACAAAAATATAAACGCAACACTTTTGTTTTTGCACCCATTTTTCATGAGCTGAACTCAAAGATCTAAAACATTTTCTATACACACAAAAGACCTATTTCTCTCAAATATTGTTCACAAATCTGTCTAAATCTGTGTTAGTGAGCACTTCTCCTGTGCCGAGATAATCCATCCCACCTCACAGGTGTGGTGCAGTTTTATCACACAGCACAATGCCACAAATGTCGCAAGTTTTGAGGGAGCGTGCAATTGACATGCTGACTGCAGGAATGTCTGCCAGAGCTGTTGCCCGTGAATTGAATGTTCATTTATCTACCATAAGCCGTCTCCAAAGGCATTTCAGACAATTTGGCAGTACATCCAACCGGCCTCACAACCGCAGACCACATGTAACCGCACCAGCCCAGGACCTCCACATCCAGCATGTTCACCTCCAAGATCGTCTGAGACCAGCCGGACAGCTGCTGCAACAATCGCTACAACAAACTGTCAGAAACCGTCTCAGGGAAGCTCATCTGCATGCTCGTCTACCTCATCGAGGTCTCGACCTGACTGCAGTTCGTTGTCGTAACCGACTTCAGTGGGCAAATGCTCACATTCGATGGCGTCTGGTATGTTGGAGAGGTGTTCTCTTCACGGATGACTCCCGCTTTTCACTGTTCAGTGCAGATGGCAGACAGCGTGTGTGGTGTCATGTGGGTGAGCGGTTTGCTGATGTCCACGTTGTGGATCAAGTGGCCCATGGTGGCAGTGGGGTTATGGTATGGCCAGGTGTATGTTATGGACAACGAACACAGGTGCATTTTATTGATGGCATTTTGAATGCACAGAGATACCGTGACGAGATCCTGAGGCCCACTGTTGTGCCATTCATCCATGACCATCACCTCATGTTGCAGCATGATAATGCACGGCCCCATGTTGCAAAGATCTGTACACAATTCCTGGAAGTTGAAAACATCCCAGTTCTTGCATGGCTAGCATACTCACCGGACATGTCACCCATTGAGCATGTTTGGGATGCTCTGGATTGGCGTATACGACAGCATGTTCCAGTTCCTGCCAATATCCAGCAACTTCGCACAGCCATTAAAGAGGAGTGGACCAACATTCCACAGGCCACAATCAACAACCTGATCTACTCTATCTATGTTTCATTTTCGTTGACAAGATGAGACGTGATGAAAATGTTAGTGTTGGTCTATTGGACACCCAAAGCCAAGAATGGCTGAGCGACGGGATGGTCAACTCCAGTAAATAGTCAGCGCCAGGATGTTTCGCTAGGCAGCAAAAACACTCACACCAGAGCAGCAACAGTCATTGATGCGAGTTGTGAGCTATATTTTAGCAGTAAATAAGCAACTGTGTGTGTCCAACTGTGGATGGTGGAG
Organism: Epinephelus awoara; assembly: GCA_035609425.1. NCBI lineage: Eukaryota > Metazoa > Chordata > Actinopteri > Perciformes > Serranidae > Epinephelus > Epinephelus awoara. The sequence goes on from CM069306.1 coordinate 34,162,494, forward strand.
CTGCTGAGTGGATTTATTGTAAGTTGCTGTTAAGTTAGCAGCTAAATGGCAGCAGAGCTAGCAGCCACCGGCCACCACACCTCACAGCTGAAGGACTCCGAGGCTCGGGTAGCTGTGCTTTAAGTAAACAGTCTGAATTGATCAGTTTTCTCTGACAGAGATGAAAGTTTATTTAATCACCAATTCTGTAAGAGGACACAAGTTTAAACCTCCAGATGAACACGTTGCAGCTTAAGAAATAATTCAGGCTATAATTAAGTTATTTCTCTGCTTCTTAACAGTGAGATGGATAAGTCAGAGTTCACAATGAACCCAGCAGTGTTGGGCAAGCTACTTGGAAAATATAGTGAGCTAAGATACTGGCTACTTTACATCAAAATGAAGTTTCACTGCATTGAAGCTATCCTCAGAGAAATGTAACAAGCTAAGCTACAAGAAAATGCCTTTTTTTTTTTTTTTTTCCAACTTTATGTTAAGTCAGCATTATCTCAGTGATAAGACAAAAAATTATAAACAGACTTCAATTAAAACTTTCTTCTTTTTCTTTCCTTTTTTTGTGACTTTGTGACATTTGAACATGTCCTCCAAGTTTGTGTTATTTTGTGACTTTGGATCAGAGCTAACATGGTGTCCATAGCAGGACATTACTTAGCTTCTATGTTGGCAGGGGATTAACAATTCAATACCATGCAATTCTTAAAGAATGGTAAAACATATGTACGGCGACCAAAGTTTGAATGTTCGGATTTATTAATACACATTAGAAACACTACTGGGAAGCTAACACATACAAGGTTAAAACAATAAGACATTTTTACACAGCCTGTTGTAGCCGATGGAAAAACACATGATAAAGACATAAGAAAAAAATTGATTTAGCCTCATTTCTACATGACAGGTAAGACAAAGCCAAACAACAACAAAAAAAATCTTATGAGGGAAAAAATAAGGACAATGTACAATCCATCATCCTCATATAAAGAACTGGGCCCAGCTCTCTAAGACAATGTCTGCTATTTGTGTACAAAAACTGTACAGCCTAGTCACCAGAAGAAAATGTCTGCATTGTACATTTACGCAAACCAAAGATTGTACATTTCATACATATCATATCAACGTTTCTAAAGTAACATAGTTCTGATTACATGTACATGAGCTGAGTTTATCATCTGGAGGTGGAAGGGGTGGTGGATGGTTTGACAACCATGGCTGTCACGCTGCAGGATGCTGCAGACCACTATTTGAGACCAACACATAACCAAACCGGTTGTTTCTCAGTGAGTCATTGCTGCGTTTCCAGCCATGACTTTCTCCTGGAGTTGTGTGTTTGGATCTGTCTTATTTTAAGGTGCATTCTCACCATGTTTCTTTTCCCTAAACCTAACCTCAGTAACTTTACGTAAATTTTGTAATTGTACATTAACGACATAATCTCATTTGTGGGGCGCAGAGTCGTAGGATGTCATGCAAACTGTTGCATATGCATTTTTTGAAGGATATCACACAAACGTTCTTTGATGATAAGTTGCATTTTTGAAACATAAGGAAACATTTTGTTTCAACAACATGGTGACACATAAAGAAACTTTATGTTTCAGCACATACATAATAATGTACAAATTTTACATAACCGTGTTCTGTGGAAATGTACAATTGCAACATTTATCATGGTGATTTGGTGGTGTTTTTTTAGCAATGATATCGACACAGCTCTATTAATGGCAATGATGCTCTTGTCGGTTGATCAGTCTGTCCGTCAGTCGTTTCATATTCAGACTGAAATGTTGAAAATTATGTACAGACATTGCTGGTCTCCAGAGGATGTATCCAACTGAAGTTGGTGATGGTTGGACTTTCCTCTGGAGCCACCATGAGGTTCACGTTTAAGGATTTTAGTAAAAAATTTCAAAAACTATCACATGAATTGACATGACGTTTACTATAGACATTCATGTTCACCTCAGAATGAATTATTTGTTGCTGTTAGCATGGATCTAGACACACTCCAGTCTTGTTTCCTTATAGATAGACAAAGAACCTTGCAAGACAAGATCTCTATTTCCACAACAACATTTGCTCTTTCAAGTCGTGATAGTTGGTGGTATTTTTATATTCACATAGTATATGCAGGTGACAGCAGATTCATGCAGGCAGCAGGTTGCCCTGGTTTGGTTTCTGTATATTTTGGCAGACAGCATGGAAAAAAGGAGCAAAGGTGAGAATGTCCTGGCACCATGGATTTTTACTAAACACAAAATATCACCCTTACTTTTCTTTATGCTATAGTTTTCTTTCTGACCTCTACCCAGCTCCCTCTCCTCTCTACTTCACGGGTCTTGTCTCAGGTGGGTTTGTGCTGCTGGGACCAGATCAGTGTCCGTTTACACCATAAACAATGGTCCTCTGTTCATTCTCTCCTTTTCCCGTGCCCTTCTCCGTCTACTCCTCTTTCATCCCTCTGGCATTCTCACCTCCCTTCACCACAGTACCCCTCTCTTTCACCCTCCTCTCTTTTTCAAACTTTTGAGAGAAAAATATATTACAAAGTGGGACATAGAGTTTGAAACACATGATCTTACACCAGTCAGGAAAGGAGCCTTGCTAAGGATTCAGAGTCAGGCTATTTCTGCTTCTGCTGATTTAATTTTGGCCACTGTTCTTTAATCTGCCTCTTTCAAGCCTCCAAACATTTTTGGAAGTACAGTATTAATTTGAGTACCTCTTTAAAGAAAAGGGACCTGAAACAGAAGATGGAAATGATTTACTGAAGTCAGTTGCTACACCAGGGTCAAAGTGTCAGACTATGCGAAGAATAAGATATAGGAACACAGCTACACTGACATTTCCTTGCAGGCCCTTAGTCATCTATTTTTGTAATGCTAACATTTAAAAAATAACCACAAAATGAAGAAACTGAGAGTCTTTTTCTTACCCTCCTCACCCCCTCTGAGCTCCAAATGTTCTGCCCTGTCTTCCTGCCGCAGTGCTGCTGAGCTAAATCTGGGATCCCTTCATACACTACATACTGTATATAGGCTATTCTCAGATTAGTAACTGAACTGGGTTAGTTCTTCCAGGGCTTGACCCACTACAGTGTGGTTTCAGAGGACCCAAATACCTCAGGGACAACATGCCTACTTCCATTAAAAGGCTGTCTCTTGTGAGGAAATGTGCTGAACTGACTAAAAATACAGAGAACAGTGTTCAGCAAATGATGGTCAGTTTACATGTTGATTTGACTTATTGTCTTAAGGTTTTTTTGTCATGTAGATGCTAAATCAAAGCTGCCCTGACTGGTGTTTTACACCAATAATGGACCAAATGGCTACATGTAAAGTGAAAGATGTCAGTCATAATAACAAACCAAGAGAGAATTTTCAGCCAACTCTGCAGTTTTCCTCAGCTTTAGGGCCCTGACACACCAAGCCAACAGTCACCCGTCCACTAATGTTGGGCCACCGGTGAGCATCTGTCACCCTAGTTTTGGCGACTTGTCCCGCACTGTTGGCACATGTCAGCCCTTGCTGGCTTTTTTGCGGCCAATTCAACATGCTGAATCTGCGTCCAAGGTGTCAGAGATAGTGGAGCCTGTCTGTGAATGAAATAAATCTGACTGGCAGTTCACAAGGAGAGAAATGGAAGTGAAGGAAGCAAACAAAAGGCTAAAGAGAGGTAAGACAAGTTAAGAAACTGTCATAATTGTTTGTGTTACTGATCGCTAGCACACGCCAATTATCCTTTGTTCTTTAAACATCACGTTGTGTTGTCAGTTTGCTAACTGGCTAACTGGCTAACTAGCGTCTTGAATCCATCCTGTGCTTTCCCTTTTGTGAATGATGAATGCAGACTACCACCACCTGCTGGTATGGAGAGGTATTTCCTCTCACACAGGCGCAGAACCGCAACTTTTTGGCTGAGGCACAGGCGATGTGAGGCAACACAACACATGGCCTTTGTCACAACTAATTCTTTGAGGTCGGTTTGGTGTGTCTGCACCTTAACAGAGCATTTTGACATTTTCACCTCATTGTTTGGGTTTTACAACTGCAATTTTCAGTTCACTTTTACCTCTCATCAGCATTGTCTGTAATTCATAAGAACATATTTAGTTGTTTTGAGGGAAAAAAGAAAGAGTGAAAAAGCTCTGATAAAACCTCTACCTGCCCAGCACCAAATGGAAGACAGACATAGTTCGCAACTAGCTGGTGAACATGGTGGAGTCTTTACAAGCTAGAGAGCTGGACAGTTTCTCAAGAGTTGGGAGGGACCAAAACTTACATTCATCAGGTGGAACAAAAATGCCTCCAAATGAATGCTAGTGTTGCTATGTCTGCTGGATGTATCTATAGGCTAGTGTTTGCCAAAAAAAGGAAAGAAATCAATAGAGTCTGGCTTTGAAGACAGCATAAACAAGTTTCACTTTCAGTTTAGTTCCCTGTCAGATAAGGCTGTGTGTTTTGAAAGCACTGAGCATGCAACTGGATAAATGAGACTTGGATTATACTGCATGAGTTGTGTGAGAGTTTGTAAATGGATGTTTTGATGTAGCTTTGCTATTGTTAAACATGAACCCCTATGACTTCAGTTCATTAAAAAAAAAAAAATTAAAATCACTTTTTTCATTCACGGTGGAGGCATCCAAAAAACAGTTCTCTCCACAAATTCAATGTAACATGGGGTGAATAACTGTGGGGTGAGATATTCCTTTACCATTGTTACCTTCTGTACTTGTATGTGTAGGTCCCAATGTTTTTCTGAGTTGGCGGTGGAAACTGGGAGTCACTGGAAGGCAGCGCGGACCGTCCGATCACTAAGTGGCTGGGTCGGACGGAAGTTGTCCCCCAACATCCCATCATTCCCTTCTAGTAGCTCTGCCCCTTTGATATGGGACCGCAGCCTCCGAAACTCCTCAATCTGCAAAGGAGGACAGATTTCCCTTTAGAGGCTGAACTAGGTTACATCTTCATATCTCAAGGCTCCATACATAACAGCTTTGACAAATAGGGTCAAAGATCAGTACTGATGTCACTGGACTGAAGTGGCTGATGACGAGTTTTCACTTCATCTTTAGTTTGCATGACAAAAGGATCCCCAAATACTTCCAACAACCAGTGCACCTGTGAATTTTATCCTTGGCAGAGTGAGAAATTGTCTCAAACTTGTACAGTGCTTTCATACAGTCTGATCACTGCACAACAAGACAACATGGTTCCTTAAACACAGTTTTTGCCTTTTGGCTTTTAGGATTATCCAATTACTCCATATGATTTCAAATATTTGCTCCACACTCAGGGTTTCCTCGGGCTGTTAGACACCCAGGTGATAAAGCTCTCAGTGCTGAGTAAAAGGAACCTGTCTGGGGAAAAAATATTCAAAGACTGGGACCCATGTGGAGTCCCTAATGGCAGACAAAGACCCTATAATGATATAATGATAGTGTGAGAATGTAATATGATAATCTGAAGACAGCTGACACTTTTCATAGCTGTGGAAACTCAGCGAATTTAACAGTGTTGTATGAGTATTCTTTGCTATTATTTCTGCCTATTTCAGTTCTTAACCAGCACATTTGCCCAACTAAAGCATTGCAGATGGGTGAACAAGCAGCCTGTATTAACCCAGCACTTTATATAAGGTTTTGACAGACCTGATTGTCTACAAGAAACAACATCTCTTGTTATTTTCTTTGATAGAAAGCATCTACAATCTGACTTCCTGTTCATGTGTAAACCACCACAGATACTATCACCTTTTCACACATGTACTGTACAGTGGCTGGCCAAAACAAACATGACAACAGTTCCTGTGCTGCTGTGCTGAGGGCTTTCAGAAGGAGGATTTATGGCCCCCGTCAACATGCAGAACTTGTAGGCATAGAAACAGTTGAATGCCTGCATGCACATATACACTGTGCACACACACTCTCTCTCAGCAGTCAGTACTAGCCGGATGTTGGAGGTGTTTAGTGTAGGTAAGCAGGAGCTGCTGTTTTAAGGCCTGTTGTTGTTCATCCAGCAGTTGGACCATGGCTTAGGCATGATACAGAGAATAGAGTCCTGTAGGACTCACAGATAATTAAGATAGTAAGATAACGGCTGATTTGCGTTGCTTATTGATGCGGCCAGCAGTTGCAGCAGCTGCAGTAGCTGTTACACACAACTCAGGGAGGCAGTTTACTAATTAATAAATAATTCACTCAATTCTGAACATTCAGACATGATACACATATTTTTAGGTTCAGTCTGACTTACACTTCCCAATTATTATCTCGGATGTCCGGATAATAACCACATAACCTATTTATATCTTATAATTATAATCCATCCACCTGCCACACATTGCATATGTTTTATGTAGCAGCAGCATTGTTTCAATTTTCTCTGACACTTAGCCATGGTCTTACTGCACTCTTCGTGCACTTTGAGATTTGTATTCAAATGTAAAGTGCATTATAAATAAAATCTATTATTATCATTATTATTGCTGTTTCACTGTTTCATATCTCTGTAATGTATAGAATTTATATTATATATATTATGTATATTATATTATATATGTATATATATATGTATTTATTCTTTTGTTGTTTCTTTTATAAAATATTTATACATATATATTTAGTCTATTCTATAGTATATTGTACTGGATGTCAGACTTTAAAACCTGGTGTGGAATATATGAAATATGTATTTTAAAGACTTTTCTCTATTTGTGCTTTCTTTGTGTGCTTTTTCTTTAGTTTTGCCTCTCAGGAGCTTTCAAGGTGGTTTGAATTATTACATTTTTTTATCAAAAAGAAGGAAAAATTCCTATTCACCTGAACTGCTCACAAATCGTACACAACCTGTAACCTGTGACGATGACCCAAAGTATATTGCTCCAAATTTTGAGGTCACAAGGTAGGAACTACTTTTTTAGTCTACAGAGAACATTTCATTAGTTTTAATAACTTATCTAACATCTGGTTATTGGACAACTGTCAAAAATTTTCCTCTTGGCAAACACTGGCAACATTTACAAATGATGCAGATTCATGTGCATTGTCCCAGTACAAATGATTGTAGCAGGAATGTTATAAAGTCACCCACATTGAAATGGTCTAGGCCTGAGGGAGGAAGACAGCCACAAGTCTTTCTTTCTGTTAGCATTTCAAAGGGTCAGCATGGCAGAGGGCAGCAGGGCTAAGAGACTAAGATAAATGTCAGAGGATGAACCCTCATCATCATCATCATCCTTAACAACAACCTGCTTGAAGAGAACCATGAGTCAGGCAAAGGCTCAAATAAAGTTTAAAACTATTAAAGGCAATGTGACATGCTTCCTGTTCTGTGTTGAATGTCAGAGAGTCTCAGGTCAGTGGACATGTGTTATATAAAAACCACAAAAGGGCTCGACATTGTCTATATGTAAAGTTTGGATGTAGAAAAAGAGAACAGAGATTAAACCAGGACAATAAAGGTGTTGACAGTATTGTATTTTAAAGTTTAATTTGTCAGATTACTACCTGTGACCTTTCTGTTGCTACTGTATGATTAGATATTAGTGTTTATGATCCTTCATCAAATCACCTTTACTACTCACCACTTTTTATTATTCTTTCTAATACTCATGCAGTTTCTGTCTGTATTTAAATCCGATTTTTACATGTTTACATACACAATTCACACTTAGATTTAATTTAGATTTAACATTTAGATTTAGATTTAACATTTAGATTTTGATTTAGATTTAGCATTTAGATTTAGATTTAATATTTAGCTTTAATATTTAGATTTAGATTTAGCATTTAGATTTAACATTTAGATTTAGATTTAATATTTAGATTTAGATTTAACATTTAGATTTAGATTTAATATTTAGATTTAATATTTAGATTTAGATTTAATATTTAGATTTAACATTTAGATTTAGATTTAATATTTAGATTTAGATTTAATATTTAGATTTAACATTTAACATTTAGGTACCACATTTAATATTTAGATTTAACTATTTAATATAAGTTAACAAATATTGCTGTAAATGTGGTAAAAGGTGATGTTAAAAAATTCACAACACTTTTTTAAACATTGTTTGAAGCTAAATGTGGCAAAATGTTGATTGATGTTATTTTCAGTGTGAGCCACTTTACAAACGGCACCCCATACTCCCCAACACCTGTAAACACACTATGATGTATTAAACAGGTGGAGTTTCCCTTTAAAAGGCTGCAGACTTTATTTTACCTGTAACTGTGAGATGGTGAGAGGGTAGCGGTAGAGGATCCAGGTCACCTTTTCACTGCAAGGTGGTGTGGTCAGAGATCCTTCATACACCCAGTAGTCTCTCAGTAAAGGGTCTGAGGGCAGATTCAACATTTAATGTAAAAAAATGTAATGTAAATTAGCTCTGATAAAATTGGAAATTAAAATGTGGGGGGAGCAGGTGCTCCACTCAGTAATACACAGTTCACAGTACACAGTTGTTAACAAGACTGACTGACTCAACATGGCAGACCGCCTTAAATGTATCAAAGTGTAGAAACACTTCACCAAAGTCAACCAATCAACTGCCAAATGCAATATTTGCAGGAGGGTTCTCGTGACAAAGGGGGGAATGACAGGTCCCTGCTTAAATATTTATCTACCGTCCATCATGTTATTGTGTGTTACAACTTGAACACAATGGAAGCTGTGGCATTTTTGATAACCCGAGTAGGACGAATGCTCAGCCTCAGCTTACCGCCAGTGGTACACCATGGTCTGTGACACGTCCGACTCTGTGACCTGTAGCGGTGCAACAATGATTTTTCCTTTAGGTAATCTCATGTGCAGAAAAAAAAAAGTTGATACTTTAGCTGTAATAGCTTGCAGTGACAACATATCTCAGTTTAGCTAGTAAACTCGAAACAGTACATATTTTCACTAAACAACATATAAGGTTAGACTTGGGGTTTGAAGTTCAGTTCAGGATTCAGATTTGATAAAATGCTATAAAACCTCAATCCTATTCCACACTGTCTATCTTTTCCGTTAACACTGTTGAGATGAACAAGTTGAGATGAAATGAGAAATGCCTTTTTACCCCCTTAGATCACATCTCCAGACATTTTGTGCACCTATTTAAGAAAAGAAATTTTTTTTTTTTTACGGCAATCATATCATGACATCCTCAAGTCAATAACTGTAGAACTTTTGACTGCGCAGACCTGAGATTAACTTAGCTAGCTTGCAACAGCTACATTGGTGTGTCACTGTTTACCCACAATATCGTGCCTATAGGCCGCTGGATGGAATTTATCCACTTTGAGCAAAGCGGTAGGCTACCTGTCAAAGTTCCAGATAATTCTCAAGGCATTTTACAGTGGACTGCTTCGGCAACTAACATCAAACGGAGCGTATGGCTTTGTTGCTCTTTCACTGATGAATTCTGCATCTTGTCAGTGTACACCACAGACTTGTCACCCACTTGTTTGTGGACCCCCGTTTTGAAGCCGTCACCATCTTGTTTTTTTTGGAGACAAGGTGGCTGAGAAGCCGAGGACACTATTGGCAGACAGCCTGTCATTCAAAGAGACCCAACCTTAATTATGTGCAACTTTAAGCCTTAATAAAATGTAAACAAGTAGATAAAATAAAAATTCACCCCCTGTACAGTTTTCATGAATGGAGAAATTAGCTATAGAGACCAAAACCATTTTTTTGTACCAGGCTGTTTATTTCTGCTGTACAGATGGGCATTTTAACATGGAGGTCTATGCGGACTGACTCGCTTCTGGAGCCAGCCTCAAGTAGCCGTTCAAAGGACTGCAGTTTTTGGCACTTTGGTGTTGGCTTCATTTTTCAGCCCCAGTGTTTGCCGCTTGGTGTACATCGTCAGGGCCTTACTGTGGTGACATGCCCACTTGTGAATGATCGCATCAAATTTTTTCCAACAAACTACCCAGCCTGCCTGTCTTGTTTTCTGCTTACCTGGTAACAGAGTGTTGGGGTTGAAGCAGGGAATTATCTTGCTCTTCCCCTAATGGTAATACAGAGACAAAACAACATATATTGTAATAATGTATCATGTGGTTTAACAGTGGGACATTTTATCTAAAATCTGACATTCATCTTTATCTGATGAAATTAACTGTCATCCAATCTGGCTGATCTTTTCACTCCCTTTCTCACCTTGTACTGCAGGTCCTGTAGCACTTCAGTGATGGCCTTCAGACCCAGATGCTCCTTACCAATCTGAGAAAAACACAATACGTCAGTTTTCAGTGATTTGGTGGCCATGGGACGTATCAATGTATCCTCTTAAGACAATGTTATCAGTGACTGCCTTAAAGACGTCAACAAAGTTCTAAGACGATTTTAGTTATACATTTATCCGTACAAGAGGTAAACAGGAAGTAGAAACTAAAGGAGCTGTCAAAAACAGGACGTGTGAGGTTAAGTGTGTTATGACTGTGGCCTCAGGAGGTCAGGGCTGTCTGGGGTGAAACCTGAAGGAAATTGCTGGATGGTGACTTCTCACTGGGCTGGTGTGGGTCACATTTCTCTGAAACTATGGTTTGATTGGTTTTATTAAGCTGGTGTAAAAATTCCCACATTTTTCCCACAAGAGTTTCCCTAGCAGGGAAGTCATGAATTAGAGGAATCAGGGGACTTCATAGGAATGAAGCAGAAGGTGTTTTCCAACTTGTGTCATGCTTATATTATTTAACAGGATGGTTCAAGCTAATCTGGAAAGGACCTGTTCGCTCATTTAGAAAAACAACACTCACAATCCCAGGAAGGAAAATTACTTTAAGGCCACAGATGTGCTGAAAAGTCAATATATTTTTTTAAACCTGCGGGTCATGAGGGGAATATTAGTCAGATTCTTTCAAACATTTCAAAATCTCCCCCTGTAACCTTGAATAGGATAAGCGGTTACAGATAATGGGTGGATGTTGTCAGGCACACATGGGTAGCTCCAAAATATTACACTCAAATGCAGTTTATTAGGTGCAGCTATCTTAAACTAATGTAGTCTCATAACAGCCCTCGGTTCTTCTTTCATGAAGGTTGTAATGTTCAGTTTTCAGCAGTTTTAAAGAGCTGTTGATTCAACTTAAAGCTTGTGCTGCTGTTGTTGAACTGTACCATGTTATACTGGGAGGTGTTTGTATTCATTCTACCCTCATTGATAAAAATGGGGTGGACACTTGGAATATTACAAATAATCACATTGATTGATTGGCTTCTGTATTGAAGTGCTTTAGGCGTAAAATAGTAATAGTAATAAAGTAAAACTGAGTGTACAACACCAACACTGAATAAATATAGGATCAAATTTGTCATACATCTCATATGTCTCAAATGCATTCTGATGTGAAATATAGGCCCATATTAGGCTGTGCAAAGGAGAATTAAGTGCTGATTTGATCTTCCTCTTTTGAAAAGACATCACTAATCCAGAGTCTCCCCTTGAAACATGGCTGTTCCAACTCTTGCTTTATTCTCATGGCCATTTGTTAAACCTTTTTTTCAGACTATGACACACAAACATGTAGTATATAAGCATAGTGTTTCACACATTGTTAGAAATTAGTTTTTTAAACGTACCTGTACAAAAATTACAGCACGAAAAAATATAGGATCCAATATATATTGTTCTTATGTTATTCAATACAAACTAGACACAGGCTACTGAGTAAATAAGGCCAATGATCTCTGTCAAATAGCCAGTTAAATTACCTAAAAAGAAAATGATGGCAGCATGCTACGTGTCATGCCATTGTTCCAACAGCTTATAATTCCGAAGCCTCAATAGTCTGAAAATGTCCTGTTGGACTGAAAGGCCATTTGTTCGACAGCCTGGTATCCCGAAAACAAACATGCATTGATTCAAAGGGCCGTTTTTCTCAGAAATGGGTACAAACAGAAGCACACAGTCCTTAGAAGCACCAAGGATGATTGTGTGGTTTGTTGTTTGGTGAGTTGAGCAGTGTGCTGCCAGTGAGAACAACATGCTGGGTAGTTTATGTTGTTAGCTGGTTGTTATTAGCCAGCAACTGGTAAATAGATAGAAGTGGATATAGCTGGCTTTAGAGGGGTGTGGTTCTGGGATGCTTGTACACACTGTTGAGGTTTCACGGTGTCGTTGGCCCAACTCACTGAAACACCAGTCAGTAAGAGGGTGCCCACCTGATCACCCTTTAGACTTGCCTGCACTACTACTACCCGTTACAGTTTGATAAGGAAACTGGAATGCTGATACAAGAATTAATATTGTTTTTGCAGACAAACATTATGATGACACAGTAAAGTTGACCTTTTGGATATAAAATATTATTACCTCATCATTTTATTCTATTAGACGTTTGTGTGACACTTTGTCAGAATTAGCATATTAATGAGTTATGGCCAAAAATATATTTTGTAAGCTCTTAATGACCTTGAGCTTTGACCTTTGAACACAAAATCCTAGTCAGGTCATCCTACAGCCCAAGTGGATGTTTGTGCCACATTTGAGGAAATTCCTTTGAGGTGTTCCTGAGATATTGCTTTCACAAGAATGGACAGACGGACAACCTAAAGACATAATACTTCCAGCAACTTAAATAGAGTGAATGGTCTTTGTCGTAAAAAAGCCAGTTCATATTTATGTTTTGTCAAATGTGAATATTGCACTAAATTTAATCTCTGTTAAATTCCAGTGTAAAAACCCCATCTGACAACTTTGCCAGACTAGTGATTCTTGATGTGGATGTTTACCTGCACAAAGAGAGCTATGATGAGGACTCCATTCCTCTTCCCAAGAGCGTCCTCCAAAGTGTTGAACAGAGTGCTGTTCCAGTGAATCAGGTGGAGCTACAGACAGACAGAAAGACAACAGATCACCGCCTGTGTTTGAGAGGCCATTGTTGTAAACAGGTGGAGGGAGCAGACCTAAGTCAGAGAGTGAGAACTCATCAGCTGGGAATGACTGAGGGCTCTTATGTCAAGTTATTGTGAACGTACTGTAGAGGAAAGAGTGCAAACATTCTACCTGAAACACATCAATATCAGGCCAGAGCATAGATTATAAATATATATTATATATAAATATATGAATACATTTATAAAATCTCAGCTATCAGTGGGCTGTCAGCCTCTTTAGCTCAGATTTCCCATTGAGCATTGATTTAGGGATTTGCAAAAGAGGTCGAAGTCTGTCTAGATATCTAAATATAGCAGTTGAAATACTTTTGAATTATTTCACCTTGACCCATAAAAAACATTCACTTTTTAAACAATATGACATTATTCCTGGGGATTCTGGACTGCATGGCCACAACTGGTAACTTGTAGGGCAAATGAAAACATAGGTCATGTGAGCAATGCTGCTGTTTTTCTGATGAGGGCAGCCTCAGACGTGTCTTTACCAGCAAAACACCAAATCGAGCTTACTTGGCTGTTCTGACATCTTCAACATCTGCGAAGTTCACTTTTCCTACATCTACAGATTTTTTAAAGCAAGACTATTTAGTTTTGGCTGAAAATCTGTCACTGAGGCAGCAGGTTTCAATTATAGGATGATAGAAATTTGAATTTCCTTTCCCAAGATTCTCTTGTATCAGTTGCTCTAAAACCATTGTCATTAGGTGATCAGACATAGAGCAGGCACGGCGCCATGATTTTTTCCCTCCCGGGGCTAAGGGGGAGCTTGACGGATACGTGGGGGTGCTAAGAAAATAATTGATTTTCATCACTTCAGTTACTTTATAAGGAGGTTCTTGTTTTTTCAATAAAAGCAGCTATGATACACAGCACAAGCATGTTCGATATAAAAGTGGTTTTAACTGAATCTGGCTAAAGAATATCCAACAAAGTAGTCAGGCCTAATACAAGGTTCATCAACAGGTGACTGGCTTAAATCAGAGGGAGCGGTGTGCAGCTAACGGGGGCTGTAGAGCAGCTAGCAGCGATGGACTGCTCTGGAGCTCCTTCAGATCCTGGCTCACGAGTTCCTCTCTCAGATTCATTTTTCGAAACTCCCTCTTCTTCTTTGTTCCACTGGGAGACTGGGTCTTGGTCTTCATTTTCTACCTGCACTGTTTTTTTCTTGATCACAAAACAATCCATTGCAGTGGACTGTAGGCTAGCCTTGGCCTAACGTGCGAGTATAAAAAAAAGACTCTCCCCTCCTCTCCCCTCTTACACACACATACACTCACTCACACACACACACACACACACACACACACACACACAGGTTATGGTACACCAATCAATGGGGTACAGGCGCAACACAAACATACAAGTGGGGATTGCATTGGAACAGAATGGCTACTTGTGAACTTTTTAATGTTTTTTAACTTAAAAATATATATTATAAAGTATAAAATGAAATGTTTGAGGGGCTTAACTGCGGCTACACAGATTTTTGACATGTCTCCTGGTAAATACTGTGTTTTTTTCTTTTTTGTTTCACTGATAGTAAAAACATGTCAGTGTTTCTCTGTGACATTATGAAATTAGTTTATTAATTTCAGCTTTAAGCTTAAGAGCTGTATGATTGGCATGTTAAGTTATACCCTTTACTAAAACATACTATTTATTTAGTTACTTTACACACTAACACCGTTAATAAAGCAATTAAATGAAGCAAGAAAGAGATGCACCAGGTATCACCAAGTTGTCTGAGTGGGTGTACTTTTGGCATTTTAAAGGTTTCAGTTTCAACCTTAAATTTCAACTAAATATCAGAGGTTAGTGCCAGGACGTGCAGTCTGAGAAATGTTACCTTAGTGAAAAATGTCGACCTTCAAGGTAAAAGATCAACATTTCAGAAAATACACTTCCCCGTTGAGAAAGCATTAGATGAGAAAATCAATACCATTCTAATGTTTGTTCTGTAAATAGAGCTAGAGAATGGACATGATTAGCCTATCTTAGCATAAATAATAAAAATATGCCTACCAACACCTCTAACAACAACCAGCTTTGTTGTTGACAAGTTTGGTACTAATGTGCCTATACTAAAATCTGGGACTGGCTATATGCTGCTGGAACTATGAAAACCAGATAATGTAACTAAAATTTCTATTTGTGTATTATACAAAACTAGATAAACCAATTAGCATATTAACAACAACACTTAAGGAACAGAGCAAGAGCATATTTAGGTAAACATTTTCTCTGAGTGTCACAGATGTCAACTGGCTTGATGTATGATTTATGTCTGGGTCTGGCTACATAGCCTATTGTGCAAATACATGGTGTTGATAGTTATAATATCAAGCTAGCAATGCTTATGCTAACTGTCTTATTAACTGTGTAACTGTTAACTGTGTATATCCTTTAGCCCAAACCTGAATACTTTGCTATACTAAATTGTGAATTGTGAGGAAACAAGCGCAAATTTGCAATAGCTGCGACCAAATTTGCTACTATCGTGTCATTAATGGATGAATCATGGTTGTTCTTTCTTGTATAATCTCTCAAGACAGATTCTGCAATTTACATTGTAGAATCTGTCGGCAGCCCTGTGTGAAAGACAACCACAGGGGGGGCTTTGAGGTTGTAGATGCTACGCTTTAGCCAAGAAGAATAAAAATTGAAGATTTTTTTTTTTATTTTTTTTTGGTCAAGGACTTTTTGAGTTATTCACAAAAAGAATTGAATCAGTTAGTATAGTGCCACCTATGGATGAATCGTGGCCATTCTTTCTGGTATAGTTACTCATGGTCTCTAGCTGCAGTATGCAAATTTTGAGCATTTTTGGTCAAGGACTTTTTGAATTATTCATGAAAGCTTTGAGGACTGACCAACCAACCGACCAACCGATAGACTGACCTATAGAGCTGCGGGTCACTGCTAAAAAGAAAAAGAAAAAAGGTATTTTCTGTATTTGAAAATACCTTTTCTGTATTTTGTATTTTGTATCAAAATAAATTTTGATGTATTTTTGCCCATCTCTGGTGAACAGTTACACAAACCATGAGTAAACATGCCTACTAAAGAGCTCATTGGCTAAAGAAAAATAATCTTACCTCATATAACCTTATTTAAGTGTGGACCTAGCTCCTGCTTGACTTTAGCTCTTTGTTTACTTTTCTCACTTCTGTTTCTCTTCTTGTGCACTAAGCTGAACTGCCAATCAGAGTGATTTCACCAGGGGGCTCCGCTGAAGCCCAGCTAGTATCAGCAAAGGCCAACGAGGGACACACCACACCAACGAGGGCAGCAGATGCTCACCAATGGCCTAACTTTGACTGACGGCCGATCGTTGGCTTGGTGTGTCAGGGCCTTTAGAGGTGTTGGTATGTGTAGTTTTCATTCTAGGGAGAGCAGGCTAGCTTTTTCCTCCTTGTCCCAGCTTTTATGCTAAGCCAGACTAATTGCCTCCAACCTAAAGCTCCATTCTAACTGCACAGACAGAAGAGTGATACTGATTTTTGTTTTAAATCTTAAAAAGAAAGAGAACAAGCTTATTTTCTAAAATGATGAGGAATTTATTTAAAGGTCAAGTGGATAAGATTTAGGGGGATCTAGTGTTGAAGGTTGCAGATTGCAACCAGCTGAAACTTCTGCCAGTTAGAATTCCTTCAGTGCTTGTTGTTCAGGAAGTTTTCTCTTCCTCTCCAAAACAAATGAACCCGTGTTTAAAACTGGTAGAAACGTTACAAATCAGTGTTTCTCTAACGCTGTTTGGCATGTTGGCATGCTCACCTTTTTTCTCTTAAGATCCAGACATTCAGGAGGTTCTGAATTATCCACAGAGGTCTCTTTCTCTCTAAAACAAATGGCCCCGATGATATAAACAGATAAAAACACTGAATAAAGCAGTTTCATGTAAAAAAATAAATAAATAAATAAATAAAAAATCTGTGTTTTCCACCACTGCTCATCATGGAGGGGCTGCTAACTATGGTGGACAATACAAAAATTTGGTTCATCCATTATGGGCCACTGTAGAAACATGGTGGTGACCATGGCAATCTCCATAGATGAGGACCTGTTCCTTATGTAGATATAAACAACTTATTCTAAGGTAATGACAACACAAAGATTCTTATTTTCAGGTGTTTATACACTAAAGAAAATATACTTATTATATTATATTTCATTTCTGCCAATATATTCCAATATTCATATTCTCTTTCAACTAATTTTACCTAGCTCATTTTAGCTCCTTTTTCAGGCTATCAGTGTTAAGTTCACAGACATATGGATGAGCACAACAGACACAATCATAAAAACTCATCGATTTCAGCCTGTGATACAAAGTCTTTCAGCCTTCAGCTTCATATGTGAAACGTGTTACTTGTTAGAGAAGATTGAAGAGGTTTTGTGTCCAAGGACTCAACAAGCTACGATGTTATCTGAAGGACAGATGTCAATGCCAGAAGTCTAAACAACAACGCTGCATTCTCTAGTATATTAGAGGCTGTGAGTCTGTTGAAAGTGCAAAGGCCCACTCCATGGGCATGGCCTTGTGTGTGTGTGTGTGTGTGTGTGTGTGTGTGTGTGTGTGTGTGTGTGTGTGTGTGTGTGTGTAAGTGTGTGTGTGTTTGCACTACCTCCATAGGAAAAGCCTTGAAGTTGACAGTGTGCTCTGATCCTCTCTGGTTCTCTTTGCCCCAGTGGAATCGAACCTCATGAAGCTCATACTCATGATCACTAGGCAACGGACCCCCAGTTACCACTGAGAACAGCACAGGAAATCCAGGGCAAGCACAGACAGGAAGTAGAAGACAAACCAAAGCATACAGAATAAAAGTTTAAGTGAGAAAAGAAGGTCATTTACTGTGGGCTACATTTGTTTATGGTTTCCATGCTCAACATAAAATGGTTGCATGAGAGCATCACTAACCCACAATGACTGACAGCAAAAGTAGCAAGTATTGACTCATTGTCATGTCTCCTGGAAGTTACCTGACTTGGACTTGAGAATGATGCGGACGGTGTGTCCATCGTTGATGACCTCACAGTCTCGACACACCACGTAGTTTGGTGATAAGCCGACATCCAGGAGGGACGGGTCATACTGAGCCTCCCTGGAGTTCAAGTTAATGGGAGACTGGTACTCTCCATTGGCTGCTGGGAAATGGAGTCCCCATTCTACACCTATGGGTGAAAAAAGGCATTCACACATTACATGTACCATACATGTCTATGTCTCAAGTGAAAGCATGCGAGTTTCACCAGAAATGTTCTTAACTAAACTATTTAAAGTTAACATGCTAAGTGCAGAGAAATGACCCCTGCAAGCATCTGTAGTACAGCTTATGACATATTCTATATATACCAGTATTTGTATATCATTAGATTAATATCATTCATGTGTTAAAGCAGCATTTTTTTTACTCACAGAGGAAAATATGAACATTCTTGTTTTGTCTGACCACTAGTATAAACCTCAAAATTATTCTGAATGCAAGCTGAAGCAATTATAAACAATCAGTTATAAAATCAGTCACTGATTACTGTTTTATTCCTCATATTTTTAAAGTTCTCCTTCAAGTATTCATAGTAAAAAATGCATGTTAAACATATTCTTAAAGCTGCTGGCCTCTAGCTATTTAGTTACATGAGGTTGTCTCAGAGAAACTGTGTTTTTGTCAGTAACACATAACTAATAATCTTTTCCCACATCCAGTCAGCTAGTTAACCTGCCTCTAAAGCTCACCTACACAGTGGCTCGCCAATAAACAGGGATGATGGAAATATGAAAGTACAGTATTGACTACCTAAGCACTCCCCCAGTCAGTTATTTAGACAAAACATTAGGAAATCACATTTCTACAGCACTGGATGGTAAAGGCTACAATACAGGCTCCATTCAGCTTATCTGTCAAAACAGACACAAAGCAGCACTGTTAAACCAACTGACACTCCTCAATGGAAAACACAAAAAACAAACATAGAAACACAGACACAATGGATTAGTCTCAAATACCCAGAAGATGGCATTAGCTTGTTAAATATTATACTTCAAAGCATGGAGACAGATTTGTGTATTCAATATAAACAGTCTTCTACTGTTTTTCTTTGATGGGCTCTAAACCTGTTTGTAGGTGTGAAAATTTCTTCTATGATACAAGAGAAATTTGACACTCCACTGGACGAAAAAAATGTCTTCTAATGAATGATTAGAGAAAAGTAAAATCAAACAATGACTGAGGAACTTACTGCAAGGTAAACATATGAATAAAGTACGAGTGATCAGATATTCTTTTTCTTCATTTATTCATTTAATCTTGAGGCTGCTTTAAACACACATTGGTCAGACTGTGTGCAGAACTGAAATAGTGTAAAAGAGTATATAGCTGTCAACTTGCTGTCTTCTAGTCAAACCCAATTTATGTAATTCCAAGACTGTTTAGGGACTCCTACAGAAATACATTTTGAAAAATTATAATATTCCTTTTTCCCTACCCAAAATTTAGCATACATTTGGAACATTATTTGGCCCTCTGTCTGACATGACAGCTTTACATGGTTGTCACCAATACATACCTTTTGTCCTCTAGTCTAATATGGTACCTGTGTCTTCACTGTAGCTGTAAAACATAGCCCGATACAGCAGGTTTTATTAGTTAGAAATGACTCTCACTCCTCACCTTCAGCTTCACTTGCCATACCTGATTCTTTTTCATAATGTTTTGTCAGACATTTGGCCTTTGCCTCTTTTCTCTTTTCATTTTCTTGTTCTCTCTGTACCCTGACTTCTCCTCTGGGATTTTGGGTGAGTCATTCTGCAGCCTGATTCTGCCAATCAGGCTGCAGTGCACCTCACATATTTACATGAGCGGCACTTGTGAGTTCTGCGCATCACACACCTTACCCCTCTGTGATAGGGACTGAACCATTTCACAGTACCTGTAGGGGGTGGGAGCATTAGATGGCACGTTGAAAATTGTTTTAATAATAAAAATACATGTGTTTATCATTTAAATACCTATAACTTGTATGTAAACTTGTGTGTAAACTGTTGCACTTGATCCAATTTAAGGGTCAACCATAGACTTTTTTATGGGCCTCCCCTTGGCCTTGGGCTGGGGGTCATCTGTACCCTTTAACACCCCCTGATTGCAGGCCTGCATGTCCCCTGTGTACCCCTCTCCAGATTCTCCACGTGTCCATGTTTGAGCACTGTCAACTGATGAAAAAATAGCACTTGCTATTTTGACTCGATATAACAGAAAATGCACGTTCATTTACTACATAAATTACCATACTTTTCAATGTAAGTATCCAGTGAGAGCTAGCCATAAACCGAATTACACAAATATTGTCAAAATATCTGCAATGAAAACGGTCAAAATCAATTTAGTCTCATTTAATAGCTCTGTGGGTTTGTGTGTTTAGCCCATAGCTTACCAGAAAGACTGACTCAATTATATGTTGTATAATTTTAGTCAGAACATCTGTCATCAGTACAGACATGGGTCAGGAAAGTATGACAAACCTCACTACATACTGAACCTCTGACGTGCAGCATGCGCTCACCAGGCTCAGCTGTGGCTCATTTAACAGTTGGTTTAAACCACAATGATTCATTTCTCATTTTTATGTCAAAATACAAACACACACACACTAAATTCAATTAAGACAGTTTTGTGGTTGCTGACAAAGCTAGCAGAGTTTCACCTGCCCCCAGTGTCTCTGCTAAGCTATGCTAAATATACCACAGAGCTATACTGCTGCATTAAACACCCAAAGATGAAATAGGCTATTGCTTTTCTAATCTCACTCTAAATTTCATTTCTGCCAGTGAAAAGTTTCTTTGTTTCGCCATATTGTACATTGCTGCTGAAGTTTCTTCTCTATTTGCTCTTTAGAATGTAAAAGACATCATTATCTGTGCTGTTAAATGACCTGGATATACAGTAGGTTGAATGAAAAATACCCCTTTTCAACAGTCATGGCCTGGATTGAATTGCCTGGCTTGCTTTGGGCCATCAGCCCAGCACAGCAGGGATTTTCACTTCCATCACAACACGGCTACCTTCTTGAAGGTGTGTCTCATACCGATGATGGATTGTCTTGCTGTGAGACAACACTGCATCACCGTGCCGCCAATATACATATTTTTTATGTATAAACTTTTATTGCAAAGCACCAAAACAAGGAAATGTTGAGCAGCAACTTCACACAACTTCTAATACGGCAGATAGCTAACATGAAACCATAAATAAAGGTGATATATAAAGTAAAAACAGGACGCAGGAGAGAAACTAAATTCCACACTAGAGAGATCCAGATAGAAGCTTCAAAAGTATTGAGAGATAAACACATACAGACTTTCAGAAGACTTTCAGTCTTGCAACACACACGTTTGTTTTAGGGGGGAGAACGGGGGTCGTCAGGGGTTGGCTGCAGCAGCCTGGCTTTTGGACCTACTCCTGAGAAGGTCCATCTCCAGAGCAACTTAGTGTGGCATGGTGCATCTAAACTAACAATAAAAACACAAATTGGCGCAGCATGGCTTTACTTGGTATGCCCAAGAGTGACAATGGATAAAGGGTATAATTGTGATAAAGTATTTATGTCAATACTTGACAAAAACAAAGTCAAACTTTAGTGTGGTAAAGAAATTCTGGGTTGTCATGCATTTAAGTATTCCGTGAAGTAAAAGTGAAAATAGTTCATTGTTGTCCTTTGAGAAAGTATTTGACATACTGAAGGCCATGATATGTGTTTGAAAGCTCTGGACAAAGTTAGTAATTTGACTTTGGACTTATTTTTTAAGTCAGTCTATGAGATCCTTCTTTTTCTTGCTATTTTCAACATCCTCTCAAGGAACAAATTTGTATTGAGGCCAGTTCCATGGTGTGTGTGTGTGTGTGTGTGTGTGTGTGTGTGTGTGTGTGTGTGTGTGTGTGTGTGTGTGTGTGTGTGTGTGTGTGTGTGTATGTGTGTGTGTGTGTGTGTGTGTGAGAGAGAGAAAGAGAGAGAGAGAGAGAGAGAGACAGCTTTTAGGAAAACAGTGGTTACAAACACAAACAATTCTTCTCTAAAGTCTGGGGCCTGCCACCCTTTTCCCTTCTCCTCCCTCTACCCTTCCATTCATCCCCTCTGAGAGCTTTCTGCTGTCGGTGTCCACTTTGTGAGCAAGATTTCTCGCTGTGATTGTGACAATGAGAGAATTGCTGTGAACAGGGGAGAGAGACAGGGAGAAAGGGGGAAGGTAAGTGCCTAAAAAGCAAATGTAAGCAGGTTGTGGTTGCAGATGGGTCAACCCATCTGCCTAACTGGGACAGATGTCTTGAAGAAGCATTGTATAAGCATGTACATTTGTAAGAGAAATTGAGATATCGTAATGTCTTTTCTAATATCATTACCATTTTTGACCAAACAGCAGGGGGTGAACATTGTCTTAGGTTAAGAGCGTAAAACGGTTTCCATCAACTTAAGTCTTTCTGCACTGGCAGAGAGTGAAGAAACAGAGTAGAGAAAGTGATACTGAGTGACACCAAAGGTACACACTGGTCTAGATTCACTTCAGCTTTTTGCTGACCACAATCACTCAAACAGCACAATGAGGACATTGTTACATGTGTGGAACCCAGTGTGTTTTCAAAGGGAGGAAGCGCACACATTTGGTGAGTATCGTGTTTAAGAAAGCCTCCTCTCAGGATGCCTTTCTACTGCAACTGCAGCTCAGACAGACACTGAACACTCTCCACAGCATAGAGGGGTGAGGGGACCAGTCACATTCCCTCTTTCCTCAGCAACTAAAGCCATGGTAACAATTTACTAAAGGCAGTGAGGGTTTCAGTGTGTGTGTGTGTGTGTGTGTGTGTGTGTGTGTGTGTGTGTGTGTGTGTGTGTGTGTGTGTGTGTGTGTGTGTGTGTGTGTGTGTGTGTGTGAGTGTTTGTAGGGCTATGGAAATTAGTTTTGGTTGGGATGGCAGTAGATCGCATTGCTTAATCCTCTTTAACACAACTGACCAACTGACTGTCTTGTTTACTTGTCAGCATGTTCACAGAAAATCATTTAATGCTGCATTTAGTAAATGAACTCAAGGCTAGCATTTAGCCTGTGAAGTTGTTGAGACATGGGTTAGCATCTGTTGGACTGTATTTTCCCATACAGAGTTACTTTTGCAAAGTTGAAACATGATACTGGAGTTTCCACATTCTGCTAATGTGGTGGGCAGTAAAATCTATGCAGCTTGTCACTTTATCTCAGATGGTTTTGTTTTATTTTTATGCATTCAACTACTTAAGTATCTACACACCTTTGCCACAGGTGTGCTATTAAACCCTCACTGGATCTCGTGTTTTCTAGGCATTTATTTATTTATTTTTTAAAAGAAGAGGTTGTCAAATTTCCCAAATCTCAAATAACTGAATTAGCACATGATGATTATCTCTTTGAAGTACTTTTGGCTGTTTGCAAGAAACTTATCACCCCGAAATGGCTGCAAGACAAACCACCAAGCAAAGGATGAACTGACCTGCAATTGTCAAATAAATAAACGGTGTGGGAAATTTGATCTTTATCTTATGACTACAAAACAATCAATGTACCTCACTGCCCTGCTGTTATTACAAACATGTCTGAGCTCTTTGGTGGAGTTCGTGCTGGTACAGGTCCTCTGAGCGCTGGCACACAGTTCTGTAGAAAGTGGCTTTGTTGGTTGGTCCAGAGAACCAAAACAATGAACTGAAAGTGGCAGAGAGCAGTTTAGAGTAGCAGCATAGTTACTTCTCCATGCATCTTTGTAGTTTAGTTTTCCATCACCAGTCTAATATGGAAAACATTAATTTCCAGACTACAGTAACTATATTCTGCAAAAGACGTTTTGAAAACACATGTATAATGTGATTACAGGTTCATGTGTCTTTGTTATGTTGCCAGTGGACTTGATGTTGATGTTTATTTTGGAAAGTAATGCATTATAGTTGGATTCCTGTTAACAAAATGGTTGCAGTGAGTCAAGTGGAGACTAAATCAGTGAAATCCTAGATTGAGAAAAAATTGTGAACAAGGATGACTTTAGACAAGACTCATGATTGCTGCATTTGTCTCCCTTTGGCCACATCAAATCTTTCAGTTGGCCGACAGCAAGAGCATAGGTTTTGTTGCAACATTTGTGGGGGGACATATGATAATGACATGCTCTGGGGGTGTTCTGCTAGAACATTTTGATCATCAAACATTTGAGTCCCTGCATTCTGGTGACTTTTTTAATCCAACAATTTGTGCATTTTCTTCATCAATTCATGGAGTAAATCTATGTCTTTTTTGTTGAAATAAATATGTTTTTCCCTGAACTTCTTGGTCCAGCACATTTGCTTGGTTCATCATTAAACTCGTATACCTACAGGATGATGGCATTTGCCAAAAATGTAGCATGACTATCGATGACTGTGACTATTTCGTTACAGATTCAGAGCATTGTCTAGCCTTGGTGAAGCTGTTGTCTCTCACTGAGTTTTAGTTGTATTTGATGATTAATATCCTATTGTTGTGTAGAGTTTTTACCAAACATGAAGCCTCAGGTTTTTTTTCACACGTACATCATTCTTTGTTTTCTAGTTACTTTTAGGTTCAGTTTATGATCTCACACTGTGATCCCTTACAATGTCACTTCTTCCAGTGGTGTCCATTCTAATGAAGACCTTACAATCTTTTAATATCAAGTGTCCTGCAGAAAACCTTCAATCTCCTGAGCACAGAGTAGTTATCTGCATGATAACCAATTAAAATTATTTTAGAATTTTAATATGATATCTCTGTCAATGAAACATCATTTTTGCTCTAATTATATGAAAACATTACTTTAAGACCAAAGGTTTCCACAGGACACAGGTAGTATCTGCAAGCCTTATATTAGCATCTAATCCATGCTTACTTACAAAGCGTTACATATCATTAAGTATACTCACAGTAAGAATTTCACAGTTCAATATCAGTATGCATCCCTCGATGCTCAGTAAAAGCAGCAATAGAAAGAAGACAGGGTGAACCAACACAAAGTAAATGAAGTCATTACATCACAACTGCAAGACATACTGTAAGATTAATATTCTCATACTATATTTCTGTGTTAGTAAAGTCTTGGACTATCCAAAAAGGAACTAATATTAAATGAGGCTGTGCAAAATAGACTGAAGAAAATGTGAAGAGTCCAGATGATCTTTCTCTCCTTGGAAAAGCTTAATTGGAGCTATCATCTATCAGCTCCAGGTGTGCCTTTCTCTAAATGCTGGCTCGTGTCTCATTTCACTCTGATTTTGTTAGTCCAAAAACACTGTCAGCTGGCAGCTAGTTAAAGGGGCACTCCACCAATTTCATACACAAAGATTAGCTTGTCTGTCATGGGGATTATTACTCAGCCTGTGAAATCAGTTGTATGATGTCTTCTGTGGTTCTGGAGGAGTCATGTCTGTCATGTCTAAGAAAATAACTCTGGTGTGTCATCGCTTGGGCTTGAGACTGATAACAATTATAACAGACAGTCTGCATCACAAACTGGCAACGCAGAGTTCGAAAGACATGACAGAGAGAATTGAATAGGGTTACAAAGTGAGAGGAGCTATTTCAGACACCCCTGGTTCCAGAGGGAAAAGTCCCATTTATTTTCTCAATAGACAATGTTAAGTGATTGACAGTAGGCACATTTCCATGGCTTGGATGGGCATAAAAGTCTCCTGGTTGAATAATCAGTACAAAAGATGAACAACAGTTATCTGGCTCTTGGATGAAAAAAATCAAGGGTAAAAAGTCTGTTTAGCCTGTATAAATATAAGAGGAGCTGTCCTTTCAAGAAGAGCGATAGAACCAGTCGTTTCAGCAAGTAACCCAAAATGAAGATTTGTTAAAGGCTTCCTAAGCTTGAAAAGTTTTTGTCACATACAGCAAACATCTCCTCACGATCCACTAGCTACATGTCCTCTGAATATGCTGTGTAAAAGTCTGGTCTCTGTAGGCAGCCCAGGCTCTGCAAATGGCAACTTTGGGTCCAGGCTGCACCAACCAGCCAGCGCGAGACCAGTGAAAGCAAGCACACACACATGAATGCGGTGCCCAGAGAGGCAGTTAGAGCTACAGGCTAATGAGGCTAAAAGGCGAGTTAGCTCCATTGTCTTTGATAACAAAAACAGAAGTGAAGTGTTTTTGTTGCCATTTGCAGAGCCTTGGCTGCCCGAGACCAGATTTTTTTACAGCATATTCCGAGGACATGTAACTAGCTTTTAAGTTCAAGTGACAAAGCCCTCTAGTGGCCATAGTAATTATGATGGGAGCAGTGGAGGAGGTCGGGTGACATCACAGAGCCACAAAGTCAGTATAAGGAGGGGCGTCAGGGTGGATGGATGAGTTCACAGAACATCAGCGTTTACCATGGGAGACCTCTGTTACTTAACTTAGCAAGTTTTCTGTCTAAACCCGAACAAACACTAACCATAGTGTTGTCACATCATTGTTTTCAACAACGATTTGTAACGATTGTGGAGGGCACTGACAGATGGAGTCGCATCAGAAAACAGTTCTCTGATCATTTTAGAGGGTATGGAAAAGACACGTATTTTGTTGTGTAATTGTAGGACTTGTTTTAAATTTCTGTCATGTTTGCTACTGATGGCAGATTGAAGTTAAAAATGACACAAGCCTGTGAAAGTTGCAGTATAAATCAGTCACTTTGGGGATCAGTTTCGGAGGAATTCAGTAACTATGGCACAGTGTTTTGTTCACAACAATGATGAAGTGTCTAAATCAGTAACAGTGGCTGAGGCTTGTGGGAATTGCTGAATGCTGAATTAATGGGAAAAACAGGATCTCACAGTAATTAATAAACCTATAGGTTTAGTAAAATACGTCCTGAACCAGCCCTTTCACTTTGAAACTCCAGGTCTCTGCTTCATCTGTTTTGACTGTTCTATTAGTTGTGTTCAGTTGACCAACCATATAGAGGGGCAATTGTAAATTGCTGGAATGCCCCTTTAATTTCATCCAGCAAAACTGTCCATAACATGGAAATTTGGTTGTTGCAGCAGCGCAAGGACACAAATAAATGCAGATTAACAGAGAAAGATCATTATGTCATCATAATATTATAATAAACATGGATCATAACAGTTCTGTGTGATCATCCGTAAAGGAAAACTTTGATATTTTTTAACCTGGACTCCATTTTCCCATAAATTCTGTGCCTATGTGACTAATGGGAACTACATTTTTTTTTTTAAACTGATCCACTTTTGAAAGAGAGGGCTGCAACAGGTAGCTGTGAAACAGGCTGCTTTGTAAACAATCAGGGAAATTAGGCACTGTCTATGTACATTTAATAAAATAGCTGTAGTACCCTGCAGAGAAATAAAAACCTTTTCTTTAATTTTGGCTTTATCCGATCTTTTTGTTCATGTGACCAAACCTCACTCAAGGAGAAGTCTCGTTCTGAAATCTCGCAAGAGGCGCCTTTTTGCAGTTAATGGTGGTAAGGTGAGAGTTGGAGATGGAAGTGCCTGGAAGAATTTGTGGTATTTTAGTACAGACAGGGTAGCTCAGTGTCATCCTAATATTTTCATTGTCAAGGCTGAATTTGGCTGATTGTGACAATGTGGAAAAGTCTGTCAGATTTCAGAACAACACTTTTCTTTGCGCGTGGCTTTGTTACTCACAATAACAAACAGACTTGATCAGCGAAAGCTTAAGAAAAGCATTTATTTCTCTTTTAAGTCATATCCATTTTCTGACACTAAACCAGACGGTAATAGAGTCCCTGTTGAAAAATTGTAAGTTTTAATGTAAGAC
This sequence comes from Epinephelus awoara, assembly GCA_035609425.1. NCBI lineage: Eukaryota > Metazoa > Chordata > Actinopteri > Perciformes > Serranidae > Epinephelus > Epinephelus awoara. The sequence goes on from CM069306.1 coordinate 34,190,196, forward strand.
TGTCTTCATTTACATATCTTGATTTATTAAAAACAAACCAATGTTGTGTATGTAAATCTTAACAGCACCGCCATTGCTTTTTAAAACAGCGCATTTAAAAGCTTTCACTTATAACAACTTCTATATATCAGAGTAACCTGTAACAGAGGGGAGCAAATAATTTTTACATTTTGTTTTGACGGTTATTTTTACAGTGTAATAACAAAAACTGGAGTTAGAATATGTGTCAACACGTAGAACTTTCTAACACAAATAAGAGGCCAATACAGTAAGACTAGATAAAGTGCGTTATGGTTTGGGCTCACACCACTTTCAATCCCATCTGGACCCTCAACTTTTTATAGCAGCTAACAGCCCGTGTTTCCCAGCATCCCTTCACATACTGCTAAAGAGCAGCCTACCTTCCTCATAGCCCCAGTCCAGCTCATCTTTCCCTGGGTTATAATCCGACTCCTCATTCACGCTGTCAGCCATGGTGCTTGGCAGTCTGCTCACTGTGGGTAGAAACCAGTCCGTCCTCCCAGTATACTCCCAGTCACACTGGTTTTGTCCACTTACTTGGACACAAAGTGAAGTCTCTGCAGTTTGCTGGATGGATTTCCAACCGAGCAGCAACTCCCTCAGCCTTTCACTTTCCTCTGTATGTCTGTTTCTTTAGTTTCTTCTTCTCTTTTCTCTTTCTTTTCTTCGTCTTCTTTCTCTTTATGTCCTCTCTCACTCTTGTCCTCCTAAAGCCACTAACTGATGTGTGTGGAGCTCTCTGCCTCTCTGTGTTTCTGTGTTCTGTTGCTCCTCCTCTTTCTCTCTCTCTCTCTCCACTTTGCTCTGCTGTTATCTCTCCGTCTTCCTCTCTGTCTTACTTCCTTTTCTCTCTCTCTCTGCAGGCTGCAGGTGTGCTTGCTTACCCGGGCTTTCTTCCAAACTATTACACATCACTATATCCTTCTCATCCACCCTCCCTCTAAGCTCTGAGTGTATTAGCTCTGATTATTTTTTCTTTTTAGAATATCATTAATGTCTCTCAGCTGTAGTTTGTTATTTTCTGTTAACCTTTCTGCTGTTTTGGGTACCCTGGTGGTGTTGTGTATGTGTGTGTGTGTGTGTGTGTGTGTGTGTGTGTGTGTGTGTGTGTGTGTGTGTGTGTGTGTGTGTGTGTGTGTGTGTGTGTGTGTGTGTGTGTGTGTTTGTGTAGTGGAATGCTGGCAGGAAGGTCATGCTGGTGTTCCTGGTGGAGGCCACAGACCCACCCTTGGGTGAAGGAAACAGTAGTGGTTGAGAAAACAGGCAGAAAACAGCAGGGTGGAGGGAGAGAGAAAGGCCAAACTGTTCTCCAGTCTTGATGACTTCAAGATGGGCAGAGAAACTCTGACACACTGCATACTGGATCTGTTGAACACACCCACATTCACTGTTGGCACAGGTTCTCATGAAGCTCAGTGATCAGATCCTAATGCTTTGAGGACTGTGTGTGTGAGCTGTTATTCTTCACACCTCTTGAATTCTGACCATGATGAATTTAAAAGATGGCTAGACAGGATGTATTTTATTTAGGTTATTTGTACAAAAGCATGTGCAAAAAGTCGTGGGATAAATAGTTCATGCTCCTAATTGTTCTCCCTGGCTTAATTTCTTTCTTTCTTAATCCATATCCTTCAGGCTGCTGATGTTAATTGCCCTATATTCCCTATCAGGAAACTGTCCTTGGAGTCATCTAAATGCAGCCAAGCTCCCCTGTTTCCACACTGTGGAATTAAAAACAGATCCTGGATTGTCTAGGGGCGGGTGGCTTGTGTGGCTCTATAATGTGCAAGTGCAATCCATTTCAAAGATAAATATAAAATAATTAATTAAGTGTATGAATGAAGTAAATTGACAGCTCAGAGAGTGCCAGAGACCAGGGGCCGACCAGAGACCACTTACTTACAACTGCTGGCAAAGTTTATTTAAATACATAATTAATGTGTACATATTGGATACTGAATTGTTTTTTAGGGGGTGGACCACCTGCTAAGCAGATTCTGAGAATCCTCTCAGAGAGCTCCTAACTTAGCCTAAAAATTCCCAGCAAGGAGTCTTAGCTTGAGCAAGGAATGGACAGAAACTCTTATCTTAGTGAGGAGGTGTGGTTGACCCTGTTGCTAGGTATGAGTCATCATTTCTAAAGGTGTGATTGGTTGATCCTAAAAGATAGATAAAAATACACTTTTGGTGATAATGGGCATAGAATGGACCATCAAATCAATAGACTTAATCATAGAATCTCATCTCTATGAAGACTGTGTAATTATAAATAATATTTTACATAAAAAGAAAATCTTTGTTAAATAAATAGTAAGCGATATTATTCTACAAAAAGTGTGAAAACTCTTGCACAGTATTCACATGCTGATAGTTATATTTATTTGCTTACATTCATTTACCATGCTAGTAATTTTGCACATCATCCATTTGGTATTAACGAGGGTAAAATGGTTCAGCTTTCATCAATTTCTGTGATTGCTAACCGGCCTATAAGAAGCAGTGTTGGTTGGCATTCATCGCAGGTGTACGACCTTCAGCCTGAAACATCAAAGTTCAGCCTGCCCGCTGCTGCTGCTGCTGCTCCAGACGCTGCTCCAACACCATCCCTGCAGGACAGAAGACTGGAGATGACAGTGGATGTCCTCAGACAGCAGAAGAGAGTTCTATGCCTACAGGAGGAGTACTACTGACTAAAAATTGATCTCCTAAAAAATAAATCCCATAACAATATATGTGTGTAATGTGTCATGTATTTAACTATTGTAGGCTATGTGTAGTAAATATTCATTGGTATATTAGTTCACTGCAGTCACAAGTTCTTAAATTAGCTACATATACTATAACTTGCCTGAAATGTAAATTTGTAAATTGGGCTCTGTAAGGCATCCACTCTGGGCCAACTATTAGGATACTCCAACTTGCTCTTTACATTTTATTTCCATGCATAATTCTATATTGTTTGGGATACCTGTTGTAGTTTAGTTGCGGCCCTTGGTCTGGAGGTAAGGTGTTAGGAGCCATGGTTTGCATGGGTAGACGCTGCCCCAGTAACAAGTGGCAATTGGCTAGCACATAATGTCCCTGTCTGACGCCACTCTCAGAGAGTATTCTGGTCTCATGTGTTGAGCCTGGCCATTTAGCAACAATGTCCAAAATCTTATAGTCAGCATTGAAAACAAGTTGAATACTGATACTGTGAAATCTCTTCCTGTTCATGAAGACGGCTTTATCTTCTGACGGTGCAATTATACAGATGTGTGTCCCATCAATTACACCCACAACACCGGGGAATCCTGCAATGACCATGAATGCCCTTTTATGAGCCTGTAAAGTGTGGATATCCAGCGGAAACAAAACAAACTGTCACAATATGAGGCTGTGACAGTGCTGTCAGTGTTTGCTTGATGACCTTGCTGATGGAGATGTGACAGACCCAAGTCATCACCGCTGCATTGTTGCATTTTTCCTGTTGCTAAATACCTCAGTGTTGTGATGACTTTCATTTCCGGTGATATTGCATTGTGACGTTGGGTTGGAGAAGTCTCTAATGAGATCAACCACGAACATGATTGCTGCACAATCCAATGTGTAGCGTTTAATTAATTCACTGTCATTCAGTGTTTGGAGAATATCTGTCCTGCCTCTTCTTTCTGCCATTTTCTCCTCTGCTTAAGAAACTCCTAAGCCTCTTAAAAGTTCTCCTCCCTGCTCTTAACAAAACTCACCTTAGGAGCTCTCTTAAGAGCTAAGATTCTTTAGGAATACCTTTTATCTTTACCAGGATCTACTCTTAACTTTGATGGGAAATTCTTAGAAAACATCATGATTCTAAGAATTTTCTTAGAATTTGGCCACTAGGAGCAACTCTTTGTGCTAAGAATCTTTAGGAATACGACCCCAGGTCTCAGCATGTCAAACAATAAGAAGTAAACCGATGGTGATAAAGGCTGAGGTAGGAAAAGGCGTAAGAAAAGAAAAATGCAGAATTCGAAAAAAAAAATCCCCTCCCACCAGACGACCACAGGCATATGGTCGCACTTCATAAAGTAATCCAGTGTTTCCCATAATTAATTAATTTAACATACACACATTTTCACCCTGACCTTGTCATATATTGCTGCTTGATTGACTTTCCAGTCTACATATGACGTGCAAGGTAGCCTGGGTCTGTCTGTTGTTGACTTTCTAGGACGCTGTGTCAACTTCAGCCTGTTACATGCACTGTGTCTTCTCAAAATACTTTTCCGTTTTCGAAAATCCAAAACAGTGTGCATATAATCTGTTTTGAAATAAACATACTACAATACTGCAAATTGACCTTTTATTCCTTCCACAACAAATGCACATGGTTACATTTAGGAAAATGTAATAGGCTTTGGCTTTACATTTATACAGGAAACAAAAACTGGCATCCCAGGTGAAAGTCTGTGATTGCTGGACCCATGCACCAAACCCCTCCCACCTACCCTTCTTGGACTTTTCGCTCCCTGAACTTAACTTGTTGTCCATCCGCTTTCCCCGACTCCCTAGGGCACTGTTACACACTAACACCACCCGGCTGTGCATTATGCATACAAGGTTATTATGGGATTTTGCCCTGTAGCCCCAAAAGGAAATTGCCTACCTCAGGTTTAGGCTTACTTATTTGTGTGAAAGTCCACAAAGCCCCCATACATTGTGAATTGGAGCTCATACCTATATTTTTTCAAAAGGCTGTACTGTGAAAAAGATTTAGGAGCAAGCCAAGTTGGAGGTGTGTCCACCACATCCAATTTTTTTGTTCAGCTTTTCACATAATTTTTATTCCATTGTTCAAAAGAGCAATAATAAAGTTGTCACATGCATCATGCTGTTGTGTGGAAGTAAAAATGAAGTTCACTGAAGTCAACATTTAGGGTTTCATTTGTAGTGGTGGGATTGTGAGAAGAATTGCATCACTGAAACAGATTACATCCAACATTTCAGAATGTCAAGGACTACTTTTAACTACATCTATCAGCACCTCACAAGAGTAAAAAGTTTATAAAAGTTGAACATAAAAGTCGTATGAAATGACTGTTCAGAGGTCACACTGCAAAAAATGAGACCCGTATCTCATCTATCCCGTAGCTCAGATCATGATTAAAAAGATCAGATTCCATGTGATTTGTGCTGTTCACACTGTCATGAAAAAATGGTCTGTCAGTCAGTCAGTCAGCACATGCAGGCAAAAAATGATTTATTTATTAATTTCATTGTTTATTTGATAGGGATAGGGATAATAATAATGGATGCAATTTAACATAGTTCCAATACAGAGTATGGGACTGGTGTGTCGCACAGAGTTTATAGCTATTGCTAATTTTCAACTCTTGTCCCTTGTTGGGCTTTTACATGTAGACCTAAAATGTGATTAAAAATATACAGTTTAAAACATCTTATAACCACAGTACACTACAAACACAGAACACCCAATAAAATACATAGACCACAATCCACACACTGCAATACGCATACCACAGTACATATACCACAAAACAAACATCACAACATATCCCACAATACATCTACAATAGACATATACACATACCACAGTACATATGCTAATGTGAATGATTGATTGAATGAAGGATTTTAAATCTGTAATCAGTTTGATTTGGGCCACTTGCCTGTAGTCAGAATGTAACCTCCCTGAGGCAGGATCCTATCCAAGGCAGCCAGCCCAAACTAAATCATTCCCTTTTACACAATCAGTGATTGCTAGTGTCGGACAAGTCACTGAAAATCTGTAATGAATTATTTGTTAGACATTACTCATTTAAAATGTAATTATATTTCTTTGTTAATACTCAGCAGCAAACTAATGCTTCACATTGCTTTACTTTCATCACACAATCCCTCATCAAAGGTGCTTTTAAACAAGTTCACATCCTCCACACCTCCATGTCACATCTCCTCTATTAAACACATGTAGAAACAGGAAACAAGACATTGTTTAAGAAGCAGCCGCACAATTTGAATGGACTACCTGACCATTCAGCAGCTAACGTTACCTTAGGCTAAGCCCTTCTCCAGTTTTGTCCACCGCCATTCTGGTGTTTGTGTTCAGCGCTGTGTTTATGGCTATAGTTGCCTACACTGTGTTGCATTATTTATATGTCTATCCTCTAGCTTGTTATGAAATAAAAACATCTCTGAGAGATCAAAAACAGATACAGTGTGTTGTGCAGATGTATGTATTCATTTCAGTCCCCGAGGAAATCTCTTTCTAACCGTTATTCCAGTGCAAGCAGTGGTAGAAAAAATCCACAGTCCTCATTCTGTGTCAAAATGTATTTTTAAGCTCAGCTGTAACTAACATTAGGCTGCTACACAAATCAGGTGGGTGTCATAATACAATCACAGTCAAAAAGCTAACAATGTCTAGTGGGATCAGGTGAGAGGACTGTTTTTGCTGCTTAGTGCCTCAACTTACTGTCAGTTTTTGCTACTGTTACGATCAATACTAGGATGAGTGTCACCTATTCTTTGAAGTAGCTCTTTCATAAACTCACCATGTAACAATGCAGCATGCAGTTACACCTCAATGTTTATCATTGTCTAATGACTGTACCTCTTGTGCAGATGTAATGAATGGGAACGACTGTGGTCTCATCTGAGCTGTTTTAGATGTTAACCTGACAAAATAAAATTGTCTGTATGTGCACACATACTACTCTCTGCAATCAGACACACAAAAAGAAGCTTACACACAGACAATAAAAAAGAATCAGCTCTAAAGTATGGCGCTTTGCTTCTCCCTGCAGGAAATGATGAGCCACTACAGCTCAGCTCTTTTCTCCTTTTTTTTTTTTTTTTTTTTTTACTTTGAGCTAACTCTGTTGCTGTAATTTAACACTGTTGACTTGCTGCCCTCATGGCAGTTTCCTCTTAAGTTACTACACTGGTGATATGGATTGATGTCGCACTGACTGCATGGAAGCAAGCAGTTACTAACATTTTTTTTAAAAAAACAACAAAAAAAACAAAACTGTGCCAATTTCTGTCTTTTACCGTAGCACAACCCCCTGTCCCATTTTTCCCCTTTAGATCTCCATCTCTAAATGTGTTTTATATCTTTTATCCAAATTGTTTCCTATGCACATTCACAACATAACATTTCTTTCCATAATTTACAGTACAAGGTAAATATTGCTCCACTACATTTATTTCATAGCTTTAGTTCCAAGTTACTTTACAAATAAGATTTTTGCATGCAAAACATATGAGGGGTTTATAATATATAACACTTTGTTACAGATTAAACTTCTTATCCAACAGAATATGCAAGTGGAGCTGAGACAATTAGTCATCTAATGGCACAGAAAAATGAATTCACATATGTTTAGATAATCATTAACCCATTCGTGCTAACCAGAAATTTTGAATTTCCTTTGGTAAAAGTCAAGATTTCAAGATTTCAAAATCTTTCAACCCATTAGGCCGAAAGCTGAATTTTTCTTATCATACTACAGTACATTTACTCTCTGGGCACATGGCGCTACTGTTTTTTTCTGTATATTTCATTATATTTTAGGAAAACCAGTAGTGCCATGTGTCCCTGAATTTAGTATAAGAAAATGGCTGTATCTCAGAAACTACAAGAAGCACAATCAAGCAGTTGATATGATCTCATAATAAGGTGAATATTAAAGATATGCATACATTCTTGCACAATATCAGCTGGGATAGGTTACAGGCTATATTAATAATTCAGGTACATTTTCCTAATTACACTTATATACTTTTATTGAAGTAGCGTTCTCAGTGCTTACATTGACTTATTTATTTATTTATTTTTTACAGAGTGGTATTAGAACTACCAAAGGATCTGAATACCTCCTCCAGCAATGGATATACATGTGTGTGGCAACGATATGATATTTGAATCTGTGCAACATGTAGTATGATCCTGTGGCATGTTTGGTGTTTCTGATCAGATATGAGCAAGAAAGAACGAGCAAATTCCTTACATTGCAACATTTGCTGTTTACAACCCTTCCCTATTGTCACATTTATGCCGGAGAGGACATAAGTCAATAGTTGGCCATTAGTTCTAACTGCATGCCACAAGAAAGTGTTGTATTCATTATTGATTTAGTGCAGATAAGAGATCATTGACAATGATCACATGAAATGACTGGAAGTGACAGCAATTATGGCTGAAGAGACAGGAACAGGCAGAAATTAATGCACCACATCTGCCCGTGGAGCCAACACGTTTGGATGCTTCAGGTTGAAAGATTCTTTAGAGTGCTTTTTTATGTTGTATTATGTTGCAGCTTTGTGTTTGTAGGTCTTCCAGGAGAGATTTAGGGGAGCTCATCGCCAACAGAGGCTGATGTCAGCTGACAAAAGCTTCAGATCATGTAGATTTGTCTTTTATGAGCACTGTCTTACAGGTACTCCTAATCTTTACAGCTAGGAGCTCATTGTCATACATAACAACCCACACAGACATGACCAAATGACCAGCTCTGATGATGACTACAGTCAGAGACCCTGGTAGAAACCCTGCTGCTAAAGTTTGTTGCTTTAATCACTTTCATCTTTTTATTGTTCCCTAGAGCCAATTGGGTTTTGCAGCAAGACAGATGTAATGTAGCCACTAGTGTCCCAAGACCGATTTTATACATGTCTTGTAACAGATTCCTCAATAATTTTACATCAGCATTTATTTAAATGCCAACATTTCTCTGTCTCTCACAATAATATAGTTATTTTGTCAATTCTGGGCTTAGCCGTTTGGTTTACTTGTAAAAAAAAAAAAAGCCACATAAGCTGACAATCTGTTTTTTTTTAACTTAAGATCGCAGTAATGGAACAAATGCAATTTTTCCGAGGAGACCTTGAAGTCATCATATTGTAGCGTGGCGAGGGCGGACCGTGTGACGTAGAGCTGAGGCTCTGGCTGTTTATTGTTCCTTCCTCAACACCGACAGAGAAAAACAGGCTAACGAGCTGTCAGCTACCTTTTTCACACGGTTCACAGTTGGTTTAACGAAGGTGTAACGGTCGAGACAGCTGACTGCACAAACCAGGGGCCATGGCGTACGCGTACCTCTTCAAATACATCATCATCGGAGACACGGGTAAGCTGCAGCAAGTGCCAGCTAGGCTGCCTGTTAGCATTCGGCTAGCTCTTAGCTAGTGGTGTATTTCCGCAGTGTTGGATAGTCCAATGACGTGGTAAAAGCAGAGACGCAAGGGGTGGGATGACAGCTCCTATTCTACAATGTTAACGTAGTTGAATAATAATTCAAACACTCTGACAGTGTCAGAAAATTATACACAGGTACCCGAATGGAAGATAGTCCTATACTACTTTGGCGTAGCAGTTGTTGACACAGTTGGGCCTATTGTCCGTTTGCGTCGAGGGTGGGGGTGTTAGCCACAGCTTGCTAGCTCAGCTAAATGCTTAGCTAGCATTAGCTGTTCAACTAAATATTCAGCAAACAGCTGTCACGGCAGCACATTAGCCGGTCATTAGATCTTGTTACATGGAACGGATAATCATAATAACCGATAATTTTTGTCGTGGATCTATAGTCAACTATCACAGTTTACACTAGCTTAGCTTCTTGTCACAGAAGGCCAAAACGTCAAGCTAAAGCCTTTAATATTTCCTAAAATGGCGTAGAACACTTGTTATTTCTGACCAAATGTTAACGTGAGCTGTCTGTCCTGATGAGCGGCCTGCTCCGTTAGCTTGCAGTAAGGCACAGGTGCATTTGTGATACTGATGTATTATAATGATGTAGCGACAGTGTTAAAAAACATACAGGGTTAACAGCAGTCATCACAGGTAGAGGGAGAAATGTGTTAGGATTCAATACAGGAAGCCATACCAAAGATGTGGGTTAAATATACAATCAAAACAGGGGTTCCCAGTTGAGAAATGAACAATAAAAGTATTATTGAATTTTTTTTTCATGCACATTGTCAGTATACTAGTCCAAACCCAGACAGTTATTACAGTGGAAGTTAATGAATCATATGGGGGAAAGATTCACAATGCACTTATCTGTAAATGCATCTTAGATGATCAGTGTGGTGGGCTGCAAGTTTACTACAGTGTTATTGCGAAACATGTTTTGCCTGCTGTTGTTGTTTATCACTAGTAGCAAGTGCTGAAGAGAGATGCAGCCAAGGTCCATCTTGATTACATGCATGTCTACACCAGAAATACTCTGCAAAGTCCCGTGTGCAGTGCAGGCATCTATTTTTCGAATCTGGTCAAGTGTTGTTCAGGTTTTTATTGGTGTTTTAAAGAATCCTTAGCAAAATGAGAAGGTACAAATGCTGACTGCATAAACAAGTTTCAGCTTCGCAGGTAGTAACTATCTTTAAAGGGTATGTGATAATGTAGTTAGGAAAAAACTTTATACAAAATGTATGTTTTGGTATTTCAGAGGTACCTGTTTGTACAGGATGATATGTGCATGTGTGCAAGTACATTTTGAAACAGTTTTTATTGCAGAACCAATGTGTATATTATTTTGATAACTTGCATCTACACACTGACATTTTCTGTGGTCACTATATGACCAGCAGCATTGCAAGTGTTCCTATATGTCATTGTGGGTTGCCAGAAAACCCCAAACCAAATGTCATTGTGGGTTGCCAGAAAACCCCAAACCTTTCTATTTTCTATTGAAGCCCTTCTACAAGCAACAGTAATCCATAAGTCCCATCAACAGTGCAGATATTATGCACATCTACACAGTACATTTTTCTCATGTTGTAAATGCAGTAGACAACCACATGTTAAGCTTTGACATCATAGGTTCTGTTATCTATTTAATACAAAATTGAAGAACAGATGTTAAGTTGACTTTCACAAAGGTATTTGACAGAATGAAGGCTAAGTTCAAATTGACCAAATCAGCAAATTTTCGCTGTCACAGTGTGATATCACTAATTTGGGTGGGGAGTTTTTGGGACCCTGTCAGTGATGGTGGTATTATCTAAACCTTGTTTTTTTGCCAAGCACAAACCCGGTTGGCTTATTTGTTCCCAATACAAATCTTCCTCTAAAGGTGAGTTAAGGGTAAGATTAGACATGGTCCAATAACAGATGCAGATATATATTTAAGTAAAAATGTGGTTTAAGTACTCTGAATGTTCTGTTCAGAACACATTTTTGATATCACTACCTAATCCCACACGATTTGGTCGTGTTTCATCTGGCCATATCCTAACCAAGAGTAGTCATCTACATTGAGGAGTAAATCTAATAGAAAAAAAGACACACAAGATAAGAAAAGAAAAGTGAAAGAATCTTTCCAAATACCAATGAGCAGTCTGTGTCATCATATTTTATACAGTCTACAATGATAAAAATATCACTCATTTTTATGTAATAGGGCTGGGTAATCTATCACTGTTATATTAATATCATGATATGAGACTAGATATCATCCTAGATTTTGGATATCGTAATATCAGTGTTGTCCTTTCCTTTTTTTAAAGCCTGCATTACAGTAAAGTGATGTCATTTTCTAAACTTACCAGACTGTTCTAGTTGTTCCATTATTTGCCTTTAACCACATAGTCATTATATCCACATTACTGATGATTATTTATCATCAATCTCATTGCGTAAATATTTTGTGAAAGAGCTAACAGTCAACCCTACAGTATCACTGCAATATTGATATTGAGGCATTTTGTCAAAAATGTCATGATATTGGATTTTCTCATATATCGCTCAGCCCCAATCTATATTTCCATATTTTGAAGAAGGTTGACATGCCATAATGCCGGCAAATGCTACAGCTCTGGAAATTGTAATACCCAAGGCCACAGGCCCGCAAATATCTGAAGGAGCAGTTAGTTTTGTTGGAGGATGTTTGCTAATACTGGATCATGTGATTTCTGTCAACAAGGAGATCAACAGTTACACTGGTTGACATTCCACATATAAACACACAGATGATATAAAGACAGGAAACTAGCAGAGTGTACATATGTGAATTGTTCTGTTTTGTGATGTGACTGTTCATGATGCCAGCTGGTTTTGATGACGAATTTGTTTAGGATGTTATCCGTCTAGGCTAATTGTTTGCTAAAGGTAATTTAAGCCAAAAAAAAGCAGTCAGTCAGGTTCTGTAAAACCTTAAACTAATTATTTTTAATTTGATGAAGATTAAGTGAGTTGGTTATTCCAAATACATCCTGACAGAGGGCCTTTAGACAACAAGAGAAGGAGACTTAGTTTGGATGGTTTTTTTTGTTTGTTTTTTTCCTAAGGTTAAAGCAAAGTTGATGTCAATAAGCCATTTGTGGAGTAACAGTTATTTTTCACATAATTATCTTAAGTCTGTAAAAAGGTAAAATATAAAATAAAATAAAATAATAATAATGATAATCACATTATTATCTTAAGTCTATAAAATGGTAAAAAAATAAAATAAAATAATTAAATTATAATAATAATAGTTAAGTTAGTATTTTTGCTCAGGTTTTGACATTTTGATTTATAACTGAGTAAAATGTTAAGACAATTACAAATTGGTCATTTTAATGGTTTACCATTAAAATGACATAAAAAGTACATATAGTTTACTCATTTATTATTTTTAATTTATTTTTTAAAGGTTTGTCTGTTTTTATTTTTATTTTTTATAATTTTGCACCTCTGCGTAATAGAACCTGTCAGGTCCTTATCTCGTCCTCCTGCGATTAATTGGGATTTTCTGTTTTTTCCTGAGTACAACCACATGTTATCTGTCCTCACTATCTGAGGCTAGTCATGGTCTACAGTAGTTTGATGTTTCAGCTGGGTGTGTCTGTTTGTACCCTAGTAACTGACATGCTGCTTCACCAAAGCAAATACCAGTATATCCCCAATCTACAACACCAGCAGCACCATCCACAAAAGCCTTTGCTCTCCATGCTGGTCCAGTTGTATAGCAACAGATGTTTTATTACTGAAATTCATTACTTACATATTTCTGCTTTAAAGGCCTTGGTCTTCCCTCCATTGCTCTCCAGGTCACAGTCTAAGGGCTCATTTATGCTTAATGTTTGATATGGAGACAGGAGCCTTCTGTCCATACTCTGCGTTACGGATATGGATGAAACGGAGCAACACCAACGAAGATTGTGGAGGCAGTGGAGCGTAGTTTAAGCGAGATACGAGATGACAAAGACATTTAAATAAATGTGGAACTGAATTAATCTGTAATACAGTGAAAAAAATTCTCCGTCCACATGTTGGGATGTATATAATGGCCACACAGACCACCGCCATCTACAAGGCTGCCTCCATTTAATGGTACAATATTAAGATCTCCTTCGCCATCGCCTTGTTTGTTGTGTGAAGCTTTTGACCCTGCCCTTTAGTGCCATCTCTTGGCTGTATCTATGCTATCATAAAGGACATATGGAAGTATTGGGGCAATGACATTTACAACATTTGAAACAGATGCATCTATTTTCATATGTTAAGGGAAAATGAGCCATAACCCCTACCTGAATCACAACAATGGTTGGGATTTTTATTAGTTTGTAGTCCAACAGCAGTAGATAGTTGGACATGCAGAGGAAAATGTCGTCATTTGACTCATCCAGCTGGTAGAGACTTGTGATAAGCATTACCACTGCACTCAGAGAATGAGGAAAAGCCAGTGCCAGTCAGTCAGATAAAGTAGATAAATGTTTTAAAGGTTTTAGCTAACACCCTTATACAGCAGTGGGGTTTTTGTTGTTGTTTTTTGTTTAATTCTTTTGCTGTAGTTTTGTACCGTGAAACTGACCTGTATTCAGATTTGTATCTGGAATTATTTATTCTTAGCCATTACTTGCACACTTTTTTTCCTAGTTTTTCCATAACTAGTTCTTGTACCACTTTAGAGTAGTGGTATACCTTGGGTATTTTAGTCAGTCCCTAAGACTTAAAAAGTAACTCTGTGTAGTCTGGAAAGTTCCCACATCAATTTTCATTTTAAGCTTTTTTTTTTCTTTTTCTAATAGAGACACTGATTCCCAATTTGTCATTGATCCTTTATGAAATTTCCTCTATTCCAGGAAGGTGGCACTTTTAAGGCCAAATTGTTGCTCTTCACATACTATAGGAACAAAACTGTTAAATTTATCACCACATGTCCTTTTGTGTGGGGTCTCTCGGATTTAAAAATTCTTTTAGCGTATGCCAGGCAGCATCCTCATTTTGAGTTGGGCTGGTGAACCTTGCTCCAATATTATCCCCCTCCCCCCTTTTCCTGTCAGATCCCTACTGTATGCTGTCGAATAAAAAAAGGCAAAAAATTCCCATAGTAAGACTTTAAAAAATGAAGACATTTAGTCCCATGTTCAGTGGAAGCGGAGCTTTGCAGGGACTTGAGGACAGACTTTCCTTCATGATGATATGATGAGGCAGTAGCTGGGGTTTACAGATGTAAGTAAGTCACTATTGATTAAACAGTCCTGAACAATAGAAACAACGATGTGAATTCCATTTTAGGCTGGATTTTCTTTCCTTTAGCCAGTGGCCTTCAGCCAGCCTGTCCACAGATCTTGTTGGCAGAAAGACAGACTGACTCTGAAAGAAAATTATAGTCTCTGTACTTAAACTTCCAAAAATAAACTGTTCTATGGAACACTGCCTGTAGGTCTGCAAATTTCCAGAGACTTACAACTTTTTTAAGAGGTTTGACCCTGTTTTCAGAATTTTCAGGTGCATTGTGGATCACTGGTAACTAGCCGAAGCACAGACATGACTCTGAGGAGACTACAGTTCATTGGGGATTTTTTTAACTTAACATGTAGAGTAGGTGCACACAAATGCCATCAAATACAGTAAACCTCAGGGAAATTTCAGGAAGGTATATAAAAAAGATACCACCTAAGCACAATGATGCAACTATAAATACAATGTTTTAAAGTCATTAAAATATTTAGCATTTGGGGCGTCGATAGCGTAGTGGTAGAGCAGGCGTCCCATGTACAAGGCTGTTGCCACAGCGGCCCAGGTTCGACTCCAGCCTGTGGCCCTTTGCTGCATGTCAGTCCCTCTCTCTCTCCCCCTTTCATGCTTGTCTGTCCTATCAATTAAAGGCCAATCCCTCCGTGTGGTCACTGAACCTTTTGTGGAGTTGATCATAGGTCAGAGTACACTGTATGTGTCAGTGTCTTAACATTTACAGTAGGATCCATAGAGGCAGTGTGGGGAAAGTTTGTAGAGAATCACACTTTTCTTGTGCAGTGCTACTGCTAATGGACTGCTGTTACATTGTGTTTAATATCTCTGGCTGATATCTGCTCACATAGTGTAACACCTCTATAAATCACTAAATCTGTTGTCAAGGTTAACATGTGGTCAAGTCATCGTACAAAGTTTTGTTTAACTGTATTTAGACATGCTTACAGAGTCTGTTCTTACAACATACATTTTGAATTTCTTTGTTGTCCCTCTTTAGTATTGTTGATGCCAATTTAGATAGAATTGGAACAAAATAAAAGCTTGACTAAAAGTAGACATTCCCATATGCAAAAATAAAAACCAAAACTGTGAATTGATATGAAAAATAAATAGAAAGCTGAAGTAGATTTTTCTTTGAAGCCTGACTAAGAGTCCCTTGCTCCTATGAATATGCCCACACAAATATGTGATCTTTGTAAGCCCAACTTGGCATTACGTCTTCAGCTCATGATTGTATAAAGTTATCCTTTTAGAATATTTAATTCATTAAAGCATTTCTCTATGACACATGAAGGGTCTAGGTTTATTATCCAGTGTGTTTATCAGCTCTCTGTGTAGTGTATGTGATCGCTGAGCATGCTACACTAATACGTAACAGGAATTTTAAATAGACTCTAGTGTGGCTCAATTGCTGGCATATGACCTGACTTACTAAGATCAAGTGTGCTAAATGCCTCATAGACAAGGTGGTATTCTGAGTATTATGAATTATTGTTTGGGGGTCAATATTGTGTTACCATTCATTTAAACAGAGCCAGTGGTTTCAGAGTTAGACAGAGGGAGAAAGAAATGTGTCAAATGTCTCCCACCAGACTTGAACCAGGAACATTATGATTACATGGCCAACTTTTTAGACCCTGCAAATGTATTTTTAAAATTGGAGCTTCAGGTACCACGAGTCCCTAGTCCACAAGGTGGCCACAGGGGCAACTGTCATTAGATCTATTGCCATGCTTGAAGACACCTCAGTAGCAGTTACTGTAGGAGGACAGGTTATCTGGGCAGACTTCCTGTCAGGTTCCTCAGCAGGGATTGTGGTGCTATCTGCTGACCTTACTAAGTTTCAGGTTACCACTGTAAGTCAACAGGGGCCTCATTTATAAAAGAGTGCTTAGGATTCATACTAAAAGTTGACGTGCGCCCAAAAGCTGAAAATGGCGTGCGCCAAAAAATAATCTGATTTATAAAACCGTGCGCACGCACATTTGCACGCAATGTTCTCTTTATAAATCACAGACCTCCTGGAGTTGTGCGCACCCAGATCCGCCTCATATTCCGCCCTCTAAATGCCCTAGTTCAACCATAAATGGTCATGCAAATCACCTCATGAATGCGATCTGCATATAAATAAGCCGGCATGCGAGTGTTCTCTTGTTGTGAGTCATGGCGACAGGTGTTAGAAACGAACCAAAAAAACGGAATTTCTATGTTTATGGCAATTAGTCTGATCAGACACCCGGCCTGAATTACAGCATGAGCCAGTGGTATCCCTGTCCCAAAATACAACGTGTAATTTGAAATACAATTCAAAGATGAAAGTGTAATAGACGAACACGTTTCTTCATGCCAGTTTTGTCATGAACAGCACATGTCTAAGTAGGGCTGATAAAGTGAGTGTAACGGTTGTGCTTAATGGCTGTATTTCGAGACAAGATGCACTGGAAATATTTAGCTAAATAAATAAATATATTCCATGCAGTCGCGCCGTCCCCTCCCCCTCCTGCGCTCACAGAGTGGACAATGAGACGTTAGAGGCAGTGCGGATTAAATATGTATTTAGAAAGAATTTCAATTCAGGATTTACGTTGGATTTTACAACGTTTTTATGAAACAATTATCACTCACTTCAAGCGCAAAATAAGGCCGCTGGAATCTGACTCCACTTCTCCACCTCGCCGTCTGCGTCGCCACTTCCCAGTGTCTTCCAAAATGTGCGCACGCATGACTCAGAGTTTGCTTACAGGTGCGCACATTCTCCCACCAAGTTTATTTTTATAAATCACAACCTTTGCGTGGTAAGTGGCGTACGCCACTTTCAAGCCCCGTTTTGTGCGTAAGCAAGCTTTATAAATGAGGCCCCAGAGCAGTATCTCATTGGCCTGCTGAACACTGCAACATCTGCAGCACAGTATGAATGAAGGAAAATCACCTGGAACAGCCTGCCAATATGAGCCTCTTATTGATGCTTCAAAGGCATCAATAAAAGATAGATTGGTATCATTGACTTTCCAGTCCGAAAGTGTCACCTTAAAAGTACGTAGAATAGTTGTTTTCTTTTTC
This sequence comes from Epinephelus awoara, assembly GCA_035609425.1. Taxonomy (NCBI): domain Eukaryota; kingdom Metazoa; phylum Chordata; class Actinopteri; order Perciformes; family Serranidae; genus Epinephelus; species Epinephelus awoara. Next base: position 34,207,720 of record CM069306.1, read on the forward strand.
TAGCAACAAGTACCTTACCTCTTGAATCACTATTGTGTTTTAAGGCACTACAGGACACACTCCATAGAGAAGTTCATACTAAATTTAGATCAGTAACTTTGTTGATTGTATTGATTATCATTATATCAATTTGATTTAATTTTTATTCTTATTTTTTACCCTCACTTGGGTGTCAGTCGGTTGATGGCCGTGAAATTTGATACATGTATTCAAGGTCTGTAACGTTGGCACTAAAGTTTTCATTTAGTGCCACCAGTGGGTAAATCTTACAGCATGTAAAGTAAATTAGTGCTTGACAAAATGCAAAAAATAAATTACATTCCCATCAGCCTCAGCTGTACTCTGTGTTTTAGTACTTATTAGCTAATGTTGGAATGCTAACTGGCTGAATTAAAATAGTGACCTGTTATGCTGTACGTGCTTAACATCAGCATTTTAATATTGTTATTGTTGGCGTGCTTTAGCTCACTGTGCGTCAATATGTGTCGGGCAAGTATTGAGTTTCGGTTACCTGCATTTTAGCAGTGCCTAAATCGCAACACATAAGCACAGTAGTTAATATAGGATGGAATATTATGGACTAAAGTGTCTCCTAGGGCAGGGCCATATAACGACTATGTATGATATATCAATATATCTTCAGGCAAGATATACATTTAGACAACACCATTTATACAGAAATAGGGTCAAGTTACGTAACATGACACATGCCAGTGTGCATCTTTTGACGTGTGGTGCTCTAAGCGCCAAAAAAAAAAAAAGAATGCATTTGGAAAAACTCAACCGCCATGCTTCTTTCCAGAAATCATGACCCAGTTACTCAAGACACTCCATAGACCTTGCTGGGAACACTTCCATTTAGGAACTTTTTTTTTCTACCGAAATACACTCCCCAACCATCTCACACACAAGGAAGCACACATCTCCTGCTAGCTCACCTCACACCACTGAGCTAGCTAAGGCTATACCTCAGACGAAAGAACACCATTAATGTTTACATCTGACGCTGTCATGAGCACAAACCTCTCGTCCATGAGTAGATGCACTAATTAAATTTCCAGTATAGGGAGACCATTGGCTGGGAGCAAAGTGGGCTACATTTAGCTTTAGTTACCTTCTGTAGCATCTTGAATTTAGCCACCTCAAACTCCAGCGCCAGGCGTCACAGCGTGCTGGAAGCCAGAGGCAGGACTGGGTCTAACCTGCAACAGAAAGTCTGCTAGTGGGGAGTTGGGGTGGTCTGGGACCAGACCCCAAGCTCTGGGGTTTATGCTGGCTGGATTCGAATCACTACAAATGGTCAATAAAGCTAACTCAAAGTAAAGGTCCTCCTCCACGCTCAGTCAGTTGTCACCACAAATAGAACTGTTCTATCAAATGCATGAGATGAACGGCTGTAAATTGTGATTGGAAAAAAACCTCCCATGAAGACAAGCCTTTAGTCTTATAGCTACTTATATCTTAATTGCTGAAACAACATTGTGATAAATGATTCAACGTAGCCATTGTTCTAACATAAAAGATATGTTAATTTTTTAGCTGCGCACATGTTCTCTTCTGAAAACCATAATTATAACAGCAATGTTAAATGGATGCCCAATGGAGTATGCCGTTAAACTTAAGGACTTATTGCTGTGGCTACAGCCATCTTTCTAGAACTGACATATCCAGGCTTCAGCTAAATAATCAACAGTCAAATTGAGCAGGTATCCTTGTATGAAGAACAGCACTCTGGTTTATGTTTTGATAGTCTCATGTTGCCAGACTGATCTCCTCTTTATGTTTCTGCTGTTCCAGTGCAGAATATTGTTTTAGGTTGTTGCACTCTAAAACCAAACGTTTAAAGTGCTAAATGTTCTACTGAACACCTAGCTCATAGCTTAAGTTTTTAGCAAAGCTTTCTTATAGTTAGCATGTAGGTAGTGTTGCACAGTATAATGGTACTAAAATAGTACCGCGGTACTAGAATATTCCAAATGGTACTATACTGCATTTGGAAAATATCGGTACTTTGAAATTGATTCAATTAATTAATTTAGTTAATTTATTTTACTCATTTATGCACAAAACACCTTTCTTGTTCCTATTGGAGCACAGATTGCAGAAGTGGTGTGTATGACAACACCTGTATCAACATTCACAGTTGGCGCATGTGAAAAAAGACAAGAGAAAGTCTGCCTTGCAAAGGGAGACAACACGAGACAATACCAACTTGGTGAAATATTTGAGCAACCAAACCGTGACGTCCGTACAGAGGTACTTTCGAACCACAATTTTTTGGTACCGTTACACCCCTACTATTTATTGTTCTAAAGGTTTGTAGCCAAAAAGACTTTTCCTTAGGAAAAGTACCGAAAAGTATCGAAAGTATCGAAATTCATATTGGTGTGGGTACTGAAACAAAGATTTTGGTATCGTGACAACACTACATGTAGGTTTTTAGCTACTGTAGACCTACCACTTACAGGAGAATGGAAGTGAAGCAGAATGTTGGCCAGTGCTTATCTCATTGGTCCACTTGTATTGAATTAGACTGGTGTTTGCTCAGCCAGAGCTGAGAAATTAATCCACCTGTCAGTCATCCTGTCAGTCAGCCAGTAAACCTGTTCTCTAACCAGCCACTCAGGCACCTGGTTGTTTTCTGATAGCCCAGCAGGTCTTTCCATATTACAAATGACCTCTGCATGATAAGTGCTTCTAGTCTGGTGAGGTATTATTACCTTTAACTAAAAGCTGTAGGAAAGACCCAACACTGTAATATATTGCATAGTTCTCTGTTAATTATGACTGACTTTAGCCACTCTCATCATTTGAAGGCACAGCAGGTTTTGATTGTGGGCTCCGTAGACAGTTTGCCCATGCTCTGTACCACAGACGTCACAGTGTTAGTCCCCAGCTAGAAATAGTAAGCTGCACCATGCTAGAATGGTCTGTTAATTGTATTGTGACTAATCTAGCTGACTGGAAAAATGTAGCAAATGCAAACCAAATTGCTAAATGTGTCCGCTGTGATAGCCATTAGGCCTTGGTAGTAGAAGAGTGTATTGTTTGCAGGTGTTTTTTGACTGCACACACAAGTGTGATGGAGGTGACGATGACATGATTGTTACACCTCTATATAGCTGCCCTCGTCGTGATCCCTCCATCTCTTATCATCATCATCACACAATGATGCCTGCCTAGCAACACTGCTGCCTGGCAATGGTAACCCGTGGAAACCATGAAGGAGGAAGACCACGTCCCTCTCTGTCACCTCCTTGAATGTCTCTCAGCTTCTCTTTCTGGCCTTCTCATTAGCATCCTTCTCTTCTTGCCCCACCCCCTCCTCCCATCCACTGCTTGTTGACACCAAGTGCTCCGTAACGTCAAAGCTCTGAATGCTCATCCTGGCATTAAACCCTGCAAAAGAAGCATTAAATAGCTATTGTCTTTATCTATTGGACTCTCTTGTCCTCTCCAGCTGCACATTTAAAATTGTACACTATTAGATTGGGGTGTATATGATTCACTTCAAAACGTCTTGCTCAAGAAGACATTGAAACGTTATATCTTTAGCAATCTAAGTGCAGTATAGTGGACTTACAGGGCAGTCGATAGCGCTGCTTGATAAATTCATCTGGACTGAGTGAAAGGCTGAATTCATTATTAATGCATTACTTGTCATCCTGTAAAGTCTTCTTTTTGGTAAATATAAATTGTTGAGTCCTTGCTTCATATTGTTTCAGCTCCACCCCCACTGGTTTTGTTCTAAAAAAGACTTTGGTATACACCCACTTGATTTGACTAAGGTTTCGTTCACACCTGGTATTAATATGTGTCTTGGGTCATTGGATCACAAGTGGACAGCTCCAAGTGCAGTTGTGAATGCAACCAATATATCCTCAATGCATCTTGAGATCCCGCAGCTCAGACCACATTTAGAAGTGGTCTGGGCAGCATATCGCCACATTCTATCAGCAGTGTGTACACTTGTGTGTCAAGGGCCACATTGAGGGACCGTCTACCCAGCTGACATCTCTATTTCTCCAGCTCCCTCTTGGATAGGCAAACTTTTTGTTGTTGCTGTACACAGGTTAGACGCAGCACCGCAGAACCACGGTCAGTTCAGCATCTGCCCAGTTGGCAAGAGTTAACACAGCAGCAGCTGTTAAATAGTTAAATGGTCCCAACAAACTCAAAGTACTGCGGTACTAGAATATTCCAAACGGTACTATACTGCATTTGGAAAATATCGGTACTTTGAAATTTATTCAGTTAATTAATTTAGTTAATTTATTTTACTCATTTATGCACAAAACACCTTTCTTGTTCCTATTGGAGCACAGATTGCAGAAGTGGTGTGTATGACAACACCTGTATCAACATTCGCAGTTGGCGCATGTGAAAAAAGACAAGAGAAAGTCTGCCTTGCAAAGGGAGACAACACGAGACAATACCAACTTGGTGAAATATTTGAGCAACCAAACCGTGACGTCCGTACAGAGGTACTTTCGAACCACAATTTTTTGGTACCGTAACACCCCTACTATTTATTGTTCTAAAGGTTTGTAGCCAAAAAGACTTTTCCTTAGGAAAAGTACCGAAAAGTATTGAAAGTATCGAAATTCATATTGGTGTGGGTACCGAAACAAAGATTTTGGTATCGTGACAACACTACATGTAGTGTAGTTTGTCCCAACAAACTCACACCGACACAGAAGCAGCTCAACTCTTTTATTAAACAAATCAGAAGTGGTTAGGTAACATTAGCAGTTTGATGCTGACAGTTAGCATTGTCTTGTGTGTCTGTGTGTGTGCCTTTGTCTGTGGGCAGACTCTCACCAACTATCCTCATGGTGGAGCTCATACTTTTGCAGCAGTAGTCTCCGAGAGGTGGAGGGACCATGGGATGTGCTAGCTTGTCTCATGATAAACAAGAAAACAACAATGCATTTGGTCTTTGAAAACTATATACATCTAGAGCGGACAAGTGAGAACCAATAGCATGTTGTCACTCGAGATGCATGTGAAGATGCATTCCAAGTGGCAACCTCCAGGGCTGAAAAATGAAGTCAACATGAAAGTGCCAAAAACTGCAGTTCTTTGAACGGCCACGTGAGGCTGGCTCCAGAAGCCAGTCAGTCCTGGTAGACCCCCATGTGAAAATGCCCAACTGTGCAGCAGAAATAAACATGTTTACGGCCTGGTACAAAAAAACTGTTTTTGTCTCTAGCTGATTTCATGCCAACTGTACAAGGGGTGAATTTCTATATGACTCTCCTGTTTACATTTTATTAAGGCTTCAAGTTACATAAAATTAAGGATGAGTCACTTTGAGTGACAGGCTGCCTGATGATAGTGTCCTCTGCTTCTCAGTCAGACCCAGACCCTGCTTTTCATAAATAACAGACCGTAGAATGCCGTAATTGACCAATCATGATTGAGAATAAACAAAGCTGTGTTTATGAAGTATTATAACACACTGCTTTTTCACTTCTTGTGATCATGTTGTGTATACTGAAAATGAAAATGTTTTTATACAACTGCTGTTCAGTGTAGACTTCCCTTCAGACAGTGACTAAAGACGCAAAGGTTTAAACAGGTTGCAGTGGAGCCGCTGCTGCACCAAACCTGTTAAGTGTGTTTCTAATGTTTCGGAGTGTTTGTTTTCTAGTATGAGTAAAGGAAGTTCCAGCTCACTGTTTCTGTGTTGATGGCTTCTGAGACTCTGTTGGCATACAGCATTTCTACGCAAATATTTCATGATGCAGCCATGAAAATTAGTTTAGATTTTGTAATGAAATTTCCAGGCATCTTTTTCTGACTTTGTAACCAGATTATCCTCTGCTGTTTTTTGTTGTCGTCGTTGTTGTTGTTGTCGTTGTTGTTCCAGTTTTGGACTGAATTACTAAAACTAATAGAAGCCGGTCATTGAAAGTTTAAGAAATAAGTGTTGACACCTAGTGACATGATCATTTTGGTCCATCTCAGTGTGTGTGGATCTGTAGCAGTGTGCAACATTCAGAACTGAAGTCATGTGTAGAGTGGTGTTAATGATGAGCAGATTCACTGGTGCCCTTTCAGAAAAACAACAGTGACATCACACATACAAAGAAGCCAGCTGGCCTGTTAGCTCGCTAACACTCAGCTCAGGTTAACTTAACTGTCTGAAGCTAGGTTGGAGGAATAGTGTGTAAGCTCCTTGCTGGGGTTGTTTGAACTTGATGATGATTCCAATAATCCCATGTTTAATTTAAATGACATACAACGGAGTACAACAGTAATATTGTAAAGTGTTGTCATCTAGAAACCTCAGAGTGTTTCTGCGCTGTGTGGGAGTTCAGGGCTTCGTAAAGCTATTGATTTTATAATGATGTTGGTCTGTGTGGTATCTTATTCTTAGCACATGTGATACCTTTGAAAATGAATCTGTGATGATGCTTGTTTGTGTGACTCCTTAATCATCTTGCTGCATTAGACCCTCTTTAATGTGCCGTGTGTGTTTGTTTTTCAGGCGTGGGGAAGTCATGTCTATTACTACAGTTCACAGACAAGAGGTTTCAGCCAGTTCACGATCTCACTATCGGTAAGATGCCTCTCTTCTACACATTTAGCACTAAAAGCAACATCATCGCTACAAAAACATTCATTAAATGTATACAATACCATCATCATTTAGCATTTACTAACTGCACTCATGCCTCTTGTTAGAAAGCAGTGCAAAATTAGTACAGTTGCTGCCAACAGGCTCAAAAGGTGGAGCTGATTAAAAGTAATTAGCTGTGATGGGGTCATGCTCTAACTATAAGTTACTGATATGTTGAACCTTTATCACAGTAAGATAATGTTGTTTTAGATAAGCAGGGTAGAGCTCAGCATAGCCCTGAATCAGCTCAAATCATAATTACCCAGCACACCACGGCTGGAAAGTAAAAGAATCACTGCATCTTATTTTACAGAAACTAAATCAGTTCCTATTGATAACCTTTATAGTCTGCTACCGCCATTTGTGGTTTAGAGTCAACCATTCTGCCAAGGGGGTCTGTTGAGTGATCGCATATACTACATTACTGTTTTGCCTATTCATCTGTGTGTGATCTATGTACAATGGATGATAAAACACTCCTACAACAACCCCGTCAGGAAGGCCACACCTACTGATACATAGTTCATCAGCAGGTTTGGTCTTCCAGAGCCAATTTTATCACCTGACTCTTGCTTAGCCCAGCTTTATCAGTAGTATAGAAATGCCAAAGACATATATGAGGTAATTTAGGGGTGCTTTCGCTCCTTTGGTACCACTGAAACAAACATTTTTTGGTTTAGTGTATTTAAATAGTCAGCTGAACTCTGCTGAACTGCAGACCAAACAAGTGGACAGAGACCCTGCCACTATTCATGGGAGATAGTCTGCCAACCATGGAAACACATATGGGTGTCACCATGTTAGTATGGGAATTCCCTGATACATAAAAATAGTTAAAATGTTTTGTTGTGTTCGTGTCCCACTCTGTTTACTTATTTAATAATTTCTTAGGATTTCCCCAATAAAAAGTGAGTGAAAAAAGTAAAATGTTGCTGTAATAAACTTAAAAGGTTCATTAATAAGCAGCAGAACTTTTTGATTAAGTCAGTAACTGTACATATCTCACATTCTTCTGTTTGTGTGTCTGTGTCCAGGTGTGGAATTTGGAGCGAGGATGATCACTATAGATGGCAAACAGATCAAACTGCAGATCTGGGATACGGTAATATATCTATTTTATGTTTTCTTTAAAGGAGGCTTTCCTCACTGTGGCAACATGTCCATGACTCTGTAAAAGGATCTGAACAAATGCTAAATGAATGATCTAAAGTCAAGGCTGTGTGTCTCAAAGACGCAGGCATTGGAGGTTTTAAACTTGAAATTTTAACCAGTGCTTCTGTAATGACACATTCCTCAAATAGTAATCAATTGGGATGTAAATATGAATCTGAAAGGGCCTTCAGAAATCCCATTTTCATGAGTGAATCTGGGTTAATTCAAACAAGAGATCTGGAATGGATTAAAGAGTTAGATATATAAAAATATACTGTTTGATGAAAAGAGGACTAACTCATAACTGTTGTACTCAGTTTGGTAAAATCTTTCATGTCCTGTTCATGTTGTGTCCCTGTTTTGGGAGAGTTTCTGCTGTAGACAAAGCTCTTAAAACAAGAAAACATGCACGTTTTCCAGTTGGAGAGACTAAAGTAATAATAAATCACGTAGAAGCATGTAGGTATGGTGTTTATGAAGTTATTATTTCTAATTACTGTGACCCCTATTTTAATCCTGAGGAATTATTGAGGGCATTCCCTCATTTACAGTGATGTTCAGAGTCCACTTTAAATTAAATAAAACACACATAAATTAATAAATGAGACAACAAACAACAGCAGAACACAGTTCCAAAAGTTGCATTCAAGAGTGAAGTAGTTAATAATCATGCTTTTCCAAGTGCATGCACCACAAAAACTAAATGCAGTTTTCCCAAATTCACTGCTTGCATCCGAGACTTTGTGCATTAGCCAATCACCAGAACGAGGTGAATAATGACTATTTGATCAGTTTAATAAAGAAGTGATATGGCATGTTCCCTTTTAAGGCTTTAAATATAAAGTGAAACCACTGCCGATCATGTCTTACTGTTAGTGGTGGCCACCCAAATATACAAGATGCAATGATGACTAATGTAGCGGTTACAGTTATAAACCTTAGGGCAGAGTGCTAAACTGAATCTAGGGGTTTTAGAGTGGAGGTAGAGGCTTGTTGACAAGTTTGTCAATGTGAAATTTGTTACTTTTTGAGTCAGGCAGATACTGAGGTATTTATACTCTAAGACCCTCTCAATACTATGACCGTTCACAGTGCTATATGCTACTGTCAACAATATTTCTGGCTGCAGAGAAAAGTCTGAATTTCAGATGGTTTCTCAAAGGGAGGGAAAGTGTTTTTCCATCAGTGGAGGTTCTGCCATTACTGTTTTGTTTGAAGGTTAATAATAATGTTCATGCTGAATTCAGTATGTCCTAAACATTAACTATCAATCCTGGTACAAAAAAAACTTCAGTGCATAACCACCAACAACTGTACTGGTGTAGCACCGCAGATCATGGTGCCGGCCCGTAAACGTACATAATTCCTGAAGACTGTGAATGTGTAGGTCTTTAGATGCCCCCCCTCAAAAAAGAAACATTGAGTCAGTATATGCAAGTTTGAACGTGCAGTTAACCAGTTGACCAGCAGGTGGAGTTAGAGCTCCATAGAAAGACACTGTGTTCTATGCATGAGAGGAGAAGGCCCACAGCAGTGATGTCAGTCCTGCTTCTTAAAACTCAAGACTACTGCAGGCTTTCTATCCTACCAGCTAGTTAATTGTCTTCACCTGGTTGCACAGGTGTTATAAAGTTCTCCATTAGGTGGGCATAAGAACTCCAGCAGGGCTCACTGACACTTACTAGACTTGTACAATACACCACCACCAAATGGCCAGAGAAACCAGTGGGATCATTGTGTAGTCTGCACATGACGTATGAATAAGTGTGTGTGCATGTATGTGTGTTTCTGCACCCAAGTATGTAGGCCAGATGGCAGACAGACACAGCGTTCCCTCTCTTTCACCCTTATTTATCATTTATTCACTAATAGCATTACTGGCTGGTTGACCGCTCCCCGAATGACTGACTGACTGTTGTAGTGGCTGTCTAACCGGCTGCTTGGTTCACTGACTGGTCCTCTGGCTGACTGGTTGAACCATCTGATGAACTAACTAACTGGCTCACTGACTGACTGTCTAGTTCTCTGACTCAGTGACTGGCTGCTTCATTGACCAGCAGACTTGGTTCCTGGGCGAAACACCGGCAGCCTGGTCTTCTGACTTGCTTAATGATTCACCGAGTGATTGTGTTTCTGACTGACTGACTGTCTGGTTGTTCAGATGAGGTCAGAGCAGCGCAGGGCTGCAGCTGCAAGGATAGAGTGGTGTTTTGTTTTCTACCCTGGCCTGGACCAAACACAGACAACATTGTTACTGTACATGGGACGGAGACAGAGGATGAATAGAGGGGCAGGGGGGTGGTAAGAGTGCTAGATGGTGAAAGGAGTGATGGAAAGAGGGCAGGCCCAGGGATTCATAGATAGAGAATGAAAAGATGAGTGATGCAAGGAAGAGACAGTAGAGGTGAGACAATGGGGGATAATAATGTAAGGGGGGAGTGAACGAACAAGGTGACCTGCTGGGCTAAACACACTGTTTCTATGACTCCCAGTAAATGCTACAGGTTTAATCCATATGACACCACAGCTAATGTGGCCTTCCATGTCGTTCATAAATAGGGAAACTGGGAGGTTATACACACTAGCAGAGAGAAAGAAAGGGATTGTGACAGATAGATGGAGAAAGAAAGAGAGACCTCCATTGTATCCGATTACAGGCTCTGCTCTGTCCTGTCCTCTCCCCAGCTGACTGAAAACCTGGAGCCGGATTCTGCTAGAGAATCAGGGCTGGTACAGAACATTTATGGGGCTAGACTACATACAGAGGACTCGTAGATAACAGGACAGGTGGGAGGACGACCTGTAGGACTGAAAGATGAGTCCCGTTAAGCCAGAGTCACACTGCAGCAGTATCAGGGCTGTTAGAAAACCAAAGGCTCAGCAGTTGTCTGTGGTCGTTTCAATTATTCAGATTTCAATTTCTGTTTATTAATATATGTATGTGTTTCTGCAGGCTGGTCAGGAATCGTTCCGGTCCATCACCAGGTCTTACTACAGAGGAGCAGCAGGAGCTCTGCTAGTCTATGACATCACAAGGTAACAGAACCAATCGGAGAGACACTTACACACTCTGTAGCCAAGCTGCGTTCAGGAACATTGGGAAGTTGGACACTGGAATGAGAATCAATGATGAGACTGTGTCCTTACGAGAGCTTATAAACTTCAAAATACCTCTAGTTAAACCTTTCCTATCATGAGCATCCTCTCCTCACCATGGAAAGTTGCCACTTGCAAGTTGAGAAATTGTGATGGGACAAATGTTGTAAATTAGCATGATGTTTTTGAGTTTTCACTCATTACATACTATGATTCAGACATAGCTGCACCAAAAGAAAAATATGCATTACATTAGGGCTATACCTGTCTCAGAATTATGCCAGTCGAATCAGAGTCAACTGTGTGAAATTAATATTCAACTTTGGTTGGTTGATTTTTTCTTTTGCATATAAAGCTTTAAAGTTCGAATGGAGCTCAGTGGGACGTTCAGTGTGAAAGCAGCATGTAATACAGTTGACAAGCTAACAGTGCTAATGACAGTTCGGAAATGTGCAACAATATTTTCTGCCGACACTAGATATCAAACGAAAGCCTAAGACTGTCTGCAACAAGTCTGCAGCTGGCTGTTCCGAAGAGTAGTGTGAAAGTTAATAGCACTCACTCAGCAGTAAAATCAGGGGGACCAAAACGTCCCCAGAAAAGAAAAAAGAAAAAAAAACTGCTCAAAGCAATCTGAGTTGACTGACGGGTCTCCGACTGATGATTCGAAACTCTGACTTTTAAGGGACAGCCCTACATTACATAAAGTCGCAGATTCTAGAATGTCACGTCTGAAAGTCACGTCAGGACACAGGAACAAGGCCAAGAATCAGAGCTAAATGCTAACATCAGCATGCTAACAATGGCAATGCTAATGCTGATATTGAGCAGATGTAATGTTTACCATGTTAAAAGTCTTACTTTGGGGCATTAGCATGCTGTCATTTGCTAATTAGTATTAAACTCAAAGTACAACTGAGGCTGATGGGAATCATATTACTTTTGCAAGTATCTGGTCATAAACCAAAGTATTTTACAAAAAATGACTTTTATGATGGAACTAGATTAAAATTTAGTATTCACAAAAATGATTCCCAGTCATCCTGACAGGCATGAATGTGCAAACCAGATTTTGTAGCAATCCATCCCATAGATGTTGAGCACGTCATGGTGGAACTAGTGGGAAAAGTCAGGGGACCATCAAAGTCATTAGGATTCATTGTGTGGGAACTGTGAATGTCTCAACCAAACTTTGTGCCAATCCATAAAGGACATTTTGAGATAATTCCTAATGACAAATGAACATTTTGAGCTGCTGATGGCACGAGAAGAAATGTGACTTCCAGAACTATCTGATTTCAGTCCATCTTGAATACTTCTTGGGTGCATTTACACGTAGCTCTTTTGAGATCGGATAGCTAGTTGGACCACCCAATATGTGCGCAGTGACTAAGTGTAAATCAGGTCTTAGCTGCTTCTCTTCTCAAACCCACTAGCAGCAGGTCATTCTTACCATTAAGTCAATGATATGTTCCAGAGCAAAATATATTGTCATCTACTGACCAGATTGAAATGAAATTTGTTATTGATCTTCATGGTCCCCAGAGATTCACTCTTTATGATTATCATGTCCCTTTGACCTTTTGAGCTCTCTTTGACCAGCACTACCCCCCCCCCCCCCCCCCCCTTTTTGGTACTCAGGTTTTGGTTTAATTTTATAGTTCTTGATAGGTGGAGAGGGAGATTTTTGCAAACAATGGGCCAAACACCCACATTCAATTCCTGACTGGGTCTTAAAAGTCACGTGTCAAGTCAAAATACCTTCTTTGTTTTCATCTTTCTTGTGTGCTCACCCTTTTTCCCATTGCAGTGGCTTCCTCTGGTGATGGATAATGCTCCCAGTACCACTCATATGTTGTCATATTTGCTTTGAAACGACTCCCAATCCGTTTTTTGCCGCCTTATACTCGTGACAGTTCTATCTCGTTGTAGATCAAGGCAAAGAAATCCCTCTTACTTTTTTGCCGTCTCGGTAGTATTTTCTGTACACAACCTACTGCAGAGTAGACAATCTGCTTCCTGTTGACACATGCATGCTCAGTGCATGTGAATGGTCATGTGATATGTGTTTTCAGGCATGATTGTATAATAGAAGATTATTTCTGAAACCCTGCAAAAATGCTTGTGTTTATGGACTTCGTTTTTGTTGTAAAATGCAGTTTTAAAATGAAAACCTATTAGCAGGAATGTGGTCTTTGTCAAAGAAGGATTGTTCTGATGTTGATACATTTTGTGTGGAAATTTATGTTCCTCAGAAGTAGAACCCTGGGGTTCTTAATTTTGACCTAGTTAGTTGATTTCAAGGAGGGAGTTAATTTTAATGTTGTTTAAAATACTGTGAGGCACAGTGGACATTTCAACCTTTAAGGGATCACTAGGGGGACTTAAGACATTATGCTTTGTGCTTGAGGACAGTAAACAGAGTCTGTTCAGATCTTCGTAGGAAGCACATTCAAATAATATTAGCTAGTAAGCCGCTCAGAGTCAGAAACTTGTCAGATCTAAACTTTCATGATAGGTGAAGGAACAAGTGAGATAAGGTGTTTGAGTTCAAATGATTGAAAACATTGCAAGAGGAAGTGACAAGGATGTCGTTCACCACATGAGGGAAGGTAAAATCTGATACAAATGTGTAAACTCGAAAGCTCTTTCATGATGGGTGCTGTATCTGTGATGTGATTCTGTGCTTGTTTTAACAGAAGGGACACCTTCAACCACTTGACGACCTGGTTAGAGGACGCTCGCCAACATTCCAACTCCAATATGGTCATCATGCTCATTGGCAACAAGAGGTAAGATACAGTACACAGTGATGGTTACAGCCTGTCCTACATAAGACTGGACCATTGACAATGTGTGGCAGCTATCAGTGGGGTTTAAGAACACTGTACTGTAGTACAATGGTTTGTTTAACATTTGTCCAAGTAAGCTGGGATGCCGTCATGACTTGGCCTGGTCCTTACTTTAAATGGTAGCTTTTGTTAACAGTAAAATGAAGTAAAACTGTTCCATGGTAATTTAAGCTAAATACATCATTTAGTCAGATTTAAATGAGGAACTCAGATCTGGTTGTTCACAATATGTTAGCTGACTCCCTACCTCAGGTTACATAACATAGCATTGTGAAAGGTAAAGCTATGTCAAAGGACTGCTGGCGATAGAATTGCAGACACCTTTAAACTAACTCTTCAATGGTTAGTGCATTCTTTCGTCAAATTTAAATGAGGAAGTTCACATCTGCAACAAACCTCAGCTGGTTATTGATACCACTGAGGGCTCAGGTGCCTCATGTTACATAACAGCGTTATGTAAGAAAAATGTGCAAAAGTGTTCTGTTGTTGATACATTTACAAACACAGTGAAAATGTATTTGACAACTCTATCACACCTGCCAGATGGACTCATGCTTATTGGTGTTTAAGGTAAACTTTTTCCTAACAGTTGAGGTAGAATTGTTCAAGTTAAAAAACTTGCATCAGCATTTATTTCACAGGGAGCTGTTAGCCACTTAACAGCAGAGGGCGTAGCTAAAAAACATTTTTTGGTTTTTTTGGCTCAAACAACAAAGCCACTGCTATCAGTGGTGTGTCATCATGAACAGAAGTTCACATTCTGGTTTTATTCAAGTGTGGTAATTGATATCACAGAATTTTCAGTGATCCTGACGTGAGACCCGCAGGTCAGGTAAATATCACTGTTCAACTGCACAACTGTTCATAAGGTGTACTAATGTAATGCACCACTGTCTTTCTGCTTTTGGTGAACCAATTTATTTATTTTTTTTTTTCAGAATTGAAACACATCATTTTATTGTATCTAAGTGTGTGTGTATTTGTGTACTTTTTAGTGACCTGGAGTCAAGGAGAGAGGTGAAGAAAGAGGAAGGTGAAGCATTTGCCAGAGAACATGGCCTCATATTCATGGAGACCTCAGCCAAGACTGCCTCTAATGTAGAGGAGGTAATAATACATACACACACACATGCACACACACACACACACACACACACACACACACACACACACACACACACACACACATACATATACGTATACACATAGATATACCCATGCACACATATACTTTCATTCGGGCTACATTTTGAAAGTTGTTTGCCGTTATATAGACATGGATTGATAAGTGAAATACCAGAAAATAACTAATAGCACCGCTTCACTAATTCGCAAGTCACGACTCACCTGAACCTGTCTGAGTTCCAAAATTCTTTCTAACTCCACCTGTCTGAAATCTATGATAGACTACTCCTAGCCGGTCAACTAATGCCAAAGGCTTTTGCTCACATATAAATCTCTTACTGTGAGAGGGGTGATGCCAGAATTTCACACATTTTATCTGCTATTTCACAGCAATTACTTCTATTAACTTATCTAAAGTTAGTCCTCTGTTTGTCTGGAACACAATGCAAGCATAAACTTCCATCACTGCAGACTAAATCTTTGAATATGTCATGATTTATGTAAGGATGTGTACACCATAAGCAAGCCTGTTTCAGATCTGTTTCAACATGCAATGTACTGAATATAATAAAGTACAAGAAAATCCGACAATAACAAGATGAAAAAAATACAGCGGGAAAAAAAACACCTACTAAGAGAAAGTGGAAGATCTCAGGTTATCCATTTCTGTTTCAGAAAGCAGCACCAAGCTAGCTCAAAGCACCGTGACCAGATCTGAATCTTATGCTAGGTACAGAGGTACAAAGATCTTGTTTTTACCAGAAACAGACACATTTTTAATGAAAATCATGAAAAATGATAATCAATAGCATTCTTTCTGCAACAGTAATTACTTCTCTATTTATTAGTTCTTCATGGTAGTGGCGGAGACTGCCATTCCCTCACTGGTTTCAGATTTCCTAAGCACAAGGATTTACAGGAAAACAATGCAAAAAGCAAACAAATGGGAAAAAAAACATGATGTGTACTTGTAGATGAGAAACTCCTCAAGTTGCTAAAACCTCAAATTCCCACAAACATAAATTCCCACAAACATTTTAGAGAACATTTACCTTGGTGTCCTTGGTGGTAGTTAGAGCACCGCCTTCCACATTACCACCACTACAGTGCTCTCTGTCTTTGTGGAAACTGAAACAATAACACACATATTATGTTCATACATTCATGTTTATAGTGTACATATTTTTTTTATATTACTCTTATAATTGTTACTTACTTTCAGATTTTATATTTAATTGTTAGTATTTCCCTTTTATACTTATGCTTCTAATTACTCTATATGTTTATATATTTTATATTCTTTGTTATGCACCAATACACCAAGCCACATTCCTTTTATGTGAAAACCTACTTGGCAATAATGATTCTGATTCTGATTTTGACATTAACCACAGAAATTCAGAAAACTGACATGGTGGGTGAGAGCTGGGTGTATATTCTGAATGAAACATTAGTCAGTGCACATTAAAAGATGAATGCCACAGTGCAGTCTTGAACAGTGATCAGAGCTATAATGGATAGTAAATCTCCAATCAATCCACTATCTTACCTACACTAGTTTATTGTTCTAACTTGTATGTATGAAGTCTAAATGCCCTTCCTAAATGGATCATGACAGTAAAAGAAAACATCCCGATGACTTGACTGTACTTGTAGCATCAGGGGGTCACCATGCTGGAGCCTAACCATGCCAGCCATCACATTAGCTTCACATTAGCATCATGAAGCACACCACTCCACCCCTCACGGAGCCACACCCCTGGTGTTGTTGTGTGTAATGAATGCATGGCGTTATCCTCGGGGACCCCTTTCTCACTTATCCAATCACATAAATAATCCCATCCTACACAGCACAGCATGCCAGCCAGGGGCACTGCACAGAGTGTGTATGTGTGCGTTTGTTTACATTGATTTTTTTTTTCTACCCTCCCTTGCCTGGCCTATATCATGCAAACACACACACACCACTGTTGAGTTGAGCTCTCCTTGGGGTTAAGATGAGGGGGGAGGGATGAGTGTGTGTGTGTGTGTGTGTGTGTGTGTGTGTGTGTGTGTGTGTGTGTGTGTGTGGTATGATTAATTTGTCTCATTAGTGTCCTCTGAATCCTCCTGATACCGCTCCTCTCCTCCCTTCCCTTCATCTCTCCTCACTCCATCCCTCCTCATCCCTCGACGTCCATCATTTGCTCTTTACCTCCCTCCCATCCTCCTTCACCTCCCCCCTCCCACTCTCCATCCATTTCCTCTTCCCCCTCCTCCAACATGTCATCCTCCCCTTTCCTCCTCCATGTCCTCCTGCCCTCTTCCATTCATTTCTTCCTCCCCTCCTCCTCCCTCTTCTCCATCATCTCCCTTTCTCTCTCCAGCAGTATATCAACCAGTTATAGTTCATACATATTCATAACCTCCACCCCGCCTCCCCTCAGCGACATCCAGCAGCCAATCAGTGCACTGGGTTTGTCGTCAGGGTCTGTGGGTGGACACCGGGCTGATGGGATGGTCCTTAGAGAGAGATTCCTGTAAGCATCTTCTCATAGTCTCATCTCCCCATCCTTTCTTCTTTCCTTACATCCTCCCTTCCTGGATACCCTTTACTTAGTCTCTGCTCATTTTTGGTTTTGTTTTTCTTTATTTCTTTCATCTGTCTTGTATCTCTTGTGTTTTCTTGTCTATTTTTTCTCCTGTCTTCTCTCATTTTTTGTTGAACTTTTTCTGTCTCTTTCCTTTTTGCAGCTTTTCAGCTCTTTATGCTCATCTCCTCTAGTCTTTTGTTTTTCCCGTCTTCCCAGTATCTTCTCTACTTGAAACCATTCCTCAAATGTTTCCTTTACCTAAATGTTTTCTCTCCACTCTACCCCTGCATGTTTTATCTCTGTGGTTTCATATTTCCTCCTTTCATCCTCTCCCTGGCCAAACAATCTCTACAAATCACTACTAAATATTGCTGAGAAATTGAAGAAAAAGAAGTGTAGAGAGCTGTGCATGAACAAGGGGTGTAGTGATGTGTTGAAGGAAGGAAGGAAAGAGGACAGGAGTGAACAGGACAGAGTGCACCAGAGAGCACCCTTGGGCTCCTCAGTCTATTTTCAGACTGGGTGTCAGATAGAAGTTCAGACATATTTTCAGTTCTTTAATGACTCTGCTTAAGAAACACACTTCTTCATGGCCTGACAGAGTTGTGTGTGGAGGCAGTTGGGAGAGTGCTTCATTCTTCCTCTACAGACTCAAGTGTGTGTGATCTGACTTGATTTCAGATCACACACTCTGCACAACAAGTTTATCATAGTTGCTTTCCAGTTTAGACCCTTGAGAGACGAACACCAAGAGACTGTCCCTGGAGATATCAGTCGGAGGCTAGTAGCTCAGGGAGCTTAATTCCACTTTATACTAACATCTTTGATCCTCGCAGTGCTGTCAGTAAGGTGTGTGTTGAAAGAAAACAGAGATTGTGTGTAGTCTGTGTGCCTTGTGTTCAGATCGTATTCTTGTAGCAGCTGTTGACAAGAAAAAGCAAATCTGCTCTAAAGGGTTTCTGCATCTTCTAACAAGGTCTTCATCTTAACGCTTTGAAAGCTCTCAGATAGTGTTCATTGAGGCATTTTACTTCTTAAAAATAGTCTACATCTTGATCTCTTTAAGTCTCAACAAAACAGCATTTTAGAGCATCTTCCTTCCTAGATGTGTTTCCTGTTGACACTGAATACTGAGACAGGAAAAAAATAAACTAACATGTTATCATGGAGGGAGAGAACAGCAGTTTTTATTTGATCAGACGGATAGAGGAATGAGAC
Organism: Epinephelus awoara; assembly: GCA_035609425.1. Lineage (NCBI taxonomy): Eukaryota > Metazoa > Chordata > Actinopteri > Perciformes > Serranidae > Epinephelus > Epinephelus awoara. Next base: position 34,226,361 of record CM069306.1, read on the forward strand.
TTTGCAAAAATCAGCAACAGATTTATTTGATAGAAGTTTAAAGTGGAAATAGACACATCCATTGCTTTTACTTATCATATTGAAGTAAATTTTGATTGCATCATGTAACAGCTATGAAATAATGACAGCATCAACATTTAGATTAGTTCCCTATAAGCCGCACTGCCACTACACAATTCAGTCCACCACCATGTACGATCCTGCAGGAAAATGAAGGCTTCATTTACACCACAAGTGCGTCAAGCATTGCACAACCAAAACAGGAAGAGGACAGAGCTTTTGTTTTCCCTGGTAGCTATCGATAGCTATCCCGAGTTACCAAAGACAATCAGTGTACTATCCCCATTTGTGAAAATGGTGGACAGAGGAACAACCAAAGTAACTGTAGAGACTGAGGTAGACGCTAGGCTCTGAGGAAAAGAGATTCAGTTGTTGTTGTGACAGCAACGTTAATAATAATAATACCACTTGGAAACACAGCAAGTGAGCCTGATTTCCAAGAGGTAAAAATATTTTAATTCATTTTCAGGCTTGTCAAAAAAAAATATATATATTGCACATAATTTTTTAAAAGATATGTATTAATTAATAAAATAATTAAGATTTTTCTTAACATTTCATGAAATGCAGTTATCAGACCTAGACCATAAATCACCCAGACGACTTTAGCTTATTGCAGATATATTGATATTATATATAGTGGGCTTTAAGTAGCAAGAAATTGCAGTACAGAAATACCGAACTGGGTTTGACATGCATGAGAAACAGTGTCACCATAACATAGTTTAACCAACAGAGAACATTTGCAAGTTGATTTCTACACTGATAAATGTTCCACTCAGGATATGTATTAGTTACAGTTAAAGAATAAAGTAATCTAAGAGTTCCATATCAAGATTGTTTTTTTCATGTATATATATTTTTTTAAAAATGACTATTTGCCATTATAGCGTCAAACAACTTGTTTTACCTGCTGTGCTATGTGATGGAAAAACATGAGGGACCTTTAGCTGGGGATCAGCCCGCTGCTTTTAAACGTCATCGCTCAAAACAAGCCGTCATCAGTTGAAGACACACCTTAAAGCAGGTAGCCCTGATGTAATGGAGATGCAAATCCTTGCCACACTGGGCTGACATGCTGATTCAAACCAAGTCAAGACAAGCCAGCACATCAGTGAGGAAAGGGGCTATAAGAAATGGTTCCAGCACATCTTCCCCTTAAACCTCAACTTTTGGTTTTTATCTTTCTGTAAAAGATACAAGGTATGAATTTGTGAGCAGTGGGTATACTGGAAGATGTTTTTTTCCAGGGCCAGGCTAGCCCTTTCCAGCTACGTCCAGTCTTTGTGCTAAGCTAAGCTAACTACAGCCTTCCTCAGCTCCATGTATTGGTGCACAGACATAACAGACATGAGGTTCATACCACTCTTCTCAATTCACTTTAAAAATAATAGCGTACATGTGTATTTCCGAAAAGGAAGTCCTGTGTCTTAAAAAGCTCCTTTAAAACTATTAGCTTACTTTTATGTATGTTTTAGCCCATTTACTAAAAATTACAAATACTCTACATTACCACTATACATTTTCCAAAGTCCTGGAAATGTCTGAGTGCAGTTTTTTAGCATCCCAAGCAGCCATGGTTTCTGTTTACCTCAGTATGCAATAAACGCTACTCATTTTAAGTTTTTGTCATTGTTACATTTTGTTTCAAGTGCTGGTGTTAGGCTTTAATATCCCACACTTGACAGATACTAAAATTCACACACACACATCTGTTTCCTGATGTCAATGTTTGATTATTGTTTGTCAGTACTGTGTGTATTTCCATGAACACAACATATAGAATATTTAACATATCATTTTGTACTTTCAGCCATCATTTTGACAATAAATAAAACTGAGAATGATAGTTTACTGTGATAAATTACAGTTTCCAGTGACAAAGAAAGGCAAAGTCATGTTTTAGCTTGGATATTTAGCAGTTTAAAGTGGTTGTGTTCTTTAAGTCTTGCAGTGAATCTGTTTTGCATACCTAATGGTGTGTGGCTTTTCATAAAAAAAGAAAGAAAAAGAAAAAAAAGAGCTGAGCCGTCTCATTTACAGGAGTCAACACACAAATATGAATTGAATCACCTCTTCTCTCTCTGTCTCTTTCACTTCCTGTCTCTGTCTCAGGCTTTCATCAACACAGCCAAGGAGATCTATGAGAAGATTCAGGAGGGAGTGTTTGATATCAACAATGAGGTGAGACACACGGTTCACTCTGTTTCCTTCCTTGTCAAACCTCTCCATTCTTGTCTTTTTTAAGGCTGTCTTCTCCTCTCTTGCAGTCTTTGTTCTCCTCTTTTCCTCCCCTTTTCCTCCTTAGTGTAGTTTTCCAGCAGTGTGTGTGGTTTGCCACGCTCCCTCTCTCCTCAAAAAGAGGGGGGGAAAAAAACCTCTTCCCTGCTTCCTTTGACTCCAGCCAAGCAAAACTCCTTGCGTTCCTCCTCTTCCCTGCTCTATTTTCCACTCACTCTTTCTTCACTCTGCAGCTCTCTCTCTCTCGGTCTCTCTTTTTTGGCATCTTGCCAGCTCATAAATTCCTCACATCCCACAAGGTCTCAGTCATTCGGCAAGAAAACAAACACCCAGCCAGTCAGTCTTCAGTCTGTAAGCTTCCTATCCAGCCAGTCAGTAAGTTTGCTATCCAGTCGACCAGATGGTTATCTTCTCAGTGGAACAGTTATCCAGGCAGGAAAGTCAAGGCACCAAGCCTGTCAGCAAGTATGCACTTGTCAGTAAGTGTTAGTCATACTACCTCCACTTTAAAATTGCAAACTCCAAAAACAGTTTACGCGTGAAAGCAATGTGCGTCCACATTGGTGTTTTCAGGTTGGTTTCCTAAAGATCTTCTTCCACACGAAAACACTAGAAGAAAGGCTGAATCTCCTTTTGATGTTGCATTTTGTTCAGCAAAATATAAAGCTGTATATCACACATAACATCTGGTAATATCTCTTTCTCATTGAAGACAATTTTCCAGTATCAAGCAACTTAATGAATTGGTGATCACAGTGCTACTTTTGAACAGGCAAAGTGTTTCCTGTGCCGCCACAATGTGATGTTGATCAAATGATTTTTTTTATGAATGATGTCTGACAAAATGAATGCAGATTACTGACAATCCCTGTGTTGTGTGATCAGCTGCACTGATTTAAAATGAGTGATCAAGTTAGAGGTAACAATAAGCTCTCTTCTTAAGTTACTGCTGTATTCTATTCTATTCTATTCTATTCTATTCTATTCTATTCTATAGCACCCGACTACCCAGGTTCATTTTTTCCAAAGGCTCAGTTTTTCTCAGCCACAATAGAATGCACAGCTTGTGTTGTCAGATTTATCCACTCTGAAGGCAGTTTTCAGAAATCATCAGCTTAGGACCAAAACAGAGAGAAAAATATATTTTTCAAGATTTGTAAATCAATTTCATTAAGAAATGATACTTAATTTATCCATGTAGCTGGAAGTCTCCATTAAGGTCTGCATGAACATATTTGAACGTCCACGTGCAGCTTAGTGTGTACGACCCTACAGATCTTAAGTGCTGATTGTTTATGTGCAACATGTCCTCATACACAGACACTCCATGTATTATAGAATGGACTGTGTGTACCTCTCCTGTCCATGTCCTTTTCTCATTAGTCCCTTTTACACTGCCTGCTCTAGGCAGGGATGTTGCTGCATTGTTCTGCCTCGCAGTTCTTTAGAAAAGAGTTTTCTCGCCTTTAGGCCGGCAGCAGAGGTAGTAACAGCAGCAAATCACCATGTGTAAAAGGGACAACCGGCAGGACAGGGCCACGGACAGGACAGGTGTGATATTTTGACGACATGTTTTGTCTGCGACCCACCAGGAAGAGATTTAAAAAGCAGCTAGCAGCTAACTCAAAGAAGAAAAACAACGATCGAAAACGTCTGCAACTTGGGAAAAGGTTCAGGAGCTCCCTACTCTCAGAGCAGAGGACAAAATCAGTCGCCACATAACAGGGATGGTTAAAGATTGTTATTGACATGTTTATGCCATTGTTACGTTTACAAGGTGCTGCCAAAACGTATGTTTTATGTCACACTAGAGGCTGATGCTCTCTTGTTTCAGTGATGCCGGCATGCTGTTTAAAATCACACACTATTGGGGCATGATGCCACTGTTGTTTGGTTCTGTGTAAAAATGCTAATGCGGCATAAAGAAGGGACTTTGTAGAGGCCCAATCTGGAATCACATATCAGCGCTGTCTCCATTTACTTCAGTTTAGGCCTAAATGATAGCATGAACATTCCTTTTTTGTCTTGGTTCACGCTCCACTCAGCTCCTGCAGTATCAGGGGCCAACCTCTGACTGTGCAGATGTGCACGTTCAACAGTTAAAATGTTGATGGGCCATGAGTTATACAGTGCTGTCAGTTTTGTTGAATGAAAGACTCGTATTAGACTGACACTCAGCCTAAAATGCCTTTTTTTCTGCGCTTCATTCATTCAGCCTGAGTTTGTGTTCATGTGTTCTTTTGTTTCATTTTGCCCTAAGTGGTCAGTAGCATGAGATGTATCTGTCTGCAGACATCATTTTCAGTCAGCACAGAAGCAGCAGTAGTTGTTGCTAAGAGCAGTAAACTTAATGTTTTTGACATTGATCAAAGACACAAATTGATTTAGGAGTTGTTATTTCTGTTTGTTGTCTTACAACAACATGTACAGCTGCATTGATCTTATACACACTTCATTTTTCATGTATGTAGCTAGCTATGAAGGAATATGACATCGCCACTCTTAAGCCTCATTACAAATCTCTGATTGGTCAACTGTCTCCAACTGGATGAGTTAGTGGTCAGTGAGCACAGCACCTTTTTATATCACTGAACAAATATGAGCTGTCTGAAGTTATTTAGAGGTTTGAAACAAGGCAAGGCTAATGTGACTTTTAGTGTGGGTGTGCTCTTAGTTTACCCTCCATACTATTACTATCCAGATGGTTATCTCCTTAAGAAGACTCTTAACCACGTTGTAGATTGTGACGTAAATAAAGTCACGTGCCACACAGACCATGCTCGTGCAGCCTGTACACGCGGACCATATGTGCCAACAAACATGTGTGAACACATCCGTGAATGCAGACAGCCAATGTAGTATATAAACAGAACAGTGTGTGCGCCCTCTGTTTTGGAGTGTATCTGGCCCTTTAGCCAGCCAGCCAGCAGGTCCAAGTGTTAGTCAGACAGGACTGGAGTTAGCCAGCCAGCCAGGCAGCGAATGTTTTTGTTATTAGTAACAGTAAGACGGAGTGAAGGCAGATCGGCCAGCCAAACCACATCAGCTGACTGGCTGAGAGAGAGAGAGAGAGAGAGAGAGGGAAGCCCCACCAGAAATGTTGGCAGCCACTATGAGAAAATACTCACACACACTTACTCACACACACACATGGCCTTAGCTCAATAAATGTGATTTAAAGGCATACAGTGTTTCCCAGAGGCACTACTGCTACTGAGTGTAGGAGGGGGAGTTACGCTGAGAGGGAGAGAGATAAATATATACAGAGGGAGAGAGCGAGGCTGAGAGTGTGCTACAGCCACGGCCAGAGAGAGAGATGATGAAACACAGAGAGGGAAAGTGAGCAGCACAGTACATAGAGGGAGAGAGAAAGAGAGCTCCAGTTGAAAGGATGAGAGAGGGAGAGAGAGATGAAAGAGCTGTGTCTCTCTACCACCCACCTGCCTGCCTCTCTTTCTGTTTCTCTTCTTTTAAAAGTGCTTTTCTTTTTTTTCCCTTGTGTCCTTGAGTGCTGCTGGTGTTTCCTTTGCTTTTGTGCAACACAGCAGCACCTGTTGCTTCCTCTATGATGTGATCCAATAGGAGCTCCTGCAGGCACTGTGCAATGTTAATCTCAGGCATTGATCCACTCTTTACTTAATTTTTTTTTTTTTTTTTTTTTTCCCAGTGAGTGATTATAATAACTTTTGTTGGGTTAGAGCTACTTTTTTTTTTCTGTCATGACACATGCACTCTGAGTTTGAGTTTCATTGAGTTTATTTTTTGGGGGAATGAGTTTAAAGCCGCTACAACTTTTAACTGGATATGCAAAAGTCTCGTTTCTGCTGATGTCTGTGCGTGACCTACAACAGCAAATGACACCATCGGTGGGAAGATAAGCTATTTCTATATAGTGTATATCTATACCTTTTAGAAACTGTCTCCGGGTCCGCCCCAGGTCGCTTCCAGGACGAAAAGATTTACGGCACTCAGGTGGCACACATCATCTTACCTAGCTGCCTACATTTATAGTGACTCTTATAAATAGTCGCTATTCCTCCTCCTCGACCCGACGTCCGCGGGGAGTTAAAATAGCAGCAATCATCGGAAAAAAGTTCTGTGACAGCATTGGACTCACCAACAGTCAGCCACGTATCAGTCACACAGAGAAAACCCAATCCTCAGGAAGTCAGGAAATCCTTCAGGATAAACAGTTTGTTTGCTAGCGATTGAGCATTTACCAGCCCAATCCTGGCAGGAGCTGGCAGTTCCACGGCCTTAGCTGTCCGGGGAGCCACACACAGAGGTCGCAGGTTGCGCAGATTCACCCCGCGCCAGCAGGGACGAGGAGAGCAGGGGCCACAGGGCTGGAACACCTCATCCGGGCCAATGACAGGTACCAGCCAGGTGTTGACAGGGTTCAGCGAGTGCCGAGAAATAAAGAGGCGAGGCACCGCTCCATACTCAGTCCAAGAAGCCGTGGAAGTGCTCGCCAAACAGGCCTTCAGCCGAGGTGAGCTGGGATCCCCAATAGGAGCGGTGGCAAAGTTTTCCCGTCTTGTTGTTTCATTCATCCCCAAAACAAACCCATGCGTGAGCCAGGTAAGCGTCTTTACGACAATACGCGGTAGAGCTCATGGGAAATGTAGGCTTCTTTCCGGCAAAACACTACTGCTTTTGTACACAGGGTCGCCAAAATCAACTCAAAATGAAAGGTCCTTGTAGGGGCTTTAAAAATGGCATAAAAATAACAATCAAAATAAAGTAATGTGCAGGAAGAGTACCCAGTCTCACAAGGCTGGTAACATGCTCGGTGGCTGGGAACAGTCAAGCTCTAGCCAGCCACAAAAGCACACAGGGAAACTCATGACAGACCACTATGACCTGCAAGGCAAAGGTTATGTCAAGCTAGCACGGCGGCTAGCAAGCTAATATGCTTGCATGTTTACTGCCTGCTTACAACTAGTGGCAGTGCAAGCTATTATTATAATGCTATCTAATAGACAACACTGTCTGTTTGACAGTGTTGTGTGAGTTATTGTTTGTTGTTGTTGAAGAAAATCATACTACTGTATGCAGTTGTGTTACGAACTTACTCACTGTTAAAATGCTTCAACAGCAAGGCTACTAAAAACTAGCCTACTGACACCCTCAGCTGAGTGTATCAGTCATATGACCCTGGCATTGCAAGTTGTAGCAGTCCGACTTCCATAACATCCTGTAACTATTCTTGTAACTATCCTGTATTTTTTCCCAAGTATTGTTTTTCTTTAGTTCTTTTTTGCTCTACCTCCACTGTATATATTGTTGAAGGAGATTCACATGTCCACTGCGATAAGTCTCTAAATGCATGTCTGACCACACCTGAACACTACTGTACCCTGCCCCTAGTTTTCTGCATTTAAATGAGTTTGTGCTAATTTGATTAAAGCAAACTTTATAAAAGGAATAATTTGCAGGAGAAAGGTTTTGTGAAGCATCATAAAAAATGTACTTGCCCATAAAATTGGGAAAATTAAGATTAAGATTAAACATAGACAGGGTTTGTAAACAAAATTACACACTTTCTTAATCATACCAACAGATTTTGTCACCTTGAGACTTTGTTTTTCCTGTTCTAATTTATCTCCTATTTGTGTTGTTTATGTCTTTGTCTCCACACAGGCTAATGGTATTAAGATTGGACCCCAGCATCCTACCACCAACTCCACACTGACCGGCAGCCAGGGAGGCCAACAGGCTGGAGGGGGCTGCTGCTGAAGCCTCAAAACACACCTCTTCCCCCTCCTTCTACTCCTCCTCCTCCTCCTCCTCCTTCAACCCCAACCCTTCCTCCTCCTCGCCCTCTCCAACCCTCCCTTGCGTTTCTACAGAACTGTCCAGGCTCACTAACAGTTTGTTAACCTCTCTCTCTACCGCTCCATTCTGTCATCCATCCATCCCTCCCTCTCTGTCTTTTTCTCTGTCTTTCAGTCATGTCTTTCTAAAGTCCCTTGACCATGACCCAAGGGTCTCGGGGCCGTGTCCCCATAAATCAACCTGACTTCCAACAGTCTAACAAGGACGGAGTCAGCTTCACCTGCAGGTTTAGCCCCCAAATTCTGAAGTTTTGCAGTACATCTTTTTTTTTGGTTAGATAAACAGATTTTTATCTCTTTATTTAAAAAAAAAAAGCACGCTGGAATGTGAAGAACTCTGTTCCAGCAGTTTAATTTACGCACTTCTCTCTGAATTCACGAGGATGTTGTTGGGATATCACAGTACCTCAGAATCATAAAAAAATAGAGCTATACCTTCAGTAACGATGAGGTTGTTGGTAGAGATTAAGCAACAGACTGTATGGAATAAATCATGCGCTGTGTTGTGTCTATACACACATCTGTACATGTTTTGAAGAAAATGACACAGCACATTGATAGCAGGACATGTTCCGACATGTCAAGTCAGTTTGCATGCTGTGTCTGTGTGTATAGGGAAGATATAGGTATTCCAGTATGTCAGTTTATGAGGTGTAGGAGGCATTCAAGTCACTCTGTATGTTCTGTCCATAAAAACAAAGTGCAAATATTATGTTATTTTGAGCTTTCTTTCCCAATTCTTCTTCATGTCATTTTTTTCTCTCTGTCTTTGTGTCCTTTTTGTTGACTTGCAGATGATTTGTATTTAATGAACACTACAAACTGGTTGTGGCTTAAAGTTTTTTAAATTGTCTGGAGAGAGAATAAAAGACCAAACTGTTAAGTGTGATTATGGATCCTTTTGGGAAAGACGGAAGCCGAAAAGTTAAAGAAACGTTAAGGGATGTTGAGAGCAGCGGCCGCCAATATGAAGTTAAGAAGTAAAAAGAGGAAAATAGATTGGAATTTGAGACTTTTTTTTTTGTTAACTATATTTATCGGGCACATTTCTGTGTATATATGGCTCTTTAGGTTTCTGTAGCTTTTTTTGGCTGTTAAAGGTAAAGCTTGGCATGTTGTTGTGGTCTAGTTACTTCTTTACCAGGGCTGGAAGAGAGACCCCACTGGACCTTTACACAGCTTTTTTAGCATTTTTAACAATTCTCATTTAAACCCAAAGGTACTGAGCCACCCTGTTACATTAGGGTAGTTGGTGCCCTTTCTTTTAAATGACAAGTATGAATGATAACAGGCTGTTAACAGGACCGTGTAGAGGCATTGAAAGTCCCTGGTGGAGAACAGACTCCAGCTGAAAATGTCAAGGCGTCTCCCTTTTAAGCAAGCTAAGATTTCCACCATGAATTAGCTGGCAGATATATGATGTATACTGTTTAGAGCTTGATCAATGACTGCTGCAATGTTTTTTGCTTCGAGATCCCCCATGTAATAGGCACCATTTTACTGTTATGATCATATTTTACTGCTTCAGTTACTTATCATTCATCCTTCCCTCTCATCCTCACCTCTCTATCTTTCTGTCTTTCTCAGACTGTGTGGTAACATTAGCTCTGTGTCTATTTTTAATGCCAAATTATTGTGTTTACCTGTGTTTTGTCAAAAAAAAAATGTGGGAAAAAATCGACAAAGCCCCTATAATCTGTCCTGAAATCAGCTGCCTGCCTTAACTCCACCCCCCTGAGAGATTTGGACAGCTGCTAAAATGTATCAAACCGACCCCTTACCTGCAGAGAGGCATTTTACCACGAACTAGCTAGTCGACGATGCATTACACATACATAGATGCACACTTAGAGATGTGTAAAGTCATAGGAACAGGCCTAGTTTGAGTTCTGTGTATGAATTGGGGCATTTGAAATGAATCCAAACCCACGTGTTAACATTGTTTCTTCCCATCCCCTCCATGCGCACACACACCCAGCCTGCATACATTATATGCATGCATACGTAGAGGATGCATACATATATTTCTGTTTATCTAACCTAGCTGTTTTCTCTCCAGGCTAACTGTATAACTGTAGGGAGTTTTTGGGTTTCACAGCAGTGCGAGTGAATCTGTTTTTCTCAGCAGTTGTTTTCTTTCTTTCTTTTTTTATTCCTAGATATATTCAGACAGTTATTAATCTTATTCTGATGATGATTATTCTTTGTAAAGCAAGATGTAGTGTGTATGTGTGTGTGTGCGTGTGTGGACCCAGAGGGGTTATAGGGGGAGGATCAAGCCAAACCTGATGCATCTATCTATCTATCTATCTATCTATGGATTGATCTAGCTATCTTATCTATGTGACCCTCCTCTCTTGCTCTTCCTGCCTCTCCTCCTCCCCCTCAACGTTATTTGCTGTGTTTGTTCTTTGGAAAAAAGAAAACTTAAAAAAAAGAAAAAATGAAAATGCTATCACAATAAACTATAATAAAACATTCTAAACTCTAAACATGTCATTTTGATGGTTACGTGGGATGGAAAAAATACAGTGTTTGAAAAAAACAACAACTGCATTTGTAATTTCTGTCTTGTTTTGGTTTTCTTTTTTTTGCCACCCAGCCTGCCCATGCTGACTTTTCAGTATATGAATGGATCAGTCATAGTGGGTCCACATGCTGTTTTACTCTGATTTATCCGTTCAAATGAGCAGGGAGGGATTCGTGCAATCTCGGATCCGTGCCATTCGACCTTCAGCAGTCATGGAGATTGTATTCCCTGATGAAGGTCAGCCAGACTGAGAGCCTGCTTAATGAATGAAATATTTTTTAACTCATATGTAGTCAGGGAGGGTTTACATGCTAGTGTATGTACATGAGGTTTTTAGCAATGCCCTACATAGAATTCCTGCATTTGTAGGAATATGCAGAATTTTTGGAACATTAGTGAATGTTAGCTGGGAGGCCACCATGGGCGTAGATTTCAGAGGGGACGCAGGGGTCCCTTTTGATATTGAGAATGTGAGTTGTCATAGCAGAGGACCTTTATGGTAAAATGTAAGACATTTACAGCCGAAATTGATGCAGAAAAGGCATACTGTTATCAGAATGCAGGAAATTCAGTGTTTGACCCTTACATACCAACCCCACATTTCTTATGTGCCCCCAAACAAAACCTACACCCTTAGAGACCCAATAAGCATATTACATGTTGGCATGCTAGCATGAAGTGCTGGAGCTGGTGAACTACAGGGGATTTTTGAGACCTTTTCTAACAAGGCATACTAAGTAAATATATTCCCTCTAGTGCCTGGCTTTTATTAAAGGTTAAGTAACTTACTTGAAAAAAATCAACAACAAGCCACTGATAAGAATACCTCTTGGGTTGTATGGAATCCTTTTTGCTTTGCTTTTTAGCTAGCTCTTTATCCATCAGGAAAACACCTCCAACAAACTGTTTAACCACTGAAGTTCTGGAAATGAAACAGATTCCACAGCAATACAGCAGCCCTGTGAGGCTGTTCTTGCTGAGTTACATGCTAACAGAAGCATGCTAACATGCTCACAATGACGATGCCCACATGCAGATGTCAGCAGGTCATGTTTACCATCTTCATTTAACTTTTTAGTGCAAACATTTGCCAATTAGAGCTAAACAAAGACAGATGAGGATGATGATAATGACACTAGTTTTGCAATAACTTAAGTAGGAATCAACCAGATAAATAAAAACATTAACCTGGTAATGATGCTAAATTAAAAGTTAGGAGATCCCCAAAGTCATTACAATTCAACTTGAGGGGGAGACAAATGTTTGTACCAAATTCCATGGCACACCATCCAGTAGTTGTCAATACAATCCATTCAATATTGATTGAGATATTTCAGTCTGATAAGGTGATGGACTGGCTGACAGACTAGCATTACCATCTGTGGATCCACACAACGAACTTGACTAAAACCTGCAGAGCAACTGTCCGGAACACAATTCATTTTCTAACAACATATTAATATTTACATCTGCAGAGTTGGTGGATTTGGTAAGTATCCTTCAGTAATGATTTATTAACAACTATAATGACAGATGATTTACCAGCCACTGCTGGAGGAGGATAAATATCGGTCTTGTCAAGTTTAAAATTTGCTTGTCCAGGTCTTGAGATATCTGTATCTGATATCTCATGACAAGAAAAGCACATTTGTAATTAATAACCTTAATGATGGATCCGTTGCTTTTAGTGTAGCATTAAGCCATGTCAGCAAGCCAGCATACACAGTGGCAGGGTTCTGACACTAGTAAAGCTAAACAGAGTGCAGCCCTTATTAATATTACAAATTACAACTGGTGTTTTCCTCCTATCTCATGTCAAAATGTCTGCTGTGAAAAAGGCCTATGGTGGTGAATGGAAATTAATTTGTGGTGCCCACAGCATTGGAAAATTACATTTTGAAAAATCAACTGTAACATATGTTTCCAGAAACTGTGCCCCAGTTACTCCAGTTAGACCTCACTGTCAACAGAGACTGCATATTCCTGCTGTAAAAGGTAGCTCCACAGGAACGTTTCTCTACCTTCAGTTGAAAAAGTCCCATTATGGTTGCATATTATCATTTTACAATTACCCTTGATGTTTTTTTCAACACCATTGTAGCTACAATAAATTACCAATACAAATAAAGAGTATCAGTGTTGTCCAAAATAAATAACATGAGCACACAAGAGCCTTGATCCTCTGCTTTGGAACTTATGGACAATTCTGTCCTGTTCATAAATGTTGAGCATCTATTATCATATGAATAATACTGTTGCCACTTATAAACCCCTGAACTTTTAATACAAATGGGAGACAAAGTATAAACATGAACTAAGCTAAAAAACAGTCTTATTAAGGTAAAGATGCCACCGGATGCAAAGTTATGCAACTAAGTACTGTGATGTATCCTTACTAACACACTTGATAAGACTATGAAATACAAAGAAATCCTCCTGCCTGAATGCTGCTGACTGCAGACCCCAGATCAGCACTAACGCAGAAGAAAAAACACACAGACCACACCTTAAGAATTACAGTAAGTATGTTTAAGCAGTATAGTATTTAACTGTGATGTACTGGCAATGACTAACCAAACATAACATCTGAGTATATCATATTTAATAGCTCCTGAGGCCAGAGGTAAAATATTCACGTGACCCATTTGTTAGTTTTATGTTTGAATGTGCACAGAAAGAGCAGCTCCACTGTGGCTGCGGTGAGTTACAGCCCGTTTCATCTGACACTGTGTACGGCTTCGGAACTTGGAACAGGCAGCTGGAGTACACGCTGGCTTTTAGGCTATTCAACACAGCTAAACTTTCTGCCACAAGCAAAGAGAAATTCTTTGACCTTGTCATTTGTTTGGGATTATAAATTTGATAAGCAGGAAGCAAGGACCTTGTGAGGACGGTTTTGAAACTTTAAGAAGTTGGAGAATTTTTTTCCATTCATCATATCACACATTGTTGGTTAAGTGCAGTCCATAGTCTTCTGCACACAAACATATTATATATTATCATATTACTTTTTTCCACAATGCAGGTGTTAAATAGTGCAAAGTGAAAAAAAAATTCAAAAGAACCAGTATGTTAACACATAAAAACAGTTACATTATTTTCATCTCACAGAGCCAGATCATCTCTGACATAGCTTTGCTTTTTAAGTTTACATTGACTCATGCTCATCCTCCAGACTGTAATATCTCAACTATGGATTTGCATGTAATTTTGTATAGACATTCATGATCCCTAGAGGATGAATCTTTATGAATTTAGTGCCACCAGTATTTTTACTTCTCTATTAAATAAATTGGAAAATATTGTACAGACGGTCATGGTCCACAGAGGATAAATCCTAAAGACATTGCTGATCCTCTGACTTTTAGTGCTACCATGAGGTTGGCATTTGTTGTTTTAAGTGAAATATCTCAACAACTATTGAAGGGATTGCCTGAAATGTGCTACAGACATGCATGTTCCCTTCAGGATGAACCTTAACAGCTTTTCACCCAGTGCAATCATAGTGTCATAATTTTAATTCTATTCTTCACATTTATCACTATAAACCTGCACAACTATTGACATGAGGCTCAGCCGTGCTTTGTGTTTAGTGTTAATTTGCAAATGTTAGCATGCTAAAATGCTAAACTAAGATGGTGATCACGGGGTTAAGATTTCCTGCTTAGCATCAGCATGTTGGCATTGTCATTGAAAGCATGTTAGCTTCGTGACAGCATGCTGGCATTAATGCTTAGCTTAAAGCACAGCTGTGTGTGAGAAGAGCCTCACTGAGCTGCTAGCATTACTGTAATCTATTAGTTTTTTTCTTCATACAGGTGTTTATCTCCATCCATGTGTTATGCCAATTGTTGTTTAGCCTACCCTCTATAAATATCAGCTCTGTCTTTATTTCGAACGGTCCTACACAGTTCTGATCCAGCTTGAGACAAACATTGACTTGGCATTTCAGCACAAAGGTTTGCAATTACAGCAGTCTGTATTCAGTTATGTGGAGGTTGAGTACACAGTTAAGCACACTGCAGGAGTGAAAATGTGGTCCAACAGTGGTGGGAGAAGTACTCAGTGAAAAATAGAATGATAAACTAAAAGTAGCAAAACAACAATGTAAAAATGCTCCACTAAAAGTAGGTCTCATATACGAAGAGCTACTTATGTAAGGTATGGGCTATAAGTATGTTTAGAAACTTGCTTTTAAAGTATCAAAAATAAAAGTACTCAACATGCATGATGTTTTATATAATCTTTATCTGTAAGGTAGCAAGTAGTAATCATCAGTGCAGAGAAGTGAAGTATTTACCACTGAACTTTTATGTATATAGTTCCATAAGGTAAAAATACTCAAGTAAAGTAATAAGTAAGTTAAGTGCTGCTGAACTTAGGTACCAAAAGGGAATTCTGTAAACTAGTTCCCTGGAAGAGTTTTATTTCTGTCCAGAGTTCAGTTGCATGAAGTCCATGTTAGTTGACACAGACAAACAGGACATGGTTGTTAGAAATGAATATATGACTGCATACATAAACAGGAGACTGAATAGCTGAAAAGTAAACATCATAATTCTGCAAAACTGCGATCTAATGTAGATGCAAAACACTTAAAATAAATGTTTTCTTCCATGAAAAACAGCCCTTCCACTGTGGTAGCAGTTACAGTATATCAAAGGGTATGCTATATGTCACTACATGTCTGGGTATATACAGTGTATGAGGGAAAATGATAAATGATCTGCCTGCAAGTAGCTCTACAGACAGATAAAGCTTTTTGTAATGCAGTCTAAACTTTTCACATCTGCACTTTCAACTTCATAATCACACTATGATAACATAACTTTGACTATAATAAAAGCAGACACAATGTTCACAGTGATGGATTACCTAACTCAGGCAAATTTCAAGTCTATGCATGTTGATTTTCAAAACATACAGAAATGAAGTGAAACCAGGGGCTGTCTGAACGGGAGGGAAATATGTTCAAAAATCTCTGGAAGAAATATAGAATGTGCATCGTTTGTAGTAAATGGCTAACAAAATGCAGGTTTTTAGGTGTTAACTTATCTATACAGTATATAGGCCTCTCTTTTGAAAACCGGATTGTCTTGACAAGCAAATTATTAATCACATCTGGGACACTGGCATTACTGCTGGCCCATCATATGCATTATCATTTCATCATTTTACATCTGTACGAACTGATTTAACAAACAATCATCATAAAATTCAAACAGAACTTGTGGGGGAGAGCGGGGTCAGTTGGGACACATTTGTTTCTACATAAAATAACCTTCCATTACCTATAGATTACTTGAACAGTAATGAAAATAATTTGATCCCTGGACTGATACAGGTATCTGCTAACAATCAATCAAGTTTTTAGAGCCCAAATCAAAAGTGAAAGACCTCAGTTTTGTTAAATGTAGGCCTACAAGCGGTGTGTTTTCCCTGTTGGGACAGTCTAAGGTCAGCTGGGACACCTTGCTCTAAAAAAAAATCATTTAAACTTAAAAAAAAAAAGTTGATAACTAAAAGCTCCAGGATGCATTTATAAGCTATGACGATAATATTATCTGCTGTTGGCAGGAAACTGTCTTTCATGCCCCCTGGAATGTCTCAATTCCCCTATGCCATGGGTTTTGAAGGGGGCAAAAAAGGCTTTCTGACTGGGTGCCACTTGAGTAAACATTCACTCAGTGACTTCACAGCGGCTCTTATTCAATTAGGAAAAGCCTTTGTCTTGTTTTGTCTACTTTTTGTTGATTTGTAGCAAGGTAGAAACTTCTAACAATACTGTCGCAATCCACTGTGAGTAATTGTCCCAACCGGCCCAGGGATAACAGACACACTTTGGACTCTTGTGCGAGCTACCCACAAAAATTCACACAGCTAACACTTAGCATTACTGGATAGGCCACAAAATCAGCTTTCCAACAGTATGCTTTTTTGTGGCATAACTAAAAACAGTATGGTGGAAGAAAAACAAAAACAAATAAACAAACAAACGGCAAAAAGTTACTGCATGCTGTAGATTTCAAAACTATGAATAAAAAGAGATTGGCATAATATGCATAGTTGCTTTATAGCTTGCTGAAAAGGCACTGTCCCAACCCACCCCACTGTCCCCTACTTGTCAAAACCCGGCACCTACATTACTCACAGTGTAACTCATCTTGATTCACACGACTATATAGATCAGGGTGTGTTATCCTAGTAAGGGCTAGTAGGAGTGCTGCTTTAATGGCTTTTTGGATAGATGCTTGAAATAATGTTTGTAGTTGACACAGGTTTAAGAGATTTGCCCATTTTGTTCTACAACATAAAATATGTCAGTAAATATCAGATAAAATACATAAGTTAATATCCCTCTTGTGAATTTTGAAGCTTTAAAGTGTCTTAAAAAAGGTGCTTACTAACAAGTGACAATATGAGACTCAGAACTTTGTCTTGCCGAACCACAGCCATGGTTATCTTGCTGAACAAAACATGTAAGTATCATGAACTGTTGTTTGCCACAAAGCTTATGCTTTGAAATGATCCCAAATACAATGAAAACATCTGATTAGCTTTTTGTCTAGAGAACAGGGTGATGCTACTTTCCGGGTTGGTCTACAAATAAACATCATCCCTGCTGCACATTATCTAGCCCGAAGCCTCTAGCAGAGATGAGGAACAGGCTACAGTGGAAGGTCTGGTAACTTCCCTACTTTCCAACTCCACACCAACAGATTGTTTTAATTTTCAAACTTGTAGTCTTCAGCCACAGCTGACACTGACTTAAGTAACATCACTGGAGGACATTCATCCGATTTTGCACAGTTCCTCTGGAGACACAAAAGGCTTTATACAACTTTCTCCATATATCCAGTAGAACTCCACAACACCTGTAAATAGACTTTGACGTGCAGAATTTGTGAAGTTTCATTTCAAGACAACCTTTACACACACACACACACACACACACACAAATGTGAACCTGTCCTTTAATTATTGCAAAAACAAAACAGGTTAAACAGACTGTTTTGTTGACATGACAAGAACATTCTCTGCTCTAAATGATCCACCAATTCATCCAGCTTAGCATTCATCAGGTTTAGTTTCAATTCTAGATGCATTGTATATAATTTTAGATTTTTCAATATTATGCATTCATGATATACAGATAAAATAAAGAAATGGGCCTATCCCAACTTTTTTCACAATACAGACCTTGTACTCATGTCAGTTATAATAAGCACACAAACATTCAGACGAAGTTTCCTGTTCCTGTTGTTTGACACTTTTCCTGTTTGCACAATCATGGCAATGAAGACAGTTTGACCCAGTGGTCACAGGGTCCCTGAAAGAGTTCACGGAGCTCCTTTGGTCTTACTGCAGTCATTCCACTCACAACATAAACTTTTAAATCCAAAAATAATGTAATCTTGCCTTCCAGGAACAAACTCTTAAACAATGGATGACCATGTCCTAATACACACAACATACATACATAAATACATACATACCAGACACCAAAAAGGATGTACATATCACGGGTAGCAAAATATCTAAGAAATAAAATCTATCAAGATCAGCCCCAAACCCACATCCAACATTGTTTATTTATTCATTTATCTAAATATTAAATAAGTGAAAGAGATGGTTTTATAACTTGGTCATCATGATTCATTTCGACATGGGTCACCACACCATTGTCCCTGGCCAAGAACAGTGCTCTCTCAATATTGGTTTTTAACAGGTTCCTGGCTTCTATTGTGTTATGCTATTTTTCTATAAAATAAATTAAAAATAAACCAAAAATTATAATCTGGACTCAGAGTTGTAAACACAAATCATAGCCCAACTGACGCCCATGTTGATTATATATATAAATATATACATATAATTTATTTATTTATTTATTCATCTACAATCCCCACATTGAGAACTCACAGAGCGCGTCACACGGGCACGGCGGGGTCAGTGACCGCGCACGCCGCCTGTTTATCTCTATGAGAGGTTGTCGGGAGCGCGCCCCCCCTGGCCGAGGAAGGTGAGCGAGTGTCTGGAGGGGAGGACTCGGGAGCGCGACCAGCCGAGGGATCGATCGGATTAAACTCGATTTGAGTGAAATTAACACAAAGGAGAGAAGAGCAACGCACACTAGTCGGCGAGGTCGCAGATGCGAGACACGCCGGAGAAATATTTCATGAATAACAAACTTGAACTTTTTTTCTTCTGTTTATTTATATTTCAAACGAAAAAGGACCACGGTGGATTTTTTTTCAAGCAAGCGGAGATACAAACCCTACTAACGAGGAGTTGATTTGATAAAAAGCCCGAAGTGACCGAGCTTGTTGGGTAAGCTAAATGCCCCTTTTGAATGAGTGCATTTTAAATTGTGTCGAGCAGAATTCAGTGCGAGTGTGAGGCTTTTATAATACCCACAGATTGTGAATTAAAAACCCTTTATATTCTTTCTTAATAGTAAGTTTCCATACTTTTTAAACGCAATCGGACTCTAATCTGCCGTGCGAGTTGGGTTTCAACCCGATGGGCATTTCATTCAGTGCTAACTCACTTGAAAGCTTATGTCCAGGTCTGCTGGTTTATTTAGCTGCTGTTTTATATTCTCATTTCAGCAGAAAGTCATTGAAGGTCCATGTAGCTGCCATGCCGACATGCTAACAATAGCAAGTTTAGCTTTGCCACCCGCTGCATCGCTCACACACACGCACAACAGTCCCATAGTTAGTTGAAAAGTGGAAAGAAAAATCTCCGGCAGAACACGGAGCCTCTCTGTTTCTGAGTCCGTCCTTTCGACAACTTGTTGAATTTTGTAATGTGAAATTTTGACTTCATTCAGTTTTAAAGTGTAAGTGTTAGCCCGATTAGCTAATTGTGTTGAAGCTTCTAGGAGACACGAGGTGGCTCGAGCGTAGAGGTGAGTCACTGGCCGACTGAATGAGCGGAGCTCTCTGAGTGAGATTCCCAGCGGAGACTACTTGGCATATATCGCCAAAAACGCTTCGCCGGAGTTCAATTAAAATGTTTTCACACAAAACTATAAATGATAGTTGTATTTCAACGGGATACTTGTGTTTTTACTGAAAGGGGACAGTGCAAAGTGTCCGTAGTAGTCGCTAGTTTTATTGGACGGAAGGGACAGAGCAGTGGAGGAGAGAGGGGGGTGGGGGGCAGTGAGGCCAGGCGGTCATTCCATACAATCGTGTTTTTCACGTTGTTTTTACCACGTTTTGCGTTACCAAAACCAATTTAAAGGTACGGAAAAACACACTCGTCCTTGCATACAGCCTTGGAGTAGTGAGGAAAGTGTTTCACTTGAATAAAAACCGAGATGAGCGAAGCGTTCCCTGGTCCGGAACGACGTGCGAAACACCGCTGATAGGCTAATTAGCCGTGTTAGCCGCTGGAGGTTAGCCCAGCGCTAGGACACCGAAGTTCTGCTAGCCTGCTAGCCAGCTCTCATCCCCATTGTGTACGGGCGCAGACCACTTATTAGCCCCCCCGAGCTAGCTAGTAACCTGCTCGGGGCGGTTATCGGTCGAAGCATAGCTCTTGGGCAAGGAAATTAACTTTACGCATCTTTCGCTTCACTTTTTGCCGAGGTTAAAAGGCAAAGTAACGCGACGTCCTTTCCGCGTCTTGCTTTTGTTATGAGAGCTTGTTTGTAATGTTACAATGTATCCGGTGACCGAAGTTTGGTCACCTTACGGCTACACTTGTTACATTGTGTGGACGGGTGAAAACGCAGCTCCGAACACCTGCCTGTTCCCATTTACTCCTCGTTTGTTACAACAGCACATCTTAACAGGGTACATAAACGGTTGCGTTTATTCTTTCATTAGTCCGACTTTATTGCGTGTGTTTCCTGTGCTATCCTGCCCTCTTTCTCCATTATGTGTTCTGTAATCGGTCAACTTGCATAATGGTCACCCTGCCGCTCTCACGCAACTTTGGCTGCGCTCATTCTGGGAAAAAAAGAAAAAACTAAGCGTTGTATCCTGAAAACACGCACACTTTAGTATTTTCTCCTCGCACGGTGGGTTTTATTCACAGTCTGACATTCAGTGTACATGTGCTGCTTCGTTTTTTTTTCCTCCTCCTGTCTGCCATAGAGTCAGGAGCTGCTACCCCCACCACCTTGTGTCTTTGAGCCAAGATGGCAGCTAGTCATGTTTAGCGGGCCACAGAGGGAGAGATAAGAGGCCCCGGCCACACACACATACACACACAGCACACAACAGATGTTCAGCACTATTGGGTCTCTCTCCCGTTTGTCTCTCTCTCTCTCTCTCTCTCTGTCTTTTCTTGTGGGTAAAGTTGAGGCACTGTTCCCCCTTTCAGCCACAAGGCTGCCTGGGTTTGTTAGAGAGGCAGTTTGTCTGGACTAAGCTGGAAGATGGGACACAAAGTTAGATTTCCTCCTGTTTGATCTACATGTAATGACATCTCAGATCCTTGTTTTATATTTCATATTTGATACATTTTAATTTTAAATGGCTACATTCAGGCAGATTAGGGATATTTTTTTTTTTTTTTTTTTTAGGAGTGGACACTGTTTTGTATTCAAATGTAAAAAAAGAAGTATTTTCTTAAAGTTGTCTAAGTGACCTTGGAGTTGGATAGGCTTAACTTTGGCTAGTAGGCCTTGAGGTTGAAAAAAGCAACCCAGACACATAGGCATTATTCACAGTCAGAGAGCATGGAGGAAAATTAGTGTAATATTATAGGCATCAACATTTGAAACTATTGGAAGCATTGTGTCTCAAAATCTAAATGTTGCTTAATAGTTACTGGAACAGACACTTTTTTGCTTGGGTGTAACATGTTATTAGATTTAACTGTCTGACGCTATATCTCGTCCCTTGTCCCCTTCTAAGTATCCTGTGTGCTCCATACCATTAAGCCCAAAATATGTTATTTTTGCCAGGCAGAAATTTCTCATTTCCCATTTTCCGTCCAGTATCCCTGTCATGGCCTCAGTCAGGGAAATCCCTGTCAGTTTACACTAGGGGTAAGATATGGGGACACACCACATAAAGCGAAGTGACTCATAATCTACGAAACACAACATTAAGATTTACCAGTTAATTGAAATTTCACAGAGTGATGCTATTCAATTTCCAGTCTGATATCCATGCTGTGGTGCTCCTTTTCCACATGTAATCCCCCCATTATCTTATCTCGACACATTCAAACTAACATTTCCATTGACCATAAAGATTTAACCATGATGTCACTGTATGCCATGGCCTTGTTTATTGATTCAGTCACTTTCTGCAGAATGAAAGACACTTTGTTTGGAACAGGTGTCCATCAATGTGTCACGTTTTCGAATAAGCTGCTCTCTGTTATTTTGACCTATGAATCATTAGTGCGAGCAGCTTTGGTTGTCCGAACATTGTCACCCATAATGTGCAATCTTCCATTGACCTTTTAACCAACACGCATTGTTTTCATACTGGTTCAGGATATCCCAGAGCAAGATAGCTAATCATATAAAAGTGTAGGAAAAAAGGCCACATGAGGAGATGCCAACGGCAAAAGACGTGTGTGCGTATTCGATTAAGGGATAATGAGGAGTCAGTGGTGCCCCCATTGGCATCTAGAGAGCACTATAACTTGTAGCTGACAACACTGATGTTGTTGTACTCAGCTTGTGAAAATGGCCATTGTTACTGTCCTGTCTTTACTATCTAAAGAGAAGCTGTGGCCCTGTGGTGGGTGCTGTGATTTTTTGTCTCCAGAGGCTGAGAGGAAGTTCATATTAAAAGCACATTTTTGCTTGCAGTGTGACTTTTTGTGATTCTTATGTAGAACTTGAAGCATTAGCACCCACTTACATACCTGGTCAATTTAGGTGCTGAAGTTGATCTATAAACTTAAATGGATTTGCAACATTAAGCAGGAATTAGAGCTGCAACAAATTATGGGATTAGTTGTTAACAATTGTTTTGAGTAGTTTTTAAGAAAAAAGTCCAAATTCTGTGATTCCTGCTTCTTCAATGTAAATACGTTCAGCTTTCTTTATTCCTATGTGATAGTAAACTTAATATCTAAGGCTTGTGGGTAAAACAAAACATTTGAGGACATCATCTTGGGCCTAGGGAAACACTGATTGACATTTTTACCATTTTCTGACAGGTTATACATAAAACAACTAATCGATAAATTGAGAAAATGATCAACAGATTAATCAACACTGAAAATAATCATTAGTTGCTGCTCTAGCTGGAGCAAATTGTGTTTATGTTTTGCAACTCTAGTGTATTTTTTTCCCCACCGTGTAATGTGAAGTAAGGCAGTTCACTTTATGTGTTGAACACATGGCCTTATATTCAAGAATACTTGTGTGAGGAGAAGGACAACTTCAGAAAGAGGTGATTGCAAAGATACCCTTGTCACTGTCAAATTGACTGTGAACAATCATGCACAGTAATTTCAATAATGGCCCAACAAATGGATTAAAACTGTAGCACCTAAAAGTACTATAGTTTAACGAAACAGTAGAATTGGATATTTGACAAATGATTAAATCCCACCACCAAGGGTGGAATTTCCCCTGCGTATGTTGGGAAATCAGAAACTCCTCAAAATGACACTTTTACAGTCATTTTTTAAGTGAATTACTAAAACCTTTCAACATTGTCCAACAAAGGTGTAGATTCCTGGGGGGAAACAGGGGATATTTGCCCTTCATTATTAAGAATTTGCGCCCCCCATTTCATGCCTGTGAAAAGAAACATGCAATATATGTTTTTATTTTGAGTTACAGATGGCAGACATTCCTAAAGAGAAATTGTAGCTGAACATTGATAAAAGACGCCTCAGCGTAGTGCTCACTACAACCTCATTATCTTTATTCCATAGGTGTTTCTTTTTAGAATCGGGGCTGACAGTATCAGCGTAGCTAGAAGAAGCACAACGAGCAGCTGTTTTGTTTTTTTTTGGCTGACAGTAGATGGCATGACTTGTTTATTTGATTAGAAAGTAATGGCAGCAAATTCTTGGGAAAATCTCAAACGGCTGGTGGAAAATGGTCTAAGGGGGTTACTTTAAATTTGGGTACTTTGCAGGAATTGTTGCATTATATTTATGAGTCAATGCAGGTTTTACAAACTTAACCACACTGCAGTTATTTTTCTGGTGAGATGTCTGATTTAAAAGTTACCACAAAAACATTCCCTCACCATCCCCAAGGAGAAACTTCAATATGTATTTTGCCAGTGGATGACATTTGCTACCCGACATAAAGGCCCGTATTGAACAGACACAATGTTCTCTGTTTAGGGTTGGTGGCACCTGATGCTGCACTGCTCCTGTTGGACAGTTTAGTGTTGAAAACCTGGTGTTGGGTATCTGAGCCAGAGTACTGGTGTTTGTTAGGGTGGCCATTTTGTCTCCTATCATCATGTGTCATGGATGGCAGCCCTGTTAGCAGACATGAGGAGTGGTGCTGTTGTTTGTCTCCATCTCTTTCATCTTGCCATCTATCGCTCCACCTCCACCCACCCACTCCCTCTCTACCCATGCATGAGCTCCCTCCTCTTCTTTCTGCTCTTCATTCTCACCCTTTCCACCTCTCTGTCTCTTTCCATCTTTCCTGCCTGCTGCCCCCCCTTCCCTCCCTCCAGTCCTCTCATTTCCAGCCAAAAGGTTAGCGGGGGTCTTTAGCACCATGGTGACATTCAAAACTGAGTGTCATCACTGTCTCTCTTGCTCTCTCTCATCCCTCCCTCTCACCTGTCTCTCCCTCTGCCCCCTCCTCCTCCGCACTCGCCTCCCCCATCCCCCCATCCTCCTCCTGCAGCGAGGGCCTTCTGGACCAAGTGCTGTGCCTAGAAGAGAGGCTGGCGTTAATACAGCTCTCAAGTGTTTGTGTGTGGGCCGTATGTGTGATAGAGGAGACGGCCTGTCAAGTACATCTCTGACCCATATGTGTGCGTGCCTTTTAATCTATCCTTGACCTCTCCCAGTGTTGATGCGTGGCACATCCTGTTTTTCCTCTTCATCCTTCAGCCCTCGTACACCATCCAACCTCACTGCTGCTGGGAAACAAACAAGCAAAGCTAAAACCCGAGACTCTCCACTGGAGATATGTGGGAGTTTTGTGTCATCAGCTGCTGATGAATCCCTTCGCTGAAAAGTGGCGCAACAAAAATCTCATCAGCTTCCCGGCGCACGCAGTGGTTTAATGGCACTGTTGTGGCATCCACGCATCCTTCCACCTCTCCTCATTTTCTATCACCATTTCTCTCCGCGAGTGATTCACATGGCTGATGAAAGGTTAAGTGCTGCTTGCTTGTGGAATCAACATCCAGTTAGGAAGATGGAGATGGATGCAAGGTCAGCGAGGGGAGAGACATATAAAAAAAGAAATAATGTTAACCTCATGCAAGAGAAGATGTATGTATCTCTCTAGCAAACATGTTCCCATTACACCTCCTCCTAAATGACTCTGTTGCTTGTTGTATCCATTATTGGTAGCTAATGTTAGTCATTATTTATAGCACTCAAATGACCCAAAACGCCAGCAGTCGGATTTCATCCTGCTGAAAAATGTTACTCGGCTCGAGCTGTAAAAACAAAAAAAGTGCTTAGGAGATTCTGAGCTGGATTCAAACCCACAGCGGAAGCACTTTTGATCCTGTAGAGCGCATTGACTCTGGAAAGGGGTGTGTGTGTCCCAGGGGAGAAGTTACCCCACAGCTTTATAGGAAAGACTCTAGAAGTTAATTGGTTGTTAGCAGGCAGGCAGGTGGGGCAGGGAGGGGAACCGGCCAATCTCTGGGGACACGGTCCAGACCTGCCTGTCCCATTGGCCTAAAAGGGCATGTCAATAGCAGTGATTGATTAGGGAGGTGTGGGGGTAGCACTGCTCTATACACTGTATGTGTGCGCGCCTTCCTGTTTAGTGTTTAGTGTCTTCACCATTGTGGGAAATTCACGATGAAAAGCCTTTCTTTGGAAGCTCATATCTTATTCATGTTTTGTATAAAAATGAAAATCTAGAAAAGTCCTGCCTGTGATGTTGTTGCTCAGAAATGTTTCCGAAGCTTCATCATACTTTGACTGCGCAGGGATGACAAATCTCACAAAAGCCCAAAAACCACTGGTGGTTTTTTGAACAAGCTGAAGAGACTCCCAGGTAGTGACGAATCCTTTAGTTTTTGAAAAGTCTACTGCTCTGAAAGTTTGACAGGAGTTGCAGGGGATTCCCCAAAGCCCATTACAGTGGCAGTGTGCCTCTGAGATAACTCATTTGCATCCTTGAGCAACAATTTCCCCCTCACCTGCAGCACAGATTTTCATTCAGGTTTATACCCTCCGCATTGACTTTCCGAACAAAATTCAAACACCAGGATTGGAATATTCACACAAGAACAAGCATGTAAAAATCCAGAGGGATGTGATCTTTTAAATGAATAGGACACATAGGTCTGATGTCACTAGTTGCTGCCAGTGAGCCATGCAGACTGAGGGGAGAAGCTGTGGTCCAGTCATAATAGTCCAGCCAATCAGACACATGCGTGAGAGTGCGTGAAACATCATTGCGTGAAAACATCATTGGTTGTCATCCTGAAAGGGTCAGTGTATGTCATCTGAGCTGGCATCATGACCTTCCAGGTGATGTGAGCTGAATGTGGGTCGGATGCTAAAGCAGTCTCATAAATGTCTCAAACATAGGTTGAACACCTATCTTGTATGAAGTTTGGACGTACAGCTGGTCCTCAGACGAGGCAGTTATTTCAGGCTCACGGCAAAAGTGTCTGTTCTTGGTTAAAAAATCAGAACTTGTGTTTGAAAAATTACTGTAAAGAATCCGGGTTTTGTTGGTTTTCAACTGGTGATGAAACCAATTACAGGCAGTGAATGCTTGGATCCAAAGTGCAGCAAAAAATGAAGCTTCACGGATCTGTTGAAGAGGCATCAGTCTGGCTCATGCTGTACATTTAATTCATTCCAACAGATGCTTAAAGCCTTAAAAGGCATTGAAATAATTAATCTAAAAACAGGCACCAAATGTCTGAAACCAATCTTCTGAAACCAATCTTAAAAAAAGTCTTAAAATGCCAAGACACGGGATGTAGGATTTTATGATTCATGGTTATTTGGCATAAAACAAAATTGGTGACATCTTTTAAAAAAAGAAATGTACCGAATGCCTCTCGCATAACTGGATGACACGGAGAAGTGCAAAATTTGCCAAAATTTCATGGCATGACAGGAACCAGTACAAAGCAATGTATAGGTGGATGCTTGTGTGTTTTTAAGTTAAAAGGTTTTCACACTTGGCACAATGGGAATCCAGGCAGCTGAATCCCACATGCAAAGTGAGAATTACAATATTGCCACGAAAACGTGCCATCAAATGTGAGGTATTTTCCCTGAGCTGTACCTTTACGCATCATATGGACAAAGTTGTCCCTAACCCTAAGTAACTGATGTTGAGTTGTGTTTTTCCCTTCAGTTTTGGTTATTGCAAAGTTGGTCATAATTTCCATTATGATTTGCATTTAAAAAAAAAAAAAAAAAAAGACAAAGTCTTCAAACTTGACCTACACTGTATGAAGACCTATCAGAATGTGAGCCAGTGGGTCTTGTGTGTCTTTCATAATTTGCATCACCCCTTTCCAAGTGATCATAAATACAGGCCATATGTATCTAGTGGCCTATTTAGTCAATGCGTGGAGCAAACCAGTTCGCTTATCACAACTAAAACAGTGTATTTTCTCCAAAGCATTTCACAGCAATTTGAATGGCAATAAATCTTTGCTCTCCATCGAATGTGACTGTTCACAAGTCCAGGGAGAGAATCTAGAGTCAGTTTGTGATGCTTTAAATCCCCATGTGAAGTTAAAATATTTGCAGGCAGTTCTTGTGGGCCAGTCTCTGTAGAGATAACCTCCACTTATTTGCTGTAGTTGTAAAAGTGTGATCTTCAATAGATTTACAGCAGTGTTGTAACTGTTAGAGCCCATGAGTTTTGCAGATTTGCGCCGTTTACTGAGAGCTTTTCATTTTCAACAGACACTGCTCACCTCATCATGACCTCCACACATCCTTGTCTAGGTAGCTTTTATTATAACAGAGTTGTAGCACCAAGAGAATGTGGAATAGGATTACCTCTACATCGAACCCCTTCAAAATGAACAGCTCCAATACTGTTTGACATCCAGCAGGGGACAATATGAATATCCATGCTGGTGTGCTGAAATCTTAGCTGGTGGAGTCTGTCTTTTGACCTTGAATCTGAAAGGTGTATGACAAGATGCACAATTTTAAAAGGATTTCTATGTAAAAAGAATGCAGAGAATTAGCACAATAGCAGACATTGTCATTTATTTAGTATTTACTTCCCTCAATGTCACCATCACATGCACACCTGCATCTCTCACCTTTTAAATCCACTCACAGATGCGAATGATTTTCAAAGACTAGATGGAGTCAGTTTCAGAGACCCCATAACAGGTTCATTCAGTGAGCACATGCATTCACACACACATATACACACACTCTTCCACTAGCAGGTTCCTTGGCCACCCCCTGTGGCCTACTTCTCTCTCTCTCTCTCTCTCTCTCTCTCTCTCTCTCTCTCTCTTTCTCTCTTTTCTTCCCCCTCTCTCTCCTGCGCCTGTCTCTCGGCCTCCGAGTCCTCTGGGATCAGACTGGGAGCCGGCCAGTGGTTTTTCCTACCACATGGTAAAGGCAGGGAACAGATTGGATAAACACAGCCCTTTCCTGCTGACCCACCCCCGCCGCCCACCTCCTCCCCGAGACACACACACACCCCGACATGCACACTGCGCACACACACACTGTCCATTAACGAAGCAGCCGTGCGTAAAATAACCAGATTTTCTCTAGCTTCACTGCTTCTCTCTTTCTTCTCTTGCTTTCTCGACCCCCCCTCCCCTCCTCTCCTCCTCCTCTTCTCTCTTCCTTCCTTCCGGGCCTCAAATCCCAGCCCCAAACACACGGCCCTGCATCCCCTCACTTGAGCGTAATTACACACACAGCTAGCCAGCTCCTGCGTGCTGTCCTCCATTTGGGAACAAAGGTATAAATTATAGCGGCTTAGATCCTAGCGGTAATGGGAGGTGGGTGGGTGCACACGTGTTCTCCAGAGGAAGAGGGAGATCCCTCACTTCTTCAGGTGTCTAGTTAGGCTGGGGCTGCTAAGCTTTCAGTGTAGTTTGTTTCTCTGTCTCTGTTTTGTTTGTCTGTGCCTGCCTGTCTGTCTGTCTGTCTGTGTCTCAGTGGAAAAATGGTGTTGTTGACATGGCAGAGATTTCCTGTAGTAAAGCCTGGAGGCTACAGACAGTTTAGCTGCCAAACTTTCAACAGCACAGACAGGACTGCATTGAGCCGCTGTTGGCTAATCTCTCTTCCTTCTTCCTTCCTTCACCCCAGACTAACACTGCATACACACAGGGATTTGGGGCTGTTTGATCAAGCATGATGTATCAAACTAGTTAGAACAAATAAAATCTGCAAATTTCCTTGTTTTGCAAAAAGTTTTATTGTTAAAAGAAATTAGGAAGGTGTTTTCCTAGTACTTGGAACTTTGAGGGGGGCAACCACATGCAAATTGTTTACTAGATTCGTCAGACTGAAAAATATACAACTAACAAAGGCTTTCAAATATTTATATACAGGAAACAGGAGAGGTGTGCCAATGAGGGCTGAGCACCTGCAGGTTTTCATACCAACCAAAGTTTACACCAGCTGACGTCACTGACTAACACACCTTGACTCAGACTGGAAACAACGGTTACATCACCTGATGTAGGGATTGGTTGGAGTGAAAATGTGGAAACTTTTGACACTGGGATCTGCAACTTACAGCCATTTCACAGTATTAAATAGCCAGTAAATTGGGGCATGGCAGTGTCTAAAAATGTTGTCTTTTCTTGGTTTTAAAGGCTGGATTACAGTAGTGACATAATTGATGACATAAGTGATGTAAGTTTCTAATTTACCAGTCTGTTCTAGCTATTTTATTATTTACCTTTACCTACTTAGTCATTATATCCACATTACTGATGATTATCTATGATTAAAACTCTTCAGTATTTGTTGCTACAATACTGATATCAGGGTATTTGGTCAAAAAATTGTGATATTTGATGTTTTCCATATCCCCCTGCCCAACAACGAATATATTAATACAAGTAGATGATAAACAGCACAATACTGTGATCCACTTCCCTATACTTTGAATATACATCTATGTGTAAGTTATGGTTTATGTATGTTAAAACATGAGATCAACTTTTTGATGGGACTTGGCATTGATGGCAGTGTTTTCATTCGAGTTCCTGTTTGGGTTTCTGTTAAATGAAGGCCCCCCTCTCTGATGCACTACAGCGAATGACTGTGTAATACCGCTGACTGCCAGAGGCCATTCAGTTGCACTAACTTGGCAGTCATATTCTGTGGTTTGGGCTCGGCTGAACGGATGGCCTCCATAATTGCGGTTTGACAGAGCTGCACAGTCGGTGTGAATTCCTGAGCCCTAGCTGGTGATCGTCAGTTCATTTATCAAGTCGGCTAAAACTATACATGTTAGAGCCACTCAGTGATCACTTCTGGTTTCAGGTGAGGTGGAACTTGTGGAGCCGTTAATTATGTTGTTTGACTCGGAGGTGTCTGCCCCCGGCAGAGAGGCTTTTCATATTTCTTCTCACTTTGTCTAAACTGGATAATAGGCCACTTCAAGGTCAAAGTCCTGATACGGTATCTCAAGTTTGATTTTGAAACATGGTTTGCTTGGGGTTTCAACACAAAACAGCAAAAGAAAGGCCTCATCCATCCCATTCTGAAACCATCTCAGCACTGTTTCTGTTTCCTTTCTCAGTAATTACCAGTACCAGCCTAAGTTAGCAGATTACATGACTTGATGTAGATATACTGCCCAGAGCTGCATCATAGCAGCACTGTCTACATTGTTCCTCTTTATTAGAGCTACAACAATTAGTCAAATAATGGGAATGAAGTCTGTAACTACAGTGGAGGTAGATTAATTGTTCAATTGTTCAATCAAAAATTCTAATCATTTGATGGTTCCAGCTACTTCATTGTACTTTTGGTATTTGGCCTGTTGGTCTAACAACACAAGGCAGATGATGTCACCTGCTTTATAGACCATAGACCAAATGATTGAGAAAATATCAGCAAATCAATCTAAAATGAAAATGCCTTTTGTTGTTACCCTTCTGTCTTAGTAGTTTCTTTTTGTTAAGCAATATGATTAATTCCTCCAGCATTGACTGTCATGACATTTTATTCAGGGTTACTTTTGAGATTTATCTAAACATGGACAGGTTCACCGAACTCTGATATTGCGGTGCGTCTTGAAACACTGATCTGCAAATGAATCTGCTTTAGATAAACAATCCGTTACATGGTGCTTTCCCCCTTGTTACGAATGCTGTTACAATTATTTTCCATCAAATGTAATAATTTCAGTTTGCTGACAAAGAGTCTCTGGCACCATTATTTATGACGATCTTATAGTACCATTACATGTGAGGGATTGTCTGTTATAGAAATATGCTGTAACTGATGTGGAGTTTTCATTTCCTGACGACAGCATGAATGACTAATATGTACTTAGATTGTTAGTCAGCGTTGAGCGATCCATTTAATGATGTGCTGGGAATCACTTCTGAAAAAGTGGTGTTGGTTCACCACTAATAATGGAGAGCAGGAATGGCTTTCTCACAGGGATGATTGAGTCAGTTGATTTTTCTTTATCAAGTCATCATGTCCCTTTAAACTGCCCTGTGCTGTTCGTAGTACGTACAGGCTGTTACCTCTGGGTACACCGATTAACATCAGTGTGGTCTTGTGAAACCACATAAGTGAACAAAACTTCTCAGTTGTGTTACTATGTGTTTTCTTTCTCTACAAGGCTGTAGGACAGGAGCATGAGGGCCTGCAGTGCTGCTGATTAAACGCATACCTATGTTACCCTCTGGTATTGTAGCCCACACTGAAGGTGAAAGAGGCAGGTGGATTAGTAGTGATGCTGTGGTGAAGGGCTGCAACCAACAGTAATTCTAGCAATTAATCTGTTTATTATTTACTTGTTGATTTTTCATTTGATCCATACAATGTCAGAAAAGAGAACCAATAAAAACTGAGGATTCACAATTTCACAAAGCCAGAGTTGATGCATTCATTTTCAGATGCTTGTTTTTTTCTTTGTCCAACCTGATAAGATAGGAATCAATATATTATTAAAGTTTCACAACAGACCTCTAAGAAAACTAGACAATATTCATACTCGAGAAACATTAACCATAACATTTTTGCTTAAAGAAACTAAATGGTTAATCAGTTATCAAAGTAGTTGCTTAAAAATGCTACCCAAAATGAGCAGCATTTCTGTGCTTCTGTACTGAAACTGTCAAAACACTCTTTATTGGTTGTGAAGTTGTCTGATAACATACACATCATTGACAGCATGTGCATTGTGATGGACAGTATTTCCTCACAAAAAGAGGAAAGCAACAGGCTTTTTAATACTTCTGATTCACGTCACTATGTCTATAGCCCCTTTTACAAACAGGTCTTGCAATACTTCCGCAACAAAACCATTTATTACGCGGAACCAGATATTGCAGACATAATGCCAACCCAGTGTGTTAGTTTAGTCAGCATGCTGGAAGCAAAAGAGCTGTGATGGGCCTGACCTTCAACACAACAGTGTTGGTATCTAGTGTGACATAACATACACATCAGGCAGCTTTTTGTAAATATTAACCTTTACTGTCTCTGTGACATGGCAGCTGATATTGTCCTCTGCTTGAGGGTTAGGTACTCCTGGACCTCCTTCTATCCTCAATTGTGGGCATTTTTGGCCACTGCTCCTCTTCTTTGAGTTAGCTGCTAACTGCTTCTAGCTGCTTTTTAAATCTCCCGGTGGTGGGTCAAAACATCAGACCTGTCCCATCCTGCCAGCTCACACTTTTTACACAAACATCGATTTGGCTCTGTTACTACCTCCACTGCTGGCTTAAAGCTGGAACAACTCTGACCTCCCCATCCCATATTCATACCTTTTATACAGAACAGTGAGGCGGAATAACGGCGCAGCATTCCCGACAGGCAACGTAAAAGGGGCTTTTGAGTGCATACTAAATGGCTATGATGATAAGATGTACACACTGATGGGGCTGTGTTGCTGTGGGTGTGTTGCTACAGGTACCAATGAGAAAATGAAATATGAGCCACAAAGTCCAGTGTGAAGCTTGTCAGATGTTAAGACACAACACAGCAGTTTTATGCTCCTTTTGCGGAAGTTTTTTTTTCCAACTTGGGAAAGTTATGAAGGCAGGAATGCTCTGCTAAGCCAGACTCTGTGGTTTTCTTTTTTGCCAGACCTGTCTGAGGTTGCTATGTTGCTGTGGTAGTTAGTATGGATATGGTTTTTCCTCCTCTGGACTTGTCACCACGTGTGTTATGGCAGAGGGAGGGGGGTGTGGTGGGCTAAATGCCTCATCCTTTGATGAGATTTGGCGTCTAAAGCGGCACACTGACCGTTCACCTAATTCCTTCTGCAGTGACAGCTGGGCCTCAGTGCCAAACTGTGCATGTGTGTATGTGTTTGCTTACTATGAGAAAGAGACAAGAGCTCAAGCTCGGGCTGAAATGGCAGAGG
Organism: Epinephelus awoara; assembly: GCA_035609425.1. Lineage (NCBI taxonomy): Eukaryota > Metazoa > Chordata > Actinopteri > Perciformes > Serranidae > Epinephelus > Epinephelus awoara. Next base: position 34,259,692 of record CM069306.1, read on the forward strand.
AAGTGGTACAGAAAGTTATATAAAACAAAGCCGGGGAGAACAGAAGGCTCGTCTATTCAATGACTCTTAGACTGAAGGAGTTTTCACTCAGGAATGGAGGGATGAACAATAACACTGGAGAGAGAGGGCGAGATGATGAAATGGGCAAGAGGAGAGAGGTGACATGCAAAGGAAATGTGTCCAGCTCTGTCCAGGGTGCAGACACGTGTTGTCTTGTGGGAGGCTCATTTCTTTAGGCTGGACAAAATATGAGGAGGACGAGTAGAGGAAAGAATCTTTTGCCTGCCTAATTTTAACTAAAGCTGTGATCCGATGAAAGCCCCAAGGCTGCTGCACACACAAATGCAATCTCTCTCTCTCTCTCTCTCTCTCTCTCTCTCTCTCTCTCTCTCACTCTCACTCTCACTCACTCACTCACGTGCACACACACAGTAGCCAGCAAGTGCTTATACAGCTACATTTATTCTGTATTGTAGTGTTCACGCTCTAATGTAGTGTGCTTCAGACTGAGCTGACAGGAAATCAGTTGCCTTCGTAGTAACTTGCTGCAAAGGATGTGAAATTACACTCAATTACTCTCACCTGCCACACACACACACACACGGTCACATGCGGAAACTTTTTTTTTCTTGCTGTAGTGATTGAAATGCACAGGAAGTGATGTAACTCCACATTGCTGCTACTTCACCACTATGAACACAAGTTCTCTAATGAAAACAGCCGAAGTGCTGCTTTTGTGTTGGCAGTTAGGTGAGTCGTTTAAAAAAAAAGGATGATAAAAATGAAATGTTTCGTTAATGGTTAGGGTTTAAAGGGGGATAAGAGGGTTGTTGATAATGACTAACCTGCTCTTTGACTCCTGAACACAGAGTTTTAACTTGGTATATTTCTTACAACATTGCTAGGTATTAGGGTTTTTAATTAGGGATGCACAATATTATTGGCACGTTATCGATATCGGACAATATTGGCTTTAAAATGACCTATCAGAATTGGTCAACATGTTTTTACTTATTTTGCACAATGAATTAATATTAAATAAATTGAAAAGCATTATATTTCATGTCTTCATCTGCTGTTGGGCCATCACCATAAGAGTATGCATGCATGATATGATAATTCTACTACAGGAGAGACTTGATGATCACTAAAATGAGGTGGATAAAAAGTGGATATATCTATCAAATATCTGCAAAAAATCTAATATCATGCATCCCTAATTTAAATCTGGATACAATACTATATTGATTCTTTGGACAACGTTTCAATATTTGCATATCCAATGTTTTCACTTTGCATTGATGATATTGAATCGTTGATCATTAAATTGATAAATCAATACAGACTGTTGTACCGTTACACCCCTGCTAGGTATGCGTGTGTCAAAGCACATCTGTAGTATTTACAAGGGTCACATCATTTTCAAACCAGTTTGATCTTAAGCTAAATGCCGGAACAGTGTACCAAGCTATACCATTAGGGGATGCACTTGACTCAGCAGCTGAATTGTAACAACAGGGCACAAGCATCTGACTATCACGTCACATTATGTAGCATTGGAGCGTCCTGTCCACACAGAATTCATTAAATATGCACTTTTAGTTACATCATGTAAACACACCACATAAATATCAGCTGTGTGCTAGATAAGACTGGAGATGAAACTCCTTAAAGTCCTCCTGTAAGTACTTGCTATCAGCACAGTTTGCTAATGTAGGCTACTTTTCAATCTGCAAAAACGTGTCATAATGACAAATATTCCTGTTCTTTCGGTTTGCACAAACTTAAACCAGTTTAAGCTCACACTGGTACACTGGACTGGCAAATCTGGAAATTGGCCCAACTGTAGTGTTTATTCTGTGGCATGCTGGAACTAGCATTCTAAAGTGGCCAAGTGAAGAGTTTCTATAGGTGTTTACTCCGTTTTATACAAACTTAACCGATGAAAACAAGTCATATCTTCACTTAAGTGCGTCTGAATTTCACACTTGTCAGACTGTATCAGGTCAGAAGTAATGAGAAGATGGACATGACGCAGCCAGTATTTTCTCCAATTATTAGTGCACATATAGCCCATGGGAGGGTTATAACCTGAACTCAGCTGAACTACTTTTGGTAAAGATAATAACTTTCAGTCACAATCAGAATTGTTATACCACTACTATTTTCAATCACAGTTGTGGGAAAATAAAAGTATCTGTAATCCAAAGCTCTCTCATACATACAGGTTACAGTAGTGTTTGTCACTGCCCCCCTTAGCTCTGCACAGTTAGTCAAGTTGGTAACAGTCTCGTCATTTGTAGAAGTTGTTGAGAAATCATCAAGGATGATTTGATCAGAACCAATTAGTGGTTTAAGTGGTGATTGAACCAATTACTAACTTAATAGATATTGTTCCATGCGAATGAATGTGTTTGTAGCTCTGGCTCTTGAGTCAACGAGTGTCTAGGTTTGCAGTGAGAAAATGTTCTCATGACAACACTGGTGTTACTGATAACACCAGACGTTTTAAAAGATGCATCGATGACGCTCAATATTTGAACGCTTACTTTGATCTTTAATGTTAGATCTTCCCCTCACTTTGAACAAAACGGAACAGGAACAGTTGGCGTGGCTGTGGCAGCACCTGCTTTTTAATAAACTTGCCAAAGTTTTTCTGTTGGGCTCTGCGGCAGCTCCCTCCTCCTCTTCATCTCCCTCTTCTCTCACTGGGTGTGCTCTCCACCTGAGAATGACTCCTCTTAGTCTCCTTAGCATTTAGGTCATAGTCAGTATGGTAGCACTGGTCCATGAATGATGCCTCGTGCATAAGGTCTGCACAGAGCTCTATGCTACGCCTCTGCTGCTGTGGCTGTACAAAGCAGACACTTTCAGTTTAGAATTATAGCGTCTGTCATCCGACTAAGAATTGACAGCATGCTCACCGATGGCCTAAGTTAGGTTTTAAGTTTTATATTTAGTATCTTAAATGAAACTTGAAACCACTTTTTAATGAAGTATGTGTAGTCTTCCTTTGAAAATAACGATATCGATAGGCAAATGTCCACAGTATAATAAACATCAATTTTTTTATATCACAGTATACCTTGAGGTTGATACACCGCTGCAAACCTACACTGGAAACACAGACTACCACAGCAGCCCACCAGCCACCGTCGAGAATAGTGATGTTGGTCTATCTGACTTCCATGCTATGTTAGCAACTGAGCGATTAGCACACAGTGGTTATACCACATTACATGCATATATAGAATCACTGCTTTAACAGACAGCTGTGCCTGAGTACCACTGTTGAGACTTCAAGAATAACAACAAAGTGTACTGACTAATGTATCTGTGCATGCCCTTGCCTGTTGCTGACCATATTATAGTAAAGAGTTAAGTAGCACCTGTCTTCCTGTCTGTGTGTCGGTGGCTTGTTTATGGTTCAGAGAGACATGGAGGAAAAGGCTTGTTAATTGCTATTTACACGACAGGAGTGGATGCTCCCAACAGAAGGCCCAAAGGGCTGAAGGAAGTCTGTTTTACTGTAGTCTTTGTCATGCTAATGGTGACAATTGGATTGCTACTTTCTGAATGGGTATTTGTTGCCGCCCAAAAACTCAACTGTGAATGGTATTTTAATGGGTATACAGCAAAGCAACTTTTATACATACTCAATGACTGCTAGAGACTTCTACTGGCAGAGAAATTCTTTGGTCTTGGTGCTGGTTATTTGTTACCTCAAATGTTGAATTATTTTATGTCCATTCAGAAATAATCCTCTGCTCAGTGTCTGCTTGATAGATCTAAGAATATCAGTTCAACTTTCCTTTTCTGTAGTCTTTACAAATGAGACAAATGGTGAAAAATTGTTGTGTACTCACAAGTTTTTGTCTCTAGGATCACTTCAGAGAGCAAGGTAAATTTTAAAGCTAAAGCTTTCCGAGTTTCTGACAATAGCAGATGGTGGAAGGAATGAAAAGCTGGTGGACAAATCAGTTCCAACATTTTTATCCTGTTGAGTAAAGCTGAAGAGAAAACATCTGCCTTGTGACAGGAAGCAGACGGGTTTATGTGAAGTGCACCAGCACTAACAATGCTGCCACACAGCCATACAGAATCCACCAATTATTGTTGTAATTACCAAACAGTTAATATCACAGTGAGATACTGATAGCTCTGTGATGGACTAGCAAGGATACACCCCACCTCTTGCCTAATGCAAGCTGTGATAGGCCTTAGCTGGCTGTGCACTCAAACACAGCCTGCCACTTACACTTCAGGTGCCCCTCTTGAACTGAGCCGCCCAACCACAACAACCTGTGACTTCAGTTCCTGCTGCTACAATAACGCAAGTTATTACTTAAGTGATTTTGGGGCACAATTTACTTATTTAATTCTACAAATTATTTATTAGAAAAAGAAAATGAGTAATTTTTGCACACTATTTCACTTGAAGAAATAATTAAACGTTTTACCCCTGATACCTGCCGGGCTCTGTAATGAACCGATAAGTGGATGAGGAAAATTAGTGGGAGGGAGGAGTGGAGAGTGGAGGAGGAAAGAAATTAGGTGAAAAGGGGGAGGGGAACTCTGTAGCGACAAAAGTTGACTTGGGGGGTGTTGGGTTTTTTTGTTGGGGTTTTTTCGCAGTTAAGAGGCAATAGGCAAACCTCCTCCACCTTCTCCACGTCCCGGGCTCTGATATAAGGCCTACACACACTTGTTTGTTTGTGCTTAGATCCACCTCCCTCCACCCTCTCAATCATGCAGACTGTATGTTGTCACTCAGATGTTGGTTATGTATACTCACCCCTGGAGTCCTCAATGTTTTAGATTTTTACACACTTATGTAACAAGTTTATTATACGTGAAGTAGACTTGCTATACATGTGCTTATTTTCCTTTTACTCGGGTAGATCAACAGAAATACAGAGGCTAAAAGTAGCAGGTGGCTAACTCCCCTGTCTTCACACATCTGTCGAGACTGACTAGTTAGTTAGCCAGCTGAATGGCTTGCTGACCGAGTTGCTACTGACTGGCTGGTGTAGGGAAAAGCTCTCTGGCCTGCTGGCTGGCTGGTTTCTGGCTGGCTGGATGGCAGCTGCTGCTGTTCAAACAGAGTTGCATCTGCTAGGCCCTTTTGTTCTAATACACACACACACACACACACTCACACTCACTCAATGACTCTGAGTGTGTGTTTGAAAAGAAAGAAGTTCTTTTGTTTGGTAGTAAAATTGAGGTGGGGGAGGGTTTGGGGGCAGTGCTAATATAAAGTGCGTGTGTGTGTGTGTGTTTCAGGGTGTGTGGATGTGAAAGGATGTTTTTTTTCAACGAGTGAATGTTTTTTTTTTCTGGGGTGCTTACAACTGATTAACTTGCTAAACATGCAAGTTAATCCGGTGCACCTCTGCTCAGCAGGTAATGAGGCTGCTTGTAAATGTGGAAACAAATGAGTCTGTATGATGCACCATCTAGAGAGTCCTCAGGGCTGTGGGGAGACGAAAATCTCTATTTCCTGGCCAATATTGCAGTATGAATTGAGATTTTTTTTTTTTTTTTTTTTTTTTTTTTAATCAAGGCCTGTATTGATGGTGATGGTGTATGCGTGTGTGTATGTCTGTAACCCTTTTTAGATAGGAATTGTGCAAATTTTCAGGAAAGCCCTATCAGTCTTTTTCAGCATTGGCAGTATAAAAACAAAATCGGGGAGTGCGGCAAAATGCCGCCTACCTACTTTTGTTCATACAGAATGCGCCTTTTCCAGGGCAATGAGGGGGCGTGAACAAGTAACAAAATGTGTTGCTCAGTATGTGACGTAAACAGTGACATGGGAGGGAAGCCGCGGCTGGTCAGTCCTTCAACGATTCTCTCATAAGTCGGCCCGTTTTTCACTGTCCCTGTCATTTGAAGGTTAATGGCCTCTTTGTCCGCGAGGGCAAGGAGGACGCGCAATTCCATGTTATCCACCGCCAGTGGGTCGCACATACAGTGCCATCAACAGCTCCTCCCACAAGTCATCAACAGCCCCTCCCATTGCGGAAGGCCACTGCGGTCTTTTTAAACCAAAAAGGTTCCGCCAATATGACTACCCTACAAGGCGGACTATTGGGTACCTCGGCTCAACTTGCCAGTCTGTCTCTGTGTGTCTAAAAGCTCGCAGCTTGCCGGCAAAACGGCCCAACATTGGAGGAAAATCTGGCAGTGTAAAAGAGGCTTGCGTGTAGGGGTGTCTTCAGGGTTCATTTGTGCTTAGTACTAAGCATAACCACAAACTTGTGGACTTTTTTTCCTAAACTTTTTATTCAATACAAATATCAGGGAAACTTTGTGATTCTCAATACCCAGTTAAATACTGCAGTAAAAAACAAAAAAATGAAACCATAGAGTCCATGTACTTAAACATACACTCCTTCATTAAAAACATTTAAATCAGATTTAATTTAAATTGTATTATTAATCCCTAAAAATCTACCTTGAATGCAAAATACTACTCTGTGGGTTCATGAGATTTTGTGTGTAAGAAAACATATATTAATATATACCCGACAGTATATAAATGTCTTTCTCCTCCGTTGTTGTTCAGTACTTGTACTCAAAATGTGACAATTGGTCTGTGTGGTAGGCTATTTGTCTCGTCCCTCCTTCACTGTGATTGGACAGCTGGGTAATAAGTGACAGTGAGGAGCACAGCATTTTCCACAAAGTTGAACATTTTTCAATTCTCAATGAGCAAAAACAAAAAAGGCAAATGTGCAGCATTTAGCACAGAATAGATGCTCAGCACCTCGTCACACTGATACCATTTGTAGCTTTGTGTAAATTTGCCTTTGCAAAGAATTAAAAAAATTCACTGGCCTCAGGAAAACACATTTCTTTTGGACAAGTCGAGGTGTAGCTGTCGCTGCACTTGTCACCTTACTCCACATTGTTGTTGTTCTTCGTGCTGGTAGACATACTTCTTCATCCTTTGGTATTTAACAGCAGTGGCTTTGTATTCGTAGATATGTTAATGATGATAAACTGTCAGTCACTTTTAACAATGTAGTAAGTTTGCTATTTAACTTGTGTTAATGCAGTTGAAACTGCTAGCTTTTGCTTTGGTTTATTAACAACCTGTATGAAAGCACAATATCACCATTCAAACATCACCCCCAGTGAGCTGAGATTCATCGACATCCATGTATGTCAACAAAAGTGTTGTACTTATGTGTCGTGCCATTGTGCACGCCAGTATCAATAAAGCAATGTCTTTGCTCAAACAGAATACCAGCGAACTTGGCATGTTGCTATATTATATATTTTGAGCCATCATATTACTTTAACAAATTCACAGCAATTATGTAATCAACCTCTTATTCACACAAGAAAGGTTAAAGACAAGATACTTCCAAATTAATAGTACAAGGCTGCATGTTTCAAATCATTGGGGGCAGAAGTTATATAATGAACCTGTTTGTCAATATGTCTTTCTAAACAGACCTGGATAATTGCAGAAAGTTAGTCATCAAGAAGCTTTCTAACTACATTTAACACAGTCCAGCTTTCAGAGCAGCACTTCATTTGAGGCACACAGCACACCTTTTGGTCTCATGCACTAATTCCATTTTTGTCTTTCTTGCTCCCCTCCCTCTTCTCTCTTTGGTTCTTTATCTCCCCTTCCCTCTGTCTGTCTCTACAGGAACCTTAATTAGGACCATGGAGTAGCAAGCTTCAAATTAGCAGCTAGCTGATTAGCTCCTCACTGCACAACACACCTCCCTCCATTCAGTCCCCTACATCTGTGGGCCCCCCACCCAGCCATGGCGGACCCAGGGATGTTGAGTTTATTTGGGGATGATGCAGGGCTCTTCTCAGATGGATTAGATGGTTTAGGAGACTGCTTCCCTCAGCAGCCGACCCCTGCCCAGTCCAACCCTTTAGCCCAGCAGACTAATCCCTCTCTGAACCATGAGCACCAGGGAAACAGGGGTTACCACCAGGGGATGATCCACGGTGCGGGGCCCGGCCCGGGGCAGCCTAAATTAGGGCAAATGTATGACCACGGCCCCTACACAGGCTACGATCAACCTGGTGCCCCCGGAGGACGAATGATGGCCCAGAATGGTCCCAGCCAGGGGCCACCAAACGTGAACACGGCCATGAATGGCATGGCTTCCCACTACCATAATAACCCAGCTAACTCTAGCAACCCCCACCATGGGTACCCGGGTGATGCCGGGGGAGGAGGAGGAGGAGGAGGAGGAGGTGGGGGTGGAGTTTGGGGCCAGCAGCAGCCCCAGCCTCAGCAGCAGCAGCAGCAGCAGCAGCAGAGCAGATCAGCTTATCAACAGCCTCCGACACAACCAGGGGGTGGCCCCAACCAGATGGGAGGCTACCAGATGTCTCAAGGCAACTATGGTGGGATGCAAGGCCCGCCTACACCCAGTGCAGCTCGCATGAATCAACACTACCCTTCACAGAGCATGGCGCCCCCTCCTGCTCAGGACCCATCTCACTACCTGGGACATGTTGGAATGGGGGGCCCCCAGATGAGACACCCCCAGCCCCAGTCACAACCCCAGGGCTATACCAACATGGGCCACACACCCAGATACCCACACTCCCCCTCCCGACAGCCTCCACACCCCCACCAGCACCAACAGGGTATGGGGGGGTTTGGGGGTAGCCAGTACCCTGGTTATCAGGCCCAGTATGGAGCCATGGGGCCTGGGATGGGCCAGGGTGCTAATGCCAACGTCAATGCTAACACCAGCCAGGCCATGGGACCAGGGCAGCTTGGGCAGAGGTTTAACCAGGGATCAGGCCCAGCAGCTGGGCAGCAGGGGCAGCGATACCCCCCTGGACCAGCTCACCAACCCCAGCCCCATCAGACCCACTCTGCCCCGATGCAGCAGCAGGCCGGGCAGCAGAGCCAGCCTATGCATCCCCAACACCCCCAGAATTTGCCCCAACCCCAAAACCAGCCCCAATCCCACCTTGCCCCCCCAGCTCAGGGATCTTACCCCTCCCCCTCATCCATGTCCCCCATGAGGGTTTTGGGAACCCCAACACCTCCTCCGCAGCAAGGCAGACCCCCTAGCGCAGGACTAGCCGGAGCCCCAGAGGTTACAGGGTACACAGCCCTGCAGTCTCCACCTAATGCTATGGCCCATCCACAGAGAACTCCCCAAATGTCCCTGTCTGCCCCACACCCCCAACACCAGCAGTCCCACAACATGCCCCCCAATGCAGGGCAAATGTATCCAGGCATGGGGCCACAGCGTGGACCACAAATGGGGCCAAATAGGCCTCAGCTCCAGCAACAGCAAGGTAAGCACAGAACAGTCATATGTTGCTTTTTATTAGTCGTCGGTGAAGATTCTCAGTCATCCAGGTTTTTTATTAGTCACTCTATTGGCACCCATTCAATCCAATCACTTACACTATTAAAACAGAGCAAGTAACAGTTTTGCAAACTGAAAAATAGAGAAATATAAAGAGTTTTCTTGACATTTGCTGTTTTATACCCTGCATGTAGTGTGTACGTATGACACAGAGCTGTTAGAGTTAGTTTAAATTACACAGATTTGAACTAACGCCAATATGTCACTCCTGGTGTGATTTAGTCTTTACAGTGTTTCTGCTACATATTCATAACAGTTGAAATGAGGACAGAGTAAAAGTACATTTGTGAACATTACACATATTTGAAGAAGAAAAAGCTTTAGTTGTTTTACATGTCTCTTCCTCATAAAATACACACAATCCTTAGATATATTAGAGGTCAGATGACAGTCAGGCGATGGTGCACACTGTAGATGTTGTAGCAGCAACCGTCCAGTTGCCAAATTACAACTAGACTACAGTTCAACCAGGGGTCAATCATGTAGTTACTAATGCGCTGAAATCCTGCACTTACACACTAGGAATTATTGAAGTAATTTAGTTACTTGATATGGTCTGTGAGCCAGTAGTGTTCATTTATTTTACACATAATACCAGCCACTCTGTTTAGCTCTTTGTTTTCAAAGCCACCTAATGTGTTTGTTACTGTTTTTTACAAATGTGTTATGATGGTTTAGTAATGACAAATGAAAAGGGAAGTATTGGGTCTATTTCAGTGTCTTGGTGATGGACAGGAGCTAAAACGTGTTGAATCATACATCCATACAGTCAGTGATGCCTCTCCCTGTCTCTGCTCCCAGGGCCTCTTGAAGCTCCAGTCAGCCAGGGGGGAGACCAGCGTCTTCTCCAGGCCCAGCAGCAGGCCTCTCGAAGCGGGCAGCCCCTGCAGCCCGCTCCCATGGGTTTCCAGGGTCCGACCGTCAGCCAACACGGAGTTCCGGCCCCAAACCAGGGCTTGGCACCACCCGCCCAGAATGCTCAGGCGCAGCACGCACACATGCCCGCCCAACCCCACCACCTGCAGAGCACGCCACCTCCCCCCAACCAGGCCTCCCACCCATGGGCACCTCCGCCTCCTGCCTCCCACCCGCTCTCCTCACCCCCTCTCACCCCACAGAAAGTGCCTCACGTACAGGTGAGTCTCCGTCAGACAGGCGCTTTGATGTGGTAGCGTCGCTGTGTGTGAGTATGAGAGAGATCAAGACTGTGCATTTGTTTTCATGTGTGGGTGTATTTCATGTGAGTGTTTATTTTTCATGTGGGTGGGGGAATGTGTGTGTTTGGAGTGTAAGGGAAGTGTGCGGCGTGTGTGTGTGCATAAATGTGTGTGTACATGACATTTGAGAACACAGCGGTGCATTGGGCGCTGGTTCAGTGGGGTTGTGTGTTCATATCGGTGTGTGTTTTTTGCCTTTTGTGTCTTCTGCTGTCGGCCCTGTGTGTGGTTGTGTTTCCGCGTGTGTGTGTGGGGAAATGGATTTTTGCAGCTGTTTGTTTCCTGTGAGCTGCATATCCTGAGACGTGCACAACACACACATGTGCACACACACAGAGGCGCCACCAGCATAATCTCTCCTCCCTCTTGCTCCCACATCTCCCCCTCCTCTATAGAGGAAACCTCCCTTCCTGTCTCTCCCTCCTCCCCGTCTCCTCTCTTTCCGCTCTCCCTCTCTCCCTCTCTGCCTGCCTGTCTGTCTGTCTGTCTGTCTGACTCAGTGTTTGTCTTATCCATTTCAGGGGTGTCATCGCTAAGTTAATGTTGTGTAGCCGGATGTGCAGAGAGACAGACGATTTGGAAAAGAGGGAGACAGTATGGAGGGGAAAAAAAGCTTGGGAAAGGGGGGGGTGATTAAGAGATTGGGGGAGGGGAAGAGGAAAGAAGTGGGAAAACAGGCAAAGATCTCAAGAGAGGGAGTCCAGGATCTCTAGCAAAAGAGACAAGGAGGCGGGGAGGGCTGTTGGGAAGAGGTTAGCAGTTCTCAATGGCAACCTCCATGTTTGTGTTTGTGTGAGCATGCACTGTCGCTGTTGCCCGCGTCACATGCCCTCAGCTTCCATTAGCTTGTTTTGTTGCTCAAAGCCCCCTTTCTCCACTGACCCATTCACACACAATGGCAGCCCTGTGGCCACACACACACACACACAGATCTAGTCCCCTTATTTCCCTTCTATTCTCGTTCACACTACTCCTCACTTACTACTCCCCCACCCCACCTCCGAGCCTGCGCCGCTGCGTTTTGTGGTTGACATTTCAGCCGTCACTCTTAATTCATCCAGCACTCCTGACCTAGATGCCAGGTTGACTGGTGAGCCCCGCACCGC